>CM072897.1:3123756-3723756 GCA_037013685.1 Acridotheres tristis | reverse complement strand
GTATGTAATTTTCTTTTATTTTTATGCTAATCATTTAATAATCCAAGTGAAACTTAAGTACCTGTCCATTGCCAGTTTATACAGTTTCCACAGCTTTTGTGGTCATAGGGAGGAATGGCTTTGAGGGTGCACTTTCAGTCTGAAACTGGATATTTTGCAAACTGATTATGTAGCAGAAGTCCTTGAGGGTAACAGGTGGTGTCCTCTGCTTTTTCTCCTCCCCCCAGGTACCTTCATTCAAATAACATAGTTGTTGTACCTGAAGGTAAGTAATTTACCAGCTCACGATAAGTGGCAGGAATCATAAAATATTCATTTTTCTCCTTTGAAGAGGCCTATTTTTCCTTTATTTTCCCATAAAACATTAAAGATTTTCATACGAAATATAGCAGTGTAGCTTTTAGTTGATAATGTCCTTGTTTATGCTATGTTAAATTCTTTTAATGAATTCTCAAATGCACCTAAATGCTGTTTGCTCTAGTTCTAATTGCAGAAAGTGAAAAGGCTAAATGACACTCATCTGCCGAAACTAAAAATCCAGAGTGTCTGCTGCTTTCAGGCAGTTACCACACTAAATACTCTGCTAGTTTAGATCATGACAGATTTGAAACCCAAAGGAGCAAGAACTTGTACTAGTTTCTTTTCCTTAATTTCAGTTTTGCTCCCAACTTGAGGAATTCGTGTTCAATTTATGCTCTTTCTGAATATAAATTGGAGAGAGTCAAAGGAAGAGAATGGAGAAAGTGGTTTCAGAGCACAATTGTCTGAGGAGAATGTGGAGATGGGAGTATTCTGTACATCACTGTATTTGCTACCCTGTCTCACTACCAGCAGAGCTATTTGTTAGCTAGAGCAGCATTTCCACAGTTGATGTCACTGACTTGTGAGACTGGCTTTAACACCTCGAGATGTGCTCAGACACAGCTGTTGGGTACTGTGCCTTGTCCTCTCACAGTCCTGTGAAGCTTTTAATGTTTCTCTTGGGTCACATCCGTGTTTTAATGTGTTTTCTCACAAGCCATTGGCTCCCTGGTTAAGCTGCAGTCTCTGGACCTGAGTGACAATGCCCTGGAGATTGTGTGTCCCGAGATCGGCCGCCTGAGGTCCTTGCGGCACCTCCGCCTGGCAAACAACCAGCTGAAATATTTACCCGCAGGTGAGTGCAGCGGCCGGGGCACAGCACTGACACAGCCGTGCCAGCCTCACTTGCCAGGTGATCTGCTCTCGGTTTCCTGAGTGCTACGCCCTGCACTTGCAGGGATTGCTGTTTGTATTGCTCCCAGTGTGCTCTGTAGGTAGAGAAAAGCTGTGCTCTGTGTGCTTGCAGAGTCCTGAAAAATGCTGCTGAAGTGGGAAAAATCTATTTATTTTACAGTCTTTGCCATCGTATCAAGAAAATATTGAACTTCTTTGAGAAGACGCAAAATGCCAATGACAACTGTCATTATGATAAAATGATGTTTCTTCCAATTTTCCACAATAGAAGGGATTCCAGTCCTTCCTTCCTTCCTTTCTTTTCACCCAATAGCCCCAGTCTCATATTTTCTGAAAAGACACATGTCTAGTAGCTTTGCCTATGGCAGTTCTAGCTCATTGCGACAGTAGATAACAAATGTTTGCTTTGCTAGTTTATAATAAAAAAGCAAAATTTATTCAAAGTAAATGTGACACAAAGTCAGAAAAAGTTGGCCATAGGCAGATTTGAATGATTTTTTTTCTTCTAAATACTTTGATAAGCAGATATAACATTATTATTCTTCTATCACCCTTATATTTCTTCAGATAAGATGATGGTGATTTTCAAATAGTCTTTTAATTTTAGTATTTAATTTTTCTCTGGTGTATTTGCATTTTCTGATCTGCAGAGATGATAAAAATTTAAGGCTATGATTTGAAAAAACTGGTCTAACTTAATCTAACAGGATTAGCTCTTGGCTCTATTTTAACCAATATTTCAATATGACCTTCATATGTTTTAAGTTCCCATTGTTTATTCTCAAGAAATGTAGTGCAAATGCTCCTTGAAGTTTTGGGTGCAGAAAACTCACTGTCCTTTCCCTGCACTTTTCTAGACTGCTTAAAAAAAGTCAAAGGGTGGTTATGATTAGAAAGAAAAAAAAATATATATGACTATGTAAATGCTCTGGAATGAAATTAGATAAACCTGTTAAACATTATGACCCAGGGCCAATAAAATTTCCATCAATTTTCAGATGTCCTACATTCAAAAGAAAGGAGTGACTTGAGTGTGCTTTATGTTCCTCAAAGATAATTTACCTTATGGTGCTGTACCATGAAAGAAAGACTTGTTCAAAGAGAAAGTGACACATTTTCTGCAAAACTTCACACATTAACTTAAAAAGGTTCCAAAAAAGACTTTCAAAAGGATAATTTACATTACTGAAGAGTTGATTTGGAGTCTACCACATTTGATTAGGAACTGGTATCAGCTGAGACTTGCTGCATTAAATTTCTCCTGAAGTTTATAGAAAATTTGGTCCTGGGCATTGTCCCTGAATGCGTTTGTGTGCATGAAAAGTTTGCATGCTTAGGAGTGCTGCTGCTGTTGGCTGCTTGTGCATTGGAGAATGCAGTGGTGTGTGGTCTTTGTGTTTGTGGTGGTGTCCCTTGTGCCATTGCTGCTGCTGGTACTAATCCTGTCGCTGGGACTGGATGTCACACAAGTGTTACCAGCCCAAGCAGGATTAGCCTTTCACTCCCACTGCATTTGCCCACTGGACAGTTAATCTATTGCACTGACTGTTTCCTAAACAGAACAATTCCCAAAGAGGGCTTCCAAGCATGTTTTCTTCGATGTTCTCTGTAGAATTGTGAAAACTTCAAAGACTTCATTAAAAAAAAAATCTTAAGAGTTTCAAAATAACACTGATGTTCAACAATTGAAAAAGGAGAGCAAAATAATAAATTTTGATGAATTGTTTCATCCTTAATTATGCTGGTAGTATGAATCTTCATTATAGTGTCAGCTAGCATTCTGTTGGGAACACTGGCAAAGTTCAGCTGAACTAGGATGAGATGTGATTTTACTGCAGTGCATCATTTTGCTGTGTGTTCACTGCTCTCTACACTGCTAGGGAAAGACAGCTCTAAATGGCTCTTAATTTATAATAAGGAACCATTTAAGATATAACTTAGCTTTTCCCCATGCAGCTTGTGCAGAATTTAAGGATCTGAATTTAAAAAGAGCTTTTGGGTTTAAATGACAGTCATTTATGGAAATGACTTCAGAGTGGTTGCCCTGCCATTCCTCTTGGGTCTCCATTCCCAATGTCTGGTATTAAAAGTACCCTCAGTTTTTTCAAAATTCCATGGATATCTAGGGAGATACTCTGGGTAATATCCTAAATCAGTTGCTAAAAAATATCTTCCTTGCAGCTGCAGAACAGTTGGATGGTAAATGTTTGCTATTATGTGTCTGAACACCCCCACTGTTCTATTGCATTTTAATTCTTAAGAATGATTCTTTGTTGTGTCTTCCTTAATTGTGATTAAGAGCTGGAAGAAACAATGCAATTAATAGCATATGTTGATTCATTATGCATTTTTAATGGTTTTGTTCCACAATTGTGCTCTTAATGTTCCTTTTTAGTATTTAAGATTTGCCTTATAGAAATCAAATTTTAAACTAATTGAAGTAGTGGGCATTTAAGATTTAGATTTAAGCCTCTAGTCTGATTGTAGAGGTTCTTCAGGCTCTGATAGAGGTTGAGCCTGTGCTGTGGTTTATCTTCACTGGGATGGGCCAGGTTTTAATCTCCTAAGTACTTGTTTTAATAAAACATGTGAGAATTTAACGACAGCCACTCTGCTTTTCTCAGGTTTGGTCATGATTGTTCAGTGAGTTTTAAAAAAATTTTTTAAGGGAGATGGGGGAGAATGATAAAAATACATGCAGCCAGTGTGGAGACATAAGCTTTAGCTTCCTGAAGAAATCAGGCAGTACAGGACTAATGAGGAGGAAAATGGGCATTAGGTGAAGAGCGGAAATAGTGTCCCTTGGAGATGGGGAAGCACTTTCTGTGCTGTGGCACCCTGGGAGTGTGAGTGACAGTCCTTCCTTTTTGCTGAGCAAACACTCCCCCATCGGTGCCACCCTTGGATCAGATCCTGAGCTTTGGCCTCAAGGCTCTGTGTTTGATTTGCCCCTGCTGAGGGGGGCTTCCATCAGCATCTTCAGCTGTTGGGAGAACTGCTCAGAGGTGACTCAGCTGAGCTTTGATGAGAAGTAAAGGAAAAAATTTGTCCAGAACAAGCATGTTGAAATTGAAATATAATAGCAAATGGCTGGAAGAAAAAGCTTTGTGAAATTCTCTTAATGTTGTATTTTGAATATACTTTAGATAAGATTAATAAGCAGACCAGCTTCTGCCTAATGCAGAGTCATCAGTATCTACATTCTGGGGTAATCAGAATCCCTGAGAGGTTCTGCCTTTCAGAGACGAGCTGATTAAAGAGTTGCAGATAAGTAAAAAACGAGATGTAATGTTCTAAAGTTCTCTTGAGGACTTGTTTTCATTTAAATGCACAACATTTTTTTGTTCTTCAAATTGTAAATCTTGTAGCTGCTGTCTTTAACAGTTTCTTGGTTCATTTATTTGGCTCTGGTAAATGCAGTTCTTGAACATGAAGTAACTTTTGTGAAGTTTTCTACTATTTAAATGTGACACTTAAATAATCTAAGTTCTTGAGGGCCATTTGGAAATGTGTGACACCAAAGATGTTACTGGAAAAAGTCGGCATAAACAAAAGATGGTTATTTCACATTATTACATTAGTTCATATATGAGCTTGACTTAGACGTGACATTGTGTTTTCACAGTAGCTGAACTTTATTTTTTCAGAGATTTCTCCTTTTATTCAGTGAATTGATATTTCATTTTAATTTAGAATTGTAGAGTTAGTTCTATATGCATGCGCTATCAGAAGGGAATTTTCTGAATCTTCTCACTCACAAATGTCTACCTAGAAAAGTTCCCCTTTGTTTCTGATGATTATAATGCATATGATAGCTCCTTTCATTCTTGAGAAATACTATTTCTCTTTGTGTAAGAGTTACTATGTCATTTGAAAAAAAAATAAATGAGATGTATTATAAAAATTATTCTTGAGGAGTCTCAAAGTCAAGGTTCTCTGTTTTGCTGTTGCCATTTAGATTTGGTTTGACTTTAGCCTTGGAATCTTTTGATGTGCAGTGGTGGTTCTTCAGGTTTACATTTTGGTCTTATAGCTGGAATGCATGTTTGGGGAACAGATGACTTAAAAGAAGGTGGGCTGTACTCAAATTTGGATTTAAGTTTCTTATTTGACAAGGATTAGATTTTTTTTTTTTTGCCCATTACTTGAGAGGTACTTCTCTTTAGAAACAGCAAGTTTTGTAGCATCTTGTTCTAAGATTTAATTAAAAGTGAGGTTATGTTTACTCAGCACATGCTGGAGTTAATTATAGATTTACTGAAATGAAAAGCTTAATGTTTTGCCAAGTCAAGAGCAAAAGCTAAGTAATTAAAGAAGAGGGTATGGTTTATGATCCCAGCCCATCTTTTGGCAAAATTCCCTTTAAGAAGAGGGAAAAAAAATCAGCAGTTGTCTTTACATGGGCTAGACCGTGGTTCCCTTTGTGTTTGTTGTTCAGGAACTTTCGAAACCAAGAGCTGAGTGCATTGACCAAGCAAAAAGATAAAGTGTGGCCAAATCATGGCAAATGTGTTGTCAAAAGTGGGATTGCTGTTTGTTTAAATGTTAAAGGGAAGTGCAGGTGATGGAGCAGCCGTTGCTGGAGGGGTGCAGGTTCCTGCCAGAGTCCAGGGCAGGTTCCTGCCCCAGCACAGGGAAAATGTGACTTCCATTGCAGATCCACACTTCTGCCTTGTCTGTGGAAGCTCCTGCAGCTTGCATCCACTTGTTGCCATTTTGCTTCCTTTAGGCAGACTGAAGGGAAATGAATTCGTGTGCCTTTGGTGTATTTAAAGTGCAAACTGCAGCAATGTTAAGGGAGGTTAACAGCACAGAGACCCTTCCTTTCAGTTCTGTTCAAATCCTTTTCCTTTTTAAGGCAAATTGTTTTAGAAATATAATCAGTTTAAGACTCATTAAAATACATTTGTAGGCTTATAAAACTTTATCTTCAAAGCATTTGAGAAAGATCCTGTGAAACTGATAAGGGAGTGTTATCCTCATTTTACAGAGTGGAAAAAAAGTGTTTTTAACAGAAGTGATTTGCTCCAGGCCACAGCAGGAGTCAGTGTTAGCCAGAAATAGAGCTTGGGTGTTCCCATTCCATTTGTTAAGACCACACCTTTTTGAGGGTGATCATATTTAATGTTAGGGAGGATTGAGTCTTCACACCCATTATTAGGAAATTAATAATTATCTCTCCATAATGAATAACCCTCTAAGTTAATAGGAAATTAATAGCGGTAAGATCAGTGAGTTTTTGTAACTGAACCAACTTGTGCTTCCAGAAGGCTGGAAGAATTCAGGAAGATGAATTTTGAAATACACAACTTTTATAGATAAATATTAGACAATTTTCTCTTGCATAGGTAACTTCAGTGTAATGACAAGGAGGGTTCAATTGTTACTAAAATTATAAATCAAACTCTAATTGTTGATTGCTGCTTTGTCTGTTCATACAGTAACCCTTGGAATGTCGAGTGATTATTGCAAAGTCTGCTTTGCTTTGGAATTGGCTTTACTAATTGGGGGCAGGAGAAACTTCCAGATATGAGAACTGCATATTCATTTCTCTCACTGTTTTAATGTTGCTGTAAAGTACAATATCTGTATTTACTATTCATGCCAATATTTAACTGGTAAAGACTTCT
This sequence comes from Acridotheres tristis, assembly GCA_037013685.1. Classification (NCBI taxonomy): domain Eukaryota; kingdom Metazoa; phylum Chordata; class Aves; order Passeriformes; family Sturnidae; genus Acridotheres; species Acridotheres tristis. The sequence goes on along the minus strand of CM072897.1, from coordinate 3,716,911 downwards.
TGAATACCCAGCTTAGAATTCTGAATAGAGCTCAATATAAGGGATTTCAGTAAATCTTAATTAAAGGCACATAAACACGACTTCTTCCCTCCCTTCTTTTCACAGTAGATTTCCACTGATGGGTACAGCGTGCCAGTAATTCTATTCTTACTCTAGACCCTGGCATGAAAATATGTGGTCCTAACTCATTTTTTTAAACTTGTGTTCTACATTTTGATTTAGAGGCTTCAAAATCAGGGGAATAAATTTGGCTTCTTACCTGCTTTCCCCAGATTTCCCTTCTGATTTATTACTGTCTCTGGTTAGGGCAGATTGCTTTGATATTTAATAAAGTTCAAATTTTTTTTAATAATGGTTGTGAATTTAAAAGCAAAGGCACAAACTGATGCAGACCCTGTTCTTTTTTCCAAGTTGGCATAACCTTAGTCCACTCTGCTTTCCTAATTTAGTAACATGGATAAAAATATGCACGACGGGCCAGGTTTGGTACGCCAGGCACCCATCCAGGAGCGTGGTGTTTTTAAGTAAATGGACTTGTGGGGATTTGAGGAAAACACAGATTAGGTTACATGAGCTTTGCACTCTGGAAGTATGTGACTATTTAAAGGAGCATGGCCTCCTAAATAAAAATACGGTAATTATTATAATAATATGTTGTTTTCTGTGAAGGAGTTGATGCCTAATTATTAAAAACAAGGTTTTCTTTGCACATATCTGTAAAATATATGCTCTGTTTAATAATTCAATTCTAGCTTCAGTTTGCTGTATAAAACCAGGGGTCAGCATACTAAGCTTTACATTACCTTTTAGGTTTAACAGCAGCTAATTATTACTTTTTTTCCTAAATCAATGCAAAACTTACCCACACTTGCCTGTTACTGCGTTGTGTTTTTCACATCTGGATTAGTAAGGCTTTGGTAATTGTGCTGTATTAATCCAGAACCACAATAAAAATATCTGATAGTATCTCTTAAGTAATTCCTTAGATTTCTAGGAGGAAGATATTTTAAATGTCTTGGTTTTGTATCAACTCCAGTACAGCCCTATCCAGGCAGCCTGTAAGGGCTGAATTTTTTTAAAGAAAACTTTCCCTTATGAAATTACAGCAGGGAGGAGTCAGCATCAAAATGGCAACGTGGATGGGAAATGATTGGGGTTGGACTTTGAGACTGCCTGGAGGTGACCAAAGCACAGGGCAGTGTACTGTACAGCTGGTATTCCTTATGGATTAACTTCCATGTGTGTCCAAACACAGTGGTACCTATTTAATTAAAGGATGTTGGTTGCTTGAGATTTTCTAACAGTCTGCCTTGCTCAAACATTTGGTTTGGGTTAAAATCTCAGGAGGACTACTAGTACTTCTGAGTGCTTGAAATTTATGGGGAGGGAAGTGAAGACAGAGAATAAAAGAATTCCACTAAATTCCTGGAAAATTTCGTTAACTGAAGTTTTTCCTGTATACCCTCACCTGTATAGAATGTCAGAATGAGTCATCTGTGCATAGAGCTGCTCACTGTTCTCTCTTTGTCTACTTGCCCCTTCTTAGTGTTATTTTCTTTTCCACTTCCCCCCTGTTGAGGGGCTTTTAAAAGCCTCTTTGTTACTATCATACAGCATTTTTCAGTGTACCACGGAAGGTTCATAATGTCACTGGATGCTGGTAACAAAAATAGTATAAACATAGTCAGAAAAATTCCAGACCTATATTTTATGGTTAAAAATGTTGTTCCAATATAGGCTTTTTGTTCCAACACTTCTTCCAGATGGGCTTCTATTGGGTGCACTGGAACTGAAATATTTCCCGTAACTGTAGCAGAAATGACGTTAAGAAGCAAAAAATCCAACAAAAGTATCTCTTTCAACAATGGCCTGCGGTATTCCTGGTATTCCTCATTCTGGTGATGCACAGCAGGTCCTCAGAAATGCATGTGCTGAGTATGTATGTGTTGTAATTCAGTAATCTGAAAACTAATGGGAACCAGTTGGAGGAAGCCATCAGTGTCTCTCATTGTAACATTTAAATTACGGATTCAAATATTGCTTTGTGTACCAGGCTTATTGGGCTAGAAAATTCCATCGTAAAATTTGCTATTCTAATTTAGTGCAATCACTGGAAAAGTATTTAGAAATTAGGCTCGTTTAGTGAGCATGGGCTTTGTTAAAAAAAATTAAATTATGATATGGTTCAGTACATTATATTTTCAAGTACCTGCAATTTTATAAAACCGATTTTAACTTTTGTGGTCACTCAATATGAGGAAAAAAGATCAGGCAAAAACTGGACCTGGTATTGAAGCTTCATGTCAAGAACTGGAAGCCTAAAATCCTATTGTAGCACAAGGTAATGACCACGTGTTTCGAGTTTTCTAATACTAGTTTTATAGTACTTAAAGGTCACTCAAAATTGTAACATAACTTCATTGAGTTTGATTTTTTTCTTCTTTCTTGCACATATTAGCAAGATTATGATTTGGGCTCAATCACACTTTTTTTTGGCCTTTAGCTTTGGTGATGCTTTAACTTGAAAAAAAATCTGTGCCTGATTGAATTTTGACTGTATTTAAACATGAGCAGTATGCTGATGTAATTACTGAGTTCATTAATAGATCCAGGAGTGTCTGGGAGCCGGGTGCTGTACATCAGCGTCTCAGACATCCTTGTTTTGTTGCAATTCCTTTGTATGATCTGGACAGAGACTGACCTGTAAATGTTCCCTTTTTATGTGGCAATTCTTCCTGGCTGCCAGATTATAGTGACAGTTATGGTGGCATCACGTGTCTGGACAGAGACAACTTGGAATGGTGCCACCTGAGTGCTGATCACTAATGACTTTATTAATAGATTGTTGAACAAACCTGATTGTAGAGGGTAACACTGCGTCTGTGTGAGGCTGTCTCTGACTTGTTGCCTGATTTTTTTATTTTCAATTCTGATTTTATTCTCAATTCCAAATCCCAGATCCCCGTATCTTTCATTTTGAAACGATTCTGAGAATGGGCCAATGCTGCCATTTGTTCCCTTCTGTTCCATGTGAGATCCTAGTGAGAGGTTTCTATGCACCAAACTCACAGAATTATCCCCTCCAGCCCCTCCCCGTTTCTTTCTTCCTTTGAAGAGGAGCTTCTAAGAAACCTGCTGAGGTGTAGGTGAAACCAGGATGGAGCAGGAAGAGCCAAACTAATTATTGCCGGTGGTGCTCCCGAGCCTGTCGAGCTTCTGGCTTAGCGGTGCTCCTGAAAATCGGAATCCTTGCAGGGACATGTCTGTTGCTGAGCTCTGGGCCATGGGCTTTCCCCGTAGCTGTTCCCCTCGAGGGCTCTCAGATACGAGATAAAGGAGTTGGAGCTGCTTCTAATGGGGGTACTTGGATGATTCTCACATTCCTGAGAGAATGGGAGCAGATTTAACTGGATTCTCTATTGTTCAGAGATTTGGTGCTGCCTCTCAAATCCTGGCTCCTTCTGCGTAGCAGTCCTTGATTTCTCAAGTGACTCTAAGCCTCGTTCCTCCAGGGGTTTTCCTCTTGTTTGTGGGGGTAGGCAGGAATTCTGAAGATGTTGAGAGTGCTTTGAGTAATCCTGACAACCATTCATCTGAAGCTTAAAACTCTGTGAAGATGTTGGAGGTCTTAATATGACTGTAGAAACATGGTAGTTATGTTGCATGTTCTTATGCCTCTTTATTAAATAAGGAGTCTTAAGCACAACTCGTTTCAACACTGTTCATTAAACATAAAATTGCATAACATTTTTTCTGGTAAACTCAATTTGAGATTTCTCAGTGAATTGTTAAAATACAGATTTTTATTTTTTTTAAAGGGAAAGACTTGCATAGCCAAGTAACTTCCAGACTTCACTTTTAAAAGCTAGTTATGTGGTATATGCAAAGCAATAAACTGAGAGGAATTTAAGATTAAATATTGATTTTAATACTAGAGTGAGCAACGGTCTTTAGATGACAATAAAGTGAGTAATAGGGTGATGTGCTGCTAGACAGACAGATAGTTGATACAGTAATATACCAACTTGTCATTCAAAGATCTGACAGAAGAAATAACAACCTGAAGTTTTTAGGGTGTATGGGAACAGAACCCTGATGGAATTCCTCTCCCCACACCTGCCATGGATAGAGCTGCCACTTTGGAACCGAGGGCTTTGGAAAGAAAGTCTCCTGACCTTTGAATGTCCCCCCAATGTCATGCTGAGCCAGGGGCCACGAGACAAAAGTGGGAAGTTTATACAGCAATATATAACTTTAGAGAACATTAAGTTGTCATTGCTGCTTTGATCAGTGATAGAATATACTTTGATAAAACTCAGATAAAGGGCTTCAGGCTGTAGCATCAAAACAATGCGTTGTGTTCCTTTCAGTTTGAAAAATATATTTCTACAGTCTGTTTTTAAGAAGTGGAATGTGCTTGTGAGAACTGATTAGACCTGGCACACAGACCCAAGTAATGAAGGTCAAATAGAATTATTTGGTTTTTACATTTTGATTGTTTGAAAACTTGGGTTTGAAATTTATGGGGAGGACTCTTTGTGACACAGTTATACACCACAGAATGAGTATGGAAGTGGCTACAGTCATGATTGAATTCAGTCATTATTCCATTTGTGGTGTTTGTTTTATGTGAGTTTACTGTCTGCATAGCAAATGAGAGGAAGAAGTAGAGGGTCTTTCATTGCTTTTGGTCAATCTTATTCCGCTGGAGTGGAGTCTAAGATGTAGAAAAACAGACTACCAGGAATTTCATTTTACAGGGATGTAATTCTGTGTATTCTTGCTTGGAGTATTTGAAGGTGTTAGTTACATAAATGTATCTAGAAATCCGTAAAGACTATAAAATCTAACATTTCTAGTTGTTTTAATTTTATGGGTTATCAGACTAGGCTGTGAAGTTTAATAGATCATTACTCTGTTCATAGCTCTGGCAAATCCCCTCCCACCCCCAAAATTCTTGGTGGCATCTCTGATAATCTTGGTAAATGAGAAAGTGTGATGGCTCGTTGCTTGTCTGGCTGCTTTGCTGTGCAACTGTCATCAGGACTGGTGAAAATTCATATAATCACTGCTGTGTTTATTATGATAAAGTGTGTTAAAGATATTGTGGGGGGTTTCGTTTGCTTTTGTGCTTTAGAAAAAGCCCAGCCTAACCCAAAAAGGGATCTTTAGGATCTTTTACCTTTATTCTAACATAAGAAAAAAAATCTACATCAAAAGAAAATTCACGTAAGTTACTGTAACTTTTTTTAAGGTGTCATTCCCCTCCTTTTGAAAGTTCTTCCCTCAACATGCTGAATCCTCTACTGAAAGCCCGGCAAAGCCTCCTCTTTGGAATCTGATCCCGGGGTTTTTCCGTGTTAGGGCTGGCAGCAGTCGGGTTCTGAGCAGCCCTCCCGGGGCTGTCCCGGGCGGCTTCTCCGCGTTGCGCAATGCGTGTATCAGCCTGTCTCCAGCACGAGAGCAGCACCCTGGCACTCCTAGGAAGTCTGTTCCCTCTGACTGTTCTTACACAAACCACTTGTTACTGAGGACATACTCTGAGAAATTAACCTCGACTGAAGGAATAGTATAGTGCCTAATCTCAGACCTGCTTCCTAAGTAAAGGAATTGCAGAAAAAGTTGGTTTGTAACTCGTCTGTCATCACTGAATTCTTCTGCTGATGATCTGATTGTAAAGATAAGTCCTTACTGCTTGCCTGGCTCAAACACATGTGAGATATATGAACCTCTTGCTTCTGCAACTTCAAAACAGATGCTCTTTAAAATACTTATAAAAGTCTTTGGGTTAAAGCTGTTACCCAAAAGTAAAACTGAACTTCAAGGGAGTTTGAAGAGCGTTTCTCATAAACGTTTGCCAATAGCTGTTCACACGGGTTAAGACAGATGTGTATTGATAAGGCTGAGACCAAACCTCAGAGGTGGAGATGTATTTTGAGAAAGATGTTTCTCATACAGATGCTGTTGAGCTTTCTGTAGTATGAGAACTTCTTTGATATCAACAATCTGTTCAAGGGTGTTTAGTTAGGCTTTCAGAGAACTCAGCTTTGAACAGATACTAAACTGCAGGTGTTTTTTCTCTGAAATTTTTCATCAGTTTGTAAATGTGTGAAAAAAGAAATGGTGGTAACTGGTTTGCAGTTTCCAGGTTTACCTCAGAAACACCTCAGTGATTTCAGTTTGCTGGATTGCCAAGGAGCTCTTAACTTTGTTTTGCAGTTACTTATTTTGGGAGGGTCCTAAGACAAGTTCAAGTAATGCATACAAGCAAAACCAGCTTTTCAGGGGGATTATGTCCATGCTTCCTGCTTTTACTGACATTGTTTTAAAATAAATTTATCTGTTTATTCTAACTAAACTAATTTGCTAGTAATTTTAAATGCAAAACCCCTTACTAATTTGAAATTCTGAAATTTGTGAGGTTTTGGGTTTTTTGGTATGGTTTTTTTGGGGGGGATTTTTTTTGTTTGTTTGTTTTTTTTGTTTGTTTTGTTTTTTTGGGGTTTTTTTTGTTTTTTGTTTTTTTGTTGTTGTTGCACTAAACATTTGTGACAGGAAAAAAAATAGCTCTTGAAGCTTATTTTTAATACTTTCTAGGGTTGGGTGTTAAAAGTTAACTTGTTTTCCCCTTAAATGCTAAAGTCTTTATAAATAAAATTATCTAAGAATGTACTTTGTCTCTTTGGTTTCCTTTGTTTTTTTCCTCTTTCCCTAAGCTCTCCCTAACCTATGTACGGTGATTAGCAGTATTAACAGGTAGTTGATTTTACCTGGCGTTAAGCAAATGCAATTTACTAGTAGGGATTGAATGCTCAAGGAAGCTTGGAGAACAAAGTCGTTCAGTCTTTGAAAGGGAACAAACACAAACTGTTAATGCTGTGCAATAGAAGAATTTTATAATATATCGATTTCCATTTTGACCTTATTGACTGAGTATAATTTAGTTTTCTGCATACCACTGTGAGAGAGTTAAATTACTACTTGTTATTGACATCCTTGTTTTTACTCAGCTGCTCTATTAAATGAATTGAGGCAAAATAAAACGCATCATTTACTGACACTAAATCTAAATGGAAAAAGCCTGTAAAGAGAATGTGTAGAACTCGAGGTATGATGTGAGATTAACCTTCCTGTGGTTCATGTCACACACACAGAGTTTGGTACCTGCATTTCAGTTAACTTAATGTTATTGCAGTGGTATTTAAAATAAAGACCTATGTTTACCTTAGCATTGTCCAAATCTGCATTAAATTGTCATTCTAGATGGAAGGCTTTGATGCCAAACAAGTGCAAGTGTACTCTAGTTGGCAATTATTTAACATTTGAGAGCTTTATGAACTGAGACCATTTATTTGTGTAGGTAAAGGAATGCAATTCAGAATTACTTCAGTGGGGGGATTAGAGTGTAATTGCAAGCCTTACTTGTCTGCTTTGTGCTGATTTGAAACACTGAACAGCAGAAACTGTCACTGATTAAGACAGGGCTTGCAGTTGCTCTCAGCATTTATAAAATCAGAACAATGCTAGCATCGCTTGAAGTCAAATGTCTTCTTTTTTTACTGTTAATCTTAGTTTAAAACTGTTAGTAGTTGGTCCATACCATTTTTCAAGAAGTAAGCATGTCTTTGCAGCAGCTCCTGCCTCCCCTTCTCCACTGGTGAATTCTCCAGGCTGCTGAGTTCAGCAGAGACAATTCAGACAGTGAGGAGGAGCAGAGAAAAGGACATCTGGATCTATAGTTTTCATGTCTATTATAGTGGGACTATTTCCTGTAACATTTAGCCAGTCCCTCCCCAGTAATTACTGTTGCAATTTGGAGGAGCTGCCAGTGGCCTGGAAGAACTCCTATTTTCATAGGACTTGAGTTAAGACAGTCCCATCCAGTAGCATTCACTTAAAAAACAAATATGGTGACTCCACCACTGTAAACGTGGCTCCAAGCTATGGATCTCCCTTTGATTCTTTTCTTTATCCCACACAAATGTATAATTTAATCTTTTTGTTATGAAGGCCAAATTTGACCCTCAGGGAAGGGTGTTCTTCAGTGTCTCCCAGCAGTACAATGAGTGAGCCATAAGTTGCCTTAATACAACAGTACTTTCCACTGAAAGATGAAAATTGAGTCTGGACCTCTTGCTTTTGTTATGCATTTAGTGGAGAGGAAGAAAAAAACCGTAACTAACCTCAAGGAGAAGAAAGATGTGTCTGTTGTGAGTTGGTTGGAAACAGTTGATAGCAACAGTCACAACAGATTGGTCTTTGTGTGGATTATTTAGACACCAGTGCTGTAATGGGTTAGAAGCCACTAATCTGTGTTTGTCAGAGACCACTCTGTTGTGTTGATCTCAAGTTGTTCCTTGGAAGAAAGGAAAAAGCTGTCCTAGAATTTACAGCCAAGACTAGCCCTGTCTCCGTGGCTTCCTGAGCTGTTATCTTAATCTCTCATTAGGATTCTCCTTTTGTTTGCCTTGGTTTCAGTACTGGTTTGTTGTATTTAAGGAGCCATTTTCAGCCGTCCAGCATTGTGAGTTCAAATCATCAGCTCTGTATTTTATGCACAAAGTTTTTCTGGAAGGCTTCCCCCCCCTCCCCCCCCCTTTCCATGTATTGATATTAGTGCACAGTGAATGGTGGATGATGATGAGCAGCAGTAAAGATAGTCAGACATAAACAAAACAAGAGAAACATAACAGGTCTCATGCTTTATTCATGTCACTTTTGTTTATGTTCATACCACCCAGAAAAAGGAAAACAGCTGCTCCTTAACAGAAAGACAGCATCAGAAAAACTCCTTAAATAAGAGATTTTGCCCGTAGAGTTCATGCAATATATTTGATAAAGTACCATTCTGACTCTTTGTACTTCATTTTGGCAGCTCTATTCAAAATTTGAGATACCATTTAATAAAGCCATAGAATAATATTAATGCATTAATTTCTCTTAACTTGTTTGTGTAGCAACAGTACCTTGCTGTGGGGCAGTGAAAGAGGCAGAGCACACTAGAGCAAAATGAAAGGATAGGTTGTCTTCTGAAAAAACAAACCAACCAACCAAACAAACAAAAAACCCCAAACCAAGAAAACAGCAAACCTGATAATTTCATGGCCTTGAGTTACCTTTGTGCATAAACAATTTTTTCCTCTCCTTGTTCCTCTTGCCCTTCCTCCCACCTTTTCCACTTTTCTCGTGTATGATAATTTCTGGTATTTTTATCATCTGGTTTATTCTAACTGTTCTCATTGAAACCATCAAATTGTGGACAAAAATGTAATTCCAGACCTGCACTGAGAGGAAATACAAGCTAATAACCACTGTGGGTCTGTGCTCTGTGTGTGTGCTGAGGAAAGCACAGAGTGCTGGGCCCATGGCATTCAGACAGCTGCCAGTTGTGTTAACTGAAGTTTAATTGTGGTAAAAGATGGGGAACCACTGACCTTTAGAAGAATTTGACTTAATGAGACCCTCATACCTGATGTCTATTTTCAGCCATTTTTAGCTGACCTAAAATTACTGTTTAGCAAAGTTGGACTTTATGGAGCCACTTTTCTCACCTTTGCTTGTGAGTGATGGCACAAAATAAATAAGAATTGGTACTAAGTTTGCATGTGACATTTAGCAAGTTTGAGGAAAAAAGATTCTATTTTGGTATGTTAAGTAGAACTATGTATTTTTCACTTGGTTTTGGGCTTTGTCTGCTACTTAAGTGTTTTGAAGAAGAGTCAATGTAGTTTATGGTTGAAGTAGGTGAAACCAAGAATTGGGAACAGCTTTGAGGGGTGTTACATGACTATGTTCATTCACAAAGACTGTCCTGCCCCAGAAAAATCTTCTCCCCTGTTCTTTGCAGCCAGAATATTAGTGTGAAATGCAGCCAGAAGTATTGTTTTGAAATTAATAGATTGAAGTTTGATCAGCTAGGATAGAGGCTTTCTTCTTCCATAGAATTTTTATGGGTTTGAACTCATTGAGTACCTTATTTAAAAGTGAGTAATTCATAAAATAGTTGCTGCAGTATCACAAGATCTCTTCCTGTACCTCTTTCTTTTTTTTTCTTCCTTTAAAAAACGAAGCAAATATTGGTCTGTATGGGGAAAATAGGGAAAGTCATCTTCAGGTCTGTTAGACTTGAGAAACAGAACACTTTTCAAGCTCTCTCACCAATAATACAGAAAAAGAGCTGCATGCAGCAGTGTCAAAATGTAAATGGGATTCAATTTGCCTGCCCCTTTCATTGTCCTTAAATCTAATGATACCAGTTTTAGTTATGGTTAAACTTCCTTGTTTGAAGATGGCCCAGGTCTACCTTAAGTGTCAATTTGTGCTAGAAAATTTAATTTTTATAGGCTATGAAATGTGAACTGCGTGGTAGGACAGTAAATGTAATGTAATATATAATAGGCTATTTAATTTGTTTTAACCATCTTAAAGTCTATTTAAGTCCTCCTGAGACATCCTGGAGCAGATCTAAAGGAGATCTTCTCCATCAAGCTCTCAGCAATTTAAACTTACACTTCCTGTCAACAGTTTTCAATTGATAATAGTATCCACTTCAAATTCATGGCATGTGTAGACTTGGATTTTTTTTTTTGTTGTTTTTTTAGTGGGACAAGTAGTAAGTCCTGTTAAGTGTGGAAGATGTCAAACACTTTTCCTCACTGGTGCATGGTTTTACAGGTCTAATAAGGAAATGCATCTTGTGCTTAGGTTCATGGAAGTTGATTAAAACACTATTTCAAGGGTGAAGAAGGGTGGCCCCTTTCAGCACCTTCTGTTCCTTTTCTGAAGGATCCACCATTCATTTTAGAGCCTGGGACAGGGAGGGAAGGCTGAGCTCACAGTCCTGGGCTGTGGGGGCTCACAGTCACAGCCAGACTCACAGAGCTCCGTTTTGTAACAGGTCATGAGGAATTGTCCCTCTGGTACCACAGGCTGGCAAACATCCCTGCATGGAGAGCAGCAGAGATTTGTTAGTGCTGGGCTGCAGCCTTGGAACAGAGAGGATCCATCACCTCCTGTTAGAGCTCTTGGGTAGCAGAATGTTAAAAGCTTGTATGAAAATAGCAAGACCTGCAATACAAAGGAATATTAACAAACTTCACTTCTAAAACAAAGATGCTGGCTGTGCATAGAAATTGCCCTATTGCCCTTCAGGAAGGAGCAAGTATAGCCAGTCCCTCTCCTCCTTCACAGTTTCAAGCAGAGCCCTGACTTGCAGCACCTCTTACCATGATTTTCTGTTCCTTTTTATTATGATTTTTTGTTATTTTTCTTTCCACTTCTATCCCTTAAGTCTAGAAGTTCTTGCTTTTCCTCCTGTATGATAATTTGGTTCTCTACCACACTACTACTACTTTGAATACTTGGGCTGACAGCAACCTGAAACCTAATTATTATTTTTTACCCAGGTGCAAAATGGGGAGTCTAAACAAAGTAGACCCTTGAGGAACACCACCACTAGTAATATTTTCTCCATCCCAGTAATTTACCATGAGGTGTGAAACTCCTGTGTTACCATTAACCAAGAAATTTCATCAAAGATAAACCAGTATGATATGATTTATATTTGAGAAGATCTGGGCTGCATTTCCATTCTGCTTTCTGTTTATGTTCCAGTCACTGGTTACTCTTGGGTGCTCTTTCCCCTTGTTGTTATGAGATGCTGAGGAGCACTGAGCTCACATTAGCAGGGCTTTTTTGAACACAGGTCCCACATTTCTTCTCCAACCCTAGGCTGCTATCCCAGAAAATGTCCTATTCATTGAGAATCCTCGTGCATGAATCTGCAATTTTGATATATAACCCTTTTTTTTTTTTTCTTCAGTATTCTGGGATGGAAATTTTTTTAAGCAGCCTCATTTCATTTTAGTAATGGATGTGGTAATTTGCAGTGCTTTGTCCTTGTTCCCATGAGGTATTCTGTCTCTGTCCCCATACACAGCATTATTCTTACAGGAAAAAATTGTGCAAAAAGCTAATTTATTATTTGGTTTGTCCTCCTAATTTCTACTTCTTGTTGACATCAATTCTTCATTTCTTGCTCTTAATTTCTTGTTGAGAAACCATTTGTTTGTCTGTGAGTTCCCATTTTCCTGGCCTCCTGGCAGTTTGCATTTAACCTCTGCAGCCTGACCTCTAAGTGCCAGCTCTCTTTGCTGATCAGTCCCTTTTTCCATTCCTTGTAGGTTCTGTACTTCCCCTTAATATCCTGCTTTGAGGTGCATTCTCATGCAGGTAGGTCTGTAGCCCTTTCCTGTCCCTCTTTTAACTTTACTGGGATATAAGGACTCAGGTTTAAAGTAAACCCTTCCCTCCCATACACTCAAATCCAACTGTGTATGTGTTTCATATATCTTTGGATGAAATTTTGGTTTATGGCCCATCAGGGAAAGGTGGGATTACTCTTGAAATGTAAAGAAAAACTGTTGGTTATTTTTGGGTCATGCAGCTGGTGAGGCCTGTACCCTCAGAAAGATTAAGGAAGTTTGAATTGCCTTTGGCAATTACTCTATGTTGTATAGGCTGCTTATTTCCAGATGGTTTTTTTTTTCCTCTCTTCACGTAAAACCATGGGAATTAATTTTAAAAACTGGCATTTAAACCATCTGAATCAGAAATAGATTTTTTTTTTTTTTCTTGATGCTAGTTATGTTTATAGAAACACAGTCCATTTTGTTAGGTCAATGATTTTGGACATTTCCTAAAATCCTTTCCAGGTTTCACTTTTTAAAAGAAAAATATTAAACTTATGTTGATGTTTCTTTTTTCATTGTCTTGGGGGACAGATCTATTTGGCACCTTTTTGTTGAAAATCCCAACACACAGAGGACAATTCACTTTTCCATTTTTCCAAATAGTTGAGAGAGCTCTTAAAACAGATTGAAAGGCTTTCTGGAGCTGAGTGATCCTTTCTGAATCTGCATATTATTGAGGAGAAAAGGATAAAATTAATTCCCCAAGGCTGGCAGCTTTGGGGACACAGCCTGTGTGGGTCTGTGTGGGTCTGCTGCACTGCAGGGCCCCGCAGAGGCTGGAGGAGGGGTCAGGGAGTGTTGGATTGCCGGTCTGTCAGCCCCTCGTGTGTGCACTGCGAGCACATTGGGACCATCTGGGATTGCCCAGCTCCATGTGCCAGCAGCAGTCCCTGCAGATGGACACAAACCAGCACGGGAACGTCACGTTTGGGCTCTGTCTGTCTCCACAAATCTGTGTCCTTCTGAGCTGGGGGGGCAGCAGAGCTGCCGAGGAGTTCGGGGATTTTTTGGTTTCTGATATCAGAATGGGGCTCAGTGCTCTGCCGCATTGATTTTGATAGTGTTAATCCTAGAGCTAATATAAATTCTAAATTACACTTTTATGCATTTTATTTAAATGTAATTGGAACTCCTCAATGTGGTCTAATGGTGATGTATAATGCTTGTCTCTTTCTTACCCTTGGGGGTGCTGGGGGAATCTCTGAAAATCCCTTTGTCAGCTCTTTTTGTTTGGGAATAGCCATTTTGTTTTCTGGATCTGCTGTAAATTTCTAAAGTTCACCACTGGTATATCCTAGTGCTTGATGAGCTGACAGCAAGAGAGAGATTTGCAAGTCTTCCATTGTGTTTGTTAGCCAAGGCTTCCTGCAGTATTTATGCTGCAAGACTTGAAAAACAAGGATCATAGTATTTAGTACCTAAAAGCCTGAAAAACTTATTCATGGACTGTTTATATTTGTGTTATTCCTCTTAACTGTTTCCCTTTGCTTTAATGAGATGAAAACCAATTTAGTGTCATTAGTAAGTGTCTGAGCATGTTCTTCAAACTGAGCTTTGAGCACTATGGTGGGGAATCTGGGGGTTATGTCTTTAATATGAGGGTTATATCCTTAATATGATGGCACTTTGTTGTTTGGCTTGGTCTTAAACTTCATTGTGGGTCGGTGGGTGTTTGTGCAACATGTGGCACTAGATGTTGAAAGTGGATGTTTACATCTGGTATGCATTGGGAGATTAAGGTAGAGAGGATGAATTTTGGGTATGTGTTTTTTGGATGAAGGATAAAGTGAGAATACTTTTATTTCCTCTTAGATTTGAAACATATCATTCTAGCAATGCCTTTGAAACTCTGCCAGCTTTGCCAACCGTAACATTTATGGGATTTTGGACCTAAACTGAACTAGAGAACTGTTTTTAGTGGCAGAGAAAAAGGTTAGTGCATGAAAATAGCTGGGCCTATTATTGACTGCATGTGGTCAGTGGTTTGGCTGAATGTAGGTGGCTCTTTTCCTGTCACTGTTTTCAAGCATATGGCTTTGCAATGAATATAAAACTCTTTTGAAATGAGATCTGCTGCAGTTCTTTTTGCACAGTAGTCTTGTGCTATTTAGTAGCGATTATTTTGCTTTTGTCATTTTGATGCCTGGAAAGGCATTTTCAATCCTGTAGTAAAAAACCCCAACCTTTTCAAGTAAAGCTTATTCCTGTTGACATCAAAGCTAAGAGGTTTGAAGAATGTGATCATCTGTGTACAGTAGCTGCTTCTGTCAGTAATATTTCTAAAAGGATGCATAAACTGTGTTCGTGAGTCTTTATTGTAGTTGATGCTGGGATTGTTTGCAGTGGGCAGAAACTCCCTCTAAACGTGCACATGCATTTTGTTTAATGATTACTTGTGTGAAAATCTCTAATATCGAATTACAACTTCCCTTTCTTTGCTTTTCATGTTTCCAGTCTTGAAAGTAACATTTATAGCAGTTTCTCCCAAGGTGAACTTCTTTTTCCCATTGTGTGGAAGACAGCTTGGGTTAACCCAGTGTTTTGTTTCCTTCTTTGTGTGTAGTATACAAGGTGCAAGCTCAGAGCTCAGGGAACAGTGAATTTTCTAGCTCTTGCTGCAGAGAGCTTAAGGGCACAACAGGTTCTGTTTAACTTTAACTTAAACAGTGTTACCCTATTTATATCTTTGTAAAAAATCTGGGTGATAGAGCTGTAAATTGTACAGATTGTGGATTGTGTAGATTGTCTGGTGTTTTCAGTGTAGAAAATTCTAGTGATCTTGTTTTAGCAGCTCTCAGATGCAAAAGCTGGTTTCATTCAGCTGAGAGCAAAGTACATTTGGGTTTGCAAGATGCTGAGAACTGTAGCAAGTTTTAGGGGCACCGAACACTTAATGAGTTGGGTCCATTGCTGTGAAGTATTTAAAAACAAAGCAAAATTATTCCCTATGTTTGGGGGGAAATGTTATGGTTTCTTCCTGTTTGAGGGAAATAATAGATAGAATTATCCGGTTTTTAGAGTAACTGTAAAAGAATAACTAAATAAACAATGAGGTACCCTGCAGAGCTGCTTAACATATTTTGAATCTATTTGTCAGTCAGTCCTGCATCCTGTTTCACAGACACAAGGAAAAACACTGTTTCACAAGTGAGGCTGCTTGTGTGATCATGTCTTACACACTTTTAAGAATTTCGTTTGTTACCTACCTAAAGAAATTATTCAGTACTCTTTGAAACATGAAATCTACTTTTAAATAATTGAAATGAAAAAAACCCCAACTTCTAGAAGCTGTAATTATTTCAGCTGTAGATTAGAACTTAGTGAAATATCTTCCTACAATATAACATATCACTGATTATCAAGAAATTTATTTTCTAATTTAAACTAGCCCTTCTGAACTGTATCATGAAGACAGAGCTGTTTTTCCCAAGTATGCTGGGTGAAAGACTGTCACTAAGCAAGAAGTGCTATGCATGTGTTTGTAACTCTTGTTGCAAGAGAATATTAAGTAATCACTCATTGCATCCTCAATATTTTTATTAAAAAAAAAAAACTTCATTTGAATTTTCCTGAGTTTAGGGCTGTGCAAAACACCCTCAATATCAGCAAGCTTTTTTGTTTGCATTTTGGTTTGGAGTTTTTTTCCCCCCTCATTCTGATGTAGGTCTAGGAAAATGCTTGCTATTTTGACAGCAGTAATTGTCACAATTCAGGAATGCTCTATGAAAGATCTCATACTTGAGAGGTTCCTGGCTGATACTGATAATCTCCATCATCTTCATATTCCAAACCTTTTTGATACATCAAAATGATGTTAATTATGAGTATCAGTTCTCAACGTAGATTGCTAGAACAGTATCTTACAGAAAAGCAGCACCGCTGATGAACTTTGATTTTTAATTTATGTGAGGGGATATTTTGGTGGTGATTTTTGTGCAAGCAGTTGTAATTCTCCGTGCCTGTTGTGCAGAGGTTGGAGACCTGCGGGAGCTGCAGACTCTGGACATCTCCACGAACCGCCTGATGACGTTACCCGAGAGGCTGCACATGTGCCTTTCTCTGCAGTACCTGACTGCAGACAGGAACCACCTGTGGTCTGTGCCCCGCCACCTGTGCCAGCTGCCCAGCCTCAACGAGCTCTCCATGGCTGGCAACCGCCTGGCATTCCTGCCCCTGGGTGAGTCCCCACCTGGGGGGGTCACACGCAGCAAAGCAAACTGCCTGCCCCCAGACGTGAAAAACAAAGCAACAAGCGAGTTTCTTTGGTGGTCCCTGCAGACTCTGTTTATGGAGCTGTCACAGGGATCATATTGTTGGAAAATATGTTAATTTAAAAAATGCAGGTTAAGGTTTCATGGTTTTTTTTAAAGCAATAAGGCAGCTATCAAATTTGCTTTATTTTTAGCTAACCGAGGGGAAAAAGTTTAAATGATGTGCTTAAATATAGTACTGTGTAATCTGAGTTCCACCACTTTGGGTAATGATCTGTTTCTGTTTGCTGGATCTGATGATTTAACTAAGATTCTTCAACTAGGGTTTAAAACTTGTTGTGGAGTCCCAGTAACTCCATATAAATTACTTTTCAGCATTAGGAGTGTAAGAACCACATAATCCAGTGCAGGTTTAATTTGTGCTGTGTACAGGCATCCATCAAAATTTCCACAGTAGTAGCCCAGGGAGGAATTGATGTGCCTTTTGCTCAACCCTTTGAAAGTTTGGAAGAGTAGAAGCAGGTCAGGAGTAGGAGGTGCAGGCAGTGTGTGGGGGTTTGTTAGGGGCAGTCACTGTGTGTTCCCTTTGGGAAAAGCAAATCCTCTTCTCTGAACTTGTCACTTTTCAGCCCTGCCACGGGGTAATCTCAGCTAGATACAGACACACATGCAGAGCTGTCCTGCTATCTGAAAAACCATTAATAGTTTTTCTAGAATACAGAGTTTGGTGTTAATTAGGTGCAGATTAAGTTATGATAATCACATTGGAAAGAAGCTGGAAATTGAGATGGCTAAAAATGAGATCATAATTTCTAAATTAATTACATTGTATAGGTTTAACTTAATCTTTTCAGTACTAGCAGTTCAGTTTTTAAAGAGCTTACTGATCTTCCTGAATTTTTTATCACCTTAGTTTATATTACTGGAAAGTAAGTGCAAGTAATGTCTCCAGACAAAGTGTTGCAGTTATGTCCTAGCATATGTCATTATATAAATGAGAAAACGAGTTCCAGGATGCATCATCCAGATTCCACAGTACTAAACCAAGCAAATTGCCTTCCCTTATTTTGGCAAATATTTTTAACTCCCATGAGAGAGGAAGTTAAGCAGTTTTAATTTTGCAAAAATTCAGTAAGATGAGATGTGAAATTTTAAAGGATAAAAGTTTTTGCTACTTTTGCACTTGTAGCTTATCTGTGAGCGAGCCATGACCTGGATGAGCCATAGATCTGCCAAAGTGTTTTAAGTTCAAAAGGAGGAAATAAATCTCTAATATAATGACACACCTTCTTTTTTCTTTATTTTTAGACTCAAATTCAAAACATTCAAAAGGAACTTTTAAAATAACGGGAAACATCAAAGACTGTCAATTGACCTTGTTCAGTAGTTCTTAATAGTGACTCACTGGTGAACATTTGGAGATAATTTGCTATCTGTGGATATGAAACTGAATCATAAATCCTAGAGTTCAGAGGAAAAGCAGCACAGTATAAATGTAAATGTTTAATCCTTCCTCTGAAGAATCAGAAGGCTTCAGAGTGGTCAAGATGTGATGAAATAAAGTAGAAGAGAGAGTGCATTGAAAAGCAAAAAGATTAAATCTATCTTCTGTTGCTTGGGAAAATATTTTTCTTGGAATATTGCTGAAGTTAAGGCATAATTGTAGCATTACTTCTGCTTGCTGCACATGTTGGCTGGTGGGGCTTTTGTGTGTATTCTTGCATCCAACTTCACTTTACCAGTTAATGACTGAGTAAGGATGCTAAGTAATGGTGAAAAATACTACAGAAATACTTCCAAGTGATAGTCAAGCAAATATTGTCAAAACAATTTTTGGCAATTAGGGAGCTGTGTTGAAAAGCAGAGAATTTATTCATCTCCTGACAGAATGGTTGAGGTTTTTTTCTTTTTTTATTAGACATGTCCATGTTAAAAGAAATACTTTTAAAACAAATTGCTTAATGCTTTTTAAAGCATTATTTACTTAATTTATTTCACACGGTAGGTGACATCTACTATGTCAACCAGAAATCCATTCTGCTTTGTCCAAGTTTGTCCCTTGTAGCTGCCAGCAGAGCCTCTTGTTAAGTGTAGTGGAAATCTGCATTTTCCTGTTCCTGGACTGATGAGTGCAAGGTTTATTCCAGCAGCAGCACAGCCCTGCTGGACAGGGATCAGGAGTTTCTTTGCCCTGTACATTCTTTAAGTTTGCAGGCACATGTGCCTCAGGAAAAACAGTGTGACACTGTTTTAATCCGTTCTAAAATAAAGTAAAAATACCTGATCCCACTCCCTGACTTTCAGAACAGGTTCATAAACAAGCAGATGGGTAAATAATAGTGAATATTAGTAATTTGTTCTGCGGAATACACCTAAGTCTTGGATTTGCCAGTGTTATATAAAAATCGTTTTTCAGCTGTGAGTATTTCAGTTTATACTAAAAGAAATGAGACACTATGGATCTCAGCCTTTGGGCCTTCCTAATAATGTAATTTTTAAGAACAACTCCAAAAATTATATGTGTAAGTTGAACTGGAAGCTGCATCCTGAACAGTTATATTATTGTCATGGTAACTTCATGCTCCCTTAGTAAATGGTCTTAGAAATCTGCTGATCATTGTATATCAATCTACTTACAACATAAATTATCTTTTGACAGAAAATTAACTTAAAATTTTTAGCATTAGCGAATGCTCCAATGCCTGAAAACAAATTCCTCCGCAAGCAGAAATGTGAATCTGATGACACTGCAAAAATAAAAATCATTTGTGTTATAAAGTACAAATAGAATTAAAATAGGCCATAAATTCTCGAGTGTACTGGCAGCACAGGGGATGTTATGACAGCAAATATTCAGTATTATATCACTTTATTTGAGGATTTATGTGCACTTTTTTTTAGAAAATGGGTCTAGTAATTATCAGTGCAGAGTAAACAAAGGTCTTATTCTACCTCAGTATATGCTGCTTTTGTGTCCTTGCCCTCACAGTATGGTTAAAAGAGCATCAGTGCAGCCACACAAGAGCTTTTGTTCCATCTTCAGCCATGTGGAATGCATATGCCAGGGCCCTGAGGTTAAAAAAAAAAAGGGAAAAAAAAAAAAGAGGGAGAAAAAGAAAAAAAGTAGAATTGGGGTTTGTTCAGGACTCATGGCATTTGGTCATTTCTGGGAGAGAGGTCTTTGATCTGGGAGGCTGGAAGGAGGAAAGTGGAAATGTTTTAGACACAGTACAGTGCTTGCAAAAGCCACATGAAAACCTTCTTTGTAGCTTTAGCCTTTTCAGAGATGGGCAGCTTCCTTATTGCACAGAGTTCTTCAGAAGCATGGTTTTTAGAGAACTTTTAACAATATTTGTTGGCTGATACAAGACATAAAAATTAATGTGGATGGGATACAAAGATCCTTTCAAAGTGATGATTTATTTAAATTTAAACTTTATGGATAATATTTGAAACTGGGAAAAAATCTTTTGGAGTCTAGAAGATGCTTGGTTATTTAATGCAAAGAAACTCTATCAAAGGAACATTTATAGTTACAGGCTATTTGGCTTTGGGAATTGAATTTTTCCTACTGAGATATTTTGTCTAACATCCAAAAATTTGCTTTAATTACCTAGGAAATGCAGTCAACTCAGAACTTAGAATCTAAACATAGCATAAGATAAAGACAGAGGGAAGAGATGAGATGCAGCCTCACTCCCCCCTCTCAGTGCATATGAAAAGAACAGCTTTAGGGCTTTTTTTGACTTGCCTGATTTTCAGCCCATTTGCATACATCTGTGTAGAAACCAGCAAGATGAGCCTCTTTTAAAAATTTTCTGCCATTCTCTAAATTAATAAGTTAAACAGTAGCACATTCAAGCTATCCCAGCAACCCATAGTTTTCTGCTGTTTTTAGTCCAAGTGGCTTCTGCAACACAAGGGAACATTCTCTGAACATTACATGTCCCATCCACCTGCTACCTGCTCTAAATTGTACTGGCTGATTCCTCACCAGCCTTACAATATTTTATGGTGTTACATTGCCTCCACGTTGCAGTATTTTTATTCATTGTAGGATAACAATGGGGTTTTGTTTCATCTAAAAATATCCCAGAACTTCACTAAACTATTTTCAGCCCTGCAATACTGAGCCCAAATAAATCATCTCGTTGGGGTGATGCTCAGCAGCATCTCCAGCAGTGCCCATCAGTCAGCAGAGGGATTTGTGCTCCCATCCTGAGGCAGGACACTTGATGGATGCAGCAGATAGTTCTGGGAGCTGGAATGTCTCTGGGACAGGGTCAAAGCAGCATGTGATGGTTGAATGTGTCCCTTGATGTCCAGTGACTCTGCTTTGAACAAAGCCCAGATTATGGTCCCTGAAACTTCCAGACAGTTGCAAAGCAAGGGCCTGTGTTAAAGGGGAAAAAAAAAACCCCAAACTCATTTTTTCTCTGTTAACACTTCTATTTTAAAAAAATTAATCTCTTCATTTTTTGTTGGTATCATCGCTTGTTCTTTATATCAAAGATTTGATAATGTCACTCCTCAGCACGAACTTTTAAGGTTTCTGGTGCTCACAGCTGCCATTCAAGTGGGTGACAGCTGAAGACATTCAGTATATTTTAAGATGGACACACGTTTGGGGAGGGATCACTCAAAATATCTGCACTAAGTGTATTTAGAGCTCTTGTGTACAATTAAACTATTCAGTAATAAGGAGGGGTTTGCATTACCTATTGTTGTAGTAGGCAATGAGATCAGTATTCCAAATAGGATTTCTGAATACAAATGTCATGGAAATGGCTTTAATTTTTATTCTGTTCTTGATAATGAATGCAAAGGAGACAGAGCTGTGCCCATTTCTCCAGTTACCCTTATATTTCTGCCAGCCAAGGAAACTGATAAAGATGGTTAATCAGAATAACTCAATATTGGTATTGTCTTACTTATGGCTGATGCATCCAAATGCTTGTTTATCCGAGTCTCTCTGAGGTACTCATGAAAGTTTAACAAGTTGGGAGGCACACAGATTATTGGTGTTTTTCGTGATGCAGTTTGTCTGGGTCACAGCTCTTCCATCCTGGGAAGAGGCTTTCAGACTCTGCTCTCCTGGTTTGTGCTTTGCACTAAACACAGAAACCTTTTCCTGCCCCAGTGTCTCAAAGGGCATGGCAGTGACAAATGAGTTGGGCTGCCCAGCAATCCCACACATCAGCTTTCTTGCTAGTCCAAAACTCTTTCAGACCTTTCTGTTTAGTTCAGTTTGGTGTCTTTTGAAATGTCTCTCATTAATGTTTTTCACTTCTTTTTAATGCCATACAGTTTTACCACTGACTAGACCTTGCTAATAAGCAAAATTCTCATTTCTGAGAATTCTTCCAAGAAACCTAAATTTTTCCATTTAATTTTAATTTTCTAAGCAAAATAAAATAGTTCCATACTGATATGCTTCTATCTAGAGGTATCTTTATAGATTTCTAGTCCACAAAGGCATTACTTAATCATGCTGTACTTACTTCTTTTGACTACCAGCCATGAATATTTTAAGAGCAATAATGCAAGCAGCACACCTCCAGAAGTATTGATCATTTACTGCAGCCACAACTTTTGATGTCTAACATTCTGCAGTTTAATGCTTTGTGTTTTCTTGGGCTCTGTAATTCACTGCACGAGTC
Organism: Acridotheres tristis; assembly: GCA_037013685.1. Classification (NCBI taxonomy): domain Eukaryota; kingdom Metazoa; phylum Chordata; class Aves; order Passeriformes; family Sturnidae; genus Acridotheres; species Acridotheres tristis. The sequence continues at coordinate 3,694,789 of CM072897.1, read as the reverse complement.
TGAATGACTGCACTTGTATTTGGTTAAGGCTAATGAATCCCAGCAAGGATCCCTCCTTGGAGAAAAGAAAGAGGGGGACAGAGCACATTCTTGTGTCTGTCTTGCCCACTTTCCCAAAGATAGAGAAGCTGTGATTTCACTGACATGAGGCCAGTTAATGAAAGCAGGTTTGACCTTATGAACTTGAAGTATGCACTGAGGATTTGAAATCAATTGTCCCTTTGCTTCTTCCAACTGACTTCAGAGTTTGTCAATGTTAAAATTTAATTATTTATAATGGGATTTTCAGGGCTTCTGAAAGGGGGCTTTGTTTTATTTTAGTAATTTGAAATGCTTGCTTCTAAACAGCTTTTCAGCTCATCCATAATAAAACCATTGGCTGAAATTTTACAACTGAGAAGTACTAATTTATGTTTGCTTACATTGAGTCTGATTAACTTATTTATAATTAAAGAGAATTGCTTTGCTTATAATTGTCACTATGTCATCCTTTCTCCTCATGACTTTTCTTGTTTTCTAAACCCAGATTTAGGTCGTTCTCGAGAGCTCCAGTATGTTTATGTGGATAACAATAGTCACCTGAAAGGCCTCCCATCTTATCTGTATAATAAAGTCATTGGTTGCAGTGGGTAGGTATGAATTAATTCAGATGTCTTGTGTACCTGTCCTTGTAAAACTTCTCCTGTATGATACAGCTCACTATTTTTTGTATGTCTGTGATTGATTCAGAGCTGATGTTACTTGGAGGGGGATTACTGCAGCTCCCAGCTCTGTTTTATTTTTGTAATAAATCTTCTGTGTTAATTGCTGACTTTTAACTATTTTAGTGTTAAGGCATAACAGTGAAGTTACTCTGAAAGAATTTGTAATAATAATGTAAGGCCTAGAGCTGAATTTAAAAGTTGGCCAGAAGTGTAGGCTTCACAGTTTCCAGAACTAGAGAATGAACAAAGAAATTTTTGATATATTGCAGCATCTCTTTGTTTCTAAGTGCTCACATTTCTGTACGTTATGGGCGATATCTTGAAAAATCATGTGCAGCTCCTTCACTCATTTTACATCCCAGTATCAGCTTCTTGTAGGTCTTGGTACCTACTAACTAAAGTGACTTTTTTTAGGAATTATGGATTGACAGGTTTATTTTTACATGTGGATTTAAAAATATCCTGGGCTGTCTCATGTTTGTGGTTAGAATGCAAGAAAAAAGTGGTCTGTGTAGGACACTGGCTTAATTCTTTCTGCCCTGACACTGGCATGAATTAGGATCAGCACCCCTGATGAATGGAGCCTTACTGGTGTAAAACTGATCAGAAGAGGATTGTCCCCATTACCATCTAATTATAAATTTCTGGTATGCTCACTCTCAGCAGATCTCGCATTAAATATAAATTCCCTCTCTGCAGCCTGCACTCTCCTGCAATATGGGAGATGCTGAGTCTTGGCATTTTAAGGTTTTTCTAATATTCCAGTGTCAGCTGGTTGGTGATATTTAAATACTTGCAGTTGGATTACAGTTCTGCTGAACTGTGTGACTTGCAAGCTTTTACTAATTTTGTTTTTCAGAAAAGATAAATTCTAGCCTTTTTTCTTTCAGAACTGATTGTAAATTGTTAGGCAGACATTAAATTGACCTTAATTTTAACAGAATTGTATTGATTGTGGCCAAAAGCAGTAATGATAATGCAGGAGATGGTCCAACTGTTTAGGTGGTTTTATACAACCACCATGTTGTTGGTTTTTTTTTTTAAGTTTTAAGTTTTCATCTTATACCCAGTTAAAATAATTTTATCTTTGCACTGACCTTTGTGAAGATCCTACCAGTTCTTTTTGCTATTCTTACATGTACAGTGCTGGTGAGACCACCTGCTAGTATCTCTGATATTATAAATCCAGTACAGAATTATAGACTCTAATCTTAAAAATCTAGTATAGAAGAGACTAAAGGAGTTGCAAGTGTTGCAATGAAATTGATTCTTGTAATGCCTCTGTGGAATGAAAAGTGATTTCCTTCCTTAGTAATGAATGGTAAAAAGAGATAATTTCTAGCAAGAAAAAGAATGTCTGTATTTGTGCACCAAACAGATCTTTGTCTTTTTTTGTGAAACTGTCTTGAAACATTACAGATTATTTTAAAGAAAAAATTTCAGTATGGGGAGAGCACATATATATTGTTAAGAAACCAAGGGTTTTATTTGATAATGTGCTGAGAGACTTTAAAATTGTGTAATAATGGTCATGTGAAGAATTTCTGTATTCTTTCCAAGAAAGCATTAGCAACTAGGCTAAGGTTTTCATGGGTCAGGCAAGGGTTGAAGATCCAGGCTTTAGTGCTCTGTCTGGCCCTCCACTGGAGAATAAAATCTGACAAGCTGCTGTTACTGACATAAAGCTTGATTTCTGAAAATAGAATATAAATTGCCTTGTGTAAGTATTGAATCTCTGTCTGGGCATCCTGCAGTCAGACTGACTGAAAAAAGTCTTTTATATGAGAGGTGATGATCTCAGCACTCAAAATAAATTTTGATCTTATTTTTTGCAGATTGGATTTCAGAGTCCCCAGTTAGGGATTTGTCAGTCTTGTTGAAGGCAGCCAATAGGTGGTCTCAGCTTTTTTTGCCCATCACTTATTTATCCACCAGGCTTCTTCTGCAGCTCCTATTTTTCCTCAGCTGTTTTGACCATCCTCTATTCCAGTTTTTAACCTCCATGGATTTTGTGTGTGGCATTAATAGCCTCACCCTTTACATAAAGTAGACCAAATGTCCCAGCTCTGAACTGCAGAGACTGTAGTGAGTTCTTAGGTTTGTTCCTTAGTGAGGCTGGTAAGGGGTTATTCAGCTTGAAAATGCAGCATTACGGATTTATTTATTTATTGTGATAACTAACTCATTGAGAGTGGAACATTGGAATACTGAAATCTCTGAATTCCCACTTATTTTAACCTCACTAATGGGTTGTGGGAGAGTATTAAATATTTAGCAAGAGGCTTATTGACTTGCTTGCTGTTTGATGCTGCTCTTTTTTGGTTGCTTCTCTGGGCTGTTTCTCCTTTAATCAGAAGAGATGAGATTCTTTGTTGTCAGAGGAGAACTATGAGATTTCTTTCACATCTGATAAGGTTGAGAGTGGTTACCTCCGTTTTAGGTCTAATATCTGGGAAGGCTGACAAATTTGTGTTTCTATTCCATTTGTTAGGACTGGCCCCAACAAGTTGCTCTTGGCTTCAAATTTCAGTTGTCATAAACAATTCCAATTCCCCTGTTGACTTCCCCAGCCTCTTAGTAGAATTTTCCTATGCGTGTCTCTCTGGTATGATCGCTTGCAACAGGGATCACGTAAAGAGTTATTATTTTTACTACAAGCTAAGTTTCTCTCCCTGGATCCAAATAACCTTCCCTTTCTATATATGATTTGGGAATTTGGGAAGGGCAAGGCTAATAGACTTATTAGGATATCTTCCCACTACAGCATGGCTGTTGTTTTTATTTTTACTTCATCTACCCAGCCTATGCCCTCCAAGGGAAGTGTGGATGGGGAAAGGTGTAGTACAGAATCACCCAGTGGCACTTAAAATCTTTTTTTGGGGAGTTTTTGAAGTTTCCCTCACGTGTGTTTTCAGCTGGTTGATCCAAGACACAGGAAGCAAACTGTTGGGTATGAAACTGCTACCCTCAGTGAAATATTTACTAACAAGAGGCTAAAAGAGATTTGTCACTTGGGCAAAGTAATGGGCACGTAGCATACTTGGTTCACCCCCTTGGGATTGTGTTCTTGTTTCTTTATGTTATTTGATGAGTAATTCTTCCAAATGTCCCATGTCTAGCACATCACAGAAGGTGGGAATCTGTAGAAACATAGAATCACAAAATAGTTTGGGAAGGGACCTTTAAAGGTCAACCCCACCATTGCACTGCTTTCTGCAAGGAGTCCTTGAGGGGTGCTGCACTGGAGAGCAGTATCAGGCTTACTTTGGGTTGGTCATCTGGGTTTCCCTATGAAGTTACTTTTATTATTTTTTTCTAACCACTTTCTAAATGTCTTGTGTCCTTCTAGTTGTGGTTCTCCAATTCAAGTTTCAGAGGTGAAACTGCTCTCTTTTTCATCAGGCCAGTTAACTGTGTTCCTGCCAGCAGAGGTGAAATCTATAGGGACAGAAACAGATCATGTGCTGCCTTTGCAAGAACTGGCCATGAGGACCCTCTATAACACCTACTACAGGTTTTTGAAAGGTATGAAATTTCTACTTTCTTCAGATTACAGAAAGAGTGAAAGCATTTTCTGGCAGTGAGAGGAACATTTCTAACAGTTCTTCAAAGGCTTGGGCGAGGATTTATATTTTAAAAGATTTATTTAATCAAATTATGTTTGAAATGCTGCATTAGAACAAAAATGTCCAATATCAAAAACCAGAGTTCCAAAGACTCTTTCTGAGGTCAAGTGGTGGTTATAAATGGTTTCCTACTTGAAGCCTGTACGAAGAAGGACACTTTTTTTTTTTTGCAGGAGAAGCTCTTTAATGGAAATAGGAGATGAGAAATACAGTTCCTGAGGCAAGATCAGATGCATCAGCCAACAATGCAACTCCTTGCCAGGCAGCACACTCCTAAACTGGCAGACTTGTTATACATAAGGCAGAAGAAATGCGAGCAGCCCTTGGCCATTTCAGCACAGCGTGACAGCTGAGCTGCTTTAGTTCTGCCCCAATTCAGGCTCTCTGCTCTAAAGTGGCCCTTGGCTCATCTGGCTCTGCATCATGCAATCACATGAGTTAGCAATATCTGATCATAACCTGCAGATCCTCTCGGATCTGGATGTGTTGTGCCTCCCCACAGTTGATGCTATCTTGGGAATTCTCAGTTTTAAAGGTCAAAGGAGAAAGCAGAAGAGTGAAGAGTTCTAGTGGGAAGATTAGAGGGGTTATGGAAAGGGTCTCTTGTACCTTGGCCACTGGAGTAAATCCTCACTGCTTTGCCAGGAAAAATGTACAAGGAGGTCTGCCTTTTCTCACCCACTTGTGACTTGCACAATCATTTCTGGAATCCAGCTGGGTGGATGTGGTTCCTGAAGATGCCAGTGAAGTTTGGTTTGGGAATGGGAAGGTGATACTGCAAAATCAGTTTAAGGACTGGTTTGTAAATAATTTTATACAAGGCTGTGAGGATTACACTTACTTTCAGCCAAGATGCAGAACCTGAAAAAAATGGATTTATACCCATATACATACACCCATAAATATGTCCTGTTCTGAGTGACCTTATTAAAGACTGTGGCCATTACCACTGCAGCACCTCACTTTCAGTGAGCAGGAGCAGTGCCTGTGTCAGACAGGTGTACCATAATGCTGTGCTGGGGAAGCAGGTGGCACATATGATTAAAGTAGCAGATTTCATCTGTCACTGCCTAAATTTGCAGTTTCAAGAGTGCTGTTAAATACTTGGCAGCTGCTGGGGAAGTGACAGAAGTGACTGGACTACTTTTCCTCAATCTTTGCTTGGCTGCAGAGTGTGACCTTTTCTTTCTGACGCAAACGTCCTGCTCGTCCCCTCCTCGGGGCTCTTGTGGTACATTGTGTCTGAGGTTCAACCTTGCAGTGTTTGAAAGCTGAAACCAGTGTGATACTATAAAGCTGATTTATCAGGTACTGCATCTTATCTTGATTACTCAGCACCTAAACTCACTCACCTGTCTTGGCTGTCTCTCAGTTTCTAGACAGAGATTAGAAAGTGGGGTTTAATTTATGAAACACGGTGTGGCTTGGGCCAGGCCTGGGAAAGTGATGGCTCTTTCCCAGGAAATGACCCTGGAGTCCCTTTTGGTGAAAATGATGGCATCTTGTAGGCTCTGGAGGAACACTTAATAGATGAGGAATGTATTGATCTTTTTAGAGTGGTCTCTTTGGTTGGACCTGGGAGATTTATGCTGGGCTGGATTGAATTTCAAGTAATTCCAAATATTGCAAATCTCCTTTTGCTGATGGTGGAATTTGGGCTTTGTAGTAAGGTTAGCTATCCTGCTGGATTGCTTGCTGAAATATTTTAGTAAAATACTACTGATGTCCTTTTCATAATGTTGTATTGTTACTAGTTACTAAACATCTGTCTAGATCATCCCTGTGTCTAAAAATCCTTCATGATCTTTTAATCCTTTCTAATATTTGCTTAAGCTGTAATATTTTCACCTGGGTATTTTAGCCCAGTTAAACTTATGCCCACAGAAGCTAAACTGGTACATTTAACTTTTTGAATTTAGACATGGAAAGCATTATGTGCCTCACTCTAATTGTGGTAATTTGTATTACCTCATTGTTGTTTTGACAAAACCTTAAGAATGTGAGGCAGCTGTTTTCTGAATTGTTCATGGATTGTGCTTGTGTTTGACTTTGTCATGCAATCATTTTATTATAAATATTTTTTTGTTTCTTTTCTTCTCTAGATTTAAACTTTCTGACTCCAATCTCACTACCCAAAAGCCTCTTGGAATTGCTGCACTGTCCCTTGGGACACTGCCACCGCTGCAGCCAGCCTATGTTTACCATTGTCTACCCAAAGCTCTTTCCCTTGAGGGAAACTCCAATGGCAGGATTGCATCAAGGGTAATTATACAGGAAATTACACTGGGGTTTCGTTTAGGAAGAAAAACACCTTATGGAACAAAGCATGTTCTTAAGGATTTTTTTAAACATACATTTCAGATCCAAAGTCCCTGGCCTGTGATTGCATGTATAAGTTGACAAATATTTTATTCATCAGTCAACCAAAATACTGCTGTTAGACTGTTAAAAGGGTCTTCAGATAAGCTTGTCCCAGCCTGGTGTAAGACAGGAAAGGGTTTGGATAGGATGGGATTGAGCTATTTGTGGTAGTGCAGCACATGCTTGGCACTTCTGTGCCCTGGGAAGGAAGTGGTACCTAACACCAGTAATTGCCCTGATGGTCTCAACCCTGACTTCAGATTGCCACCAGTAAACAAAAAGTGCTGCAGGATCAAAGATGGAAAAAAGCTCTAAAGCTAGAGCTTAATTAAAATGTTCTGCAGTAAAATACTCTTGTTTTAATTTCCACACTAATTAACTTGAGATATGCTGTGGAAGCATTCTGCATAGGAACATATATTTTGTAGTAATACATGCTTTTAATAATACTTCAGTTTCATGGTTGTGAAAGTGTCTGCAGGATTCACAAGTCAGGTACACAAGCCCACACAGATGTGCTGACCTACTGGACAGTATAGTCACAGAAGGGTCTCAAAAATGGGATATGGTTCAGGGAATGTTGCCTTCATGTAGATAAAGATTTAAAATACCTTTAAGGTGAGCCCTGATTGCTTTGCAGTGGTTCTTTCCCTAATCCTTATTAGTCTGAGTGGATACTGTAGCTTTCCATGAGTCATAATATCAATGAATCCACTTTCTGCAATGGAAAAGCATCATCTGAGAAATTTCAGCTTGTATTGTTTGAAAAGAATAAAGGAGGTTTAAAGCTAAGTCACTTGGAGTTAAACAAGGTTCTTGTTAGAGAATTCAAGTCAACCCATTAATTACAAAGCATATACCTAAAAGTGGTGGGCAGAAAAGAAAGGTGCTCTAAAAAGGAATGGTTTTAAGATTACTTGTTGGTGTCTATCTAATCCAGGAACACCACTTAGTTCCCAGCCTGCTGAAATCCATTGATTTGATAATTATCTTCCATAAAAACAAGAAACTCCTTTTCAACAGGATGATCTTTAATAAAAGAGAAGAGACTAATGGATGATTCAGGTTCGTGGTGCCTGTTTTACACAGCTGTATCACAGCCTGTTCTCCTTGAGTTTGTAACATGAGAAATATCTGATTTGTAAGCAATTCAGCTTTATGAAATGAAACAACTTAGGTATGCCAGATCTGGGCAGCAGCCAGAGGGCTGCATAAATGCTATTTTGGAAAAGCCATCTTTCTTAGAAAGATCTGATTGCAGAGATTGCACACTTCAATTTGCCAGTCTGTTACACTTCAGTCATATGTCGAAATTCAGTGGATTTCATGTTGAGTGAAATAATTTACTTCCATACTAGTGTCATAATATTCTTAGTCATAAGATGTTATAATCATGCTATAAAGAATTTCTTTCAAACATTCAACAGTATAATTTTCTAAGAAAATGATGGAAAACTACTGGCTAGTCACTAAATCCATCTATTACACTAAATAATTCAACAATGTGAGAGTTTGGACTACTTTGTAATTAATTGCTAAACGTTGCTCATTGTAGAAGTTAGAGTTACAAGATGATAGACATTATCAGTAGACACCTTTAGGAATTATTAAAGTTGAGACTCCACAAAAAAATACTTTCGAGCTATTTTGGAAGAGCACTATATTAGCATTCTAAATATAATAATTAAAAATACGTACTTCTGCATGGTTTTCACTTGTTTCAAAAATAGTTATCATTCCTTCCCTTAGACAAGAATGTACTGTGTTCTGCAAAATGCCTGTAATGAATCCAGTCTTAAGTAGCTGACGTTTGATGCAAATCCACAGAAAATGAGATCTAAACAGGGCAGCCTGTCATCCTTATCTCTGTAGCTTGTGCACTTGACATGGTAAGATTATGTGGAATTGTGGAGGTGTGATAGTTGGTTTAGAAAGATGTGAAGGACAGGGTTTCTGTTCTAAAGAGCTTAAAGTGACCATGAAAACACACAGGGTAGGGATCCTGGGCGCTTGAGCAGCACTGATTAGCACATGCCACATCCATGCCAGTAACTCCTGCCTGGATTTCCATATCACATTCTGGATCCTCTTAGAGGAAAGGAGAGTTAAGTGTTGGACTGGATTTCTGTATCTGAAGAAGCACAGATGCCATGAGCACTGGGTAAAGTGTGATTTCTGGGTTAGTGAAAAACAGATCTGAACATTTTTAAGGCAGATATCTCAGTCCCTGCCAGGCTGGGGCAGGAGCAGGGTCACTGTGAGGCTCGGATCACACTTGCACAGTGCCATCCCTGCTGCTCTGCGTGGCACGGTGTGACAGCACTGCCTGTCACTCATCCTTTCTGAAGATCTGCCTGTTCACTCTGCTAACCAGGGAGGACACTGCCCTTCAGTCATTTCATGCCTACAAGCAGTAATTTAAGAAACACACGAGCAGGGCCCAGGCTGCCCAGCTATTTTCCTGTCAGCTGCTAAACCTGCTGGCTGTGACACTCAGCCACACCCTGCTCAGAGAGAAAAACCACACAGTGCTGCTCTAAAGCCAGTGCATAAGAAACTAGGAAGGTTTTGAGAACCCCTGCCGTGTTTCCCTGCCGTGGTGTCAGAGACAGCAAATGAACCTGTGCTTTTTCTGGGCTGTGGAGATGGGCTAATCCTGTATTTTCCAAACCAGCACATTGTCTGTGTGGAATGGAGCCAGGAGCTTTAATTTTTACTGACAACTGTTTCCCCCCTCTCTCTTTTTTTTTTTTTTTTTTTTTCTTTCTCCTAGGAGGACAACTGTTAGTTTTGTGGCATACTGCTGCTCCACCCAGTGTCTGCAGACTTTTGACCTACTGAGTTGATAAACATTTCAACCTCCTCAGGAGTGCTGCCAGTGTAAAGCTGCATTTGATGCCGTGTCCCCTTGGTACTGGAATACCGTGTGTATGTGTGCCAAAGCAGCAGAAGTGCCCAGTCAGGAACACTCTGAGACACTTAAATCCTGCCCTATCAAATCTGGATGAACTGCTGGAACTTTTCAGAAGTGTAAATACCGAGCTTTTAAAAGTATTAACTTCTCTCTCCTCCGAGGCAGCACACAAACCAAACACATTCACGAGCTCTGACTTCAGGATTTCCAGTATTTTTCAAATGTGCCTGATTTCAGGTTGACCCATTGCATCATTTGAGGCAGTTGCATTCCTCTAACAGGGGAAAAAAAACAAAAGTTCAGTTATGGCAAACAAATTTTCACTTATTCATCTCTATCCTCTTCCCTTCTAGAGCTGCCATCAAGTATATTGCTGTAAGCCTGCAGAAACCTTTGATGGATCCCAGTAACTTTTCCATAGAATTCAGCCTTATTTTCTCCCTCTCATCTTAATGTTTACCCCAGCAGAGTTATACCAGTTGTATACCAAGTCTTTGACAGTTCTCTGTGGTATTTAAATCCACATGCTAAAAGCAGATCTTTCTTTCTAGTATCATTAAATACCACAGTGGTTTAATTGGAGTAACTAGGATATGTCTGGAGACTGAAGATCCTGTTTCAGTGAAGGCTGGTACTGATGCCTACACTAAGGGCTCTTGCTCCAGCATGTTTGAGGGTGTGTTTTCTTTATTTTCATTGCTTTATTTTTAGAAATAGTTCTCCTTTTGTTCCATTGAGTTCTTCAGGAAGAAGACAACTTTTAAGTATCAATTTCCCTTTGAAAAAATCCAACTAGTAATATGATAGTAAATCTTTATTATATTTTTACAGTTGCAGGCTATAGATCTACAAAGAGCTGGTCTTGATCTTTTTCTAGATTCAGTGTTTGGCTGATTTGTCCAAGTGTGTCAGTGGATTGTGTGCCTTGGAGAAGGTTGGAAATCCAGGAGCAGGTGTGTATCTCCATGCACAGGTATATTTGCACACATGGATACCTGCACAGAAGGGCTGGCACATTTGTTTTCATACATTAATGGCAGATTTTGTCCAAATTGCCACTCACTATCGTATTTGTGGGAATCTTTTCTTGTTACATCTTCTTCATTTTAAATAAAGAACAAAGGATGGAAAAAAGGCCCAAAATGCCTGCGTGACTAAACATTTTCATTTTATACTGAAACACTTTATAGATTATTAGCCCCTCTTGATTTGTTCTTGAATATATAGTATTTTTAAATAATTTTTTTTTTTACTTTCTATTTCTTCAGTATAAACCACTTGTTGATTTAGCACAGTGTGCTACTCTGTGCAGTAGGTAGTTACAAGCTGAAATAGATATGAATGAAACAGTTTGTTATAAAAATGGCAAGATAAAGAGACTTATTTGGTAGTGTATTAGCATATGTTGTGGTAAGGTGTGCGTACTTTGAAGGCAGGAGGCATTAAAATGTTTTCCTGTTGCCAAAGAAGCATTTGTTCCTTCTGCAGGCTTTCTGGCATCTCTTCAATAAATAGAGTATCTTAAGAGCTTAAAAGAGTACCAAAAAGGCAGTTTTGAGGGTGGAAATTTTAGGTTGTGCATGTTACTTGTAAAAATCTTTCCTGGTTTTATTGGGTTGGTTTTAGAGAGTTGAAGTAGCATTAAGAAATGTAGAACTTAATCCTTCAGGAATGCAAGTATCATCTACTGCTTAAGAATTGTGAAACTTTCTAAAATAAATCCCATTTATTATATCTGCTTTGCAGTAGGGGAAAGAGCCATGTCCAGGCAGCCTTGGTGCTTTTGGATTTCTATCTGTGTCGTTTCCCAGGTTTGTTTCCATGTTGGAATCACAGCAGGCCCAACCACCCCACAGGGTTCACTGCTGAGGCAGCAAAATTCACCTTCAGTTTTATCCTTTTCCTTCAGTATCTCAGAGCTGAGATGTAAATTGCCCGTGTACAATTATATCTGTATCAGAAATGTGCAAGTGTAGGACAGAATCCACTTTTTTAAAAACAGATGATAAAAGCTATGGTAATGTTACAGATGTTAATTTTTATACAATACTCTGATCAGGAATTTTCAGTATTAATTTTTACTGTGGCTTCCTCTGTCTTTGAAAGAGATGTTTTCTTGGAAGTTTTTGTCCTCTTTTTATAGCAAGTTGTAGACTTGAAATCATAATTTATATCTGAATTCAGTCTGTAAATACTGTTTTGGAGTTAAATCTGGTTGTGATCACCTAAAAGCCATTAGCATTTGTTTATTTAGGAGTCAAGAAGAGTGAAGCTTGATTTTATTATAATAATTATTTATTTATTATTTTCTTTCTTCTCCCCATAATCTAATTATTTCTTATTGAGTCTGTATCAGTCTCTTTATTATTGTCTCCAAGTGCAGTTCAGAAGAAATTTAACCTGTTCTATAAGCAGGATGAATCTTAACTAACACTTTAATAGATGATATTTCAAGAATGGAATGTTCAATAAATAAATGACTTAAACATGCAATTGAAGCTGAAATGTCATACCCTATTTTTATAAAACAAAGAAGGGGAAAGCTGATATATAGATGAGAATGCAGCTTAAATTCATGTCTGATGTTTTGGGGTTTTTTTTTATTTGAACAAACAGTGTTTGTATTCATCTGTATCTTTGGGTGATATTCTTCTAGATTAAAATAACTCCATTCTCACTTGTCCAAATTTTTCTAAAGTTGTTCTGCTGTAAGAGTATTTCATAACCAGCAAGCATAAGAGCCAGCTATGCAAATCGCAGAGGGGAGAGGGAGCTTGTTGCAGACTGAACTGTGCATCACTGATTCTTCCAAGTGCCACAATGCTTGGACTTCTCTTTAGTTGGTTTGTTCCTGGGTAATCTTTGATTTCTTGCTCTGGTTTGTCAGGTTAGTTCCCACCAAGGTAATTTTTTCTGTGAACTACAAAAAAAAAACAGGTTCCAGATTTTGAAAAAAATGACCATTTAAGAAGTTTTTTTGTCATAACAGTAGATCTTAATTCTTAGCTTAGGTTGGGAGCAGGAAAAGTTTTTGGTTTTTTTTTCTCAAGGCATTACAAAGAGAAGGGTGCAGGAGGGGAATGAGGTAAGTCTTTAACCCATTGATACTGCTGTAAAATCTTTTCTAAGTAAAGATTTACTCCCATTATATTTAGGGATCACAGGCATAATTTTTGTTTAAGTTGTGATAACAGGCACCATGTTGATAAAATTCAAACCCCTATATAGAGGTAGCTTTTTGTTCTGCTGCAAAGGAAACGGGGGAATCTCTGGCTTTGTTTAAAAATCCTTCTGAGTGGTTTTGCCATGGACACTGTTACCTTTGGAGCACTGTTCTTGGGAACCTTCCTCATCATCCCTCAGAGGATCAGAAATGCCCTTTCCCGTGCAAAGAGCAAGGTCTAATATAAAGAAATGTGTATTTTTCTGTTTTGATGCTTCTCCTGGGCTCTTACCACGGTTCATTACAAACCTCCTATTTACTTGGTTGTGGTGAGGTTGAGATGTTGCTCTGAGCAGAGCGGTGCTGTTTATTGCCAAGTTGGCTTCAATTCCTGCAGATTGAATTCTGCTGAATCCCTTTTTCTGGCATTGAAGGGAGCACAGGACTGTTCTAACACCCATGTGGGAGCAGCGTGTCAGGTTCTACTGACATCACAGCCCAGCTGAAGACTGGAGAGTGACAAACCTGTCACTAGAGAGGACAACTGGCTTTTGAAGGCCACTTTGGCCCTAGCAGAGTCCCACTGATAACAGAAGATCTTTTGCCCTGATGTCAGTGGATGATGGGTCAAGTTTTAACTGATGAGAGGGAAGAATGTGTGTTACCATCTTCGTATTTCTTGCAAAAACTGGGACAACACCAGAATCCGTGGCTGCTGCTCTGTCTGCAGCTGCACTTCCATAATTCCAGGATGTACCTTGTACCTATCTTTGCCTCTTACCTCCCTCTCAATACTACTCAAGTTGTTGCAAAATGTTATAGTTAACTCATGATGGAAGAGGCTGAATAAATTGAATCCAGAGTTTTTATTACTTTTTTTGTATTACAGACCTATTTTGTAAGAGACCGAGGGTCTGGTGGAAAGAAATGGCAATGTTCATGTGAAGTCTTCATTGCTTTTGCTTTTATGTGCCCTTTCTTGGATTATAACTTGAATTTGGTTTGCAACTGAGTTCATTCTGTGTCTGTGGAAAGCACATGTGCATTGCTTTCTTGCTCTGTATTAACCAAATGTCACTGAAGGTGAGCTTGCTAGAAGGTTTATTTAAAGTTAGTGGTGCAATTATTGTATGTGCTTGTTAATAAACTATATTTTTGGATAGAATTACCGTTCATTCAAATTAATGAAATTCTTGCTCCTGGGACTATTAAGCTATGTTAGAATGTAGCACTTCATTTATATTTCAGTTCATTTGCATTGTAATTAGCTATTAAGTCTCTTGTCCCAAGGCTGAAGAGGTGGGGTGAAGACACTAAAAGTACTCCCAAGCCCAAAACACCACTTCAATTCATTTAATCCCTTTGTCTCAGACAATGTAGTTCATCAGATCTTGCATAATAGGAACAAAACCCATATGGAAACATTACTTCAGACCCTTCCACGGATTGATCAAAAGGAAAATAAGTTTCAGTAGGGCTGTACTGCCACCCTGATAGTCCATAGATGAGGCTGTGGTTCATGGATTCCTTACTAAGCGGCTTTTTTTCCTCATTTAACAGATACCATAGGAACAAGGCTGCCAAAAATAAGTAGAAATTAAGCATCTGTTTTTCCAGTTGTTTCACTCCTTGCTATGCAGCATTTTGTTTCAGTCAAAGCTGCTGCTCTTCGTGTTGTGATGAGTTCTTTGAGCTGCATGCTGTCTGAATTTCTGGCTGTTGGGTGAATACTCAGTATCCATTCTCCAGTGAGACCTGTGGTGGCCAAAGCAACTCAGATCAGTTACAAACCTTGCAGGTTTAGGTGCTGTCCAGACTTCCCTGAAGCCTGTTTGGTAATTAATTTACAATGATTTGCCTTTTTTGTATTTTACAAGTGACAAGGTAACTTTGACTACCCTTGCAATGGAGGTAACCTCTGTTTGCCTGGCAGCAGGAGGAGGATGTGAGTCCCTTAATAAATGGGAGAATGACCCTTAACCTATAATTTTTACCAACCACTGATGTGTCCCTTATGAATTAGAAAGAAATGGGAGAGCTTAACATCCTTTTCCTTTGCAATTAAAAGTACTTGGCATAAATGCAAGCTAAGTGGAAACTTCAGTGACTGAATAATGCTATTGTATGCAGGAAATGAGAGGAGCTGAGATCTCACTTGGAAAGGCACTGGATGTTTTGTGACTTCTAAGCCAAGATTTAGGGCTGTTCTATGTGGTGACATTTTGGGAACTTGAGAGCCAAGTTGAACCCACGGCATCTATGTCCCCCAACTTCAGCAACAATTTAATATTACAGTAGAACCCTCTCTGTCCTGCACTGAAGAATCCCACCAGCATTCCCTGTAGCTGGCTCAGGACTATCAGATTTCTGTCTGCTGCTTCAGCAAGAAAGCAAGCAGGAGTTGACCATAGGCTTTTTTTATCTTTTCACATTTTAAATAATAAACCCCTACGTCAGGCTGCTTCAGCACCCATTATGCCCTTCAGACATCTCCTGCTCCCAGGCAAAGACCTTGACACATCTGTGAGAGATCTCGAGTCTCAAGAAGGAAAGTGGTTCTGTTGTTGGAGGTGCTGAAGTGATTTGACTTTCTGATGATGCCTTCCAAGTGGCAATCAAGGGCTAATTTCTCAAGTACCCTGATGCTCTTTTGTATGTTCATGAGGAATGTAAATATTGACTGGCTCTTTCTGCCAGAGAAAGCTGCCACTCATGGAGCCCTGTCCTGGTGCTAAATATGACTATGGCCACGTGATGAGGACTGGCCATGAAATCACAGAATATGCTGAGCTGGGAGAGACCTGTCAGGATCATCCAAATCCTGGCCCTGCCACAGGACACCCCAAGGTGTTCTGCTGTCATTTGCTGTGAACCTCACAAAGTTATTAGGAGGGTTAATTTTTTTTCTCAAGATCAGTTGAGAAAGCTTTCTTGTCATGAAAAATGCAATACTGTGTTTGTTTATTGATCAGCACCATGAATGTTCTCTAAGTGCACTGTTATAACAGCAAATCAAGCTATTTGATTAAGAAAGCAAAAAAAAACCCAAAAAACATTGTTAAATTCCATTTTGGTGCACATAGGGTCCACGGGGAACACTAACATTTTGTTTAGGAATGAGAAAGAGAGCTCATAATTCATCATAAAATGCAGGTATGGTCTGAAGATCCTGATGACATTGCCTGGATCTCATGAAAAACTAAATTTAAGAAGATAACCAGTGTTTCTTCTAGGGGTAAATATTAACTAATTGTATCAAATACGCCGAGTTTTGGTTTTGTTGAGCTTTGAACTCCTAAAATTCTGCACTTGCAGCTATTATTTCAATCTTACTAGGTTTCCTTTATAGTGCAGAATACTAACCATCGATTTTTTTTGTTAAAACAATTAGAAGAATCAAGCTGAATATTGTTGGGTCAGTTCATGAAAACTGTGATTGCTTTGCTGGCACAGAAGTTCCAGAGCTGTCTGAGCATGGACTTGAATTTGGCCGCCTTTGATCTTGCTGTGTCTCTGTTGGCTCTCCAATTTCATTTTGCAAAAAGCTGAATCAATGGAGATGATACATGAAGAGAAGAGTTACCAAGAAAAACAGCTTTAACTTTCTTGAGAAAGCCTGGCTTGGAATAGGGCTGGCAAGGTCTCCTATATGAATTCCAGGTAAGTGTTCCTTTTAAAGTAGGATGAAAAACAGTGGATTGTCCAGGCAGTAGAGAACTCCATGTCTAAAAGTACCAAGATGAATATATTCACACCTTACTGTTCTATATCTTTATTTCTATAAAAACTGAGTAACTATCCGATAGGGAGTGTAGTTATATCTTACATCTTTGTAGATTTAAGATAGATTTTATACTTCTGGCATGCTCATTACTCTTCACAGTGTAATGCCTCTTCTGTTTCTCTGCCTGTATAGTTGTAAATAATAGCTCTTGCTTCCTCCCTCAGTCCTCACTCCTGACCAGAAAATGTTGTTCTGCTCTCTGGTTGCAGACCCTTGCTGTGGTCCTGTTATGACCAATATTAAAGCAGTTTGTTACCTGCAGTGACACAGGTTTTTGCTCCATCAGAGACACCACCTAATCACATTTCTGCACAGTGACCTGGATCACAAATGTGTTTTCTGTTCTGGCTGCAGATGAACTGAGGGATATCTAACTTGAACTAACTAATTAATGTATATTAAATCAGTACTTTGTATCAGGTTTTTAGATCTCGCAGTATCTAATCCTGGCTCTTAAGCTCCATTATCAAACATGGAGGCTCGAATTTCTCCAGTAGCTCGGTGTAAACTGTAGCCAAACTTCTGTCTGATCCCTTAAAGATACTTGGGAGTAGGTTCGAATTGAAAACCTCTATTTAATTATCTCCTTTTCCCTCCTCCCTCCAGGAGGCTCAGCTGGTGCAGGAACTGATACCTACTAGCTAGAAATGTCTTTCCAGGTCGGTGCTGTGCCAGCTGCCCTCCCTGCCGCGCCAGTGTCACACTGGCTGCCAGCCCTGCCCAGCTCCTGCTCGCTGGCCCCGAGCTGCCAAGATGAAAAATATTGATTCCAGCCCATCTCATTGAAGTATTATCATGAGTTGTTCACAGACATGCTGGGACTGCTCTTTTACTTACAGAACATTTATCCAGGGGGATCTGGTGTGTTATGTAGCAAGAAACTGCAAGAGGCAGAATGAGTTTACTGTTTTCACTTACAGTCAGTAGCTTGAGACCTTACTGTGGCTTTAGCTATTCTTGATTAATTTCATATGTGGATGCTCCTATTCCAGAATAAAAGTGCCTTATTACAAAAGAATTTAATTCCTTTAACTTCATTTGGGAATAAATATATCCACACACCTGCTATTTAAATCTGAGAGAACAATTTCTTTATAAATTTACACCCTGTTCTATTTTGGATCAGATCTCGTGTGTAGATAAATCCTTGTATTTATTTAACAAGATCTGATTTATTGCTCAAAATTCTTTCTTTTGGGAAGTACCTGGTTGGAAAATAAAAATTCTGCTTGCAAGGATAAGACTGGGTGGAGAGGGGGCAAATGAAAAATTGTGAAAACAACTGGTTTGGAAGCACTGCGTTGGGAAACATTGTAACATGTCAGGTCTTACTCTGCTGTTTTATTCTGAAACATCTGGCTTTTGACACTTTAAAAAAACCTATTTTGATGTTTTTCAAATTGAGAAATACAGCTTTGAAACATGGCATGGAATATTTATGTTTCCTGCCATGAAAATGTCTTTTATGTCTCCATCATCCTATTTTCTGGTGCAAACACAGCTGGCAGGAATGGTTTGGACTGACTTTGCTCTGCCTGGGTGTTAAGGTAAGAAGTTGCCCTCAGAAGTCACTGTCTGTCACAGCCCCCCTTGCTGGATGTGGTTTTGAGTTCCATGGGCACAACCCAAGGTCTTGGCAGCTGCAGTTTGCTCTGTGTCCCGTGTGAAGCTGGTGAGGGAGGAACTGGTAAGAAGATGTTTTTCTCTCTGACAGTGTCCCTGGGCCTGCTGAGTGGCACAGTGGTGATGGGGACATGTTCCCCTTGTTATGTGTGTCCCAGTGTGACATTCTGCTCTGGTGCAGGGCTTTAAAGCTTTCTGTGTTCTAGCTGCTCAGATTTGGCTCAGCTGCCAGAAGGGTCCTGCTGTCATGGGAAGGATGTGCCTGTGCACAGTGCAGCATGTGCACTCTGGATGCATAAGCACAGGGGAGAGCTTTCCTAAAGATGTATTACTAAGCTCTTTAAGATTTAATGCTTTCTCGAAGTTCAAACTGGTGTAAGGGAAGGCTTAAGCAGCTTAATGGGTTAAAATGATCCCTGACTGTGTCCTTCAGACAGTTTAAAGACCCTGCAGCAACCCAAGCGAGCCACCTGTTCCTCTCCCAGACAAACAGGTTCCCCCCTTGACCTTTATTCTGCCACCCTCCAGTTTTGCCTGGCCTGGCTCCATGTGTGGAGTGATTGTTCTGAAGTTTGTCATTGTTTAAAATGCCACTTGCCAGAGTTTAATGTGCACAGCTGCAACCTGAGCCATCGCCGTGTGTTAATAAGGCTAAAACCATTGGACTGACACCAAAAGATCTGCTTGCACTTGGCATGTCATAAATTAATATCATTCTTACCTGCCAGGGATGATTCACTGCTGGCTCAAAGCATATTTAAACTTTGGAGGATGCCAACAAACTGGGCGGTGGTTTGACCTGCCACGTGGCCCAGGACTGCTGCTTTCCCTGCCTCCGCCTTGTTGCAGTGTGTCGGGAAACAGAAGCTCTTTATGGCCTTATGAGAGCTTGTGTTTGTGTGCTGCCCTGGCCCTCCTGCCCCCATCTGCCAAAGGGCTGGCCTGTTTGTGGGAACATCTCACTGCCTTTCAAATTCCTGGCTGGACTGTTGCTGCCGGGTTTGGGAGCGGTCCTGGGGGTTAATGCTTGACTGGACT
Source organism: Acridotheres tristis (assembly GCA_037013685.1). Taxonomy (NCBI): domain Eukaryota; kingdom Metazoa; phylum Chordata; class Aves; order Passeriformes; family Sturnidae; genus Acridotheres; species Acridotheres tristis. The sequence goes on along the minus strand of CM072897.1, from coordinate 3,675,576 downwards.
GTGGCCTGTTTTTGCAGCAGTTCCAGAAGGCTCTCATCCCACTGACCTATCAGGCAGGTTGTGCCAGCATCCCAGAAACTGCAGATAAATTCCATGTTAGAGGAGCACACTTGACCAGCTAACAGCTCAGAGCAGGTGGGTTAAGCTGGTGCCCAGGGTAGGGAGCCTTGGAGGGAGAAAGGGATGGCCCCATGGGAACAGGGGAGATCGGATTGCAGGGTTATATGCCAGAGGTTGAACGTGCTCCCTGGAGCCCAGACTCTGGGGCTCCAGTGTCACAGCAAGTGCCCAGCAGGGAGATGCTGCTCTGTCCCCAGGGATGTGCTGAGAGGCAGCAGTGCTGCTCTGTTTGTCCAAGTGCTTCCTGGCTGCATCCAGGGAACTGCAGAGCTGGAGACTGCAGTGCTACCCTGGGCTGTTACAGGGAGAAGGGAAGGGATGGGACACAGTTAAAGACATTTTGCCATTTCTCCTTAAAGTCTATGGATGGGAAAAAGGTGTCTCTGGTGGTGTGGTGGTCTGTTCATATATCTTTTATATAATGACTTGAGATGTATCTCCTCACGCTCTTCCCTCGGGGCTAACGTGTTCCTCATAAAATCCTGTGGAGGCATAATGTGCTCCTTTAGCTAAAACGGCTCTTTTGTTTTCCATGGTGTCCCCATTGCCTATTTACTTTGGCTCATCCAAATAATTTGTTAAATACCAGGTTTGCAAACGCAGTCCTATGTGGACTTGGGACCCCTTAAGCCTTGCTGTGGACATTAGGAGGGATAGAAACAGCCCCCGTATCTGCCTGAGATGTGTTTCAGTCTGGAAATCCTAAGTGCTGCAGGGAACAGGGTGTAACCATGATCTGGTTAGGGGTAATTATGGTTGGCAGTGCCAGGAGCAGCCTGCAGCCCTCCTCATGTTCCCCACCACAACTGCACACAGCCTGGCAGCCTAACCCTGATGGAACTATTGCATTATCCTCACCACTGAATCCACTGGCTTTTGTTTTCCTTTCCAGCAGGGAAAAAAATTAATTACAAATGGTCTACTATGTGTAGGTAAATAATGAGGAATCCTGGAAAGGGGTCATCCTGTCCAGCAGGACAGACAGGAGACCCAGTTTAGTTAATGACACGGTTGTGGTCGCCTCCTGAAGCACGTTCAGAGCCAGAGCAGAGGTTAGACAGTGTCTAGGACAAGGATTGCAGCTCTCCTCTGCTCAGCTTGCAGACACGTGGTGACTGAGCTGCATAAAGGCTCATGCTGTCTATATTTTATTTTGTGGCTAGTGCGGGCTGTTGGTTTTATTATTTTCTCTTTATGCAAGACTGACAGGGAGAGTAGAGCTGGTTGCTGGGCAGTGGGGATTGCAGTTGGTAATAAAGGTCTGTTTTCTCACTTCCTCTATTTTTGTCTCTGGGCAGGATGAGGCACATCAGGGGAAAATCTGACTTGAAACAGAAGCTCAATTTTTAAGTTGGAGTTAGACAGTCCTGCTGAGAGAGGTTTGCTCACACCACAGCTGTCCGTCACCTCGGGGCACAGTGCTGAGGCTGCTCACGCACGGCAGCCCCGGGGGTGCCATATCCCTCCTGACAGATCTGGAGGGGACACTTGTACCCCAAACCCCTTATTAGTTTGCCAAGTGACATTTTGGTGCCTGGGGCAGGGTGTCTGCTTGGTTGTCCCCCAGGTCTTGTGAGCACACTGAAAAAGTGACATACATCCTCCTGTAGGGAGGGAACAGTTGTTACCAGGCATGGAGTCAGGGCTCCTGAGTCTTACACCTTTTCTTCCTCTTTCTGGCTCCTATGGAAATTCTTTGTATCCTGTGAGCACAGAGATGTCTCTGTGTGTGAGACCCTGCTGGTGGTCTGTTATTTGCAGGAGGATTTTTTGCTTGCAAGGAGAATTTTGCAATCACCAAGTGCAAACTTTTCTCTGGAAGAGCTCTGGTTTTGGTACAAATCTCTGAATCTCTCCAGGTGAGTCTGTTTTCAACAAGGTCACCGGATATCCTCACATCTGCTCAGATGAGGAGATGAATGAATCCAGCTGAGCTGCATTTTGTCTGTGCCCTCTCTAAAATGAACTGCAGAGCTGATAAATTCTTCACCCCTTGCCCCTGCCAGCTCTTCGAATTGCAGCTTCTTTCAAAGCTGAAGTGAAAAGTGCTGGAGTAACACAGCACCACTGCAAGTGTCACTTCAGGGACAGGCTGCAACAAGCCTGAACATGTACTAGACCCTCCCTAGAAGGAGGGGGTGCCAGTCCCCCTACTCCAGGGACAGTGCTGGGATGTGGGGCTTTTTCTTGTAACTTCATTTGGAAGCAATGGAGAATCAGTGTTCAGCGCTGCTGCAGGCAGGAAAGGAGGACTTGCCCCCCTTGGGATTGCTGGTCAGTAGATGTTGCAGCAAGAGCCTGTAGCTGATATTAGTTTTGCTGTATAAAGAAGATCAGAATCTGGCCTGAGGTGAGGGTGTTTGTGCTTTGGCAGTGGGTGTGAAAGGAGAAACTCCAGAGGGCTGGGCGGCAACACGCTGGTTCTGTTCTCTTCCGTAGATGGCCTTCCGGAGACACGCTGGGTGAGTGGAAAATGTAATGAAATTCCCAGAGCCTCCTGGTGCACTACCAAGGTATTCCTGCCAGCTTTCCAGCCCAAAATGTTGGTGCAGCTGTAGGGGCCCGGGCCGCAAATAGAGGTGATTGCAGATTAACCCCCACCAGAGCAGGATTACTGAGGGAGAGGTTTTCTTCACCTGGGCAATAGCCCACATGAGAGCCACATTTACCTTTGGGGTGAAATGAGCTGAACCAACAGCTCACAGTAGATCAGGCTCTTTTCAAACTGCCTTTATTTTTTAAAAGCTCACTTATTTGTTCTACTTCACAAACTGAGCAGTGCAAGCAACAGTAAAAATGTGGTGCATCCCAAATTCTCGCTGTGAGGATGGGTTTCGTGACCACTGCAGTCTGCATAAGGTCTGTAGATCCAAACCATCTGTGGGGCTCAGAGTATGCAAACTATTCATGTTGTCTTAAAGATTTACCAGGGAGCAGAGCCTCAATGTGCCAGAATCTGTAGGAAAACAGAGACCTGCACCACTGATGGTCCTGGGGGTCTTGTTTGAAGCTTCTATTGAATAGACTGATCATTGTCCTGCAGCATTTAGTGGTGGAAAAAGGAGCAGGGAGGGGGTTTAACAAGTGTCTCATATGGTTTGTGTTGTCTCTGCTGTGCTGAACCTTTCTTTCTGCTCACACAGCAGGGTTTTGCTTTGCCTCTGTTTCCTTTGTGCAGATGGCAGCAATAGGTTTCGTTTCCCCCCCAGCCGTCAAATTAACAGCCTTGGCGAGCTTTCCTTTGCTGGCTAGTTTTGGGTGGTGCTGGAGAATTGCTCCACTCAGTACATTTCCAAGTCTGGCTTTTTAAGCCAAGCTCTATAAAAATAAACTTTTTGTTGTTGTTGTTTATTTGTTTGAGAGAAGGGACCTTGGGAAAGCAGATACGAAATTTGCTCTGACTGTATTTTGTCCGCTGAAGGAATTGGCTTTGAGTTGCATTAGAATAGCAGATTGGCTTCTTGCACAAATCTCCCACAAGCAATAGGCTGAATTGGGAAAAGCTGGTGGGCAGAGGTACTGGAAACAATCTTCTGAGTTACAGCATCCGCAGGAGAGACTAATGAAAACTCTGGCCTTGTATCTCCGAACTCCACAGCGAAGCTGTTTGACCCACCCAGTTGCACCGATCAGTTTCAGAATACCGTGATATCCTGAGCTGGTGAATTTGCAGTGTGATTTTCTTCTTCTTTCCTCCAGACACAGTAACCCAAATCAATCTCAAGGAGCAGCAGCAGAATGGCAGCCACTCACCATGCACTAATACCAACATTTAGCTTACAGAGAAATTAGTGATCTGAATTGTTCCATCAATACCAATGCTGATGCAAGTGGATCTGAACCAGAAAGAGGTGAAGGATTGACTTTTTTATTTTACAAATATAACAACCCAGCCCAGAGGAAAACAGGAGCAGAAGGTTTCCCAAACCTTTGCAGAAAGCTTGTGGGAGGGACATAAACTCAAACTGAGCCAAGTGCTCCTGAGCCCTTGTGCCTTTACTACATATAAATAAATCGAGTGTATATTTATAGTAGATATAGTTTATATGCTAAGGGAACTTAGCACAAATCTGAAGTTCTTTCATTGCCTGCCTGTGTGCCTTTGTAACTCAAAAGCTCTGCTCTTGGCACCTCTCTGTAGTACAGCAGCATGTGTGGGCACATCTAGGTTGGAAGCTTTGTGCATGCTTGGTGCATCTTCACCTTCTGCATTTTACTTCATTGCAGAGACCCGTGCTGTGCCAGAGACTGCAGGACCCAGGCTTTTGGCTATCTCCTCTATCTTGAGGATGTAGTTTGAAATAGTCACTCATCAGGTGTTTCATTTAAACTTGGTCCTACTTGAAAAAGATCCTGTGTATCCAACATGGTGCTATGCCAGGAACAACAAAAGCTCCAGAGCCCCTGCTCAGCCTCGCATTTGTTTCTCACATGTGTTCCAGGACTGCTCTCCTCAAACCTCCTCACTGGTTGTTTTCCTCTGTTGCTAGAGCCTTATGTCTCCAAAGGAAGGCCCAGCTCTGCCATTTGAACAATCCTCCTCCATCTGCTGCTCCTGCTCCTGGAGCTGTGTGTGGAGCAGCAGCCTGGTGACGCCAGGCCTGCAGACACTGCCTTGGTCTCTCTGTCACTCCTGTGTTTCCAGGGAGCCAGGCTGGGTGAGGCATGACCAACTTGCATTTTAGTGCTGGGCTTCAGTACTTTCCATTTGTCAGGAATAAAACCACTGCCATCAGCAATGAGGATAAAAATTTACTGGACATTCAGACCTGCTGTTCTTGGGGAAACAGCACGTTGCTGCTGTGCTGCTGCTGCTGGGAGTTAGTTCCCAAATGTGGTCTTGACAAACCTACCCTCACCACGAGGAATAAGACAAAATCTTGTCAGATCTACTCCACAGTTTCAGTTCTCTGTAGGCTAAACCTATGCCCTAGGTTTAATTACTATCTCCTGCTAAGTTGGACTTTTATTTCAGTGGAAACCATAGTCTGCACAGCAGGCCTCAGATTTCAGGGGGTTATGCAAAATGGACTCAGAGATGCATCAGAAGTTTTCTATCCTTATCAATGTGCAATATTAAGGGTAAAACCAGGTACATCTCAGAGCACTGGAGAGGCCAGAAGGTCTCCTGTGCTCTGTATAGGGTTTCATGGACATAGATGTGGACTGCACTGCCTGGAACACAAGTTGTTTGTTTTAATTTACAAATTAAAAATAAAACTATGTTTATTTGCATCACTTGAGGGGTCTTTTGCTCACAGCTGCTTAAAAAGTGAGCTCTGGCTGCCAACTAAAATAAAGTTTAATGTTACAACATGCACTGCAAAGGGCAAAACTGGAAATTACCCTGCCAGCAGCAGGACACTGTAGGTACAATATTTAGAAATCCATGCAAAGTGCAGAATTTGGCTGTGGCTTGTGACAGATGTGGGACTGAGGTGCAGGAAAGTGTTGCAAAATGTCAGGCACCTCCAGTGAGAAACCCCCTGGCTGTGAAGGTGAGGGAGCTGTGTCCTCAGGGAGGCCCTAAGGAGCAGCTCTCTCTTGCCACACAGCAGCTGCCAACCCATGTCTGGCGTTCCCATTACAGAAAACTGGTTGGGAGGTGCCTGAATCCCTGGTTTCCTTTTAGTCCTCTCTTGTCAAGCTTCGTGCTCTGGTGAACACTGGAAAACATGCTTGTTATGTTGGGCAGTGGTTTGCTCCTAAAAATTGATGAGGAGAAAGCTCATCTCCCCGGGGTTGCTTTGTCCTCTGGCCGTGTGGACGTGTCCAGTGCCTGAGATCTGTGTGGGCTGGAGCTGGGCACAGCTCAGCCTGCAGACCCCCCCAGGGCTGCAGGCAGGACACTTGTCAGGCAGGGATCTGGGGTTTTCGTGTCTCTTCGAGGCCAGTGAAGTGGTTTTGTGGGGCAATGATGGCTGGTGTGGTCTCAGCTGTGTTTCATCTGACTCATCTGGTGCAGTGGAATAAATGAGCAGGGTCTAAATGTTGCTTTACTGTGGCTGAATCTGAAAGCTCAGCTATCAGTACAAGCACTGTGGGGCGAGGTACCGTATTTATTTCCAGACTTCCCCTGCCTTTAGGGGAAAAATGCAAGAAAAAAGAGAGGAGTCGAGGCAGAGGAGGCTGGAGGAGGCTGCTCTGTTTGACAGCTGCATGCAGAAGTCCAAGTCAGATCTTTTGACGCTCAGCAGAAAGACTCTTTCCTCTTGTTAGTGACAAGGAAACCTGGAGGAGTCTGGCTGAGGTAGCCCAGATCAGATGGAGACAGTGTCCTCCCGAGCCCTGGCCAGGGGGCTCAGGCTGGTTGTGTTGCCTGCAGGGTGAGGAAGGTTTCCTGGTTTCCTCAGAGCAGATGCTGCCATTACCTGCCTCCTGTAGCATGTGCTTGTTTTGTGTTGTGCAGCCTTTTGTTGCCGGCCCTCCTCAGTTCTGGATTGCTTTGTGACCATAATTTAACAAGGCAGTTTACAATGGCTCTGACACCATTTGGGTAGATGAAGTTGGCTCAAAAAGCATCCACCCACTTGCTAAACAAAGCCTCAGGCTCCAAACGCATTAAACTTGCTCTGCTCTGCTGCCTACATGCAGCTTTCCAGGTGGAGTTTGTTTTTGATGTTATCCATCCCCCTTGATGGCTCGTGAGCTGGCCAACTCTCACTCCACCTCCCATCTCTCCTGTCCATAATTTGTTGTCTAATTTTTGGGAGCCTGCTCATTGCAAAGTCTTGCACAAGCAGGGAATGGTCTTCACTTCAGGAAATGTCTATGCCCATTCAGCTGGGTGGAAAGTGCAAGACCATGATTAAGATTTTAATTAAAAAACCAAAGGACACTGTACATATATTCATTGGAAAACTCTGCCTCCAGTTATCTGGGCGTATCTCACAGGGGTGTTAAGATGCCCTGAGTTAATGTAAATTCTATCCCTGTGTTTTTTTAAGAATTGGTGATTTGTTGCTGGATTTGGCTTCCTGGAATTGCAGAGACATGAAATTGTTGAGAAACCTCGATTTAAGTTCAGTTTGATGTGATGGAGACTCCAATTCTGAGCCGAGCTTCAAGAAAACCCAGCAATCATCCCACCAACAACTACTTTCTTTTTTTAACCAGAAGCATATAATCTTCCTTGGAACTTTTCTTAAGCACCAGAAGGGCGAAGAGGTGGATGTTGTGAGCTAGAACACTTTTGGTGGTAAGGACTCTGCTTTTTTGGACTTTGCTAATGCAGATCAACGTGTGTATATGTTGAAACTCACAGTGAGTAAAGAACAAACAGCTGTCTGCCATCCTGACAGAGTTGCCTGGGAAATGGCCCAAACACAGAGAAGTCTTTAAAAAAAAAAAAAAAGAAAGAGGAAAAAAAGGAGAGAGGAAAGTGTCTGTCTTCAAGTAGGTTTGAAATAATGAAAAGAACCGATGTGCAAAGCGATTAAGAGATCTTTGAGGATCAAAAGCCTTGATTCAGTTTTGCCAATGGAACAAAACTTTTCATCTGTTCTTGTGTGGACCTTAAAGTAGGGCAGAAGGGTGTAGTTTTTAAATTATTTCATTTCAGGATTTACTTTGGGCAGGGGGAAAGGGTTCTTTCTGTTTGTTCTTGCTCTTGTTATTCAGTGTCCTTAACACAAAAGGCCAGCCTGGCTCTGAAATGAAGAGCAGGGTCGTTCTATGAACTGGTGGTTCATTAGTCTCCTTTTGAAATGTCAGAACAGTAAGGGACCCTTTTATTTTTTTTTCTCCCTTTCTAGTAATGTCTGTGTTCTTAAATCAAGACATCTTCCCTCATCATGCTGCAGTGGCTGAATCTTTTTCAGAGGTTTCCTAAGTGGGTTGTACCAATAACGTTCATCTCGTGCACACAGAGCAGAGAGTCAAGAGTTTGATGCATGAGGAAGCCAAACCCAAAGATTTTCAGTGCTCTGTGCAGTAAATCCTACTCCTAGCTTTGTGTTCAATTGGAGCTGGATGCCCCCCACCAGGTTATCTCTGAGCCTGTTTTTCCTGGTAGCCTCATGTCAGCAGGACCACAGAGCAAGCCTTGGGAAGGTGGATCAGGGAGGCTCAGAAGTGCAAACTGCTGGATTCCAGCAGCACCAGCTCAGCAGCCATGTGCCCTCTCTTGGGGAAGGGGTGGTGGAAGTAGCAGCAAAAGAAGATGAAGGGATCTGGGGCTGTGAGAGCGAAGACAAAAGATTGGGAAGGAGAGGACAAAACTCAGGAATGTTCTTGGGTTTGTATTTCTGCAGGGGACAGTGGAAGAGCTCCCTCTTCCTGTCCCAGCTGGCTCTAACCATTGTGGGAAAAGCCTTCCTTGCAGGCTGGAGTGTCTCTGTGGTCCCGGCATCCATGAGGCAGGGTTTGTCTTTCAGCATGGATTTACAACCTCTAGGATCCACAGGAGAGCATGGATTTGCTCTGTAGGGTCACCAGAGCAGCTCTGGGGCATCACACACCACCACCAATGGGGTGAGTTTCAGAGCCAGGGTGCAGGTTGGTTTAATGACAGGGGTCACCTCAGTGGGGGAAGTTGTGTGTTGGCCCTGTCTCATTGCAAAAGAGCTGAGAGGTTCCGTGTTCCTGTTGCCACTGCAGATATTCAGGAGCAGCATCTGGTGCCACAGGTGCTTCCTGTGACCTGGAGCTGATGTACTTCTGGTGTGTGGTTTCCTGCCCTGTCGTGACTGGGGTCAGGTGGTAGGTGTGCTCTAACCTCTTCAGTGGGGCAGCTGTGATAAAAGCCTGTTCTCTGCTCCAAAACCTAATTAATACAAGTCATATTTTGTCACCACATGTGCAGCAGAGATGGCAACTCCCATTTCTGCTGTTGTGGGAACCACATCCGTGTGCTACACAGACCTTGTCACGCTCTGGTGACAGACCAGTAGCACTACTGGAAACCTGAAAACAACAGCAGCAGAAGCTGAAAACTGCATATGGCAGAGCAATATTGTGGGTTGCAGGCTGGAAAATTTCTGCTGGTAAAAATTTCTGGCAAGGTGTGGACTGCAGAATCAATTAATCTGCTTTCTTCTTTGAGCTGCTTCTAGATTAGCTCTTTCTGCTTGATCCAGCACTCCTGTGTCCATATCCATGGCAGGAATGAAATGTCATCATTGATACAAGCCTGGTGTGTAAAAGTCTGTAATTACAAGCCATTTTGTGAGCAATACAATGGGTGAAAAAAATGACCTCCTATGGACTGGTGATCTCCACCCTCTTGGCCTTGAAAGCAGGCATACATTAATTTACTGCATACATTAATCTGCTGCATTCATTAATTTACTGCATAATTTTTATGCTGCTCTAACATCATCATAAGCATGTGTCATTTCGGCATATTATCAATTCTAATACAGCTGTGAGCAGCAAAATAGACTGAAGAGAGTCTTTGTGCCTGCCTTCAGGGTTGAGGGTGGAGATGGGATTGTCCATGTATTCTGTTTTGACAGTAGCTTCTCTCTTGGTGTTCACGTAAATAGTTATTTTTAGGAAGATCATATATTCCCCAGTAATTGTTTTAAATGCATCAAAGAGCTCACTGATATAAAGCCTGTGATTTATGGGTTCCCGCTACTTTTTAATAGCTGAACTTAAATCCTGGATTCACTGAAGCCATTTGGAAAATTGGGATTATTCCAAGCTGGAGCAAAGGGAGGGAGACTGGTATTTTGCCAAGATCAGCAGTGATTCATTCCTACATTCGTGCTCAGCATCCAGTGAAGGGCAGGAGCTGGGAATGCTGTAAGGAGAGCTAGCAGGAGGTTATCATGTTGAAGGTGAATCTGCCCTCCTCACTCCCTCTGCTGCTAGATAAGGTCTTTTGAATGAGAAGGACCAAATTCTGTCACGTTTTTCTTTCATCCCCTCTAAAAGCTGATTTATTCATACAAGCTCCAAGCCAACTAACTTGCCTCCTGACTCTGAGGCATAGAGAGAACTGAATTTTGGCTGTTCCAAGAATGTCCCCATAGGGGTAAAGGACTGGAGAACACCTCATGATAAATATACTTTAGAAATCCCTTACAAAGAAATGTTTTAGTGACTGCTTGGAATGAAGCAATGTCTGTATCAGGTTAGGCCAGCAGGCTCTGGCAGCGTGAACAGAGGCCCTCAGGAACCTGTAAGGGGACATGGTGGACCCAGAGCTGATTGCTGGCACATTCTGTCATGCTCCAGTGCTATTTGGCCCCTGGACCAAGTGAGAGGTGATCACAGAATAAATCAGATTGGTGGTGGTATCATTTAGATTAGGTGATAAATGTTGAAGTCATAGAAAAAGTGGAAACTTGCTGTGGTAGAAGGGTTTTGTTTAGCCTGAGGACATTTGTGCTTTTGGTGCCTGCACCAAGGCTCAGACTCCATCTCTAAGACATACAGCCAGACAAATAAATGGCCACTAATCCTGGACTGTGAGGAATGAAAGGGGCTGTCTGTCCATCCTTGTCCGTGCAGCTCACAGGGGCTGAGCTCCAGCTGCACGTCCAGTAGCCATAGCTGTGGTGATGGGGAGAGCAAAGCTTTTACAGCTGAAATACTTCTTAGTTGTGAGCCCCTGGGGAGCTGCCTTCTCTCAGAGGGTTCTGTCCTCCTTGTCCTCTGGCCAGATGACGTTGGAGTAAAATTTCTCATATTTTTGCTCTCCCAGCCCTGGGAGAGAAGCTCAGAGACTTGGTAAAGTAAATGGACCAAATATCCCAGCATAGTTCAGTCCCCACAGAAGGGACAAGGAAAGGACTTTTTTCCTGTCTTGCAGAGCAGAGGCACAGCCAAAACTGTGTTTTCTACTTTTCCTGACATATCATTCCCGTTGCGTATTTTTGAAATATATTAGTACTGAGAGCACTGCTGTTGTGATCAGGAGTCAAAAATAGCCAAATTTATATTTGTGGATAAAAGGCAGTAATAAACCCCCGAATTTCCAAACACATAGAGGAGCATTGACATCTAAATACCAGAAATTCTAAGCCCTTACCTTGCTAATTCATGTGGCATTTGGAGGGGCTGTGGATTTTTATTTCATCCTGGTATTTGTGGTATTTCCTGCCATTAGTATAGGAAAACCCTTGTGTGGTAAATGCCGGCTTTTTCCTCCGTTGGTGGCAGCCACTGAGACTGGAGTTCATGAAAGGCAAACCATCCTTTTCAATAGTGAAGGATCTCTGAGGTACCTGGGAATGAAAAATCTCATCGGGGTTGAATGAGGCTGTTGGCACCGTGACTGCAGAGTCACATCTTGTCTCCAGATCCCGGAGTCTGGGACTCAGAATCCATTGGGTGGCTTCAAAAGCTGTAGCTTGGTAACAGCACTGATAGTAATTTTATCACAACCCCTTAAGTCATCTGCGGATATAGGTTTCAGGTACAAGTGTTGGCCTCAAGTCAGTGACCCAGCTTTCAGAAATTGCTGTTTTTATTGCAGATTAAACTGTAGATTGGGTCGTTTAGATTTGTAATGGAAAAATATTAGCCAATGTACTTTCCTCCCCTCCACCCTCTATCATCAGGGCATATATCAAGTTGCACTATCTGGCAGGGAGTTCCAAATGTTATTTGAGAAGAGAGAGGAATGCAAGCGATGTCAGCAGAAAACAGCTGAGTAGCGGTTAAATTTCTTTGGCCTGAACCTGCTCCACAGGGAAAAAGAAACGCAACAACTGGACTTGTTTCATTTCACCCCAGCACAAGCCATCCTTTGGAAACAGATGATGTTTGTGAGCAGATTCTCCTCAGAAGCTGGGGTTTTGGGATGCTGCTGGGCGGGCAAATCCTGCCGCAGACGTGGCAGGGCCAGCTCTGGCTGGGATCCCTCAGTGAAAGCACCGAGGCACCGGCTATTGCTGCTCCCTCGCTCATCTGGATGGAGCCTGCCACTTTAGAGGGGCAGCTTTAGGTTGCATCTCCGTGGCCTCCTGAACTTTTTATCTCCATTGGCTTTAAAGATAAAAGCCTTAAGAGCTGGCTCAAGCGAACTTGCGCGGAGCTGCCAAAGAGCAGTGGAGGTGCGTGCAAGGATAGTGTTAGCTGAGAAGCTGGGCTGAGTTAAATGGTACCCTTAATCCCCTTGATACGGGCAGAGTCAAGTTAAAAGGTCTTCCCCACTTGGAGGGGAGGCTTTGCACGTGTAGATGCTGGTTCACATAAGGGCAGCGCTGCCTCTGCAGCGGGAGCCCCTTCTCTGCCGGCGTTTGCTTTGTTGCTGAGGGAAGAAGTTACTTCTGCAGGGGCTCCATCACAAGCGTGGCATTTCTGGTCCGTGGGGACTTTTAAAATAAACAACAATGGAGGCAGCAAACAGATAGAAACAGAACGGTTGAACAGGAGAAGAACACAAAAGGAAATATAGTCCTTCATTTAATTCTGCCAGTCAGTCTGCAGTGGCTTCTTCGCCTTGCACTCTCCATTTTAGCAGGATTTTGCCTGGAGTATTCACACAGCAGAGATCCACATTTTGCTTTTCATCCTTACAGCTGTTGCAGGCAACAGGAGGTTGCAGTCTCCTGCCATGGTCCTGCCTGGGTCCTGTTTTGTCTGTGGTTTAGGGCCCCTTCCCTTGCTGTGTTCTTTAGTTTGTCCCATTTCCTGCCTCTGGACTGCTCTGATGGGACAACTTGGTCTTCTCTACAATGAAAACCCAAACAAGAAAGAGAACAGGAGATGACTTTTCTTGGATCCCTCCCCAGCTTTGTTGGAGCTTCCAGAGGGAGACTTCCAGCAAGAGCTACACGAGAGTCCTACTTAGATACTTGAGTCAGATTCTTTCTTAGCCCCTGATGCCTAGGGCTGTCTTTAGCCCAGGCCGGTGTCTGTGCTTCACAAATGCTTCATATTGAAATATTTTTCAGGTGTAGTGCCCATAATGTGTTGGGTACTTGTGCCTAATTCCCACTGACTTCAGTACAAGTTCTGCCACTCTCATTGCAGGAAGCGTGGACAAGTGTCAAGATCAGTTTTAGGAGCTTTTGTAATGGAATGCAAGAGGAGCAAAACAGACCTAAAAAAGACAGGGTTTTTACAATCCTACTTCTGTTGCAGTCAAGGGAAGCTCCCCCATTAATTTCAGTAAAAAGAGAAATAAAGTATAAACCAGGAAATCAGATGAAACTCAGAGAACTTGCCCACGAGTTTATTTTTCTTAGCAGTATAGAATAATTTCTTAAACTGAGGAAATGTTCCTGATAGCTGAGATTTTCATTCTAGAAATAGTGTGGCTAAGTATTTTTGTATGTGGATTTATATTCTTAAAAAAAATAAATTATATGAATAGTTTTTCATTAGGGACTGTAGGAATGGCACTGATGTATTGAAACAGTATATTCAAGATTTTAAACCAAATCCTGCTGTGAAGCTTTTGTCTTTGAATGTACTTCCTCCCTTCCTCACCCCAGTTGTTGGAGCCTGGTTATATTGCCTAGAACGGCCTGTTAAAACAGATATATTTTTATTTGCATGCAAATTGGTAGGAGGCAGCTTGGCTGTAAATACTGTGCTAATCATTCCAGGTTCATCAGAACCCTAATTGGCTGCGGGATTGCCTGTAACTCTCAGTACCCTGATTCACAGCAATAGGAATTGTTGAATCTACATAATAAAGTGAGTGTGATGGAAGGTGAGCTCACACCTACTTGAGATGTGTGTTATCATTCTCATCAAGGTCAAAGACTTTTTTTTTTCCTTGCAGATATACATATTCATAGAGCCTATGCACAACTAATGAGTCGGAAGATTAAATGGTTGTGGATTAAGAACAAACCCTACTGTTCTCTTAATTTGATTGAAAGTTACTTGGTTCATCTGATTAGAATTTTGAATTCAAACCAGCTACCACGGGCTCCTCAGCCACCTGCAAAACCTGAGCCTGGCAGCCAGGAACAGGTTAAGGTTTCATCCAGTCCCCCTAAATCTCAGGGAGGCCGATGGATCTGAAGAACCACTGGAATTTCCACAGGGACCGACTGACCCAGGGCAGAAGGGCTGTGCTGCCAGTGTCAGCTACCACCCAGGATCTCCAGCCAGGATTGATTTCATGTCAGATTTTTAAAATATTACAGCAGAAATATTACTTCTAGTCCCTGGTAAAGAACCTATTACCTAAGATACTGAGATGAGCCTTTGCTCTTGAACTGCCATGCATTAAAATATCTGTCTTTTCCACACATACTGAGTTACATAATTAGCAGCCATGATTCAAAGGAGTCCTTGCCCTTAGCCCCGAGTGTCACTGCTTTTCCCTGAGGCTGGAAGCATTTGGGCTGATCCCAGGGCTTGGAAAGAGCTGCAGCATCACCGGCCTTGGAAACCTCGGGAGACAAATGGCCAGGTCTCACAATAAGTGTGAGTCAGTCCTTTTGCACTTAGGTGATTTGACTTCCTGTTGCTCTGCTGTCTGGGCTGCTTGTTTTGGGGAACAAATCCTTATTAATGCTGTATCTGCAACATCCTCACTTCCACCAAAGGCTCCCTGTGTGCATTATTTTCCTGCCTTGTGCCGTGCAGCATTTCCTCTGCTCCCCAGCCGCAGCTGCTCCTGCTCCAGCTGCCTGCGCCAGGACTTTTGGCACAGGTCCTTAATGAATGCTGCTCCAAGATGCTTGGCTTAACTTCATGGCACCCAGGAACATTTGTCCTTTCCCTCTAATCTCCTGAATTGCAGGAGTGTTCAGTATTTGGGCTTTAGATCCTGCCTGGCTTTATTCAGGTGTAGAAAAGGGGAGAGGAGAAGGTGCTGGAGGGTCTGTTTAAATATAAAGAAAAAAGATAATGGTTTGGGGCTGTGCTGTCCTAGTTCTCTTTTTTTTCCCTCTCTCTCTCTCTCTTTTTTTTTTTTTTTTGCGTGCATGCATTTATTTTAAGTTTTCTGTTTGAAGGGGGAAAAGGGACCACAGGGTTTGACCTGTGTATTTAACAAAAAGAGAGCACTGAATGAGAGGATTTCAAGAAGTTTTCACAGGTGTATTAAAACAGTATAAGATTCCTGTTTTCTTAATGAAAATGAGAGCAATGTGTATCCACAACAGACATGAAACAAAGAGAACTAAGAAATGTGTTGGCATTCAAAAGAACAGGAAAGTAACACTGTTCCTGTCACTGTTAGAAGGTTAAAATCCTGCCTGGCAGCCTATAAACTGTTTAAATGATCCTACAGAAATTCCACTGACTGAATAATTTTTGGGATTTATAGCTAAATCCTTCACCCCAATTGAAGACCCAATGTACTCACAGCCCTGCCGGAAAATACACCTTAATGAGGGGAAATTGTAAAACAGGACTGAAAAAAAGAAAAAAAACCCTCTTCAGCAGAGGTCCTTGCTGCAGTCCTCACTCACTTCACATGGCCATTGAGATGATGGCAGCTGTGCTGCTGTGATCATATGTGACCTAGATTTTCCTCACAGTAGTCCTGTGCTCTCCCTGATCTTGTGTAGGCCTGAATGAATTGAATAGGAACGTTTCTGGATGCTTTCAGAGAGCAATGATATCTTTTTCTCTCTCTCTCTTGTTCTTCAAACTGCAGCATCTGTTCCCCTTGTGGTTTTCTCCCTTTGCTCTCACTCGGTGCTCGTGAAAGAGGACAGGGCTGGCGTAGCTTTAATTTGGGAAATGGTGGATGGGGAAATCAGGGCAGGTGTGATCCTTCCTTGGTGTCC
Source organism: Acridotheres tristis (assembly GCA_037013685.1). Lineage (NCBI taxonomy): Eukaryota > Metazoa > Chordata > Aves > Passeriformes > Sturnidae > Acridotheres > Acridotheres tristis. The sequence continues at coordinate 3,659,806 of CM072897.1, read as the reverse complement.
TGTCACACAGCAGAGGGTAAAACTTGAGTTCATGGGTTTAGCACTGAGTGTGCACAAAGGAGGGGGCAGGCTCAGTGGAAGGTCGAGGGGTGAGACTTGCAGCATCAGGGAGCCTGAAATTCTGCACATGGCATCAAGAAGGCTTTTAGATACTATTCACACAAAGCTCTTCTGCCTGGGCTCAGAAATTACCCTATGCAAGCTCCTAATCCTCTGTGGGAGAAAAGTTGGAGAGGCTCAGCTCCTCAGTGCATGTCGAAGCTCTTGTTAATGCAGTTTGGCTAGATTAGTTGTGGGCAGGAATTAGCTCATTGCATTGCAGTGCCCAGCAGAATGTCTGAGACCATCCCCAGCTCTGGTGTGGAGGTCCTGGAGCCACTCTCCTCTGGACATGGCTTTTGGCTTCTCAGTTGCCAGCTCTGATACCAACACTGCCTCTGCAGGTGAACAGAAATCTTGGTTAAGGTACAAAGAGGAAACATCCAGATCTGGTTTGGGTTCCCTTGGGGGGACAGTAAAGCCTTGCATCAAAAAATGCTGAAGTCACCTGTGAGGCAGTTCCTTCCTTCCTTCCTTCCTTCCTTCCTTCCTTCCTTCCTTCCTTCCTTCCTTCCTTCCTTCCTTCCTTCCTTCCTTCCTTCCTTCCTTCCTTCCTTCCTTCCTTCCTTCCTTCCTTCCTTCCTTCCTTCCTTCCTTCCTTCCTTCCTTCCTTCCTTCCTTCCTTCCTTCCTTCCTTCCTTCCTTCCTTCCTTCCTTCCTTCCTTCCTTCCTTCCTTCCTTCCTTCCTTCCTTCCTTCCTTCCTTCCTTGTTGAAATTCAAGTTTTTGTGTTAAGATGCAAAACTTTTAAACTAAAATCAAGCAAGTAGCACTTAGAGTCCAGTGGAAACTTTTAGATACTGTTCTGGTGGGAATAAAAATAAACACTTATTCTCTTTCTCAGTTCATATGCAGAATAAATTGTAATGATCCCATCATCTGCTGTGCAGAAAGCCGTAAGGACAACTTCTCTTTGGTGCTGTCTTCAGTTACAGAACTGTTCTGACAGTGGCGAGTGAGTGTTACAGGTGGTGGGTGGGGGTTCCTTCCGAAATTTTATATAACTCCAATATTATCTGTTCCTGTGATTGACTTGACACATGAATTCAAAACAGTTGGAGCTTCTCTCCCACTCTGGTGTAGCAAACTGGATGTGAAAATGACACTTCCCCCTGGGAGCTGATAGTTTGCTGTTCCATGCATGGTGTTGGGTTCCTTTGTTCGCTCAATGTGGCACTTGGCAAGTGGTTTTTGCCACTTCAGGGTTGTCAGTTCTGTCTGCTAGAGGCCAAGATAAAGCTTCATAAAAAGCCTTTCACTCCAAACAAATCTTTTCTGTAATGCACTGATTCGATGACAAAGGAGCCAGGAGCTTAGGGGTGGTTTGGATTTCTTTCCACCCCAACGTGTGTGCGCTCTTCCCTTGTCATGCTTTTATTTTAATGTGGTATTTCCTACCCTGCTGTAAACACCGGGGTGGTTTTTGTCTTGTGACTCGGCAGCGCTTTGCCTCGACATTCCTTTCATAACGCGCTGCTGATAGCGCTGGATGTGCTGCTTATCAGAGGGTTTGTACCAGGAGCACTCAGATACCCCGGGAGGGGATGCATTAGCGGCAGGAGGCCTGTGTGAAGCACTGTTGTGATGCATTTGTGACCAAGAGGATAAAATACACGGGAATGAACCCGTGGAACTCTGGAGAGTTGAGGTTTCAACAGAACACAGTGAATATGTGAAGAGTGTCTTGGTCCACAATGGGATTGTTCCATCTGTGGAGTGACCCCGGTTACTCATGGACAGGACAGTGCCAAGGGTCCAGGGCTGGGCAGCAGCATCTGCCTGAGCCCACTGAGCCATGGACATTGATCATTACAGACAAAAGCAGCAGAAATGGGAGAAGTGTTCATGCCAGTGAAGCTTGCTTGGCTTTGACTTTACTTGGAGAAAACAGATCAGATTTGTCATAGGATACACAACAGTGCCTGAATGCTGAAATCCTCAGCAGCCATGACTTGATCCATCTTCGTGGGATTAGCTTTGCCTGTTGATGTGAAGCTTCATTTTCTTTGGATTTTATCCTGTTGCATTATTCCTTATGCATCAACAAGGAATTTGGACATGGATTCAGAATTATTGTGCTTTCCAATTGTATGCAAATTGTCTGACTGAAGTAATAAGTTGATACTTTGGGTTGTTTTTACTGGCTTCTGTAACAAAGAATGCAAATCACAAACTACCCAGAGGTACTGGATGCTTTTCTGTGTACCAGGACTTTTCCATGCAGTTTGGCAGCTGACTGAGTCCTCAGCTTCTAAAGGGGGAGAGGGGGTGATACGTATATAGGGACAAGGCAAAAGCCATAATTCCTAGTCAGACAGGACTGAAAGCTAACTTTTCTACTGAAAGGACCTCTCCTGTGTATTGTGGCAGGACTGTCACAACCTCCAGCTGCCAGAACAACCTCTAGGGCAGTGGGATAACTATCTAAATGTAGGGAGACAGCAGTAGTAGGCAATGAATCTGCAAAATTGGAGATAAAGTACATGCAGTCCAACTGCAGAGCCAATTATAATCAATGTAGGTTGTTTTAGGGACTTTGCAGAAACCAGGATTTGACTTCACAAGATGAAATGAGAAATTTAACAGGGATGAAGAAAGGCGTTACCACGCTATTCATAACACTCCTTGTTAGAGGCTGCCAGCTTCTTCCTGCATAAACCGAAGGGAGCTACAGGTGATGGAAAAATAAATTGGTCCCTGTGGGCACAGTGATTTTGACTGTACATGTGTATTAGAGATGAGGTCGATGTGCTATGAACTGCAGGTGAAATGGCAACAGTGGTACCTGGAAACTGGTGTTTGTCAGATATGCTGGAGAGCTGCTCAGAGATGGTCAGGGAATAATTTTATTCAGGCTGAGTTTAAAATAAACCTTTCCAAGAACACAGAAACTGCTTGTTGGAAGAGTAAATGGCAGATTGTGTGAATCTTTATGAATTTCCTGTCCTCTTCTCACAGTCGTACCATGCAATGAGGGGCTTGTCAAAGCTGCAGGAGTACTTTGTGGTACAATGAAAAACTGGATGCAGTTTCCTACAGGTCAAGCCAGCTCCTCATTGCTGGCTCATCTCCTTGTGTGCACTTTTGAAGTACTGGATTGTATATGGTCCTGAAAAACGTCTGCACCTTTTATCCCCCCTCCCCATACAGCTTTGGCTTCAGTCTGAAGCACAGTTATGTGAGCAGGGAGAAAATGTTCTCTAAATGAATCCATCATAAACATAGTGCCTGTCCTGTAATGGTTGGGATTGGAGAGTAACAAACTAATAAAACAAAGTCTTTTGTTTCTTTCCTTTTCATAGATACATGCTGAAGGCTTCTCAGAAATGCCTCTGTCTCCCAGCCCTGAGCTCGAAGCAGAGATCATCTCACAGCTTGCTTTAGTCAGGGCTGATGAAGGAGAAATGCTGCTGGGTTTGCCTGGACATTCAGAGCCAGGGTAGGTTTTGATTCTTAATTGGGCAGGTCCAAAGTTTTCTGTAGCTTTTCTTGTCTAGAATAGGAGTATCTAGACCAGGATGCTTCTGACCACCCTTCCAAGGCTCTCTGGTTTCATTAACTGGGCTCTACACCCCCAGATTAATGACTGTGCAACGTCTTGCTGTTCCATTCATGAGACCCATGGTAGTGGTGGATTTTGGCAGTACCAGACTCTCCTTCCACTGCCTTTGAACTCCTGCCTGGCTTTCCCCAGTCTTTACAGAACCATCCACTTATCCTGCTGGCCAACAGCTTCTCTGATCCCTAAGGAGCTGATATGTTCCCTTCAAGCTGCACAGCTCTCCCATCTCTCTTAATTCTTCTCTTTTCCTCCTCACCATCTTTGCTCTGCACAAATTGCTCCCAGAATGAAGCAGTTGATTTTTGCATGGAGGAGAGATCTACCAAGCTGTTGCTTCTCCCTTAGGTTGCTTCTTTCACTGTCACTTTTCTCCCCAGGCTCTGTAGCCCAAATTTTCCATGGCTTCCATAGACTGAGGACAGAGAGAGCAGGAAAATGTCACATCAGACTCATTCTTGTCTCCAGCCCCTTTCTCATATCTTCACATTTTCTCTGTCTGGATTATTGCCTGTGAGGTCAAAGGGGTTTTTTGGATACTGTGCAGATAATATGATGGTGGAATGCAACATTTGGTAAGTAGATCACCTGTAATCTTGTTTTCACAGCTCTTTTTCTTATGCTTACATCTTGAATGTGAGGTTTAGATTTGCACATTTTCCTTCCTCAGCAGCACAGCCACCCTGGTACAAAGCACTGGCTTTATTGTGTGTAACAGGTCCTAGAAAATTGCTTAGATCTTTATTTCTTGGCACAAATAATGTGGCAGGAGCATTTTCAATGCTGCCCTCATAATGAAGGGAGAACTTTTTGCTGGAACTCTACAATCATTTTTAGAAAAGAATTTGGAGCAATAAGAGTGAGTGACAGTTCTCCCCTCAAACCTTTTCTATTAACTTACAGAAAGGATGCCATTTGCTTCCTTTGCAAATAAAATGAACAAAATAGTGCGAGTGATACCTGAAAATACCACATAAAAAGTGCTAGGAAAAGGCAGCCCTGGTATCTGTTGAGAAAGGACATCATTGTTCTTATTCAGTCTCAGCCATGATGAGAATCTCACCTTCCAGACCTGACTACACAACAGGCTATTTTGAGGAGAGAGTCTCTTTACATTGGCTGACTGTACAACGCTTTAAAAAATATATACATTAAACGTAGGCAAAAGGATTACATTCCAAAAAATCAGGCATGTAAATGAAAGCTTCTCAAATCTTTGAAAAATCTTCCTTAATATTACATAATCAGAAATACATAACTGTGCCTATTTTTACAGTAATTTTCTTTCATTTGATGACATTCAATAGTAAGATTTATTATTACCCGCATGGAAAATATCCTGCCTGGGGGTGGTTGAAATAGATCTTGCAGACAAGTCATCAATCAGCTCATGTTTATCTCGTCAGAGATCAGCGATATCAGTGGCAGGAACAATTCCAACCAATTCAAGAGTATTTACCGATAATAAAAGGAAATGTTCATGTGGCTTTATACTGCTTCTCTCGCCAGAGGTCACACAGCATTTTTGCAGGAGGGCTGATTTATTTGGGCTGGTTTGAAGATGAGGCAAGGAGGGCTCTGAGGTGTCCAGAGCCCTTGCCCTGACACCTCTGTGGCCACTGCTCCCTCTCTGAGAGAAGATCTCACTTCCCTTGCTGAGGGCTTTAAGATAACACCGGTCCTCCCTGTCCCGATTGCTAATGAGTTCAGCTAAAAGGATTTAAGACTGATGCAGACAAAAAGATCTTTTACATCAGCTGAATTGCGTGCAAAATGATTCTTACACTTCTAAGGAGTGAATTGTAGCTTCTGACTGAACTCTGCTATAATTCTAAAGCAGAAGGTCTTATATTTGTGTCCCTGATAAAGAGGTTTTTCAAAACTTTATGACAGCACTCAGAATATTTATAGGTATTGACTGCAGGGTTCAGGACAAAGATCTGTTGTCCTTGAGGCAAAATAACAGCCCTGACTTTACCTAGTATTTGCCTCTTGGTGTAATCAGTCTGGAACTAACACTGCAATTGTTACCTAACCCGTGTATTTCACAAGGGTTTTGTTCCTCTCACTTTTGCTTTTTTTTCTTTGTAAAATTCAGTATTTATACTTAGTGAAACAAAGAGCACTTTGAATCACAACATGAAGTGTATGGTTTTTAAAAAGTTATAAAGGGGTCTCTTTTTTTTTTGTTTAATTTCTATGTTTTTGTCTAAGGAAATTTACTGGAACATTCATTTCAGTTTGAGAGGAAACTTGCTCTATGTGGACAATAAAGATGTTAAGATCAGGATGAATGTCTATGGGAGATAATAATAGTGAATGAAAGAATGCATCAGTCCAGCACTCATATTTTCCAGGAACTGCAAGAACTCAGTTCTGGGTTGTGTTTTAAATCTGAGCCCCATTGTTCCTGACTGGGGTCCGAGTCTGTTGGAAAGACTTCTCTTTGTTCCTCTGAGCTGCTCCAATCTGGAGCATTTGGACCAGTTCCATATTTTAAGCAAGATTTTTAAGCTGAACATGTATTTTCATTCTTCCAGCTTTAGAATGTAGAGCAAAGCATCTTTCCCCCGTTTCCTGCTGGACACGAGCAGAGCACATTGACAGTGGCAAAAGTAATTTGAGCTGGGATGAGCTGGTGAGGGGACAGGCAGCAGTTATCAGTGGGACGTGAGAGGTGCCAGGAGCGCTGTGCTGCCCTGGGGCAGGAACATGCCTTGTGAGGCAGCACAGCCCAGGCTTCACCCGGGCACGTGTGAGCTCTGTGCTCCAGGGCTGACGTGATTTGTTCTCCCCGCAGATACAAGGTGGGTGAGAACATGCTTTTCCCGTTGATGCTGTGGCATTTGGTGGCATTAATCAAACGCTTGTGGTGCCAGGGCCAGGGTTCCGTTGCGCCCTTTTGCAGGTGAATGCCCCAGCCTGGCAGCACAGAGGGGTTTTTTTCCCTCTCTTTTCTTTCTCAGTCTTTATGGAATTTTTTCACAAACGGTACTTTAGCTGTGAAGCACTGAGGGTGACCTGCCCTCGGACACTCTGGCATTTGCCCTGGTTGTGTGCAGCAGCAGCCTGGGAAGCTCTTCCCGCTCACAGGCAGGATTTGTTACTGGCTAAAGTTACCGTCCTTGTAAGAGAAGTTATTTGGAAACGCGGCCTCTCACCCTTTTAACGCCCACCAGTTAAACTTCTTCCCTTTCAAAATGCCCACATAAGGTTCCCTGGCCCAGCCCAGCACCCACCTTGTGTCCCTGTGGCTGTGTTTGCTCTCCAGTGTCACATCATGTGTGAAACAACCTTTCATACCAAGAACTCCGAGAGCTCCGCGCTCCTGTGTCACACAGCATTTGTAAACCCGACCCTGCTATTGACAGATTGCCGGTCTGTGAGACGGCTGTGACAATACAACCTGGCAAATATTAGCCTGCAAAATACTCAGGAGCTCGTTGCCATCAGCAAACCTGGGGTCCCTAAGAGGTCGAAGTCAGCGTGCGGGTGAAGCCATCCAGCGGGATCGCGTTAGAGCTCGCATGGAGCATGAACTCCTGAGAGGGGACTCGGCACTGGCTCATGCTCAAGGGCAATTGTTGGAGCAGCTTGTGAGCAGGCAGCTCGCCAGCGAGACAGGGCATGGCTGTGGACAGCTCACAGAGCGTGTGTGTGCACAGGGCAGGCAGGATGCACAGCTGGGAAACGGGAAAGGGATTTCTGTAAACTTCTGCTCCGAGGGGGAAGAGCACATTCAGGCGATGCCAATCCGTGGAGGAGTAAAGAAATGATTTCTGGCAGCTAAGACAGGTTTTGGGTCTGGCTAAATCTGACAGAATGCTGTGGGGGAGAACTGGAGATGTCATGGTTAATGAGTATGGAAATTATATCAGTAGCTTGGCCATCTAGGTTTTAAATGTTGTCAATCTATAACATGCAATACTTCAGTGTAACATTTTCTGGCTGCCTAGTTTAAGGCATAAAGACAGGCAGCCTCTCAGTAATGAGTCAGTATCTATAGAGAGCAAGCTGTTGATAGCAAAGCAGAAATCTTGGCTTCTCATCTCAGCAAGTTTAAATTAATCAAAAAAGATGGTGGGCAGGAGAAGAAGAGGGGTTGTTTTCTTTTGTTTTCACATTTTTGACACACCTGACAAACTGAATTCCCCATGATTTTTCTGCCTCCCTGCTCGGCCCACGGGAGCATTAATTCCTCTCTCCTCTCCGTGCACTCCAGCCCATGAGCTGTGCAGTGACCCTCTTGCCCAGCTCATCTTGGCATCCTGGAGTGCACTTAGACTCTGCACCATGAATGCTGGGAGAAGGCAAAACCTGTTTACTGTAAACATTTTCTCCCCAGCACTTCAGTCCAGCAAGGGATAATTACCGAAACTCCGGGACAAAGGTGTTGTGGATCTTTTTACTGGTGGATGGAAAGGATCCTCATCAAGTCTAATGAGTCTGTGGCTCTTGCAGACATCCAAGTGGGCCTTGCTGTCTCCAGAAGAGACAGAAAGTAACTCTGGGAAGGCAGAGTGTGGAATCTGACACTACTGTGTAATTGAGGAAAAAGAGCTATATGCATTATTTATGAGCAGAAGGCTGGGCTTAGTGTTAACAAGTGAGAAGAAAAGTGGCTTCAAAACACTGGCTTTCTGCTCTTCCCTGTAAGAAAGGCTTCTGATTAAAATTGCTTGCATTTGAGAGCAGGAGGGGAGACAGAGCTGTTATTTATACCGAGCTTTATTCCTTGTGTGTGGAACTGTACAAGATTGAGGGAGAGGCAGGGATTGCCCCGAGGAGAGCAGCCTCTGCTCACTCAGGCTGTGGCCAGGATGTGTCATCCATGCTGCCCTGTAACGAGCTAATCCCGATCTGCTCCAGGCAAAAGATTTCACTGCAAGACAGAAGCAAGCAGAATTGCTACTCTTTTGGCATTTCCATTGGGCAGGGAAGGTTTTAAAAAGCTGAGGAATTTTCTCTGAATCACTCTATCCACCCAATGCCCTCCCTTTGCAACCACTGCCCAGTTTTGGGTTGGATGAGTTGATTTTGTGGCTTTTGTCCTCTTATGGGTCCCCCACCAGCAGGGTCTGTCTGCCCTGGCAGATGTTGTGGTAGGAGCTGGAACTGGGACGAGCCATCCAGCTCAGGCTGTCACAAAATCTCACTGTTGTAAAGTCACACAAAGGTGCTGGGGCTTTTGGGTTTTAGCTGTTTTCTGATTATTTTCTAAAGAAACCAGGCCTGGCTGGCTAATGAAGTTTTGCCCTACATGATGACAACGTGTGATTATTATCAGCAAAAGATATTATGTTCCAAAGAGTACAGGATGCTGAGCTGCCTTTTTTCCTAGGAAAACACAGCGTGGGCTGAGGCAGGGCAAGTCCCTCCCTGTGGAGAGATCACCTTCATAGCTGAGCAAATTATCACCTTCATCACTGTCTGCATGGCAGTCACACCTGGAGGCAGGAGCAGGAGCTTGAACTCTCCCTGGACCTTTCTGCAGCTCAGCACATCCATTAAGGACCTCGCCACAAAAGGGTAAAGGCTCTTCTTCCCACTCCACCCAGCAGATGTACACAATATTTGCTGCAAAAGATTTCACTGCTGCTGTTGCTGCAGCCCTGCTTGGGTTGGAGTCCATGCTTGGCATGTTTGCATTGCAAATCTGGCACCCAGCACTACTCCATGAGCTTGTATTTGCAGAAGTTCCATGCTTTTATTTTCTGCAGGTCCCCAAAGGTAAGAGAACCTTCCATTTTCTTTCTTTTTTAAAGGTCACCAGCTTCTCCCATCCCCATTTCTGCATTACAGCCAATGTCCTTTCCATCGTATAAAATCCTGACTCCTTCCTGCTGTGATCCCGAGCAGCCAGGACTTTGTTTCTGGGAGGAAAATTAGCTCAGTGGGATAAGATGAGAATAACTAGGCCTCTGTAAAAGTCAGGAAGCAAGAAGTGAACGGCATTGCACTGGAACTGATGGGGAAAAAGCACTCTGTTCCTTGATTTCTAACACTGGCTCATTGATTCTCCTCTTGGTTCAATCAGCAGTTACTGCTTCTCCTTAATCCAGGTTCATAACTTCTTAGTGGAGCGGGTTCTTAACAGAAATACCCCTGAGAAATCATAACAACAGGCTGGAGGGGAAGCTGAAGAACACTGGGATCTTGCCTGCATCCCAGAATGATGTATTATTGGAGCAGGGGACTGCAGTTTCTAATGGGGTTCCCTGGAAAGTCCCTTTGCAGCCAGGTTTGTGGCTGCACAGATCTGTGAGCTTGTCCAGAGGGGCCAGCAAACCTCGACCTGAGTGCTGAAAACGAGTAGCACTTTTTTCTAAGGAGTCCTGCTAAGTTTTTCCCTGTCCCCAGGCTTCTCATAGCAAAGAAGGTAAGGGCAGGAAGGACTAATGAATAAAGATGATTTTTGTAAAGGTGGGATTGGAACAGGAGAGGCTGGAGGTGAGGCACAGCGATGGGGGAGGAGGGAGGCAGCCCGTGTGGGGACTAGTGAGTCATGCATCCTCCAGCAAGCACTGACTCACTGCGAAGATGATCGCTCTGCTGTTCCCTTTCTGCTAAGGCTGAGGAATAGTCAGTCCACAGAACTTTATTCTGCAAGCTCTCGGGGTTGGAGAGTGAGGTGTAGAAGGGAGGGAGCTGGAGACCATCAAGCACTGAAGTGGGAGGCAGGGGTGAGCCCTGGAGCACAGCCTGCAGCTGGTGCTGCTGCTGAGGCTCCCTGCAGAATTCCCTGTGCATGGGCTGGATGTGGAGCAGAGGCTGAGCTCCTGCAGCCAGGCTGGGCACTGGAGCCTGCAATACCCGTTTGTGCTCTCTGTGCTGCAGGGTCAAGGCTCAGGTGCTGCCAGCACTGCTGCTGCCCACGAGGCACACGGACTCCTTGGAGCCAGACTTGGAGTGTGCCAGCTGGGACAGGTGTCACCTGGCAGAGATGTCACATGGGAGAGGTGTCACCTGGCAGAAATGTCACTCGGGAGAGTTGTCACCCTGCTCCCCTGTGGACAGTTAGGTGCAGTCAGTGGGGATGCAGCTCTGATGTTTGTTATCTCCTGCCCAGCTCATTATGCTTGACAGATGAGGAGAGCCATCACTGAATCTGTATTATCTGCAGATTCCTAAAAGGAAATACATCTTTTTACCCATGGTATACACAGGAGAGTGATTCTGCAGGGCTGAGGAGAGGGACCAGAGAGCCATGTGGTTTCTTCCTCTCTGAGAAAAAGAGGAAAGAAAATGTGTGAGAAGAATCCCAAATGACCCCAAAAGCTGATTCTCACTCAGATTGTTCAGCTTTCGTATGAGTGAAGTGCAGAGAGCCCTGATCCACAAAGTGGTGCTGTCAGGATTTTTGGAGCAGTGAAAGGCTCCAAGTGTGTCTGTGCAGTCAGCGTTGAGGGCAGGAGCTGGAACTGCCCAGTGCAGCCAGTGCCCAGACCTGGGATCAGAAACTGGGAGAGCAATTGCAAGTCACAGCTGCAATTTTCTTTTGCTTTACAAGTTTTATGTTGGTAATGTGAAGTAATTAATGAACCAGAGCAGTGCTGCAGAGGGGGAATAATTTTAATGTTCCTTTTAAAGAGGCTACTAAATCAATGGGGCAGTTTAAAAAGGAATGATAGCCTGGAGATTAGGAGACTTAATGCGAGAAATTAGGCAGGCTTTCGAGAGTGATCGAATCTCAAGTAGGCAGGTACTTCATGAACTGCTGTGTGGGCATTTACATGTTCAGCACACACTGGCAAAGGCAGGACTCACTGAGTTTTAGGCCTGACTGGTCAGACTGGGCAACCATGCTCAGACATGAAGGTCCCCAGCGCTTGGAAAAGACACTGAGAGATCGTAAAGCACAAGCTACACTCCCTTCCCACTGTGCAGGAGCAGTATTTTTCCACTCCTGTCACAGGTCTTCTGACTACCAGGCTCATAAGCAATGTCTACATGGGCTTTTGTAGGCAGATACGAGCTTACTCTGGCTGCTGGCCAAGAGAACCAGAAGCCATGGAGCTGCAGCTAATGTGCTACATGCCCAAATTACTGTGGCCTGCTGAGAGGCAGGATATTAGCTTGAGCTCAGGGCTCCGGCCAGCTCAGTCCATGAGTGAAATAAGTTTTCCTCTGTGTGCAGAAAAGCACGGAGACAAGGATAGACAACTTGTATAGGATTCAGAAAGCCATTTTTATACTGGCTTGGGCAGGTTTGCTGAGCCCAGGAAGATCAGGCAGACACAACTCCCTGTGTACCCTGCCCCAAGCACAAAGAGCAGCACCACATGGCTGGCCTTGGAGCCAGCCAGCTCCTCCTGGCCAAGGAAAACTGCTTTGGGAGCTGCATCCAAATTCTCTGGGCCTCCAGTTGGCTCTCCCTGTCACAGGCATACCCAGCGTTTCTCTTCTGTTTTGGATGGCAGGGATTTGCTGTGGACAGGGAGGGTTTGAATTCTGTCCTCACTGGCTCTGTGAGTTTCTGCAGGAAAATGTTTGTACAATGTGGCACCTGATGGACCATGTTGAATTCTGAGCTCTGAAGGTGAACAGGGACCTACATTTGTCCAGTTTGAACTAAGATGAAAGGCTGTCTCTATTTTAAAAGTTTGCTAGATGGATTAGCAGATATTTTTTTGTTCCTAAAATTTTTTACTGTCTCAATTTTGGAGACTGCTTTGCATAAGAAATTTCACCATGTATTACTAAGGGAGGAGGAATTGTGTGTGTGTACATATATGTGCATATGTAACCATGCATTGTACAAGAAAGCAGGGATGTTTATATATAAGTACACACTCAAAATTCAGTCTTGGTTATCTTAGAATGATACATAAAGATATTAAGGATTCACAGCAAAAAACTGTGTGCTAGGCAATGTCATGGTGCAGTGAACCATATTAAAAGCAGGAATTTGAGTAACTGTCTCAGTCACTGAGGATAGCACCATAATTTGAGCAGGAAGAAGCTTTAATTAAAACAGACCCATCAGGTGAAATCCTGGTCCTATCATGGTCAATGGCACAACTCCAACTGATCCTTCATGGAATCAGGATTTTGCTCGGATTTTGTGACATTTGCCTTTTCTGAATCTGAGGCATTAGTCCTCAAACAGAATATATAAGCTAAAAATGGAAAACTGCCTGACCTAAAATAGTTTGACATCCATATCATAGTGCTTATTGTCTGAGAGTACATCTAAATGACATGTTGATTAATCCTGAAGTGAGGAAAATGCGATTCGTTGGAAAGGACTGGGATTGTACCAATAATTCAGTACCAGAAGCTACACAGCCATCAACTCAGTGTGCAACGTTTCCAGGAAAACTTGATTTGCAAGCTGTCAGATTCATCTGCCATTTTCCCAGCGACTTTGGTTCCCCTCTGAGCAGCCCGGACAAAATGCTCCAATCCAGTTCATGTTGGCTATCAGCTACTTTGCTAAAGCAACTTTCCCCCTGCCTTATACTGAAAACAAAACAGTCACATCCAGTCAGGTTGCTGTGAGTGGCTCTTAAGAGAGATGTCGGCTGCACTTAGCGCACAGCTGGGGCCAAAGTGAAGCTGTGTAAGTGCCTGAGCTGTTCAGCTGGAAATTACATCTTGTGCAGGAACCTAAATGTCAAGTTCCCCAGTCCCCCTCACAGCCAGAACTCCAGCAACTCCCCTTTTCCCATGACTCTTCTTCCCTTTCCTACAGATGTAGCTGTGTTTTCCTTCAGACACAATAAATCTTACATGGGAATGCCACAATGTAAAGCAAAGCGAGCTGTCACCCAGGACTTCAGATGACACTTAGCCACATTAACGAGTAAACAGAGCCCACAGGAAAGATGCCTTTTGAAATGCACTGTTTGTGTCAGCAGTGCTAAAACTAACGAACCAAAACAATGAGGGGAAAAAGGGGAATCATCAGATGCACCTAAAGCTATAGACTATAAAGTCAGATCGACTGAGAGCAGCTCAAATACAAGCAAATCATTGGGACAGTACATAAATTATGATTTCTATAAGCAGTAAGACAGCGAATACTCCCAGCTTTGTGATGGGATGAAAGCACTAAAAGAAAGGCTAAATGTAACCATGTGAAAAGAAGGGAGCAGGAATGAATGTGCTTCTTATTTTGGAACCTTCTCATGGCAAACAAGCAAGACTGGAGCCAAAATCTCCAGGACACAGAAGGAAGTTGGAACTGTTACCCCAGCGCATGGCTCACGAGAGAGCTGGCACAGAGAGAGGGATCAGCTCTGCATTGTTCAGAAGGAGCCTCACAGAGCATGCAGGATAACATGCATCCCCAGGGCCTTTGGAGGCAACCACTATCAACAGTCAGTGGAATCAGTCCAAAGTCAGAGAAATGTTACTGAGTGATAATTTCACTCCTGATGATGGAGGAGCAAAACTGTGCACCAGAAGAAAAGAAATAAACTGATGGTAGGGTATAGAACTGGTGCTGTGGAAATGGCTTTGCTTTGCTTGCTGTAGGTATTTACTCTTCCATTGAACCAGTTCTTAAACAATAATCCTCTGATGGAACCTTTCAGATCACTGACACGGTGAGAGGAAACCAGTATTAGCTACAGTTCTTATATTCGTGGTTGCTTCATGTTGATACAAACAAAAGTGCTTGGTCTTGAATTAACAATAGCTGTGGTTTAGGTTTTCTTCTTTCAGTGATCCCCAAATTATGCCTGCCTGAATAATTTGGTACTAGAGGCAGAATAAACATCAACTCTTATTAGCTGCATTTTTAAGGTTAAAATTGAGGCTAAGTACATAACATTTATCTTCTTCTGAAGAAAGCATGTGTACCCTGGTTAAGGGGGAAGATGAAAACCAAGTCTGTGAGAGCGATGGCTGATGGCTTAGTTCTGCATGATAAAATAAATAACTTCGATTAACTTCAAGCTCCAGTACCTCAGATGTTTGTTGTCACAGAGGAGCAGCTTGGCTGATTGGCAGCTCTGGTTTAGTCGACATGTGTTAACAGAAATTGCTCAATTTACATGGAGTACTTCAATCTGCTGTTTTAGGAGTTTTTGTCTTACAGAGACTGGCATTTCAGCTTTTGAATAGATGGAGGACTTGTAAGGGTCATTAAAGAAATTGCTAAAGCTTCTGCAAATGCTTGGGCCAGATTGCTGACTGAGATGCAGAGCATGCACGTGTCACTGCAGATACTTCCCAGATAATGGTGCTGATTGAGATTTTAATCTGGACAGAGTGCTGGAGGCAACTTTCTTTCCAACACTCAATTATCCTGATAATAATATGCTTATTTCTTTCCTGTGTTCAAAATGTGTGGTCTGCTGCAACTGTGCAGTGTGAGTACAGTGCTGTACGGAGGGGGAAAAATCAGGGAACAAAACTGATCCTACGGCAAAGGGCACTGACAGCACAGTCCCACAGTGTGCAGGGAGATGTATTTTTACCTTGAATGAGCTGAGTAACCACCATGAGAAAGGGCTGCATTCCTTCCCACAGGCTTCAGGACAACTCCTCGGTTCTCAACAGCCACAGAGGAATAAATCTGGAGCACAGCCTGCAGCCAGGACTATGTAGTGTGTTGTAGGGGCAAGACTATCATTTTACTGTGCATTTACATCTTGTATCCTCCCTGGTGGGATGCTGATCCATAACAGAGTCCTCTAAAATCTCACACAACACAAAGAATCCAGACTAGTTTCCCACGGACGCTCTCCATGAAAGAATTTCTTAGAAGAGATAACTCAGCCAGGAAATGGGAACTATGGGGCCAAATTCCTTCATTCAAATCCATCTCCCTTTGGTAAAAGATTTAAAAAATTGTCCCTATATGACTAATCCCAGCTATACTTCTATAATTTCTAGGAAAGCAACAGTTTCTACAGATGAAGGGTAAAGCCATTTGAGGAAATCAAGCTTTATTTGCTTTTTATTAGAGAATTTGCTGCTCGATCAAATTACTAAAAACACTTTGGTTATTAAAATTTATGAAACCTAGATCTAATTTTCAGCCTCTGTATCATCTTCTGATCCTTAATAATTTTCATCACACTCAAGGAATGAAAAACAAACTCAGCTGTTTCGTGTTTGTTCACAATTGACTTTTAGCAGGGCTGTGTTAGGGTTGTTACATACTTGTTATTAAGTGATGGCAGAGCACACACTTCTGAGACAACACAGAATATTCACCCTCACTTTCAGCAGGTTACAACCCAAAACGAGTGTTGTAAACCTGCCAGGAAAGCCAGAGAAGGCTCTGCTGCTTCCACAGCTCCCTCTGTCCCTCTCTGATCGTTGTGTGCAGGAATAGCTGTGAATTTGACTCACTTGCTTTATGTGTCCAGTTGGATTTGTTGTTTGAAGTGAATGCACATGCCCTAAAGCAAGGAACATAAGATTTTTGGCTTTTTATGATTAGTTGAAAGTCTTTCCATATATGTTAGATTCAGCTGTATTAAATTTAGTTAAGCTAGTGCTGGGTAGCCAGTCTTACTCTGGACTAGGAGTGATTTGGGTCAATTTGCTTTAAATCCATCCCTAACTGACTTGCACTGACCTGAGCTAACACCTGATGGATGCTCTCAGTTATCCCGTTTTGGCCAAGAGCTCGGGGATGCTGTCGGGTGCCAGCACATCAGTGGGGGCCCGGGAACTGCAGCATTCCTGCCCTGAGCCCGCAGCAAACGTGAGCTCCCCGTGTCAGCGTGGCCTCAGGCAAGAAAAAGAGAAGCCTGAACGGGTTTCTCCCATCGCCGATGGCCACGGGCTAAGAGCAAACACACACACGGTCAATTAGCGAGGCTCAGCTGATGCGCGGTGAGTTGTCAGGCACGTCAGGACCTGAATGAGATCACTCATTCATGGATTCAGCCCCTGAAAGTATCCTTTTAAAGTGCTGTTACATAAACAAGGGTAACTATGGCTGTGGACACGCGGACAAATTAGTGTGGGGATAAGGAGCCTTTATGTGTCAGCTGTTGCCATATGCATACCTGCCTGAAAGGCAGGGTGAGCTGAGGTAGCCTCTCCTCCTGTACCCAGGGGGAAGGCATAGCTCAGGCACGGCAAACTCAGAGCCCGGCTTCCCCGGCCGTGATGGGCTTAACCTAGTTTATAACAGTTCACCTTGGCTAATGTGTTGTAAAAGAGATCTAAGCCACTTTTACACCAGTTAAACTGTACTTATTGTCTATTTAACTCAATTGCTCAAATGGTGCAGTTGTGTAGGTCAGATCTTTGAATCAACGAGAGACTTTCCATTGACGTTCCAGAGCAGTGTTTTATGGAGAAGTTTGAAGGCCTTTCATTTTAGAATCTAAAGATGGGCTTGCCCCTTAACAAACAAACCACAAGACAACAAAGAGAAACCCCACAATCCCAAACTTTCAGCTTTCCTCCCAAATAACAATCTTATTTCTTACTCTGCCCTGTGGGAGAGGATCATGCTTTCTAAGAAGAAATTTGGAACACAACAGGATTTGCTAAATTGAAATTAAATTTTCAAAAGCTCCAAACACAGTATGTGCTTGGACCCTTTGTGACTGAGACCAATGAAATGCAGGATCAAACACCAAAACTTTGGGTTACTTTTCTTTTTGACTCAAAACCTTGAATTCTGTCTCAGTTCATCTTTAATATAACGAAAGGGAAGACATTTGATTAGGTTATGTGAGATCATGTGGATAGATTCAACACATGGCTGCAGGACCAGGCATTATTATCTTGGACACATTTTGAACACTGCTTCTCACTCTGCTATCAGCCACCGCCACCTCTGCAGTAATGTGACAGCAAGAGAAAAAGGAGGGGAAGGCGATAAAGTTTGCCCACGCAAGGAGAAAAGAACTTTCTGTCCAAAGCCAGCTGGCTTGGCTTGGGAATGAAATGGCATTTTAGTGAGAGGTGACCTGTTTACATGAGCTTTGTCTCAGAACACTTGTCCTCCCTGCCACAATGGGGTCTGAGATGCAGTTTATCATCGAGTACCCACAGAAAACAGGTGAGCTGTCTCCGTGCCAGTTTGTTCTTCTAAACTGTTTGACAGATAAGAAACCATCCTCAGAGATTGCAACAAATGTGCTGCCGCATTTCATGGTAAGAACCGAGCATATTTTTAGTAAAGGGTTGAGAAAGTATGCAATAATCCTAAATCACAGCCAAGAAAACCACAAACCCCGTAACAAATGCCTGCTCGCATTCAGAGCTCGGAAACGTGCACCAGTTGATCCATGTTAACGCTCCGGGGAAATTTTTAAGTTTATTTTTCCAAACTCCAAGAGAGAGAATTCATGACTTTTTTTGTCTTTACCTGGAAGGACCAGGGGGAGCAGGGAAGCTGCTGTGTGCTCTTTATCCTGTGGGACACAGACCAACCATCCTACATGTGGCCCCAAAGAAATCAATGGGATGTGCACCAATACCATATTTGTACTGAGGAGTCTGTTCATGATTATAAAACCCCAAAATATACCTTGTAAACTGTCCAAGTTTAAGAATTAAACTTTATTCCATAAGTTAACTGCTTTAGTTTAGAAGTTTCTTTGTTGTGCCTTGTACACTCTAACATATCCTGCAGAGCCACTGTGGGTTCTGGATACGAAGGCTGCCAGCTCAGAATGAAAAATGTGCCTTTTTGTATTGCAGTTTGGTTTAAAGTGAAGCAGACAAAATGCAGGAAAAATAACACTTAAACTTGCATTTTAAGAGCAGCTTTAGCTGATTGCAGAGGGAGCTGAGGGTGCTCTGCACAAGTCAGGAGAAACTTACCTGGCTTTTAAGAGTTCCACAAGTCTTTTGTTACTTGAAGAGGCCCCATCAACTTCAAATCTACTTTAAAAAAGTAGTTCAAAAACGTTTCAGGTATTATGGTCTCCTATATCTATTTCTGTCCCTTTTGTTTCCTAACAGCATGAGATACTGACCACACATACTGCTGTCAAATATAGAAATTAAACTCACAGAAAAAAGGAGCCATTTTCTCTTTAATCTCTTGGAAATTTTTCCAGACTAAAGCATAGTTCTTAAATTGATAATATCCCTTTAAGAATTTATTTGCCAGGTAATGTTAGAAGAAAAAAGACTTTAAGGTCAGTTTGAACATTAGAAAGACCCCCTTTAAAATAAATTTCAAATCTATATTGGAGATAATGGCAAGCAGTATTTGAACAGCTCTCCAAATTATAAAATATATTCTACACCTTAAAAATGCAAATAGCTTTAAAATCCTTTTAAGTGATTTCCAGCTCCTTGGACAAAGGTCAAGATTTATCCTAAGAAATACTTTGTTGCATAAAAATAATACAAATAGTTTAGTGCTGCAATATATACTAGTCATAATATGTATAAAGCTACAAAATTATTACCAGATGAGGGCCTGTAAGTTTTGAATAATGCAGTAAATATGATTATTTCTGAGGGGTGAAATAACACAATGCCGCAAGAAGAGAAAATTACATTTTAATAATGAAAATATTGAACATAACTATTTTTCTTTAGATCTGCTAAACAATCTGTGTGTTCCCTATGAGATGTCAAACTATAGAGTGCATATGAAGACTTTGCTCCCTCTATAAATATACATGTGCACGACACATTGCTAACAGCAGCAAGCGAGTGCTGGGGAAATACAGCAACAATGAAGTTCCTGAGAGAGGCTTATTTTTTCAAGTTATTAAAAGAAGGTGGCAAGCGTTCATGAGGATATGAAAATTTAAAGCCGTCTGCAGGAAACTCTGAAAACCTCTGGTTAAGGCTGCTGCCAAAAAATCTCAGCTATGTTATGTCAGAATGTTTAATTGCAAGCTGCAACTTTAATGAATGGAAAGATATGGCAAAAAGCAGGAAGTTTCTGAAGCAACATGGAGCAACCATGAAAATAAAATACCAAAGGTTGTAATCTTGAGTGCTGTTGGAAGCAGGAATTTCCATGCACGCTCTGCCTCCTTTCCCTGCTGTGCAGGGGTTGCCAGCTGAGAGGAGAGGTAAAAGGCTCTGGATATCATCTCCTGGGCTCAAGGCAGCACTTGTTATGTCTATGTGAACAAGTCAACTTCTTTGCATTTGTCATTAAGGGTGTTTACAGAAGTGCAGCTTAGGAATGAGGGGAGGAAAGGCAAATGTCAGAGTGCATTAAATAATGTATTTTCTTTACTTTCCAAGAAGCTTGCTCGCAGCATGATGTTGCTATTTATATCACATCTCCTAAACCCAGCTGTTGGTTCATGTTAACATGCAGAATGGTGAGAAAATCCCGGCAGAAGAGCGTGAATCCCAGAGAGACTTGTGGGGACCTATAAAATATCACAAGTGTTGCTGAGGTACAGGCTGGGTGTGCCCTCGGTGAGGCAATACCAGCATTTCCCCTGTTGATCCTCCAGTGTTAGAACACCAAGAGCAAAGCAAAATGTAAAGTTCCAAGTGCTGCAGCAGAAAACTTCAGGGCTCGCACCCCTGGCTGGAAGAGTTTGAAAAGAGTACTTTTACCTGTAATTCAAAACTAGAAAATACACTGTACACCCACATAGCAGCATTCTTAGACAAGCTGTGTCTGATCTAATCTTATGTACTTTGGCCACAAGTTTTGGAAAAACAAATATTCCCAAGGCAATCAGATTAGTGAATATACCATATAATGATGTGGAAATATGGTTTACAGAGAGCAGTTTATGGGATGGATTGAGTGAATTTAATTCATATATTGTCAGGCAACATGGACTTCAGTAAAATAAGGAAATCTTGATTTTATCTGAGAGCTGAAGAGTGTAACAGCAGCACTCCTGAGCACAGACAGGGAGCTCAGGGGAGTTTGTACCCATCCAGCTCCCCAAAAGGACAGGCAGTGTTTGTGCTGAGGTGACCACGAGGTTAACAGGCTTACCCAAAGCCTTAATGGCCAGGAACCATTATCTGCTCCTCTCTGATTTCCTGCTCCCTAGGTGGGAGTCCCCCCTGCCCCTCTCCTTTGTTTCTAATGTGAATTCCCATCCTGAAATGCTGTGAGTACAATTCGGTTTTGTTGCAATCAGTAGTCCTTTACAAAATCTTCATTCACAGAGTGTTTCCCCCATTGTAAGTGGAACAATGTTAGGAATTAATCTGGCCTGCGAGTTGTAGGAACCTTGTTCTGAAAACCTTGTTCTTGGACCCCCCTCCCCTTTCCCTTTGAAGGGTAACTTAATTGTTTGGCAAACAAGCAAAAGCTACATAACATCCCCAACTCCTCTTAGCTCTGATTTTAAAAGTCCTGCATTTTGGTTTTATATAACGTTCACCTCGAGAAGCACGAGGCTCAGATTTTCTTCTCTGGGACACAATATGAAAAAGCTGATTTCTGGAATATAAGGGACATTTATAAGGAGGAAAAGCCACGGTACATCCCTGGAAAGGATTGTAAGAAGGTCCTAAAATGTAAGTTGAAAGTTAGTAGAGATCTGATTTTGGTGGTAGTGCCTCCAAAATACCTTGAATGGGTGGGTGGAAATGCACTGGAATAGAGATGCAAGGGAAAGCTTTATTGCCATAACAACTGCTGGATGATGACTCTATTAAACTCTGAGGCTATTTAGTTAAAATTAAGAACACTGCTATATTTTTTCCATATCTTTCTTTATATTTGCTAATGCTGAGTTTATTCCTCTTTGGATATAATGGAAATTGCAGTGCCTGCTATTTGGCCAAGGGAAGAGATTTCAGGGGGCTCTTTTTAGTCTCTGGGTTGTACATAAGATGGGCAGAAATGCAGGCAGTGGTTGTTCCCTTTTCTCTCAAGAGTGATCCTGGCAGATGCTTCTGGTAATTTTTCCCTTGTCATATTGACACTCCAGTGTGATGTTCTCTGGGGCTTTCTTATGTTGTTGCTTCTACAGTCTTACAAAGATTGCAATTTTTTCTCTGCAGTGTACATTTTTCTTTATTATCTGCAGTTTTGCACCCTTTGTATTATTCAGGTGAATTTGGCCTTTGCAGTTGTCCTGGAAATTAAACCCAATGCAGCACCATCAGGTCAGGTAGTGATTTCACTGATTTTGATGCACCAATTCTTCTGTGAATTTATTTGTGTCCGAGGGGTGACATTTTTCACTCATTGTGACACATCAGGACATCTGTGCCCTCCCCACCACCCATCCTCATTCCCCACCAGCCCCACGAGGGTTCTGCAGGAGCAGATGTGGCAGCAGATCATCACACATGGAAAACAACATCTGGAATTTGAACTGCAACCTGAATTTTTCACTTCCTTTTCTCAATTGTTACACAGGGCAGTGTTTCCATCAGGGCAGGAAAGCATTTCAGTGGGAAGGAGGCTGCTCTGTGGCCCTGAAGTATTGTTTGCAAGGCTCATAGAGAAATCCCTTGAGCAACACATGCTCTGCTTATTCTTGTGGTGCCACTGAAAAGGACAGATTAGAACCAATTATTTATCTCTTTGGCTTCCTGCTCTATTTTTTGCCAGCTTGGAATAATATGTACTGAAAATAATTCATGAGTATATCCAGAAGTCCTTGCTCAGGCCTTACTTCAGTGTCTTACTCAGATTCCTGCTGACTTTTATAACTTAAATATTCAGTATTTTATCTTAACAAGTTCTCAGCATATTGCTGTCATGAGAGGATTTAGTGGTATTAATCATTAGACTCTAGTAATAGACCTTACAGGTATTATGGATGATAGGTATAGTGAGGAAGAAGAGAATAAATCATATTCGTATGAAAATCAATGACATTTGGACTGTTCATGTTGAAATTGAAATAAAACTGTGTGTATTTAAATATCTTCCTGATTATTACAGATCAGCAACAATCTGTTTGGAAATTGTAGATGGCAAATATTTATATTTTGCTATCTTTCTCACTTTTTGTAATAGTAATCTTTTTCTTAGATCCACAAGAAGTGCCTATTCTCGCACTTCTGTTCTGAACAAAAGGTTCAAAGGATGTTTAGAAGCTTCTCGGCTTATTTACTGTCTGGACTTTTAAATCCAAACTAATCTATACATTACAAACCCTGAACTCCCAACATTTCTGAGAGCTGTGAATTACTGCTTCCATGTGAGCTAAACTTCTGGAATTAGATACACAAATTTACATTAACTTTTTGGGAATGATCATGGAGGATCTACCTTTTCCCACTCCACGGTGTGGTCACCATACTGCCAGATGGGAGTTTCTGTCCTCATTTCTTGCATCCTATTTCCTAACCTTTTGTGGAGGTACCTTTTTGTGTTCAGTTAATGATACCGTTTTAAAATACAAAGAACACCCTCTAATCCCTGTTTTTCAGAGGCAGCACCTTTGGTTTTCACGTCCTGATTAGAGATGTGCCCTTTTCAATGATTTAGAGCTGTGAAATGGCTCCTGTCATTCCACTCCGAGGCTGTGGGTATCTCACAGGATAAATCTGGAAGAGCTGTAGAGCGCAGATGATTTTTGGCAAGTATCATTTTATCATCAAAATTTTATTTTTGGGTCGCTCTTCAGCTGCCGCCTTCTGTGAAGGAGAAAGACGCCCATTTTCTGTCTTTTATTATGTATTCCGAGTAGTCTTTTCTACTTAGAGCAAAATTAATGGGAGCTCTGGCAGAGATAATGTGAGGTGGGGATGGATGGATGGAGGTGGCACTGAGGTGGACTGTCACCTTTGTCTGAACGGGGAGACACAGCTCATGTCCTCTGAGCTGGGAGTTTCACAAAAAGCCTGTCAGAAAAATATTAATTTTTAAATCTATGTCTATATAGTAGATAGTCACTATACATACAATTAGATGTATTGTATATAATTAATATTTAGGGTAGAATTGACATAGTGTATATGTACTGTACACCATACATGTATTTATAGTGCATATTATATATAGTATATATACGATATATTTTATATATATATTTAATAGTGTAATGACTTTATATTAATACTTTTGCTTTTACAACCTTGTCCTTGTTCAATTTTACCAGTGGTTATTTCTCACAATTATGTAATATATACTAGTGTATATATACATAATACATATATTTTATATACTGCAATATATTCTATATATTAGAAACACTGTGTTTATATATACACTATATATAAAAACGTATCTACATAGTATAGAGTGTGTATTTATAGATATGCACGCACTATATATATATGTGTGTGTGTGTTGGGGAGGCGGTGGTGGTTTCTGAGGGTGACACACGCGGGCAGCGGAGCTGTTTGTGGGGGTATGGCATCTGCTGCGCTCCGTGCCGCACGCCCGGGACGCGGGGGACTCGGCACCGCTCCCCGGGACTTGTTTTAATTTCCCCAAAGCCCCGGCCCGGCCCCCAAGGCCCCGCGTTGGCGCAGGCGCTGCTCGGGGCGGGCCGGGCTCGGTGCGTCACCGCCGGCGCACCCGGCCCCGCGCTCTGCGCATGCGCGCCCCTCGAGCACGGAGGAGCGGGGCGTTGCCTTCCCAACGACCCCGCCTCTACTCGGCTCTTATTGGCCGTTGCTTCCCTCCCCGCCTTTCTGATTGAGCGCTCCGCTGTCACTCAAACCGTCCACGTTTCGCTACGCCCCGCCCACCAACTGCGCTCTGATTGGCGGGCTGTCCCGTGCGGGCGCTGCGATTGGCTGTGCACGCCGTCACTCCGGGGAGGGTCGGCGGCCAGGAATGTAGGCCCGGCCGCTCCCTGGCCCAACAAAGTAATCCGGCGATGCTTCGAGCGCGGAGCGCTGCCGTGCCCGCCCCAGAGCCCGCCGCGGGGGCACCGCGCCCCTCCCCGCCATCCCCGTTCAGCCCCGCCCCTTCCCGGCGCCGCTGAGAGCCCTCGGCCCCGTCGGAGCTGCGCGGAGAAAAGTGCGGAAGGATACTGAAGGAGAGTGTGACGGAAGCTGTAGTTCCGGCCGTGGTCGGGCCTTGTTTCCCAAAAATAGCGCGGCGCAGTATCCGTGCGCCGGTGTCAGTGTCTCCTGAGGAGCCGCGGCGGGAGCGGAGCGAGCGGGGGAGCGGCGGTGAGCGAGGGGTCCCGGGGTCCCGGCTCCGCGCGGCCAGCGGAGCGTGTTCCCTCAGCCCGAGGGTCAGCGAGGGTCGGGGGCAGCGGCCGAAGGGGTGGCGGGAGGGGAAAGGGGGAAAGGAAGGAGGTCCCCCCCCGCCGGCCCCATCCCGCTCTGAGGGAGCGGAGCGGGGGGAGCCGGCGGGGTCCCGGGGTGGGCGAGTTCCCGGAGCCTCCCCAGAACTTTCTGCGGGAGGGGATGGACATTTATGGGCCAGGCCGGCAGATCTACCCGAGGACCGGGCGGGAGGGAGCGAAGGAGGGTGGGGTACGCGGCCCTGGAGCGCCCGGGTTGCGGGGAAAGGACCCTTTGTGCTGGGTGTCGTTGGGGAAGGCGACATCGCGGCGAGCATGGAACCAACAGGAAAAGCCTCGCCGGGAGCCCGTCCGTGGAATGCGCCGGCGGGAGCGGCCGGGGTCGGGCAGGGGGAGGTGGGAATGGTTCAAGGAGTTGTGCGCCGCAGGAAGGTGTGCTGGGAATGGCAGGGGGACAAGCGCTCCTGATGGGTGAACCGCAGGGTGTTTTGTCCAGAGGGAGAAGGGTGAAGGTACAGCGGGGTTGTGCTGCCAACAGGATTTTGTGTTCAGCGGCAGAAGTCGTGAGGAAAAAGGACTGGTCCGCTTCTGACTGGAAAGACTAATTTTTTTTAAGTTTATGGAGCTGTATCTTGCAGTAAATTTTTACCTGCTTTTGAGATGCTAAGCGGCAAAGAGAGTGGAATTGCTCAGAAAAACTGACCCCAGTGCCTTGTTTGACAGGTGATTAATTTCAGAGTTGAGAAACTGGAGTTCTGTAGGGGAAAAAGAGATCATTTAAGAAGAGGGATTTTTTTTTTTATTGTTTAGTGTAAAAACATTGTGTCCCATAGCCATACAACGACTAAAATCATTATGAGGAGTGGGGTAAGGGGTTCTGGGACGTACAAATGAGGAAGGAAAAGGAAGAATTTGTAAACGGTAGTAAGGAAAATAAAGTGGTTTGGAATGGAATTGGTAATGTAGATGTATTTATTTTAAACCTTTTCCACAGTCTAGAAAATTTTTATATAGTATGAGGAAGGCTAGGAGCTTTCAAGCTTAACTGTGCGAACTGTCTGCACACAATTGTTCCTTATGCAAGTTTATTTTGGTTATTTTTTTTTTAGCAGCTAACTAGCTATATTTTGTTAGATAATTCTGGTGTCTTCGTATTGCTATCTGGTATTTAAATGACCCGTGCAAAAGATGTCAGGGCAACATTCCTGTCGTCTATTCTGTCTGTATTTAAAATTATTTAAAATACCTTTTACATATAAGAATGTAATGTTTAGGTTTTTTTTCCTCCTGTCTCACAGGTGATTTGGGGGAGAAGTGTGGAGTTCCTCATTTAAACTATTTTTTTTTCATTGAGGTGCTATAATATGTGCAAAATGACATGTTATTCAATTACATAATTTAGAAGGATTATAATAAATTATAATAAAGGATGTAGTGTTGGTGCTTTTGTTCACTAAAGGTTATCATTATTACATGATATTTTAAAATTCTCTACTTGTTAAGCCAGCAAATCAAAAATAAGAGAATGGAACAAATTGTCAAGATATTAAGCGATTATGATGGTGCTGTGCAGCTGGAGATGAGCCTTTTTCACTGAAGGCATTCAGTTTGGAATTTCAAAAAGAAAATTACCCAGTGTCCTGGTCAGTTATTTTTCTCCTCCATAATTCTTTCCTACATCTGTAGTTGGCGGGGTGCACGTGTAGTAGCAGAGGGGAATCGTCGGTAAATGGGAAGAACCCCTCAATGTCAGGGCCAGGCTCTACCTCAGGACAGCTTTGGTGTGCATGAAACTCCTGCTCTCTGCCCCTGGAGCTGATCTAAACCAGTTTGAACATTCCAGCGTTTCTGTGATTTATTTGTGGGCAGGCATTTCGAGATGATGGAAATCCATCGGCTTTAGCTTGCTGTTTGCTTGTCCTGCTCCATTTTTTCAGTGTGTGCTTAAACCGATGTGGTCACTGCTCACCTCGGAGTGAGTGGGGCCATGGAATGCTTTGCATATGTGCAGATCCCTGGATTTCGATCCCTATAATATGAGTTTCTTTCTCTGTGAAACCACAGATGGAGAAGAAAGTGAACATTGAATTTTATGAACTTAGAGAAATTGAGTCATGTTGGACTAGCAGGAGGAGGACATGGCTGCATTCAAACTTGAAATAATTCTGGAGAATAAAACGGCTTATTATGGCAGAAGACTCATCTTATTTAGAAACCTTTGAGCTGAAGTGTGTGTGGCTCACCTTAAACTGGTTAATGTGGGCAGCAGAGATTTTATGGGTTTATTTTAGAATGTTGGCCACGTTTCTCAGATAACTTGTTGATGTCATTCTGTATATTCTGGGCCCAAGTGCTGCTTCAGAGAGCCTGGAGGCACCACTCTGCTCTGTGAACAATGCCGTGCTACCTTGCCTGCTCTCCTAACAAAACACAGCTGATTAATTCTCCAGCAGTACTGAAAGAAGTGTAGGCTAATGCTGTAATGTAATGAGTGCAATGAGCAAATCTGTATTAGTTTGGCCACTTTTTTCCCTAAATAAGGAATATCTTGAATTAGTTATAGCTGTGGTTTGTTATACCTTGCTTGAGAGAGGGCTGTGGGGTTTAGTTGAATTTTTTAAAAGTATATGTTTTCTAAAAGTTACCATTAGCACATGTCACCTTACGGAATTCTTAATTTCATATTGTTCAAGAATTAAATATTCTGTATAAACCTTGGGCTTTAGGCCTACTCAGTCCTGACAGCAGCCTGGTAGTGTGTGCACAGCACTGGGATCTGCTTTTCTTTTTCATTGCAACAAATCTTCCTTTGAATTAATTGGAACATCATGCGGCAATGTATGTGCTTCTTAATGCACAAATCGCTTTAAGTTTTCACATTTATTGTAATGGAAAGACATTATTTCACATGTATAATAATGTGTTCTTCAATGGATCAAATGGAACAAAAGTCAAAATCTCTGTCTGTGATAATATGGGTGAATTTGGTGCTTTGTGTTCAGATTTGATTCTTTCAGCTCTGGTGAAGTAACCAGGGAATATAAACACAGCACTCCTTTTTTGTGTGCCTTCCTGTGCACTGCAAGGCCCATGCAGTGATTACCTGAATGGACTTGTCACTGTTACAGAGGTGGTGCTGATGTGGGGTTAGTTCAACCCTTGCTCCTGCCAGTGAAATAAAGTGAATAAAGACTTTGAAGGTATGTAATAGTATGAGGTTTTAATTTAAGTGTCTTAAATTTATACTCAGAATCCCCTTGGTTTAAGGTGCAGGCAGATGAGAAATAACTAAAGGTAGCAGATTTTCCCCCTGGATGTTTGCAAGGTGCTTTGGGTGTCTTAGGAAGTTTGAGAGATGACACAAGACATTCTTTCACCTCTCCCCCTAGTTAGCTTTGTTGACCTTCTTGTAAAAAACTTGAGGAATTTTTTTGGACAGCTGATGAAAATACATTTTAGGTCATTGATGCAGTATCCAGTGTAAGAGAAGAAAACAGTGTTAGTGAGAGTTCAGACCAGCCTTCAGCTGTGTGATATGACAGTTACCCTCCCCCCCAGCATATGTTCTGTGGTAGAGCACCAGCTAATAAATAATGAGCTCCTAGTCTGCAATAATAAATTTTCCTTCATTTATTTGAAAGTAAGCATCTGATCTAGATTTCTACCTCTGACCACTCCCCTCATATGGTGCATTTTTATTTTAACACTTGATCTTTCAAGTTACTGCTTAGGAAGTTGAAAAGAAAAAATTTTTCCCTCCATATTAAGGCACCGATTTTTTTAAAAAATCAACTGTATTGTTTTGGCTTTTGTTTAATGGTTCTGCAAGAGTATTTCTAGATTTGTTTTTATTTAACATATAACTTTCTAAAGAAACATAAACCCCTATACTGTGTACTCTCATTTCTATTTGACACTGAAGAGTAATTAATATCTTCCAACACCCCTTTGTTCCTGAGATTTCACATTCCCCCCCAGTCCAAGACAATCACATTGTTGGAATACTTTGAATTTTATCTATATATATCTATATCTGTATCTATATATCTATATATATATCTTTACCTTTCTCCTTTTATTCTTAATCTGAGTCTACAGTGAAGAATTAGGAAGGAATTTTATTAGAATAAGGCTGGCTAAATTTTGTGACCAGTATTTTTCAAAATATTAGTGCAGGGGAATACAGAATCTTTTTTTACCCGAGCACTCTGCCTTTTGTTCTGTGTGTTGTAGCAGTACAAGCGTGCCTCTATGATCAGAAGAAAATACGTCCCTCTTAATAAGAGTGTGATTAATTGAATTATTTTTCAGGGAATTAACTACTTTATATTCAAAATGTTAGTGATGCTTAATTAGGTAGGTCTCCCAATTATATTTGCCTCTGTCCCTGGAGAGCTTTTGAATTCTGGCAAAGTCCTTTTGGGCCAACCTGGAAATTTGAAAACGTGTTCTGCATTGCTTTGTGATTTCACTAGGAGTTACTGAGAATTGTTGCACGCCTATTTTAAGTATAGTAAGATAAAAAGTAGGTGCTAGGAATTACCAGCCAGGCAGAGTTGTGGAAAGGTGCTTGCTTGAAGTGTCTGTGTACCAGGCACTGATGACAAAGCATCTTTTACTTTTTTTCTAATCAGGAGCTAATTGACTCAGAGAAAAATGTGTCATGGTCAGAGATCACCTAGGAGTGGGTGTGTAGAATGGATGGGTTTGTGCTCGTGATACTTTTATGATGATAATAGAGGTGAAGAAGGATTTTTTCCCATTTATTTCAAATCTCGTTGAGTGTGTAACTGAGTTTCATTTGAAAACCAGGTTGCTTCTGACGGTGTAATTTAGGATTTCATGGACTGGAGTGGTGTTGTTTTTATTGTCTGAAATCTGACCTGTGACAATATGTAAAGCAGATGTGTCATCTGTTACCTGCCGTGACACTTGCACGCTGTGGTCAGGACCAGAGTTGAGGTTTTTATACCAAGATACAAAGGCCTGATCTTTTCATTTTCTGTGCTCACTTCGTGTTTGGAAGGTCAAGGGGGTTAAATTATTAAACTTTTAGCTATATAATTGTGTAAGCATGTCTGTAAATGAGCTGTACTGAGACCATGCTGTTACACATTTCTTTCTTGAAAATTGTGGCATACAGAATTGAGAAACAGAATTCAGAGGAGATTATTTTAGTGTCCCTTATGATATGGAAGAATTACAAACAGTTGTAAGAGGTTGAACCTTCAGGGACTCAGACACATATGTCCAAAAGTTGAGGGGTCATAAAGGGCACAACAGCCTTGTCTTGGCAGTGTCCATTACAGAAACTTTTGCAAAGTGTCAGGATAATGTGACTTTACACCCTGCATCACACAAAATCTGCAATAATTGAGTCCAAGAGCTGAGAAAAAAAAGTAACTTTTTTTCCCCTCAGATATAAAAAAAAAGTGACTGTTTTTAAGTGGTTATCTTTCTCCAGATGTTTTGAGTTGTATTTAATTGACCATCATGTGGGAAACTTGTATGGTATAGCTCAGAAGCATTGTGTGAGGTTATCTGCATTAGGGACATCTTGTTTTTGGTATCATTCTTTCACAAGCAACTGCCTCTTCCTGATATGACTGCATGCATCCTGTTTTAAAAGCTGTAAGCTGACAAGAATGACTGCTAATAATTTGGTGTATAGAGCAATTTACAAATGTTGCTTCTTCCAGTGCGAGCTTTCAAAGCAATGAGCCTTCTGAGAGTGTTTGAGGAAAGGGAATGTTCCATCATCATTGTTCTTTTATTATCTTGTCAGGCACTGAGGGTAATAAACTGAAATTTTTAGAATTTTTATTTTTCCTTGAAGCTGTTGAAATTATTGTGTAATGGTATGAGGTTTTAATTAAGTCAGGTGTCTTAAATTTATATTCAGAATCCCCTTGGTTTCAGAGTAGACGAGGGAAGTCAAAGGTACAGTACAAGATAATTTGTTTCACTTGATGCCTACAAAAATGGAAAAGCACTTTCTGCTAAAATTTTCGAGCCTATAGTCTGTCAAATTATGTTTGTTAGTCTGAGTTTAATAATACACATATTTACTTGAATAGTTGGCTTCAGGGATTTGAAGCTTTTGAGTGCAGAAGGATTTCCTCTGAGAGACTTCGTTAATATCCTCCTGTATTTTTTTTTGAGTGTTGAGGTTTTTTAATGTTTTGTCTTCTTATTGTCCTCCTTGTCTTTGTTCATAACATTCCAAATGGTTTGTCACTGTGACGTATGTGAAGATCTTTGCTTTGAGAGATGTTGGGCTATGAAAGAAGTGCCAGCAGTAAAAGTATTAATGGTTTCCATTAGGAAGCACTAAATTAGAACTCCTCTTTCAGGGGAAGGAGACAAAATCGTGGATGGCTGAAGAGAAATGTGGTCAGTTGATGGAAGCAAGAATTTGCTGAATATTGGAGATATGGAATAGGGGTGGTTTGCAGAAGTTGTAAGTGTTAACACAAATGCCCTGAAAATTCCCGAGAAGAGTGTGGAACATGTAATGGCTTTGGATGTCATAGAATGAGTTTTAAATAGGTGCTTGTTGTTTTCTTTGTCACAAATATGAAAACTGCTAACCTGAATAGCTGTCAAAAAAGTAACGGGGAACTATCAATTGAAACAACTGAAATTTAACAACTATTTTATCAATTCTGTATTACAAAATCATGTAGAAAGGACTTGTTCTCAGTGAAGGACAGAGAAATTTAAGAAGACTCTCCAGCCTTTGTATTGGGGTTGATATGAGATGAAATTTGAGGAGGCCAGAAACAACAAGAATTACCGTAATTGTTAAATGATTTTTCTTTTTTTCCCCTAAAAAAAGGAAAATGGTAATGGTCAATCTTTCTGCTTATCACAGCTAATTCATTGTCTTCAAGAAACTAGTAAAATGTGGCATTGAAACGATTGGAAATTCGGGATTTTAAAACGGAATGTTCCTGAATATTGGAGTCATTTAGGTGCCTATGCAAAATAGGAGGAAAGTACCTTACAAGACTAATGGTTTGTTCGGGAGGTGAGACAGGGTAATGGGGGAGTTACAAATTTCGACTACTGTTCTGTCATGGCATTCTGATGCTCCTGGTGACTCCTGGTTGAATTTTTTCCTAGGCTTATCTCCAAAGGGGACTTGGATTCCCGGTGGGATGAAATGTAACCCGATATCCCCCAGTTATCCCCCAAGCTGCTTCGCAGTAAATCTTCTGCAGATCCCCTCAGCCTGCCCTGGTCGGGACGCGGCTCCGCTTCAGTCGCAGTCTCTTCTTGTGTCTCGGTAGTTTTCCCCTTGTGTTCTTGCTGAGGAGTTGGGCTCCTGTCCTGTCAAGTCATGCCTAGTGGTGACATCCTTGTTTTTACAGTTCTCTCCCGAGGATGCCCCGAACTAGTCAGTGCACCCCGTTGTTGTCACACTCGTACTTAAAACGAGTCGTGTGTTAGCACAAGGTGCTTATGTAAAACCTGCACCAGATTCCACCAGGAAGTGACAGAGTCATTCCCTCGAGAAGCTGCGATGGGAGAGGGGATCGGAAGGTTCTGACTGCGAAGAAACTCAAGTAAAAACTGCTTTTTCTTCAGAGCTGAGGGAAGGATTTGCCCCGAGTGAGGAGGCTGTGATGCCAGCCCAGTTGGCCCGTGCGGCCCGTTCGGAGCCCCCGCAGCTCCCTCTGGTGATCCCGGCGTGCCCGTGCAGCACCGGGGGCTTGGCTGAGCCTGCGGATGGGCGAAACCATCAGCTCCTGCCACAGGACTGAAGAAACACTTCAGAGCCAGCTGTTACTCTTGGGTGCTATTGGGTTTTGCTGTCTGGTTGTTTCATTCTTTTCACCATCTTATTTTTGTCTCGGAGGAGATGAAGTCATTAAAGGATCTGTAGACTGTCCTGTTAACGCTGGCTCTAGGCAAGCATAACCAGTGTGATTGCATGAGATAAAAGGACTCCAGCTCTATGGCTGGGTTGCAGAGGAGCAAGTGAAGTATGGTATGGGGAAGAGGGAAGAACAAAGTGTGTGTATGAAAATTTTTATTCTGTCTTCTATAGCCCATTTTATTTATGTTATTAAAATATGGAGAAATGGTGGAAGTAAACTTAAAAATAGTCTGAACAGTATTAATAAAAAAGTGGTTTTGCAAGTAATAAAACTTGGAGAATTTCTATTTCCCTTATTTTTCAACTCTTCTGTTACTCCCTGATCTTTTAGAGTATCCCCTCTTTACAGTTTCTCTTCAGTTCTCCAAGTATCTTAAATGTTGTGCCAGCTGTGGCCAGGCTGAGCACAGGTGCCTGCTGACTGCTCAGGCATCCCCCAGAACCTGCTGCCTTTGGTCACTGCTCTGCCCGGGGCTTCTCTGCAAATGCCAGGTCAAAAATTCTGCAGCACTTTTAGGAAATCTCAAAAATAATTGATGCATTTGCTACGGCAGTTGGTTGAAACTGGCCAATTTAATCAGAAGCTGTTAATGAGAGAGAATAGACTGTGATCAAGTAAACCTCATTTTATTACAAAAGTGAGTTATAAAGCTGTGGAAATAGCCAGTTCTATCTTCAGGGTTTTAATGGCATCATTGATAATGCTTTAATCTAATATCAGCAAACTCTTTTTTTCCTAAGTGTTTGTATTTAATTTTATTAAAATAAAACTTAAAGTTAGGGTGATTTAAAACTGTATTCAGTTTCTTAATTTGCTTTGCTTTTACTGTATTTGATTTGTTCTAAATATCATGTTAGGCTTGAATTCTTTCGGTTAGCGAAATAAATATATCTTAATTTTGATGAGACCTGCTTGTAAGTATATGAGAAGATAGTTGGAGTCTTCCTATCTTGTGAAGACATATTAATAAATTTATCTAAATGCCCTACCTCACCTCCTCCCCCATGTGATGCTCATATCTGTTCTTTATGTAGAACTTGCTGGATCCAATTTTTTTAACAAGTTTTTTTTAAGGGCTAAATTGATCTGTAATAAAACCTACCACAACATTGCTGGGTACTGGCTGAGTAGTTCGCAAAAGTAGTTTTTACCTGCTTTTCAGTCATTCAGCCCTCGAATGAAACATTAATGAGAAGATGATTTGATAAACTTCTTGAAAACTTTCTGTGCAACAAACTCCTAATTGAGGATTCTCCTTCAGATCTGTTTGTTTTAAGGCACCTAAGCTGGTTTCTGTAGCTGTCTTGCATGCATGTAGATAATGCCTACAAGCAAGCCACAAAGGTGTTGGTGTGTTTTTTTTTCTAAGGCTTGAATGACTAATTTTCTGAAAGTGTCAGGAACACCAGCCTTTCATGTGAAGTTCCTTTTGTGCTTGTTAGGACTGTTAGAAGCAGGAGAAAGCAAGCACAGCCTAAAATTCAGTTGCAATCTGGTAAGGAATCCTCCCAGCTTCTTATCTGGAAGAGTTGAGATCACAATTTTTGCTTCTGTCTTAACTGTGCTTCTCTGCTTTTAAATCTTCGTGGTCTCCTCTGCTTAGTCTTAGTGGCTTATAAGATTTTTCAGTGGCATAATTAGCTTATCTTAAAATAGTCTGATCTGGTGGCAGTATTGGGACAATGACAGGACAGCCAGCCCAGTCCCAGTCACATGCAGTGAACCACAGAGATGTGTCAGAGTTTGGGCCACTAAGCAGGAAGGGAGGAGTAGGTGAAAATCTCTTGAGGATATAGGTGGACCTTGAACACGAGTGATTCAGCTCACCTGTGCTAGGATTTACACATATTTTCCTTCAAGAATTTGACAACAGCCTGATAAAGTAACTAGAATGCTGCTTCTCCTTGGTTTCAACCAAGATACAAGTGGAATGGAAACAAAAAAATTCAGTTCCAGTTCAGGTCCTTTCCTTGGGTTGTTTTTTATATTTGTAGCTTTAGTGTCTGCCTCTGTTTATCAACCCTTGCACTTCAGAGAGCGTGAGCCTCATCTTACCTCAAATGCCTCGTTTCAAACTTACCAATATTTTAGATCTGAGACCTTTACAGTTTGAAGTGTCTGGCCATTAACATTTGTACTTCCTTGAGACTGTATATCTAGGTTTCATACTTTCTATAATTGTCTTATCTTCTATCTTCATTTCCATCTCTTCAGACAAATACTAATTTAGACAAGGGTGCAATTGCATGTGTTAATTAAGATTGTTGTAGGTACACCAGTTCTGAGGGGTAAACTCTCTACATTTAGAATGCCTTTCTTGGAAAAGCTGCTGCTGCAGTTGCTATTGTGGTTGCTACAATCTTGAACAAGGGATTAGAATGCTTTTTGTTTCTTGTTACTATGCAGGGAAAGGAACTTGATATACAATACATTCAGGATGTTGCTTGTGTGACTTATTCTGTGTTTTCTGAAAGTTGTCCCTTTCTTTACTTTTTCTGAAATTCATAAATCCCCTAAAGTTATGTGCCATTACCATGCTTTTTGTGTTGATTAACAGTGGATTTCAGCATTTCATTTACAACTCACTATTTGTTGGAACAGTGGCTCATGCTAGGGCACTCCAATACTGGCTACTCTTGACTTCGAGGAGAAAATTTAATTCTGTTGTTTCAATGTGTAAAATGCTTTTTAGGGAAGGTTTGTTCTCTTCCAGTTATTAACTGTTCATTCCCAAGTCTAATGAAACTTCTATCTTGACACTTGTAGGTTCTTTATCTTCATCTCTCAAACCCTGCAAAACAGTCTTGTAAGAGATGCTTTTGTTACGTTTGAGTTTGCAGACCTTCATGGAAAAACTAATTTGGACTCTGCAAGACATAGTTAAAAACAAATTCTGGTAATGTTTGTGTTCTCCTTCCAGGTGGATTTGATGTACTACCTCCATGAAGAGAGCAAAGGAGTTTTAACATTAATGTCTTGCACATGCTGCAGTGTTCCTTGAGCTTTTCCAGTAAATGGCTGCAGCCAGACAAGTCCTATGTGTCGTTTAATGTTTAACTCTGATTTTATTTTGCTGTTATTGCTGGTGCTCTTACGCATGCAGATAGAATTGCACTCTAAGGAAGGCTGGGAGGTGGAACTTGCCTCTCTTCCTGTTTAAGCTGTGGATCCCAAAAGCTTGGTCTAGGTATGATTTTTAGTGATGTACTACTTTACAAGGTCCACTTATTCCAGTGAAACTTCCTAGACTACTTTATCTAACGTCAGCTTCCAGTGGGATTTAGGACATTTCTTGTAATGCTTGGTTCTTTGTGTTGTGTGTGTGGAGTTGTTTTTTTTTTTCCTGGTTTCTCCCACATTCATTAACTGTGCTTACAATGAGTTTTCAGTGAATTAGTGTCAATGTTCCAGTGAAATCCTTGGCTGTAGTGATGATGTAAGTGGTGGAAATCTTATTCTGGAATTCTTTCTACTGTCTCCTTGTGTCTGTTAGACCTCTTTAGATGAAAATGCTGTAGGCCAATGACATTGCCTGTGTGCTTGTCCTCTCTTATAATATTACTGTTTATATCTTAGAAATATTAGTAGAGAGATTATTAGGAGGGGAAGTCTAGCACAGAAAAGCTTCCTGTGGATGACTTGCAGTAGTGGTGAATTCTGACAGGGTTCCCATGGTAGTGAATGTGTTTTCTTTAATACACATTACTCAGATCTTGCTATTGTCTTCTTTATAATACAGCATATTATTGTCAATACACAAGTTGCCTTAGCAAAACCTTTTGAAGCACTGTAAAAAAATACGTGAAACCATGTTTGGCAAAAAATGCTGAAGGGTTTTAATGGTTCCTGAGTGTGTAGGGAACAGTCTTTTTTCCCATTTTGGCAATCACATGAACTTTTGAATCCAAGTCTTTGTCTCCTTCTCCTCTGCTGTATTCCCATACAAAATTAAATTATTTAACTTTTATTTTAGCAATAGGAGACAATTTGAGCATAATTAAAGCAATGTATCTGTCTAAATGAGTGATACCTAATTGGATTAGCATTGTTTAGAGAACATGTGTGCAGTCATTCTTTGTGGATCTGTACATTTCTCTTTTAGATCTACAATAAATATTGAAGTCTCACTGTTCAATTTAATGACTGTAGCTTTAGATCTGCACTTCAGTTGTCGCTCTCAGCTTCCAGTGGGTTGAGATGCTGTTCTACAATTCCTGGTTTCAGCCTTCATACTCTGCCTGTGGGGAGATGCACTGGTTCTGGAGATGCTCAGAGTCATTTGGATAATGAGGAATGATAATATCCATACCATTTAAAGAATTTTTTTTAAAGTGTTTCTGAGTTCTAGTGCTCTTCTACTCATCTCAAGCAGTTTATGTATGAAATCTTCCTAAACCAGAAGATCCTTCACCCAGATCTGAGGTCTGTGTATCCCATAAACAGGCCTTGCCTATTTTCCTGTACAGTACCTTCCTGGGTTTATCTTAATGACACTGTCATTTGAAAGACTTGGCAGGGCACTGTACTGAAGAGCAATACAATAGGAAAAATACTATTCATTAGATCTGTCTTCTGGATGAGACCAAGTTTGGGGAAATTGTCTGTCTGTTCAGCTAGAATTCCTCAGGTCCCCTCTTAGATCCACAGTAAAGCTCTATTTTGATAAATGTATATGGGTAAATGTATACAGGACACCTTGTAACTCATTTAATGTAGCTGTGCCAGTCAGCAGCATGTTAGCATAGCACACAGGAATCATTTAGTTCATTATCCCTACTGCTTGAAAATCCATCATTTCACAAAATGCTCGTTAGTTGTAGCACCTAAATGTGGCAAACCTGTTTCTTAATGAAGAACATGTTTTCAGTGTCATATTTGTCATCATTAAGGCTTTGGGAAACTGGGTTAATATGTTCAGTTGTGATTATGCACTAGCAAGATGTGGATGGCAGTGCACCTGCTTTTTGAGGTGGATACATCTCACGTGGTCTCGTGTGGTTTGTAGCTGTGAATTCCTGTCTCAGCTCTTCTTTACATCTTTAGCGGAACAGTGCTGAAATTATTTGATGTGTTCCAGTAAAGCAAATGACAGCACCCACCAACTTTTACTCTTTTTCCATTTGTCTCTTTATTAGATGTGTTTTGGTCATTTTTTGTGTGTTGTGAGAACATGCTAATGTTTTTTTGATTTAGCAAATGTTGCTGCATGAAATGCTTCAAAAGTAGACTAATGTGGCAAATTTAAATCAGTCATCCATTAAAAAGCTGAAATCTTGTTTATGTTTTTAATTTAGGCGATTAAACTACAATGAAGCTTGTGGCTTTCTGTAAAACTTGGAGTTCCAAAACTTGTCTGTGGTCTAGATTGATGTCTCTGTTCTAAGAAAGATTTGGCTCAGATGGCCTTTAACAAATAGAGAAAACCAGGGGACATAATTTTATTTAATTTTGGTATCTATGTGTGATGGAGGCTTCTGAAGTGCCCAGCATACAGGTCTTGGGATGTGATAATGGTTGGATGATGATGGTTGTAATTTGGCCTGACTCAGAGAGCTTTAACTGAGCACTGCCAAGTATTATTTCCATCAGCTCTTGCTATTTATAAGTATGCAAGATAAAAAATTAGGAATAATTTTCTAGTGCAAGTTCTGTGTTTTTTGCATTTGTTTTCAGTTCTCGGGTTGATACCTGTAGGTTAAATTAAAAGTGCAGATTGTGACCTGGAAGACTTTATTACCTCAAACGTGCCTGCTAATCCATTAGATTAGCAGCACATTACTTCATTGGCAGACCTTGCCTTGTTTTGAGTATTTTTACCGTTGAGAAAATTTAAGATTGGTGCCTTGCCTTTGAATTCCTTGCTGACCCTGTGCAAGTGCCTCAATCTGCATCTCCCTGCCTGGGTGAGGTTGAACAATCTGGTGCTCTGTCCTGTGTCAGTGTGACAGGGCAGGACAGTGCTGTGCACAGGAGGTGTGCTCTGATGTGTGACTTGGCTAAAAGCAAGTGCTGTAAGCAGCTGAAGCTGTGCTGCCTGTGATTTTTGGTGTGATGGTCTGGATGAGTGAATATGTCAGATTTCAGCTGTTTGTTCTCTATAATTTTTTTTTTTTAGATAGTTGCAAGTAAACAAGAAGTATTTCCACCACACCTCCTTCTATTTTTCTCTGCTATTTTTTTGAGCTTTCTCTCATTTCACTTCCTGGTGGGTAGATGGTGAGTTCTCTGACAGATTTATGTATTAAAGAACTGGTGTATTTTCTCCTGAGAAAGCAAGTGTTGTGGATTCTACTCTTGGCAAGTATATCTTCTTCTACATATCTTAATATCTTCCATTTTCAGTGTGTCTTCTAGTGTTTTCATGAATACAGTTGCATTAACAGATTTTTATTTCTTCTTTTCACCCGAGGGCTTGAAAAGCAGATGCTCCAAGGCTGACTGATTAGGTACCAACACTTTTGGAGAAATAAAACAATTATCTGATCTAAAAGTCAGAGCATCTGCATAGTTTTACATTATGCAAGCTCTGCTTTTGTTGATAATCATGCTGGATAGATTTTGATTTCTGCCTGTTGTCAATGGTTTTTGTTGGCTTCTGAAGTAAGAGTAACCTGTAGCACTTCACAGCTGCAGATAATGTAATTTCAAGTCCTTCACCAAGGTCAGTGGGATTTTTTGGTGCTTTGTATAATATTGAGCATGTTTTTTTCTTAGTGAAAACTTGTTGCATGTGATATGTAAGATTGTAAGCAACTGAATGTTATTTGCTTACAGAATAAACAACTGTTTATTTAGTTTTTACTGTATTGATAAAACTTAGAAGCTGCTTTTCAATTGTACAGTCAGAAATGTGTTCTTTAAAGAGATGAAAAATATGCTTTCTGTAGACAAGTTGTATTTGTAGATTCCACTTCCTAGTTTTGTCTTCATATAGGAGTTTTCTGGTTCAGTTATTTAATGACTTTTCTGTGAGGCTTTTTATCAGTGCAGCTCTTGGTTTTAGTTCTGTGTGTACTTTTTGTGGTAGGAATCTGATGTGTGTGTGAGTTATTAAATACTCCTGGTGTGCTGGGACTTGTGCTGTTCTTCAATGCTGGGACTTTGCTAATAGCAGGTCAGAATGGTTTGCACCTCTTAAGTCATCAATGTGGAAAAATATCAAATAAAACATAATGACAAAACGGGTTCAGCTCCGATGCAGATAGGAAAGTGACGGTTTAATATTCGAGCAGTAACAAGTCAAATGCCAAGTTTGGAACATGGTAATTCAGCCAGGCTCACGTTTGTGACAGCTCTGCAGAGGTGAAGAATGGTTCTTGAGGAGGGTTTTTTTCTTTCCTCTTCTCAGCGACAGCTTCTGTGCTCCCCTGGGTCGGGGGGTGGGGAGCTCTTCCAGCAGCTGCACAGAAACCTGTAAGTGCAAGGATGGCCCAGATTCGATGCTGGAGCTTCAGGCAGAGTTCTGCTGTGTGTTAGCACTTGGTCCATGTGATGCTGTTTGACCGGATAAAGGCTCTCAATCATGTGCTAATGTGTGACAAAAAATGAATACATATTCTGTGTGTAGCTATTAGAAATGTTTCTCCTACTAAAAAAAAAAGTCTCTCCTATATTAAGGATGATTTTGTGCCTCTAGCATGGTCCCTCAGAGCAGAAGTTCTAATGTCAAAATGAAACCTGGTCAATCTATCAGGGCCATACTGCAGACATATTATAGTTTGGTGCTTAACCTTTGGGTGAAATAAATTAGAAGTGCTATAATTTCCTTCTGTAAAAATATGGTATTCTGTACCTTTCTGTCAGTGTATTATTTGATAAATGCTGGTGTGCTCTGCAGAGTAATTAAGGGAGGGCTCTGAATAATGAGCTAGTTTAGAGTATCATCTGCTCAAAATCCGGGCATATCTCTACATTTAGCTCTACCTTTGCCTCTCCCTGTTTTCCTGGTATGCCCATAGCAGATCTTTATTGTAGGTAAACTGGTTACCTGCTGGTAGTTCTATCTGGTCTCCAGCTGTCCCCAACCAGCGGAAAGGGAAGACCAGTGAAGTATGAACCATCTCACAAAATTTCTGTTTAAGAGGACCAGTGTCAGGATGTGCTTCTGGGCTGCAGCAAACACGCAATTGCAGCTAAAGTAGGTCTGTGAGAACTTTCACCTACCCCCTGTGGATATGGTTGCACTAGAGCAGCAACAGTCTGGGATTTTTATGTGGGCTAGCTCCTAAATATTTACCCAAGGTCTGTATGCTTCCCTCTGCCTCCAGCGTCAGTGCTGAAGCTTGTTGTGATTACACCCTTACTGATAAGTGTTTGAGTTAGGCTTTTCTCTGTGCTTAGGAAAAGAAAAGGATTAATGCCTGTTCCTCCAGCAGAATACAGATAAACTCTCTTGACCCTGGTGATCAAGTCTATTCCCCTTTTATCTTTGTATTCTCCAAGGCATCAGTCTGAAGCCATGGAACACCTGGTCATAAAGGTCCCTGTGTTGGTCTAGAGGCTGATTTTAAGAGGTTGCCTTCCTTTCCCCATTAGGCTGGCATTCTCTGCAGTGTCCTCTTGTAGTATGACATAGGAAAGCATTGTAACAGAGGATGATGAAATATTTTTAGGGTGTGCTCCATTAATTTTGACAACTCAGATTTGTTTGTGCCTTTTATATGCCAGTGTGTGTATTTCTAGACATGTCAATATATATGTAGAGACAATATGTGGGATTTTTTAATATGTCGCTGTCTTTTATGGAGAACATCTGCTCTGAAATTGTTACAACAATATGCAATGATGCTTATTTAAAATGTGTTCTTGTAGTTATTGTGTACCCAGGCAGTTTAATAAACCAGTAAAAGATTTCAAATGTAGTTGAATACCCTACCCAGTTAATGACACTTAGTGTTTGGAATTTCATCAATCTTAACATGTCACTTATTATAGACTATAATTGTGTGACCTTTTCCTTAAAATTTCAAAGCAAAATACTGTGACAAAGCCATTAGCTTTGGAGTTTTGAATCTGAAAAATTCATAATACAGATAACATAAATGCAAGGCTTGCATGTGTGTGTTAAAATAGTAAATGGGTTAAAGTAGCACAGGCATACTTGGTACTGTGTTGGCATAGTTTTCCCCTTCAGATGGTAGTTTGGAATGTGAAGCCTCTTCCTATATGTGCTGGAGTAGAGCTAAACTCTAATGTCACTTACAGGAGAAATTTAATACAAGCAGCTTGTGCAGAACTGACCTGCTGCCATGGTAGCATGTAATATATTTAGCATGCATGTGTCTGGTAACCATGTGATCTTACACAAGTGAATAAAACAGAGAAGCTCTCAAAAGTTAACATTTCTCTGAATGTTTTCAGAGTTCTGTTAGTTAAGTGAAATGGTATCAAACTGTTTGAAGAGACTCAGTTTGTAACTGGGATGTAACCAACTCAGAATTTGCAATGCTGCAGCAATGTCTCTGCATATCAGTATAAGAGAGACAGAATTCAAAAGTAGTTAGATTCTTTTAATCCACCATAATTTTTGGAGTGTTTTATTTGGTGTTTTTTTGCTCTTGTGGTTCAGTTTTCTGCTGCCATGATGACCAAAGATTAAATTTTAAATGAAATCTGGAAATAGCAGTCTGATCCTCAGGTACTTAATCTTTAAGAAAACCCACAAATGTAAATTTTGGCAGTGCTGTATATTGTCAGAATGTCTTGGTATCATCTCTGCTTAAAAGCTAAAGTGTCACTTACATGCCC
Organism: Acridotheres tristis; assembly: GCA_037013685.1. Lineage (NCBI taxonomy): Eukaryota > Metazoa > Chordata > Aves > Passeriformes > Sturnidae > Acridotheres > Acridotheres tristis. Next base: position 3,617,490 of record CM072897.1, on the reverse strand, counting down.
TGTGCAGATTTAACAGGACACCATTTGGGAGATGATAAGCAGGGAAGAGTGGCACACATAAGTCCTCTATCAAGGCAGTGTTCAAAAGTGGATAATCTCTTTAATGGAATATAATCTCGCTTATGCAAAATCCCAATGAAATGTGGTATTTTCTCTGCTGATTCGCTGCAGAAGGTGTGATGTTGATGCTGGTTTACAGTTTAGGGGTTTTTGCTGTCTTGTGCTGAGCAGAGAGTGAGGTGATTTGCTCATTGTCCCGTGTTGTTGTACAATCCCATTTTCCCTGTGGTAGTAGCATGGTTCTTGCATGGCAGCTGTGGGCTCAAGTGAGAAGAAATGTCCTGGGCTGGATCTGAGCAGTAAAGTGGAGCTTTAATACTGAATGTGGGACACGGTGTTTCTACCAACACATTGCTAAAGCATTTCCTTAGGCTCAGCCTTGCATGATTGTGTTCTTAAGCTGGAAGATTCAAGTGGGCTCTGAATGCTTTGGGAGTTCCTTTCTTCTCCAGGTCCCATGTCCTGCCAGTGAGGTTTGTCTGAAAGCAGAGGATTCCACCTTCCCCCAGCTCTAGTTTTAACATGTATCTCTCCAGCTATCAGCTTTTTCCATCTCTTCGTGTTGAGAAGTCCATGTAGGCACTTTCTTCTGAATAATTTGTTACTGGATTTGGGGTTTTTATTGTATTCTAGACACACTGTCATTATAGACCAGTGAACTCCTTCAAAGATTGGAGATACTTTCTATTGATTTCTGTAGTTTTGGTAGATACTGCATTTGCAGAAAAATTGCAAGGAAGCACAGTAGCTTTTAAAGAATGCACATAGTAAAGTAGCATTAAAATGTCTTAAACATCATAGAGAACTGAAATTTATTCCACAAAGCATCCATTATGTACCTTAGCATATGTCCTGTGTCTGGCCCTGCAGGGTGTAGTTGTGTTGGAAGTCATGGTTAGTCTTTTAAAGTGGTTCAAAATACCAATAATCTTCCTGCACAAGCGCCTGAGTTAATGATATATGAAAACAGCAAGGTCCCGTTAGAGTTCCCATTTTGGTTTTTCCAGAGTAGCCTGGATCTGAGACACTGCAGAACCACCAGTGGAAACTCAAGCCTGTAGCAAAAGCTGCAGCCTGTTTGTAGTGGTTAGTCAGTCCTATTGACAAATATTTCTTCAGTTTCATGATTTACTGTTCCTTTCCTTATGGCTCTTCTAAATCATATTTTTACAAGAACTGAGTCTTGTGCTTAATTGATTTAATTTTCAGAAGGCCAAAGAGTATCGTGTTCATCCTTGAAAGACCTTCCCTTAAGGTGAAATCCTCAAAAGTGAATGACAATCAGTTTCTTTTTAATGCCTGTTTGAATCCACTAAATTTAAACCACCAGGTGTGTGTCTTTGTTCTGTGCTGTGTGGCACAAATGAGATAAAATGTCAAAGACAAACTTATTGTTAACTCTTTCTGCTGCTGTCCTCTGTCACACTTTTGCTTTTGAGGACCTGCTCTTCCCTTTAGGGCCTTTCTTCCAGCTGTGCACGGTGAGAATTCTCCCTGAAGGAACTGGACTCACTCAAAAAAGAACAAAGCACTGAGAGTCGGGAGCATCACTCCTCTGTATGGGAATTTTACGGGGATATTACCATCCTGTTCCGAAATACTGTGGCTTCTGTTCCACCTGGGCAAGGGCACTCATGTGACTAAAATGAGATTTTTGAATCAGAGAATTCACTAAATAATTCTTCCTTTCCATGCCCAAGCTGACATCTTGCAGCTAATGCAGATGGAAGGATTTGGCAGCAGTAGGTGTGAGAGCAGAAGTCTTGGTTTACTCTGTTTAAACCAAAGCTCAGTGCTGCTTTAAATGTTGTTATTCCTGTGCAATGGATCTGGTTCATGCATGCAGATCTTTTCCCGAACTGTGCAGTGGTGGTGGCCTTAAGATTTTACGGTGCTGTTTCTGTTGTGGAATACTAAAGGGTTTGTGTTATTTTGGGTAAGTGAAGCTTACAAAGGGGAGTGCCTGCCACCTCTAAAGGCTTGCTGAGGTTGTTAATCAGATATTACCATCAAAATGAAGTACATTCAGTGGTAGACAAAGAGGAAGGAAACCTACCAGAAGCTAGAAGGAAGAATCTCCACAAGTGTTGGTTGATGTAACATGTGTCTGCTAGAAGTACAGGGTAAGCTTGTTTTGATTCCTATCTTCCTTTGAAAGCAGGCAAATGTTTATAGTGTGGAGGATGTCTCCACCCCTCCCTCGGTGAAGCTGTGTGCTGGAGAAAATGATGACACTGGATGTTGGTGAATTCTTACAAATATAAACATAGCCCATAATCATAGGTGTGTCTGTGCAGGGGTAAAAGTGTATGAGCTCCAGATGAAATCATAAGATCAAGTTTTGAGAACTAGGTCCAACTCAGTGCTCAGCCTTCTGGGTTATACTAAGAAGTCTTTGTTTCAAATCTCAGTTTAAAAATCTGTTAACTTGGCAGCAGGATGGAGTCTGCTAAAAAACCAACTAGCAATCTGTAGTTCGTCTGAATGCAGGGAGTGAATTGCTGGAAAGATCCCTTTCTCCCGGTGGGAAGACAGAATTTTGTAGTCACAGTGTTTTGTTTTCAATTTTCTTTAAGTCTGAATGCATTTCCTTGCAGCTTCTGTAATCTTACCTCAAAGTAGAGGATATGAGGTGAGAATTGAGGGAAAAGTAGAACTCAGTCATCAATACAGTTTCCTAATTAAAATCCACTTCACTAATTCCAGTTCTCATGAGCTGTCAGGAGTATCTTATATTTTGGCATATGAGTGTTCCAGTGTTTGCTCTGAGTTGGTGTTTAGTTTTTATTAAGCAATGTGTGGCCTCGTGTGCAGGACTTGCAAAGCATCATGAAAGAGCAGGACAGGATGGAACTGGATGCTGGAAGTTTCTTGCAGTATGATTTGTTGCCAAGTTAGAGCTCTGTTGCCGTGTATCTGTGTTGCAGTGAGGGGATTCAGGTTCTCAGGGTGGTAGAGAAGAGCAGGTATGTGCAAAGGTATTGAACATGCCAGCATTGGAGGGGAAAACACATTTTCAATACAGAGTAGAGCAGCAGTACTAGAGCTGAAGAGGCCCTGGCTGTGCTGTCCCTTCCAGGCTGGGGCTTTGCTGAGGCAGGTGAAATTGGAGAGCAGAGCCCTGCTATCTGCTCTTTGCCAGCTTGCTGTCAATATTTATTGCTTCAGCTGCTGCAAGGCTTCCAGTCAGCATGTGAGAGAGAAATGCTTTAATGTCCTGAAGGCCCAGAGTACTCAACAATTAAGTTTTTTTTTTTTTAAGAGGAATTAAGATTTCTTGCAGGTGCAAGAATGCTTCTCAGCAGGTTCTTGAAAGCTGTGTATAAACTGTATCAATTTGCTGTGATTTACTTTTTGTTCATATAACTATATATAATCATATTCACAGGTTATTTAGATAGAATGAGTAACATTAGATAATGTAAAATAAGTTAGCATCTGAGTCTAGTGTACAGAATCCACTTTAATAAATGTATTTAATATCTGAGTGTTTTTTTCCCCAGATAAAGAAGTACATAGAGTTTTTCAGAAAGACAAAATTCTTTATCATATGAGAGAGAAACAGAAAAGATGGCATATGCTTTCACGTGTTCATGTAATGATACTGGTAGATAAATGAAAATAATTTCTGTGTCTAAGTAAGTTTGTCACTTCACATGAGGAGTTCAACACCAGCTTGATTTCACTTCTCCCAGCTCATGGGTTGACTGAGGTGTGTGAACTTACACATTGCACATTTTCAGCTACCAGGGCTACAGGCAGCATCCAGGTTTTATGGTGGAGTGCAACTGCTCTTAACCACAATACACCTTCAAGAAGTCATTCACAGCTAACTTATTTGTATTTGCTTTGCAACTCAAATAAGGTTCCTAAGGGCTCTTAGCTAGGATTGTGTCAGGAGTGAGGAAAACAGCATGGATGGAAGGGATCCAGCAGTGTGTGTGAAGTATGCACTGTTCTGTGCATGTTCTGAGCAGGTTTAAATCACTGATGCCATAATTAAATGCTGAGATGTCCACTCTGTCTAATAGTGCAAGAGATCATGCAGTCTTCTCTTCTGACGTGGTTTCAGGGCTGCTTCTTGGTGTTTCTGGCAGTTTCTGGTTTTTAATTTTTAATGCATAATTGCAGGTCTGGATGGCAGGCTATAGTTCTAGTCTGATTCCTGATGGACCCTGGTTATTGTCAGGTCTAGGCAGTCATTGCATCAGATACTGCTTGGCCAACTAAGTGGTGAAGATGAAGATGTCTCTTTTATAGTTTCAAACAGCTCACATTTGCATCTCGTGTTCCATGTCAAAGGTAAATGAATATACTTGTTTAAACCTAAGAGGTTTTCAGTAAGGGAAGTCTACAATAATCTGAAACTGTCTGAGCTTCTGCTTCAGATTCCTGGCTACTTAATGCAGTCTTGGAAATAACCCAACTGCCTTTCAGATACATTAAGAGCCAGCTTCTGTGATACCTTTCTTTTCTCAGTATTCCTTGCTCTTGTTGGGTTCCTCGGTGATGTAATGCATTACTCATGTAGTAGTTTATCAGAAGGACTTTATATGTTTGTGTGGATCACTTATCTGGTTCTTGCTTGGGACCTTGATTAAGGTTTCCCTGGCCCTTCACTTAAACTTCTGTCAGCTGAATCTTCTAATTCGCCTTTTTAGTGGCCCTCTTCATCTAAGATGTTTGTCAGGGTTTGTTGACAGGATGAGAAATTGAGATATTTTTTAAGTTTTGACGATTTCTGCATTTAATGCAATAAAACAAAAGGGTGAGAATTCTCACTTGTTTTTATAGCCATGGAATATTTCACTCCAGAAGCTGTAGAATCAGATATTTGAATACATGTTGCTATCTACCCCTTGAATCACATAGTTTTGCTGTGAAGCAGTAGTGTTACTTAGGGTCAAACAACTTAATTTTTCCATTTGCAGCAATTGGCAAGAAAGAGCAGATGGTAAAATCCAATTATTTCACTTATCTTGCAGGTAATAACAACTAACAGAGTTACTGTAGCATCCTGAATTTCAACTTATCAACTAAACTATATTAACTGACTGTGTATGCTGGTTTCTTGCTAGGGACACAATAGTTTAGAAGTTAGTTTCAGAATTAGGCTTGTATTCAGAGAACACCTCATATTCAGAGACTAGGTCTTATCTGAGGAGTCAATGTTCTATTATCAGTGTAGTTAAATTGACGTTTTTGCAGGGCAGTCCAAGTGGCTGCGTTAATGTTAATGACGTAACAGTGCCCAGACTACAAGATGTCACCTGCCAAAAAAGCAAAATGTTTATATGCAGAAGCAAAATATATTTTGAATAATATTCTTGGTAAAAATGGAGTTTGCTACAGTAAGTTTAGGTATTGGGGTATGGATCCTAGTGCACTAAACTTACGGTTTTGATGGCCTGCCCCGTATTTGATTAGGACAGTCTAAGCTCGTGATTGATTTTAAGAATATGGACATCCAAATGGAGGGCAGTACGACTGTTAAGATGAAGTACTTGTACTTGAATCAATAAAATGTTTTGGACTGTAAGGAAATTCATTCTAGGTTGCTTTTAAAAGTGGCTGCTGACATTGGAGAGGTCATGGGAGTCAGTTTCTTGTCTGTAGTGCCCAGCACCATTTTCCTCACTTCCCTGATGCTGCCTGAGTTGTACCTGTATGTAATCCTTCTGCAGATTATCCACAGCTGAGTGGATTCATCTCACTTGTATGTTATTTTATTATTTGCTACCTGTCTGCCTTGGATTCTGAAATGTTTAGATTACAAAGAAACTCCCCGTGCATGTCTGGAGAGGACCTGCTCTGTGATCTGCTGTAGCTCCCCCACCAACAGCAATTGTGGTTTATTTTATTTAAATATGATGGGACTGTTTGCTTAAAACAGGGAATAATCCTTTGAAATGTAGTTTTAATATCTTAGAAATACTAAGTATATAGTATATACTTAGTATAACTTAAAAAAAATTTTATTTAGGAGCTTGAACTGGTGGTGTATCTGAATTTTAAAAGCAGAGTTTGATTTTTGAACAAAGGCTGTGGCAGCCACAGAGTAAGAAACTTGCCACTAATCTTCCTTAGAAACACGTAGGCGTCTTTATGGTTTGCTGAGTGTCTTTCTGAGGCATGCAGCCTGCTTGAAGCATTATGTTGTCGTGTCTGTCTGGTTTATAATTGTTGCACTTCAACAATATGACTGCATGCTGTCATTTAATCAGACATCGAATAAATTATCAAGAAAGCTTTCTGGATAATTGTTCAGTGATTTAAAGCTTCTTATAGATCATTGATGTGTGTTCTATTTTGTATTTCTTCTTGGGTTTCCTGTCCTATTTCCTTTAAAAGGGGGGTGTGTGTCACATGGAATCCTCGGGAAGACTGGGAGCGTGTAGTTGGTAAGAAAGAGAAATGGTGTGGAGACTGCCTGTCACAGCAGGTAAAAAAAACCCTGACAAAAAACCAACACAGATGGGAGTTGTGCAAGAAGCTTGGAGCCTGTGGCTTGTGCAGAGCATGAAGAAAAGCTAATCTATAACATCAGGAAGAGGCAGATAACTGAGGATGAGCCAAACCTTGGGAAGATGATTCCCAAGTGCAGAACGGGAGCATACAGCGCTCTGCGTCACAAAGCCACTGGTGACTGAAGCCAAACTTGGAAGCCAGAACCCATCTTGCAAGGGCACAGTGTGCAAGGAAGAATCTTGTTTATAATCCTTCTATTTTCCATTCTCTCATCTGCTCACATTTGTCCCTTGCTGAGAACTTCAATAAAATCTGGCATTGTTAGGTTTGGAGCCTGACTTGAGGAAGCTCTCTGTAGGATAAGGTATAAGCAAAGCCAGAGAATGCCGTGGCTGCCTCCGTATCCCATTACATTCCTGGAGTCAGCTGTAAATGTTTTTGATCGCTGTAATGTTTGTTCAGGAACATGTGTTGAAGTTGCTGTCCTGCGGCTGTTTGTTGTATTACCTCAACAGTTTGTACTTCGCAGGCACAGGGGACAGGTTCCCTCTTGGTAAAAAGTAACAAGGAATTATTAGAAGTTTACTCACTAGTTAGGGATCAGACGTCACAGAGTTTTAGAAATCTTGCTGCTAATCCAAAAATCAGTTTGCTGAAGTACCAAATTGGTACAGTTTTCTATAACAGGGAAACTCTGTTTTAAATAAGATTACCTCATAATTTACGTTCTGGTTTGTTCTTTCCAGTAGAAGAAAGTAAAAGACAGACACAAATTCCTTTTATTTACATCTTTCCTGGGGAGAAATCTGCTGTAGTTTCTACTCTTGCCTTGGGAAAACTGTACCAGTTATACACCAGTCAGTTTGAATATACTGAGCCCAGACACTGCTTTACCTGACTGCAGAATTGCTGCTTTTGCATTTGCTACAAGGAAAGTGAAGTGCAGCCTGCAGAATTTGAATACAGTTTTAAAGAGAATATTTGAAGGATAGAAGTAATAGATCTCATAACATCCCCCTGTAGTATGTACTGTGTTCTGAGTATTTTTTCTGCCTGTCTTCATTTCTATACATTTCAAATCTTATGTCAGGATGCTGCTTGATTTAGCTCAGTTGGCACCTTGTTCAATTTTGAAGCATGTGTAAAAGTAATGCACTTTATTTATGCTTTTCCTGATGCTGGTTTTGTGTGTTTATTTTTTTCTGGAAAATAATCTAGTGTGTGATATGGTAAGTCAGAACTTGTATAGATGGATATTTTTGTCTAGTTTTGGTTTATAAATGTTCAGTTCTTTACATGTGGGTTATTGGAGATTCTAAATGGTTGTAAAATAGTGTTCCCTCTCCAAAGCACGCACACAAAAAGCTTCAGTACTCCTCAGAAAGGATAATCTGCTTAAATCGTGTTCTCAGAGACAAAAGGAAGAACAGTGCTCTGTGTGGGTAAGGATTTCCATATAGAATGCCAGGAGCCTGAATTTAAGTTTACTTTGACATATTGTTGCTTATGTTTAAAATGCTCCTCCCACTGAATTCAGCCTGGCACGACCATGTTAAAAAAAGGAACAGAGCAAACCTTTAAACTTAATTATCTACAAAGGGAAGAAAACTATTAGAGACCACATATTAAAAAAAAAAAAAGAAAAGAAAAAAAAAATAGATAGTGATGCCGCTTGTTTAGAATTTCACAGAAATCTGAGCAGGTGAATTTAGGACTTTGCAGCTGAATTCTGTTCCAGGAACTGTGAAACATCTCGTGTCTGTACAGTGAGGAGGTCTGGGCATGGCAGTGCTCGGTGTGCTCTGCTGATCGATGGAGAGATAAACAGAGATGTGACAAGTGGGGCAGAGCCATTGTGAGAACTCCGAGATAATGAGCTGCACCTTTGCCAGATGCATGTTGCTATGCAAAATAAGATTAGCTGTATTCTCTGATCTGTTGATAAAGTTAAATTGAGATGGGAGAAGTAATGAGCCAAGGTAGCAGTTATCAAAGCTTGAGTGTCACTGCTGTAACTGATGAAATATGAAGACTTCTGGAAAGAGATTTCACAATGATAATATTTTTTCTTAAAGCCATGACTTAACGGTATGTTAAGTGTTATCTAAAGATGCATCAGTGAGCCTGAAGAAGATTAATGAGGTATTAAGATGTTGCAAAACTTGAAAGTTCCATTCTGGTTAGTAAATATATTAATAGGAAACTGAACAGTCCTGTATATGTATTTTATTCTCTCTTATTGTAAGATGAAGAAAAAGATGAGAATTAATCTTTTAATTGATCACACTGTTAGTTGTTTGTTGTTTAGTTAATCACCAGTGCAATGTGAAGGTGTCTTGTTCAGCTGACTCTTAATCATTATTAGGCTACCTTTAATGAAAGGAATTTATTTTCCCTGCTGAGAACAGCAGCAAGGTTTTGATGATCCCTATCCCAAAACAAATATAAAAATTCATTTCACAGGGTTTTGTCTCCTATACAAAGAAGTGCTGTTTTATGGCAGCGTTTTGTTGTGGATCCAGTGGTGTATAATTTAAAGCCGTCTCTGGCAGACGTGTTCTTATCAGCATTTTGGAAGGTTCATCTGGTGGCTCCCTTCATTTGAGCCCAAGAGGAGTTGTAATAACACAAACATGGCTCTGTGCTATTTTTTGGCCACATGGTAGTTAAGTTCCACAGCCATTACAAATTCCTGATAAGAATGAGACAAATGCTTTTGATCTTGAAAAACATTTAATGTGTTCTATATGTGTATTTTGCTTCAGGAAAGAAACCTTTCTCTGTGGCTTAAAATGCACAGATGTCTATGGGGTTAAAAGCTGGGTTTAAATTCTTTGTTGCACTTTGAGCTTGTCATTGTGAAAGCTGTCAAACATCAGTTTTGCACTAATTAAATACCTGCAAATGCTCTTTTGCTATGGAGCAATCGTATCCAAAGTTAAGTTTAGATTTCTGCATGTAGTTCGTTAATTTCTCAACAGTTGTAAATGGAAAAAAAAAAAGGAGAATTTATCTGATTAAAAATTCTAAGATCAAACTGACATAGTTGTTTTAAGAGCTCTGGTTCATTCACTAGGAAATCAGTCCTTTTGGCCTCAGCTTTTAAATATTGGGGTTTGTTTTGTTAACAGTGTCCTGAATCATCTTTGTTTGTGACTATTTTTGTATACCATGGAGAAGTCACTTCTTTCAACAAATTACATGATAAATTAGGAGCAAGTTTCTCCAGAAACTCTCTGGAGCATGTTTTCCAGACAACTATTCAGTCATGCAGTTATTTTCTTAATATGTTTGTAAAGTCTGGCAGCAGAATTCTTGTGATTACTTCATATTTTATATTCTGCTTGTATGTAAAATTGGATTTTAATCCAGTATTGAAAGTTTAATTCTCTTTCTGTGGTCTTTCTCCACTGTTAGCTGAGCAGTTTCCAGATCTTACTTTCCAACTGTATTCCGATGCATTTTTGAGAATGCAAGGAAAAATTAGTTTAGAAAATACCGAAGTTATGGATGGGAATAATAAAATAGAATTTAGTGTTACTTGAAAAGACAAATATGCATGCTTAAACAGATAGCTTGATAATGGCTGCTTTGGTTCTAGGGAGTATGAGCTATAAATGCTCAGAATAGGATGACAGAGATTTTTTGGACTGAAGAGTAGGCCAAGAAAAAGTGTATAGTCAGAGTATTGAGTATTATTAAAAATTTAACCCATTTAATTGGAAGTAACTAACCAGAGCAGAATTCCTGGTTGTCCCTGATCCTGGACAAGGCCACACTTGTCATATTTGTCACATTGTCTAGGAGTGCGTGTGCTGTCGTAGGTGATGCTGGTAGTTCTGGAAAACTGGTCCATCAAGTCAGGAAAATCTATCTTAAAAACAAAAAAAGTGTGTTCTAGGAGTAACAAAACTTGTTTTTAAAACAGGCATTTGAATCTTAGTTCATTTTTGATACAGTTCAGTTTTCTGTAGTTCTGTGTGCACGAAAATGGAGTTTTTCCACTGAGTGCATGGAGGAGAATGGCAGAATGGGCCTTTTAGAGCAACAGTAGATTTAAGTAGCACTTGGAAGGTGCAGTTTTTCAGTGAGAATATTTTTTGAAAACACTTCGTGATCTTTTCTAACATGCCTTCAAAACATAATTTGAAAAGCTCTGTTAAGTACAAACTAGGAGCTCAAAAATAGATTTGATGTTAGTGTGGAAGCTGAGGACCATGTTTGGTTGCAAAACTCCACAAATCATAAAAGTACAGTTTATTTAAATTGTCTTGTACCAAAGATGTGCGTTGTTCTTCCCAGCTGAAAGAAACAACTGTTTTATGATAAAAAACCCAGAATATCAATAAAGAATTGTTTATGGCTTCCTGTTTTTTACGTTGTCCCACTTAAAAAAAAAAAAAGTGATTTTGGCTAAGGGTTGTATTATTGTTTTATAACAATGCTTGTGTATCACTTGGTGGCTGAGGACCTTGAAGCTGTGAGGCCACTCTCATTTACTGTGAGGCTCTGCTTGGATGGAGAAGAATGGCTTCGAAACTGAGGATGGAAAAAAGATTTATTTCCTAAGATTGTGGTGCAGCAAGTAGGGAGAGATAAATGACAGAATGTACCCTTGTTTTGGAAGGGGAGCTGTGTGATTGTTTAACAATTCCATCTGACATTACAGCAGTGCATGGTGGCAGGGCTGTAGAAATGTGGCTGGAGGAAACTGGTTTTGCACACCTCTGCAAAAACCCCTGCAAGGATCTGAGTGTGGTCTCTGTGCAGACATAAAGATGTGGAAAATCCCTTTGTTGGGAATTTTAATTTACAAATTAACTTCCCGGTGGTAGCAGTGAGTTTTGGAGCAGGGCTGGTGGAATGTCTGAGCACAGAGGTGACATCCTATGGACTTCAACATGTGTCAGTGCAGTCATATCTGAGTGAAGGTATTTTGTTTAATTAGTATGGGATTTAGAAAAAAAGGTGTTTGGAATTACATACGTACTTTACGTGGTTTGCATCTCTTTGAGGTTCTGAAGAAGAAAATGTTCTTCTCTCTCACTTCTGGACCGTGTAATGGAATCTGAGAATCATGTTTGACCTTGCTCCACACAGCTCTTTAACCTTTAGATAAATTATCTTGCTGAAGACACTCTTTGACTCCTTTGTTTTCCCCCTAGCTACTTTTACAGGGGCAGGGAGAGAGGACACTGACATTTGTCCATTTTTAGTAGTATGGAAAAATGAGATACTCTGTGTTATCTGCCTTGTTGGTGTGCAACAGCCAACACGTGGTGGGGCTCATCTCTGTGTTGCTGTGAATGGGAATTTTTATATTCTGCTGGTGTAGGTGTGCAAAGTGTCAGAATAACCAGCAGCTATGCAGTTCAGCCATGATCAGTCAGTGCTCATCAGTTCGTGTTGAGGGGCCAAATCTACAAAAATACCTGCACAGGCTCCTTTAAGACTAGAAAAAAACCTATTAATCTTGGTTTAACAAAAATGACTCTCTGCTGTTTAGTAAGCCGTACCCAAGGCTTGTGTAAGATGCATCTCTGCAGATCTGTGTTTTCATGCAAATGATCTGACGTCAGGACACTCATTCCTTTGTGTGCATTGCAGTAAATGAGCCGTGAGGAGACGGGGACTGTCAGATGTAACCTGTAACCATGGTGGTGAAATGGAAGTTTCAAGAAAACAGTCAGAGGGAAATAAAAGGAAATTAAATGGAAGGAGTATGATTCTGACACAATTTTTCCTAACCTGTTCTGCCAGGAGGCTTCCAGACCTTGTGCAGTTTTGCACAGATATAATGTGTTTCCACTGAACCCTTGAAAGAATCTTTTTAAATAGGTCAAGTACAGTTTCCTTGCTTTAAAGTTACATCTCTCTCAGCAATCTGTGAAACTGAAAGCGATCTTAACAACAAACTCCGATGGGCTCCTGGAGATGTTGGTGTGAGGGTATGTTCCTGCATGTGGTTCTGTTGTCTGTCAGTAATTATTGTGCTGTTTTCACATGTTTTGGGGAAGGGAATAAATCCAGAAAATTGTAATTGTTTACTTTTAAACAATAAGGGGGGCTATTACATGGACAACTACAAATATAATTTTTATTGTCTATTGCAGGCTGACGTTATTTTCTTTGACGCTCATAATGAAGCATGTGGGATTTTTTCCTTCTTTTTCTCTTCTTACTCTAATTATTTTATTTAATAGATGCCTGAAGTCCTTCTTTAAGACAAACTAATTTTTTCTTCTGTGTGCTCATGCAAGTAATGTGAAGCAGCTTTGGTGGCTGTGATTGGATTCTGTCATTTAAGGAAGTAGAACTTTACCTTCATCGAGGTTACTTCGTGTTAGTTTCATGTTTACTCTCAAATGTAAATGTGGGTTGATGTTCATATGTATGTCAGCAGGTTTTTCCTTTATATGGGCAAAAGTGTATTGATAGTCTAGATGAAATGGCTTTGTGAATTAAGAACTCCACCCAATATATGTTTGTAATGCAACTGTGATTTAGCGAAATGAAAACTTTGCTAGTTATATTTCTGACGGAGCCCTGTGTTAGACCCAGTCTTACATCTTATCGTTCATAGTTTTGTTGCTAGTCAGGATAGAAAATAAAACCACAGCTGTGACACGACCAAGGATGACTAAAAGGAAAAGTCATTCTTCTCATTAGAAATGTGACATGCCTTTGTCACTGCAGTAACGTCCCATTGGTATGTTCTGAGCATGCATGAAAAAGTGCTTTTTTACTGCATAGTTTTGTCTGATTTTGCAGCTGTGTCAAGGTCCTTTCTGCCCTGAGCTCAAGCCAAACTTCTGTTTCAATTCAGAGCTTTAAAAATCACCTTGTGTGGGACTTCAGAACGACAGGGATGCTGCATCCTGGAGCTGGTCTGCCTTTGGAAAATGGGATTCTAAGCCAGGTTCTGGTGTCCATAGCAACCTGTGGGAGAGGGAAGAGAGCCTGGACCCGGGCTGGCCACACGTGCAAATAGGAATTGGGAATTTTTAAGGGATACAAGTATTGAAGGTTGAAGAAAGTCAGACCCAAGATGAGAGGGAACAGTGAACTGTCATAAATTGGGAAAAGCTTGAGGCTTTTATGCCTGATAGAGCATAAGCTTTGTAAAAGACCTGAAATAACACCCCAAAGCTGTAACAAAATGTTGGTGAAAATTACTGTTTCCCATTTCTCTTTGTGTGATAGTACACAGAGCAGATAAGAGTGTTTCCCTGCTACTGTGCCTTCCATTAGCTCATACAAAACATTTGTGCATCTCTTTCTTTGTATTCTTTAGTATATATATTGCATAATCTCACATCATATTTATCTTCCTCTCTCCCTCTTCTCCAGAGTTCCTTATTTTATTCACTGCATAGACTTGTGTTTGACTATGTGTCACAGGAGGCAGAACGACTCCAGAAGTTCCTGACTCAAAACCCACTGAATATGTGGTTTATATTTTTATTATTCTATTCCCATGTTCTTCCTTGACCATCCCAGTGATACCTGCTAGTAGCCACCGATAAAATGCTGCACCAGATGGATCTTCAGCCTTGTGTGGTGGCCATTTCTCTGTACTAGTGATGATGGGGGGGACTTTTAAAAGCAGAGGAAGGACTCTGGTAATTCTGTATTCAGTGAACTGTTTCAATAATACATGGTAGGTTTAAAAAATGAAGCCACACATGAAGCAGAAAACAAAATTTTAAGAGCTAGTTAAGAGATCTTTTGATTAGATATGTTCAAGGGATGCAACCAGATTTTTCCAGAACTAAATTTAATGTGTGATCATAGCATGAGCTGAGAAATTTTTTTAAACAAAAGTGAGATAAATCGATATGCCAACTGTTGTTTCCCTGGAAGATATTCCCTGTGTGCTGTTGGTTGTATAGAGGCTCGTTCATCTGGTCTTCACTGGCTGTTAATTACCTTCTTAGCAGACCCTTGGAAGAAATCCTTTTTCATAAGAAAACAAAAGCAATGCAGCGTTGATGGATGTTTTCAAATGTTTTGCTTTATAGACAATGTTTAGTGCATATCCTTTAGACCAGTGGACATCATACTTTGTAAGTGTGGATTTGATTTTAAATTTCGTGAAACAGTATTTTTAAATACTCTTGGGCACTTTGTGGCTTTTTTTTTTTTTTTTTTTTTTAAAGCAGTCCTTTGTTGCTGTCAGGTAAATAAAATGACATCTCTTCATTTTGCGATGTTCCTCCACCTCTGTTTTTTTTTCTCCCAAGAACATCATGTCTGTTTCCTCGGCGGAAATTGAATGTATTGTGAAGTGTAGCCTGTGACTAATCGCCTCTCGCTGTCTCTGCTCATTAACTGTCTGATGGTGATGCGGTTGCACCACTTTCTACACTTGGCCTCAAGGATATGGCGTGGTGACACCCGGATTAAAATATGCAAGGCTTGACTTCAGAACAGGGTTTGGGTTGGGAAGTTAGAGAAGTTATCAGCTGATATTGGAGCTGATTTTACCCCTTTGAGTGAGTATCAGGTGATAATAAGATAAATAAGGTGTACCTATTTCATGTCTTTACATTCTAGTATACCCTTTATGTTCTAGAAGCCATTTAAGTTAAATTGTTCACCGTTTTTTTCTTCAAGTAATGCTTTACTACAATTCAAGCAATATGTCTGGAATATGGCTTAGCAATTTTTTTACTGAAAATACCTTTGAAGTTTGTTAAATATCAGATAGTTCAGTGCAGATTTAAATGTTGTGGCACACTGGCTTTTCAAGTTTCCTGCACATTTATCCTGGTGAACAGTATAAAAATGAAACAGGTACTGGGCTGCAAATGGGTATTGGCAGATGTGGCACTTCCAGGGTATTGGAGGGAGAGGAACTGTGTCAGGTCTTAGGTCTTTGTTGGTGTCTTGGTAACCATGAAATAGTTTTGTTGTAAAACTGTTTTCTGTGATCTTTTTTAATCAGAGAAATTCCCTCTTTCCTTCTCCCTCTTGTTTCCCAATGGAGCCCCAGTAACTGGCTCACAAAAGGAGATGTAATTTGGCTTAGGAACAGAAACTTGATATTCTCATGGCTTTGTTTTGTTGTTTTTGTGGTAATTTTACAAGAGGAAACAAGCAACCCAGAATGTTTCTTTATAAGGTTCCTAAAATACTGAATGGAGTTAACCAAAATTTGTAAATGTGTGAAACCTCAGATAACTGAAGGCCTGAAACTTAGAGTGATGAGCACCACCCCTTTGACAATTATATTTTTAAGGCATTCAGTTGGAAGTGTGTGAAATTATTGGCCATTTTAAATCTGTCGTTTGTAAGTAGAATGCAGCAAACTGGTTGGAGTTTAATTGGAAGAGAGTGTGTAGTATAATATTTTACTAATGGGAACACTTGATTTTTCACTGAAATTTTATGGTGCACATGTTTTTTGGCTCTATGGGTTTTTAATGGTACTTCCTTTTTAGTAATTTCTACATTAATATTTTAAATTCTCTTTTAGGTGCTTATAAGAAGAAGTAGGAACCGTTTCTCAATCTGAAGACAAAGTAAAAGAAAACTGTATCATGTGTTAGAACACTGAAGAGGGACATTTCTCGGATTAGTTTATTTCTGGATTGCTAAGCAAAAGAAAGAAGAGGCGAAAATGGGGAGAAAGAAAATACAGATCACGAGAATAATGGATGAACGGAATAGACAGGTGAGAAACAAGAAATCTGCATGAGCAGATCCATCTGTAATTTTAAAAATTAATGGAAAGTTTGAATACATTCATCCTAATTCACTGTTCTAAAGTTGAGCTTTGTCTTCATATATCCACAGATGCCCTTGCCAGCTTATGAATAAGAAACTCAATGATTTTTATGACTGTTTGATGAAAAGATGTTATTTATTAGTAATAACTCTTACTACTTAAAATTTAAAATTGCTGTTCCTATTTAAATGGTACCCTACTGTACTACCAGTAGAGTGGAGGAGTGTTTTTAAACAGACACATGACTTGATCTAATAACTACTGGGAACACTTACTACTGGAGACAGAGGAAGGATGAGAAATTCAGGAAGGATCTAGTAAAGGTATTTTCTGTAGCACTTTGAGGAGTTTGAGGTAGCTGTGGGCAGTATATACAGGGCTTTGAATACAATAGCAAATTCTGTTAACACTCTATTTAAAAGCATTGTTTTGTATTTCTTCTAAGAGCTATTTGCCACAACAGTCTTTAAAAAATTGCCAGTCAGAAGGGAAGAGGGCTCAAAATGAATGTTTGGGGGAAAGCTGCTCACTTGGCTGCTTGTGCCCTAACAGAGATGCCCTGTGAACCTGAAAAGTACCAAAAGTTGATGACCCTTGCAGTAATGTTGCCCCTTAATTTCTAAATTGCTGCATAAGATACAAAATAAAATTTTAATTGGATACTGAAATATACAATGGGATAACTGGAAACTATAATTTTTTAAGACAAATTATTACAGGAATGACATAAGATGTTTAAGAACAGTGCTGGTGGCTGAGGCCAGAGGTGCTGCTGGGCTGGCATCTTTTGTCCAGTGATGGTTGTGAGCAAATCCGTGTGGGCTGGAGATGCACATGTTACACCACTCTGTAATCCTCTTCCAGCTTTTAACTATTCTTAGCTCAGGGATTTCCTGAGCTGGATGTGGTTTCCGTATATTTAGTAACCATTAATGGATTCTTTTTGTTTGTTTTCCCCACCCCCCACCAGTGAAGTTGTTCAGTTATCCTTTGAGTCCTTAAAACGTTGCAGCATTTACAACATGTTTTGTCTAGAATTTCCTATAGGTCTATTGCCTGTTGTTTCAAGAAACACCATTTTATTTAACCTTTGCCATGATTCTGCCAATTATTTAGCTCTTGTATGGAAGAGGCAACAGTGACTCCCTATCTAGAGTCTGCCCACATTTGCTTATTTTCTCCTAAAGTAAGTTTTTTCAGGCTATTGCTGCCTTGCATGCTTAGTTGTTTTAATACAGAATTTGTTCCACACCTTTTGCTCCTTTCCCTTGAACCTTCTGGAGTATTGCTCCATTGCTTTTGATCGCCAAGGGACCCAGAATTCAGGATGCAGGCAAAATATGGACTTATATAGTGGTGTGCTGCTGTTTTGTTCTGTTCCCTTCCTGCTGTTTGACTTCCTTTTCAACTTCTGAGCAGCACTTTGACGTTGGGGTAGTGTCAGAATTCCATGGGACTCTCTTGCTGCTGACACATCAGCTCAGAGCCCATTGTTTTGTTGGTGAAATCAAGATTGTTTTTCTCCCTGTATCACTTTAAAGCAATGTAAACTCTGAGAAGTCTATATATAGCAAGAAAAGTATTATTGGAGTTTGGGAGAAAGCCAAGTATTGTGTTTGAACAGCTTTAATCACCCAGTGACTTTATGTTTGATGTAGATAAATGTCTTAAGTACACGTAGTAAAAGTAGATGAATTAATGACTTCAGTTCTTTTCAGGTCTTGCTCTACAACTAAAGCACATGGAAGAGGTGGAAATTGATCCTGCTTATTCTTTTTTAAATGAATCTGGATTAAGTTGGGCAACCTTGGTTTTGTTCTGTTTGAAAAACAAATAGGTTATACTTCTTCTCTGACTTGGGTGAGGTGTTTTTTTATTCCAGGAGGAATTGTTTTTTTTTCTTTTGAATCCCCATCCCATTGTTCAGATGGAAACAATGGAGAGGAAGAGAATCAGTGCATTAGTACAAAATTTTAGACCACTTACACCATTGCTGTGACTGAAACAAAATAGGGAGTTGTGTTTCTGGCAGGTTCTTGGCTAGCACCTTTTTGGGCTATTTAGTGATGAGGAAGGGGATTTTAAGGTCTAACTTAAAAGTAGAATTAGGCTTGCCTTACCCTTTTTCTTTGGAAAATCAGATGAAAACACACTGCATCTTGTTTTTAAAAGGCTTTAGAGAAATTAAATAGATTTTGTTAGTGGAATTTTACTTTTTATATGTAGAGGTATTGTTGGCCTTTATCCTCACTGGTTTTGGTAGCCAGGTTAAAAATTTTTAACATATTAGAATGCCCTGATGCAGTGGGCATTTACTTCCCAGATAAGGAGGGCATTCAGTGTTTGTTCTGAACAGAAAGTTCAGTTGTGTCCTGTCCGTTTTTCTGTGGCATGTAGAGCTGCCTGAGCAGGTCACTCGTGGACATGCCTGGTTGGATGTTTAGTTTGAGGTTTAGATTTTTTTTTTTTTTTTTTTTTTTTTTTTTTTTTGGAAAATATAAGTAGAATGGGACAGAGCTTTGCCTGCAAAGCAAGTTCATATAACTTGCGTGGGAAGGAAAACTACTGTTTTGTCAGAAGCATCTTATTTCTGATGGAATTGTATGTGAGCTCAAAACAGAATATATAGACCATTCCTCGGGGGGATTATGATTGTCATGAGACTGTCATTGTATTATTAATTAAGCAGCTTTATCTGCTTGAATGAGCTGTAGGACATTTATCTTCATTAAGCTGAAGAGAATCCAGTGCAGTAAATTAAATATCAAAGGAGCTCAATCTTGCTGCCTTTGCTGTCTCCTCCTCACTCATGTTTTTTGCTAAGCAATATTAAAATAGTGCTGGGGAAATGATTTACCTGCAATAAAGAGACATATTTTCTCGGTTTGATGTGGTCCTAAATGGAAGGAAAAAAAGAGAAATTTTCAGAGCTAAGCCTACTTTTGGGTTCTGAAATTAAAGCATATTTTAAAATAATCTGTGTGCATTGAAGTAAGGCTTGGAGTGCCGTGGAGGGGTTTGTGCTAAACACTGTCCAAGCACCAAGTGAGAAGTTGATGCCAGCTGAGAATCTCACAAGTGAAGCAGCCTTACAAGAGGTGAGAAAGATGAAATTCCAGTAAAGAAATGAAGAGCTCTTGTCCAGGATCCTACTGGTTCTCAGTGGCAGTAAACCTTCATTCTTTTGTCTGTGGAGTTGTCCAGTGACACAGCACACACATATCTTGTTTGTGATGCCTTTTTCCTGACAAACACTAAACAGTAGTGCCTCTCTATACCTGCTCATACTCAGGTAATAACCTTTTAAGTGTCAGAAGAACAGCTAATGTGGTTGAATGAGACTAATGTGGTGGGAAGAATAGGAAATATTTTGTGTTATTAATGTCATTTAAAAAGTAATGTGTGAGATAGTGAAGAGAAAAAAGCCTTCAGGTGTGTATATACCGAAGAAGCTTCCCATCCATTTTCCCAAAAACTTGATGTACAGCTTGGTAATTAAACTACAGAAACCCAGAAAACAGGTTTGATTGTTTCTTACTTCATTCCTCTCTTGCAAAAGCTCATCCATTGACTGTTGTGTGTGGGACATGGGGCATGTGGATCACTCACCTGGCACAGAGACTCAAATAGGGGGGTGTCAAATTCATTGACACTTTTATATCCTTAGCTGCTGTCTTGTGAAAGGAATCGTTTTCTGAACTTTCTTTTAATCATGACTGATGGTAACTTTCATAACTCTTTTCTCCTTCCCTGATGGGCAGATGCTCCTGTGTGATGGTCTATAATGGATTTGTTTCCCCACAGCAGTTCAAACTGGACAGAGCAATTGTTTCCTGATGTTTCCAAGTGGCAGAAGACAAGTCAAATTATAAGTGAATCCGATTGGATTAATTCATAGCAACAAAATAGCAATATTTCTTAGCTTTACATAATTAGAACTCATACTGCATAGTAACAATTGTTTCCATTGATTGTTCTGTTTTCTTTGATTTTATTATAATAAGGTTGTAAATACCATAGAAGAAAATACTGTGATACCTGGAAAGTCAGTCTGTTTAACAGAGGAAATAAAGCTAAATTATCCTATTCTAACTAAAACTCTAACTAAAATTTAACTCTCCTCGGTAGTTATTTACCAGTGGAAGGGTTGGGGGTGTTCAGTTGTTTAACTTAGTCTAACAGAGAGCATTGGGCCCTAAAATTGGCACCAGATATTATAGGCAGTTCTTGTGTTAAGCTGCATATGACAGTAGGAATAAATGGTGTAGGCTCAGTCAGTGTATTCCTTGATTATTTTCCTTCAAACCCTTGTTACATGTTTTTAAAAAAATAAATCAATCATTATTCTTTCTTCTCTAGGTCACCTTTACGAAGAGGAAGTTTGGATTAATGAAGAAGGCCTATGAGTTGAGTGTGCTCTGTGACTGTGAAATAGCACTCATCATTTTTAACAGCTCTAACAAACTCTTTCAGTATGCCAGCACTGACATGGACAAAGTTCTACTAAAATACACAGAATACAACGAGCCCCACGAAAGCAGAACCAACTCAGATATCGTTGAGGTAACAATTTGAAAAGACACGTCAGTCTTCTTATCTCCTTAATAATTAAAATATAGTACAATGTAGAGTATTTTAAGATATTTTAACTAAATGTTTTAAAGTGATTTAATACCGTGTTATAAAATGTGAACTACTGCTTTTAGTCTGGTTTCTCTAAGGCAATAACTTGTCTTTACAGCCATGTTGTTTTCCCATCTGCCCTCCACCCCCTGCCAGTTTCTGGGAAACATGTTTGATTTCAATCACATTTGGCAATGGAAACGGAGGTGTGAAAAATGGTTGTTTTTCTGGGGAAGGAGAGGAAGAAATGTTCAAGGTTTTAATGGGGAGGAAAAAAATCGACTGAGTGGGAGAGGAAGGTCAGCAGAGTTGCCTCAGCCTAACAGACAATTAGATTGGCCCTTTTTCTCCTCTGAGGTAGTAGCCACTTCACCAGTCATATCTTGAACATGGATCAAATCTCAGCCACCACCTCTGCTGCCCCTTGTTCAGCCAAGAAAAAAAAAAGCCAAAAAAAGAGAATATGTGGAATAAACGAACTTAATTAAATTTGTTGTCCAGTGACTGTCAATTAAAATAGCAGCAGAAGGACTGCAGTTTCTGCAGTAATAGAATAACATGAATATGTTTACTCCAAGGTATTGGTTTCATCTACTTTTTTATAATGCTTGAGCTTTAAATAGAAACCCTTTTCAGTACATAATTTCTAAATTAGGTGCAGTAGAATACAAGGATTTTCTTGGCAATTGGAGCCTTGATGTACTGTAACTGCATTTCAGAGCATGTCTCCAGTAGTCCTGTAAATAGACCAAAACAGGTGGCTGACTTAAGGGTTTAATTTAAATTCTGAAGTTGTCTTCTGAACAAATGCCTTGCTTTTTAGGAATGATTTCAGAATAATGATTAGCCTTGAATAGCTGAAGAGCCTATTGCCAAAGGGATCAGAGTACAGGGATGGTACTAGCTGATCTTATACACGAGTGTGCAAGCAAAACATCAAAAACATCAGATTGACAAAGCTGAGATACAGATAAATGCTTTATATTTCTTTCTGAGAAGATTCTCTGCTAATTTGTCAACTGTCTTTTATGATCAGAAAAAAACCCTCCCCAACTTCTGTCTTCAGCATTGAGTTCTAAAGAGAGGGATAATACAAGCCATGAAGAGTTGAAGGCTTAGTCCCTGGATTAGCATAAATAAGGGATAGCCACTGGAGAGGAAGGGAAAACCTAATTCCTGCAGAATGAGCTTTTGATTGTGACAGACATGAATTTGGGACAGGGATGCAAGTTCAGCTGGGTTTTGTTCTGCATGCAGGGTTCTTTGTGTTGTGACTCGTGGTGATGGTGCTTCTTCACATCACAAGGACTAGGGACCTCTTCCAGAATAATTCTGTGCAAGGCTGCTTTTTTGGGTTCTTCTTGTTGGTTTTTTTTTTTTTTTCTTTTTTTTTTTTTACCAGGGTCAAGTGTTTGACCCCCTGACAAGTACATTAAAAGTGCACTTAGCATCCAAGGGCACATGTGCTCTGGGGGAACATGCAAGGACTCATCTGCAGATTCTTTCCAATTTTCTTCGCTGGGTTTAATGTTTTATGCTAGTATGGAATTTGGGACTTTATTCCTATATTCAAATACAGTGTAATTTAGGAATGTATCCTCCTATCTCTTCAGATTAGCCCAGTGTGCTCTTTAGCCTGGTTGTGAAATATTTTCAGGTTTTTTCTTTCTGGATTGATGGGTGCTGGCAGTGTGATAGATGTTTAGTGACATCACCAGCATTTTGGAAACAGGCTGAAAGAGCAATGTAAAATGGCTTCTCTTTATTGTAATGACATTGAAATTCTATTTTAACAAATGAAAATTACTGCAGAAAAGCACCTAAAATCTATCAAATTCATACTAAACTGAATTATGATAAGTAGTTCCATTTTATGGAGTTCTAGCTGATGTATATATAGATCTTAGTTTAGTAATTCACTTACCTCCTTGAATGTGACAAATGGCATTTATTGTGACATAGGCTCACCGTGGAACTATTCTGGACCCACTGTGGTCCTGAAAGGTCCTGATAGGAGGGTGGGTTTTCCTGGGCTGGAAGGAAAGGTGATTCCATACGGCTCAGAGCTGGGTAAGGGAGGAGACAAATCTGCTGCTGCTTATTTCCAGCACTGGGTAGATGGCAATGTTGTAAATGATTAAATGAAATGGATGAGACATCTTCCCCTTGTAGTTGTCTCCTGCTCGGTTTTGGCATAGGAATTGCTTTCATATGCTCAGAGCTTGGTGTCTTCTGTTGCTGCTGGAATGTTTGTGAAAACATAGTGGGAGGGAGAGCGCTGGCATCTTAAATTATTATTAGAAATTTTTTTTGATGCATGCACTTAGGTCTTTGACTGAACATGAAAAAATTCCCCATTGTAGATGGGAATGATCTATTGCTGTCCTATACCTGCTCTTTTATGAGGTTACTGGAGTGTGAGGTAATGCTCTTACACAGCATAGGTGGACCATATAGAGGTATTGAAAAGAGTGAAATTTTTATTTAATGTGTGCTTTGAATTATTGAAATACTGGGATCATGTATTTAGTTCTACAAACCCATAATGGCACAGTTGCAGATTGTTACACTGAAGTGCTGTCTATGATTTGAAGGACTTGCTGTAGGTGTTAAAGCATTTGATGCTTTAATGTTCATGGACTTTTTTTCTGTAACAGATTATTCTTGACAAGTAATTATTTTTCCTGAAGAAAGAAGTATTTCTGCAGAATAAAATGGGAGGAATTTCAGTTTTTATCCGGATTCTGTATCCATATGGTCAACAAAATGTTTTAATTTATAGAAGACAGTTTGAGACCTTGATCATTCATTGTTTTTAAATCCAAAGGAAAAGAGGGAGATGAACAGGCACTTGTATGTTTTCTTTAGTGCAGGATGTTAAGATTATTGCAGATTATTTACAATAAGATATCACTTCCATTTTGGGTCCTTCTGCCCCTCAAGAAGGCCTCAGAAAGCAGCAGTTGCACAGTTGTTGCCTCTCTCCCAGCCTCACTTCTCCTGGGAGTCAAGGGCTGAAGATGGCTCTTCCTCCCTGTTTAGCTCAGCTTTTTATTTTTTTCCATGTTTTCATTTTCCTTGACTGATACAGTAAACCAGGGTTTATTTCACCTACACTAGGCCATGGTAGGTTTTCCTTGTTCCTCATCTCACCTCATCAGACTGAGGTGATTTGATTTTTAGGAGCCTGTGTAAAATGTGACCTACTTTCCCAGTTGGCATCTGTGCCCAGGAGAATTCCGGGTGGGTGTCAGTTAATGAGCCTCTCCTGTGCTCTGTAGTTTAATGCTGTTTTCAGTGTAGTGTAATGTGCTGAATAAGGCTTAGGTTATATCCCAGATATTGACAGCTGTCCTTGAAATAGGTAATGATCTGTAATAAAAATTCTAACTAGAAAGTACAAAAAAAAAATCTCTCTTAAACTATGGCATGTAATTATTACAATCATACTCATTCTTGTGGAAGGACTGCTCTGGTGTAAATTCCAGCAAGTGATTTGGATATTTGTATTAAATATCTTACCATGGGAATTGGTGACTCTAATGAGGAGTAACATTTGTGATGGCTTGATGTAAGAGTGGTTTTGTCATAGTTCAGACAAAGCAGGTAAATGACCCTGCTGCTGCTTTCAGCAGGGTCAACAAGCCAGTTTAATCTTCTGCTGTAATCAGCTGTTTTCCTGCATTAAAATACATTTCATCTCTGGCTTTTCACAAAATGTTAATAGAGCTGTTAGAGGAGCAGTGCACGTTCTGTAGTCAGGAACATCTCAGGGATCAGAGATGGGATTGTTGGCTCCTGGCTCCGAGTGAGCAGGGAGAGCTCAGCTGCACGTGGAGAGCCTGCAGCAGGAAGAAGCAGATGCATCTCCCCAGCCAGATGGAGCATATGCCAAGAGACAAGTGTAACAGTGTGGGGAGCATAAACAGAAAAGTTGGTGTTGAAACACTGTGTTTATAAACCAAAAGCTCTCTGGTTTTGTTTTTCATCCAGCTTTCTCCACCTTCCAGCATTGCTTCTTTTCCAGGCTGGGAATAACCAATGTGTATTTTGAACTGTTGTTGGTGTGTAGTAGTTTGTTTTGGTAGCACTTGAATTGGTTCATTGCTTCCTTTTTTTTTTTAAATTTGGGTTGACTTCATATGAAAATGAAGATCTGGGAATTGTATCTAAATATATACTTGGATGCACACATACAAAATTAGATGAGAATGACCTTCAGTTAATTGATCTTATTTCCTTCCTTGGTGGATACCTGGTGTATCCGATCTAGATAAGGATTTGCAAAGCAATTTGGGCTTCTGTATTTTGCTGTTCAAAGCTGAAAAGCAAGATGGTGGAAATTGGGTCAAATTCTTAAAAAATAGTTATTTCTTTGAAATGTTTTATAACACAAGCTACACTGTAAGTGTTAAAATTTATTTTTAAGAAGAAAATGCCCTGCAACCAAGAAAAGGAAAACTGATGCTGAATGTAGGTGACTAAAATCTGTAAATTTACATGAAATACCAGCTCAGCTTTACAGAAATGTGAGGCTGCACCAGGAATGCTGATGGTTAAACATACTCTGGAGATTGGAGGGAGGCTGACACTGATGTGTTAACATTGTTTTGCATTCCTGTGCATTTGATAGATGGAGAACTGCCAGAAGTGAGCAAGACCTGGGGGGAATAAAGAAAGAAAAAAAGCTCTGGGCTGATAGAAGAACATGTATTTGTGTAATATTATGTATTTTTGTAGTTCAAAACACTTGATTTGGTCTCCAAACACTGTGGGAATAAGTGGTGCACGTTTAAAAGAAGGAAGAAGCTTAAAAATTATTTTAGTGAAGGAAGGAAAAGACTTGGTAATCTGCCCATGATGCTGAGAAAATGTAGGCATTATTGGGCTTGATTTGCTAAATGATTATGTAAATGTAATTATACTGCATATAACATTTCAAATAATTTGAGATGGCACACAAATACCTTTGAGACATTTTAAGGAGGTGATTGAGGAGGATTTATGTATGGTTAAGGACTGAAATTTTCTTTTAGCTTACCTTAAAAAGAGGGAAAGTGCTTGAAAACTGAAGTGGTCTGGAATGAGTCATCAAAAGCTTTTATATATATGTATGTGTGTATATATATGTACACACACGAATATTTTTATGTGTCTGTGTGTAGTGGTTTGAGTATTTTTTTTCTAGTAGAAGTGTTTGCTATAAACCTGACTTATAAACAGGTTCTGCCTGGGGCTTTTAGTTCCCACTCTTGGTTTAGGAAAAAACAACTACCTTGAAAAATTTAAAATGTGGTCAAGGTAGCAAATATTTCTTTTCAATATTGTGACAGAAGACAGCAGTGCATTTTGTGCTGATCAGAACAGTTGCCATTCATGATGGTGTCTTTGTCTCTTATGTCTCTCCCCTCTTCTTTTCTTTTTAGTTTGAGAGATTAAATTCAACACTTAATTCGTACAGTATTTTTTTTAGCTGTTTACTGTTATCGTTAATTTTTCCACATCTTGCATTTGATAATTCTGTTTTACTCAACAATATTATTTTAATTCTTTGTCTGTGGCCAAAATTTTTGTTCTAAGTTAATGATGTTTTGCATTCCTTCATTGCTGATATATAAAGAATTTTCAGAAGTAGGATAGATTTAGTTTTTTTTTTTTTTTTTTTGAAGCGGCTTTGATTTGCCTGCAAATAATCTAACTCTGTGCTTACCTTGTATCTAAAGCAGTGAATACATTTAGTGTTTTAGAGTTAAGAATTCATTATTTCTTCTACTTCTTTAAAACAGTGCTGGTACTTTAAATTTACCCTGCTCTGCTGGTATTCTGAATTTTGATGAATTCCAGATTTAGTCACTACTTAAAGCATATAGATATCTGAAGTTTGTCTAGAATGCATCTTTTAATAGAATTTTCTGAAGTCTTGCTAATAATGACTATACTTGGCTGCTGTATTGCCAGCAGTGATTTTATGGAGCTGCAGTTCAGGGTTCTCTCTGTCCTATGCCAGCCCTGCCACAGTCACACCAGAGTCATGATTTTAAAGCTATGAACTGAAATCTGCTGTGATGTTCTCATTTTTTAATAAACTACCAGGAAAAAAGCTGATCACTGAGCAATGAGTGGCAGCTGATTTGGCTGTGCATCATTACAATCTCAGATTGGATCGGGTGCTCCTCTGGAGGCCATGCTGCTGGGAGGGCCAGAATCCTAAATCCATGTCAAATACTGGTACAGGCCTTTTGTGTGCTCTGTCTACCAAAAATCTCTGCAGAATCACCCCTGTAATAGACAGGGATTGGATTCTCCTCTGTCTGAAACTTGATTTTATTTCCCAGGTGTGCAAGCTATGTTTTTCCAACTGATTCTGCTCTGTGTTAGGAGAATGCTTTTATTTTTGAAATTTATAGGGCAGATACACAACGTCCAGTTCTCACACTCACTGCTCAGGAAACGTTTGTCAGAGATTCAGTTCTGGGCTTAGCCGTTCTGGAGACAATGTGTTAAGTAGGATTGAAAATTGACTCCAAGAAAATCCGCAACAGCTCATAGCTTGTTAGTGCTGGAGTTCATGCAGGCAGTCACACAAAGACATAATTATTGTATGAACAAGTTCTTCAAGCTGTGCTGGTCTCGTGTATTCTACAGCCCTTGTGTTGCTGCAGAATTTGGTGCTTTTCAAATTCTGTAGTGACAGAAAAGTATATTTTTACTTTGCAATTTCAAAGTGAGGACTGTGGCATCTGTTAATCAAGAGAGAGTGACTTTACACAAGCTGTGCATGGAAAGAATAGACCCAGAACAAAGCATCTCCTGCAACTACAGCAAGATAAAGGACTGTTCTTTCTGTGGCAGGCTTGATTTTAGTGGAGATTTAATGTAATCCCATCTTTTGACTTCCAGGCTCGTCGGTTTAGTTGTGTCTTCTGCCAGGGATTGACCACCTTGCAGGAGGGGACAGCAGCAGTGCTGCTTCTTCACTGCTGTTCCTCAGCCACTGCTCTAGCAGGAGCTGCCCAGAGGAGGGGAGGGTCATCTCCAGTGCTTCACTGCTCCCTGCCTTCTGACCTCACCATGTCCCTGTTTTTAATGTGTTGCTTTTGAGTAATCTTAATGTTTGGGCCGTGAGCTGATGGTGCTGGTGCAGCAGAAGGCTCAGGCTGTGGCTTGGTCACTGCCAGGGCTTTGCTGCAGGGGCTGTGGCACATGGGGGCTGTGACACTCAGCACTCACCTGGACAAAACACTTCCCTTGGGAATTGCTCCTGCAGTGCTTTGGGGAGTAACTGCACCTGCAGAAAGAAAATATTGGTGGTGGCAGTTCTGTGGTACCTCTGAATACCCTAGCAGCCTGTGACATGTGACACACATATGGCACACATGTGACATGTGACACACAGGTGACATACCGTTCTTTGCAATACTTGTACACATCCAGTTCATTTAGTGACTTACCCAGGGGGTTTTGGTACATCTTCATGTCATATGTGATATTTCATATGGGAGCCCTGTAATTCACAGTATAGACTATGGAATGCCAGGCAAGTTAGTTAAATTTGCAATAGGATGAATTTTAAAATTTTATGTTTTACTGGAAATACTAGGTAATTTCAATAGGAAGTGAATAGTACATTTTTTATTAAAAACTCCCAAATATTTTGGGAATATTGTAAAGATTTTTTTTAGCTCAAAAGTGTTACACATTGTCCCACTGTAAACTCTTGTATAACTGTAACAAACTGGTACCATTTAACTGCAAATAACATAAAAGTCAGTAATTGCTGATTACAATGACTTTTTAAAAAGAAAAAAATTTCAAGCATTCCAGAGCCAGTCTTTATCCAATGCTGACAAGAATTACATGATAAAGCTTACTCAAATTTCACTGTCCCTGATTCCTGTACAGCCTTTTCTCTCTGCCTCTCAAGGTCCCATCTTTGGTTTCCCACCTCTTTTCACATTAAGTCAGGAGAGTCTTCAAAGAGGTGCTTTGGTTTTGAATAATTTGCACTAAATGGAGGCTGTGCAGGAAAAAACATGTTGAATGTATTGTGTTGACACACAACTGAGAAGTTCTGTGTTTGAAACATGAATTGTGACATTATTAGAGCTGTGTCTGGAAGTCCCACATTCTCTTTATTTTAGTTCAGTAAAAACACAGATGTAATTGCTTGTACCCTATTTCCTTTTTTTTGGGGAAGCTCTCTGCTTCCTGTTGAACACACTGATCTCAGCTGGTGTTTTCAGATACCTGCTTTCACTTCTCTTATTCAGCTTGCTTATTTTTGGGGTGGTTTTTTTTGGTGAAGCAAGGTGGCAGTTCCATGCAAATATTAAAGGTATTAGAGCTTGTTCTGGGAGATGTAGCCAGTGCCCATAATCTTATATGTGAACAGTATTTTAACAATAGCATAAATCCTTGGAATCTACTAAACATTTTCTTTGGGAATGGTTGCCATTCGTGTTGTAATTACTGTTTTGATAGCACTAAGTTATCTTGAGTACCAAGACTCTGAAATAGTTCTGTTATCCTTTCCAATTTAAAGCTGTAAAGAACTATTCAGGACAAGAAGTATTTCTAATTGCAATGCTACATGAGCAGGTAGACCTAAAGAACCCCATTCTTTTTATTAAATGAATTCTAATCAGAGTTAAGCCATATTTTTTCTTGGCAAACTAAGAGTAGGAGATAATATTTTTCCTAAAGAACTTCTAAAAGATTATGAAGGATATTATGCAGATGGATTGCTGCACTTGGAAACTTTTCATGTTCCATATGGCTTATCTGCACTGCACTGTTGCTGAAAGGAGGTCTTCAGTCAGCTACTGCTACTGCTGATTTATAATTTAACCATTGCAAGTGCATGAAGATTTGTATTTGGGAGGCTGTGTTTGTACATCTGTGTGTTGTTGTTTGGATAAGGACTGAAATAAAGCATTTATATGCCATGAAATACCTCTTTGAATGTTCTAACATAGAACTGTGTTTTGCTCCATTTTACCATTAATTTTGTTTA
Source organism: Acridotheres tristis (assembly GCA_037013685.1). Classification (NCBI taxonomy): domain Eukaryota; kingdom Metazoa; phylum Chordata; class Aves; order Passeriformes; family Sturnidae; genus Acridotheres; species Acridotheres tristis. The sequence continues at coordinate 3,587,596 of CM072897.1, read as the reverse complement.
TTTGCAAGTTTATAGTCCCTGAAAGGACTATAAAATGTATTTAATTTATATGCTAAGGAGTAATTTTTGCTTCTTGAAGATGAATATCAGTCTATTTTGTCTTTGTTTCTTAATAAAAAGATGGAAAAAGATTGAGTTAAACTGGCACTTTAGTACTCTGTAGTGGAAAAATCTAGGATAGGTAAAATGCAAACCTGCTCAGTGATATAAAATTTAATAATCTACTGAGTGGGATAGAAAGTGAAACAAAGACAAATGCATCGAAAATTGGACTTTGAGAGCTTTACTAAGCTGTCACTGTGGAAACAGCATTATCAGTGCTAATGGATTACTAATCATTTTAAGTCTCAAGGAGTTCATTTAGGACCAAGCAATCCAGCTTGTTTGTAGGTCAGTAACTGCTTTATAGAGTCCACGGTTCACAGATAACATTTCTCTAAAATCACAAATACAAGCACACAGCTCCTTGCCCGTGCCTTCTAGTCCAGTGCTGTGTAATATTCTGGAGGTGAAGAGTGGATTTTGTAGCCTGTAAAGTTCTAATTCTTTAGTAATTGCTTGTGGTTATCTGCTTAAAATAATGTTTCACAGCAAAGATGCTTCAGGCTAGAATTTAAACTTCATGCCATATCAAGTCTAAAAACCTTTTGTATGTGTTATTTTATATAAATGAGAGTTTGAATCCTGAGTGCCATCTTTATCATATCTGGGAGGAATTTGACAGCTAGCTTTCATGTTTAGCAAGCCAGGGATACATGTTAAAATTTGCCAGATACTGGAAGTGGTCCAACATTTGAAACAAGATGGTGTCTTTTCTTAGAGTGGTTTATAGCAGGGACACTGATAAAATTTCAAATCATGAACATTTTTCATTTTTCATGGACATTTTTCATCTGTAAATGCTGAATACCTTTTCCTAAAACTGATCGCAGAGCATTGCTAAAATGGCTCTTCTTTTTCTTTCTGTTTTATGGCTAATGCTAGGCAGGCTTAAAAGTTTTTTATTTTAAAACCGTGGAACAAGTAATTAATCCTAAACCTTCTTTTTTGTTGTTATTTTTTCGTAGCAAACTGTACCATTTGGCCAAGAAATACAATAGCTATAGCAAACTTTAAGTACTGCACTCAGAATTTTTCATGTGCATGTATTTTTGCATAATGTCAATTATTTACTTTTTAAATATCACCAGTAATTGAGCACAAGTATGGAAAAATATTATTTAAGTAAGCTGAAAGCAGAGTATGTCAATAGTTCAGATTTTCTTTAGCTTGCAGTATTGTGGTTGGAGAGCCTGCCAGAAAGATTGGGAAGGTCTTGTTCTTTAAGAAGTTAAGCTCTCCAAGTTGCTTAGCTCATGGAAATGTCTGTCATAATCTAATTTGGCCTCCTGTGCGTTTCAGGGAAGTTTTGAAAGCTGGGCACCACTCCTTCCCTGAGCTGGTTTGGGATGGATGTGTTTGTGGCTATAATTAGAACGTGAAATTTGAACTGATAGCGTGGCAAAATGTAATTGAAAATGTGTCAGGGATACTGAAAGGAATAGTATTAGGGCTAAATGTAAGTAGCCTCCCAATTCAAAGGACAGGAAAACAGCTTCGTAAGGAAATTTGCAGATGCTTCACTGGTTGAAGTTGAGAATATTAATAGAGCTTGAGGAAAATACATCAATTTTGTAAACACCACATAAAACAATACACTACATCTGTCTGTGGAAAAAGCGATTTCAGCCTACAGAAATAATGTTGATGAGCTTAAATAGACAAAACACCGTTACTGAGTTGATTTATCTGGTATTTCTCTGGCTGTTCTCGTTTGATGTTTATGCTGCACTGGGGATTCATTCACTCCTGCTTGGATTTTAGACAGTGGTAAATTTGTGTACCCGGCACTGTAGGGTCAAGGCCTGACTCTGCAGAGCTGTGTTGTTAATTTAGAGAAAAGAAACAGCAATGATGATGCTTCTGTAGCCAAACTGACCCGCAGGAAGTTTAAAAACTAAAAATAGCTTTGGGTGACTAAGAATACTCCTCGGGTATTTAATATGTTTTATACATAATAGGGGAGACATAACGATATCTAAAAGATGAGACACCTTACTATTGTTCAGGCTGATGAAAGTGGAATATTTTGTGTTATAAAAGCAGAGAAAACCAGCCAGGCTTTAGGCTCAACTTCTTGGCAATGGTATGTATCAGGAATCAAATAATAAAACAATTATCTTGCTTTCAGCAGGACGTTCTGCTGCCTGTGAAGCCTGTGGTGTGATACATGTGGTCCTTGCCTGCTGTGGGAAGGGAGCTGAGCTGCAGCAAAGGAATATGCCCTGTTTTGTCTCACTGATCTTTCATGTATTAAGAAAGAAAACTGGGTGGGAATCTGGTGCTGTGACTGCTTTATTTGTCTTCGTTCTGTGACTATCAGAGAAAAAAAAAGGTGTGGCTTTTCATGTAGGATGTGATTATCCGTGGTGGCTGAGGTTTGCTGCTGCCAGCGAGGCTGGGCCAGTCCTTCTGCCTCCTCTGTATCTGTGGTGCTCAGCCCACACGTTGGCAGTCCACCTATTCCTGCTACAGCTGAATATAAACCAGCAAAAATAAGTTAAATAAAGAATGGACAAGGAGAAATTTTTGTCATTTTAGTGAGAAAAGAATACTCTCCACTATTGTGTGGCATCTCCAGAGCATCAGGAAATTTTAATAGTTCATCCTTTTGATATTCACGGTGAAGGTGCCTACCAGAGCAGCAGGAATACTTAGCTGTACTAGTAGGGCTTTTCCATTACTTCAGGCCTGTGGAATATTTACACTTTAAAAAGTTACGATATTTAAAACATATTTACTCCAAATTTGTGCTGCTTTGCAGCTTTTCCGTGCTCTGATTGCAAGAGCAGAAGCAGAACTAGCCACGGGATTTAAATGAAAGGTTTGCCTTTTCCAAGGGAACTCACTTTTCATTTCAGTCAAATTTTGGACATGGTTTTCCCAATGAATTGGAACGAAATACCAACAAAAATCCTCTCTGGCCAGCTTCAATAGTAAGTGCAAAAATAGAGCTGTTAACACGATGCATGGTAGCTTTGAGAGCAACAACCATTTCCTTTTTGTGTAATATTACAAGAAACCAAACACTGAGTGTTTTGAATGACCTGACACTTTTTTTACACTTCATAACACTTTTTACACATGAGGTCATCCTACATTATTGCTTTAAGGCAGAAAAATATCATTTCCTGACGTGACAATGAACATAATCAAGTTCTTTACAGTTCTGCCAGGGCTGGTAAGGAGCCCAGATCACAATATCAGAAGTCTTGGCTTTTTAACCAAGCTCGCTGATCAGAGCACAAAACACACTGATTGTGCTCTTTAATCACAGCAATGTGTCGTTTTGGAGTGGGATATAAAGCCCGGGGTCTTGATAGGAGGGGGCCAATTGGGGGTTGTCACTTTGTGTCTGGAAGCAGTGACCCACGTGTGTTTATTGGGTCAGAGTTCTGCTTCCCCGAGCAGTGTCTGCAGCCCCCGGGAGCCGTGCAGGAGCTGGAACAAGCCTGGGGAAGGTGGTGGCTTCATCTCCTACTGTGGGGGCTCAGCAGGCTTCAGGCTCCTGCCTTCCATGGATCTCTGCTGGATTTTGAGGAAGGAAGCTTGTACTAGGATAATTACAGTGAGATGATTGAATATCAGCTCTGCTTCCTCAAGGATCGAACAAAAAATGACTTTATTGTGCTTTTATACTCTTTGGTATTTGTATTATCGGTTTCAGTAAAATTTATATTGAATCGTAGAGAGAAGCCAATTATTCCTTTCTGTTGTTGTTTTGCAAGAAGCCCTTCTTCTGTTCCTTAGATGCTTCTTGCCAAGGCATGATTATTTTCTTAAATTAGCAAAATGCTAATTTTAATTGCAAAGTGCAATTAAAAACTACTTTGCATATGTGTGGGGAAGTTCAGGAAAAATATTGGGGCTCTTGTACCATGTGCTTGACTGCAATATTTAAACTAGTCATCACTGGTCCAGCCATTCTCATACAATATTTTCTAAGCTCTGCCATTCAAATCAAAATAAATCAATACTAGAGATTAATAGTGGAACAGAAACAGTTTACAGCTCCTGGGTCATTCTGCAATAGCAAGATGACCAGAGCTGTCTGGAACACTTGTGTAGTGACTTCGTATGTCATTTAAATGTATTGTTGTGTTTCTTTCATTCTTTTTAAAAAGTACTTCACACCTGTATTGGTTCCTTGTAAATACTTAGCATTATTAAAACCAGTGTTTTTCTCTCATCATTTAGTGCAGTCTGAGATCAAAGCTGCACAATCTCAGTTACTGGGGCACAATACAGTGTGTTGGCAAACACGTTGGAACAATTTCCAGTAATTTTGGCTAAGTCTTAGAGGAAGTGGAAAGTAACACAGATTTACTGAAAGGGCTACACATTCCCTTACATGATCTGGAAAACAAGACTTCACAGCAGAAGGTAATTGCAGTGAGCATCCAATAACAAAACCTGAAATTTAATGTTCTTTTCCCCTCTTGCTGTGGTAAGAAAAAAGTTATGCCTTATATGTATTAGTCTCCCCTGCAGATACTATGATTTTGTTCTAAACAAGCTTATATATCACAGCAGAGAAGTAAAACTCTCTTCATGTTACATAAATTGCTTGGTCTCACCAAATGGCATTTTTTCCTCTGAACAACCTCAGAGTTCATAAAATTTTGATAACCTCTTGGAAATCGCTTAGAGAGCCGAGTTATTTACATTATTTGGAGAAACAACAAATTTTAGCGCTGGAGAATCGCGAGGGCGGAGTCAGCCCTTGTTTATGGAGTTTGGCTTTCCTGTGTCCCCAGGGGGCGATTCCCGGATTGCCGGGGCCGTGTCCCTCCTTGTTTTCCCTGCAGCGGGGCCTGGGCCGGGTTCTGCTTCTGCTTCTGGCGGGGCTGGCTCGCCTCGGCCGCGCCTGCCCGTGCGAGCAGCTCGCAGCGTTCCGTGGGCAGCCCTGGCCACGGAGCAGGAATGTTTTACTATTGTGTTACTGGGCACTGATAAAAGTTCGCAGGCTTTTTATGGTCAGGTCCTCCAAGTGGCACTTGGTGTTTTGGTGATAAGGAGGCAGAGCTCTGGCTGTCAGACCCAGCCTTATTATCTGTGACAGGGAACTGTGGCTGAAATCCCTCCACAATGACAGGAACCCCATCTGGAGTGACGGTTTCCAGAACCTGAAACGGGAGATACTGAGGCATTTTCCTTCCTCATGAGTCAAAGCAGAGTTAACTCCATTGTTAGCAAAAATGACATGCAGTCACTGAGAGGAAGGAGGCATTTTTATATTTAAATCTCTTCCTTTTTGTTTAAGTCGGAGGATACGTTCGGGGGGATGAACTGGCAGAATTACGCTTTTAAAAGCTTTCACTGGATTGCTTTAGACTGTTGAAAGGAGCTCTGCCGAACCTCCCTTGCTGCAAGACTTCAATTGCCTCAGCGTGTTTATCACGGGAGCTGCACTCTGTGTGTGCATGTCTTGCAAACCCTTTCTTTGCAGAGCCTCAGTGCAGCTCTGTAATCGTGTCCCGGACGCCGAGCGCACATAAAGACATTTGGGTTCTATTTCCAGAGCGCCCCGGGCTGCAGGGGTTAAGTGTAATCCCGATTACACAGCGTTAACATTTTCCCTGCTGATATCAAAGTGTAGCAGACTGGCAGGCTGACTTGTTAGGAAGGGCTGCGAGAGGGATAACAGGCTCTGACCTTGAGAGGCCGAGGCCGGCCCTTGTATGGCCAAGTCCATTTATGTGTCCAGCTGATTGGTTGGAGGAGCAGCATCGGAGCCGTGACAGGTGCTGGAGGAGCCTACACCTGTTTTCCCCATATGCTGATTTAGTGATTACATTTTTGTGGGAGTTCCAGATACTGTGTGGGATACGCAGAGCAAGCCAGGAAACTTGAGAAGGAATTGCAGCTTATGGTGAACTGTGATATTAAAGAATTTCAGGCGACGAATTGGATTTTCAATTCCTGTTTTCAAGCTGCGGTAGAAATAAGCAGGATTTTGCATATATATGAATAGTGAGGAAGTCGTGTGTACTTTTTATTGTACTAAAAATCAGTTGGCAGTAAAAAAATGCTGGTGAATACTATGAGCTAAAATACTTTGTTTTGTAAATCAGAATTTCAGTGCGTAATGTAATTTGCTTCTATAGGAAAACATGGGGGGGTTTTATGGTGCTGGAAACGTCGGCTTGCAGATTTCTGATCTTCACGGGTTTTAATGTAAAATTCATGGAATATAGATAATTTCTGAAAAAAGGAAGTATGCAACTCCCTTGTGCCTGTGTAGTCCTACTGCTTCTTTATGTACAGATAACATGTATCTGTTTAAAATTTTTATTGCTTTCCTTTTGAAAATTCTTTTAAAAACATTAAAGATTTTTCCACGGGTAATGTTTTAAATACTTTTTTGCTATAAATCAGAGCTTGCAGAGAGAAATTTCTGATTGTGTAATAGGTTGAAAAAGAAAAACAAGAAATACAAATATATCTTGTAATTTGGTCATGAGACCTGTAGTTTCACATCCTTTCTTTAATGGCTGGATTGTAGACAAGCTTGCTTTTTTTTTTTTTCCAGGGGATGTTGTTGTGAGTTCTCCATCAGAAAACAGGAAGTAGCTCCATAAAGTTAGTCTGAAGGACACAGAAAAAGCTTATATTTAGCAAACGAAGTCATTTTAGAGAGGGATTATGTAATTTCTTTTTTGCAGTTCTTGTTATCGTGCAGGATGACAGAAGTGCAGGAAGATCCTGTCTATCAATTGCTGAGACTGTTACAGATATTAATGTCCTGCAGTTATTTAACTGGATCAAAAATTTTAGCCACTGTGTTTGTCAGAATATAACTGTATGCTCTTTAAAATGTGAATATTAAAATTGAGATGCTAAAATTATTTCATTAAAGGTCCAGTAAACTGGCTTTTAATTACCAGTGAATACATGAACTCCTTTGCCACAGGCTTGAATGTTCCTTGTCAGGAAACTTCACTCCATCAGCCAATGTCTAAAAACGATTTTGCATGCAATGCTGGGGAGATGAAGTGGTTGTAGGGGGAATTTATCTGTGAGATGGCACCTGGGTGAACCTTTTCTCTTTGTGTACTTTGCTACTATCGTGAAAGACTGATTCTGTCTGTTACACAGTGAGTTTTGTCTGTGAAAGTTTAATGTAGTTTCAGGGGCTCTGAATGATTCAGTAGTGTACAAAACTTCTTGGCAAGTTAGTATGATTTGTATGTGAATTTTCCAATTGTATTTCAGACCTTAAGAAAGAAAGGCCTTAATGGTTGTGAGAGCCCTGATGCTGACGATTACTTTGAGCACAGTCCACTATCGGAGGACAGATTCAGCAAACTAAATGAAGATAGTGATTTTATTTTCAAGCGAGGCCCTGTAAGTACTTTTATTTTATCTCTACTTTTTATTTGTTGATCCTTTTTATTAACTTCATTATTTAGGCTCTGAACAAGAAGGAACACAGAGGGTGCGACAGCCCGGACCCTGACACTTCATATGTGCTCACGCCACATACAGAAGAAAAATATAAAAAAATTAATGAAGAGTTTGATAATATGATGAGGAATCATAAAATCGCAGTGAGTACTAAAGTATGGTTTGTGCTTCTCTTACGTGCATGAGAATTTTCATGGTGTTTGCTTAGCACTGAAAACCACTTCAAAGACAAGAGGATGTAATGGCTTGAGAGGGAAAAGTACTTCTGAGGAAAAACGAGATTGTGATACCTGGTCTTATTGAAAGACATTTTACTGTAAAGAATAAGAAGAATCATCTCTAGCCTCGGTTTTGCACTCCCAGCTTTTCATAGCTTTGGAACACAAGACAACATTTCAAAATTTCAGGAGCCTGCTGCATTACCTAATCCTACCTAAAATATATTTACCAAGATAGGTTTTTGTTGTGGGATGTCAGATCATTTATTTAGATCTTGTAGGTCTTCATCTGTCTGGTGATCAAGATTTTACAGTATGTGACAAGCAGGCAAATAGAATTACATTAATTTTGTCTATCTATATATAAAATCTATTCTCTCTCTCTATATATATCTATATATAATGTCTAACCAGTAGAATTTCTGTTGCTCAAGTCTGGATGTAGAAAGTTATTTAGATAATTAAAATTAGGGCTGCTGCACAATGAGAGTCTCAAAAGATTGCCCCTGCTGAAATTCCAGTAGATACTTCCTTGGACTCTGGAAGATATTTGAGTATTTTCTCCCAAGTGCCAACCCAGTGTGCAGCCATAAGTCACTTGGCTCCAGAGCTTCAGTTTGGGGATAAAAGGAGTGGAAGTGTTGGATGTTTTTTGGTGGAGGTGTTCATGATGACATTTAATTTCCACCTACAAAATCAGTTAGTGTTGAGTATTACTAAGTATTTTCTAAGAAAACTAATACAGGGTTCTGCTACAGCCTTTGAATTTTTTAAGAGTGCAAATCTTGTAGCAGTTGAAAGAGATGGACTGGATGGGTTAATCTGCAGACACCCCGGGGCACTTGAGTAGTGTCTCCAAATGACTGCTGATATTGGAAATCATTTCATCATTCAGAGCATAAAAGATCTCTGGGGGCTGAGCAGCAAACTGACAGTCAGGACACCCAGCATCACTTCTGGTAGCACTTTATACTTTGAATAAAGCCAATATATTTTGAAGATTTTGATACCCGACATTTCTGTGTTGAGGCATCTTCAGGCCTCATCTCTCAGTGTGTTACGGCTAAATGGGTTTTTGGTGAACAGCCTAAATGTCTGTGTGGACATAAGTGTAAATAAAAAGGGCAACATTATGTTTTAGCTCTGCAACTCTGTATTTGAAACTCAAATTTGACCAATTATGTTTCTGTTTCCAGTACTTCTGGGGCTGTGTAAGAACACGGTTTCTCTGTTCTCGAGCACTCATTGCTGTCAAAGGATAGGAATGAGGCAAAGCGTGAAGAATTCGCTCGTAACCAAATGAGCACCATAGATGGGCAGAGACAGCCTTTATTGTAAGGTGTGGGGTGAGGCTGTCACTTATTGGTTCTCTATTGAGAAACCTACAGAAAAAATGTCCCAGCTCTTACATCCTAGCAGTGTGTTCAGCATACTTTCAGGTATTTCCAGTTTACTTTGAGCTGCTCGACAGTGTGCTGTGTAAAACACCCTGGTTTTGGTAGACACTGAGTAGTTTCAAGTAGTTTCCCCTGAAAACAAGCCACCAGTAGTGCTTGTCATTGGTTAGATATTGTGAATGATTTGCTAGCTTTGTGTTGTTCTGCTTCATTACTTTTTCCTTCCACCTGTGCCAAAAATTGATGATGATTCTTAGAATGCTTCAGTAGGGACATTGTTGTTGGCTCCCACTAGTAAGAGATTTTGTTTCTTGTAGAGAATATATTCTGCTCTTTTAATTAGTATAGTTATTGTTACATTTCTTGTTTATCTAACTTCCCATGCAGAAGTATTATTTTAAGGGATTTTTAAGCTACGCATGATGAAATTGCATTTTTTAAAGTGTACTTGCTAGGTCATGTGTTGGTCATCTGACTTTGACCTCTTAATCACAACTATCACCTCTCTATTCTGTCAATACATACTACTGGGTTTTTGCTCTTAAATTGTACCTGTCATGGTTTTGTTTCCAGTAATTATGAGAGTTGTGAAAAAAAATAGTCCCTTTTGTTTCAGAAACCCATCACTGTCAAAGGATAGGAATGAGACAAAGGCCAAAGAAGTTAGTCATGACCAAATGAGTACCATAGATGGGCAGGCAGCTCAGCTTTTGATTCAATAGCTGTTGAATAACAAACATATATACTGCAGAAAAACAGTTGCCTTTTAAATAATGCTGTAAAAACTAGAATTAAAAAAATTATTTTTGCAAAAAAGACAGAGTGCTTATTCAAGCAGGGGTATGGGGAACCTGAAATGTTTAAATTAAAATTATTGAACTTTGTGGTTTTCTAAAGATCTGTTTATTTTTTTAGTCTGTTGAAAAACAAAGTCTTAGCGATTAGTAGCAATATATTGGCAAAGTTATTATTAGAAAATGTTATTACTAACTTGTTCTTTTTTGTGTGATAACTGTTTGTAACGTGCATGTTTATGCTTACATTTTGGAGGTTCAACAGTTCACTGATATGTAGACATGTTTAGCTTGTCATTGCTTTGTAATAATCCAAATTAACTGTTAAATTTTTTGTATTTTTGAGCTTGTGAATTCATATGAATACTTTCAGTTTTCTCTGTTTGAACTTTACATATTTGCGAAGTTTGAGTAATTCTTTGGAACTGTAATTATGTGATGTATAGGAATTTTAACACCATATTTTACAACAAATGGATGTTTTAAAACTGTGTGCTTAGTAGAGTTTAAAAACTAACAGAATTAACTTTAATAAAAACCAACAAACTGCTGTAACTGAGAATTTTTCTAATGTGCAGTTTCTGCAAACACAGTTGATGCTAACAGCGTTGTCTTCTTGTTCCTCATCTTCTCTCCCGCAGCCCGGCTTGCCTGCCCAGAACTTCTCCATGTCGGTGACGGTTCCAGTGTCCAATCCCAACACTTTAACCTACAGCAACCCAGGGAGCTCCCTGGTGTCCCCGTCCCTGGCTGCCAGCTCCTCGCTCACGGACACGACCATGCTGTCCCCGCCCCAGAGCGCCCTGCACCGCAACGTGTCCCCTGGGGCACCGCAGAGACCGCCCAGCGCCGGCAACGCAGGTGAGCTCTGCTGCTGCTGCTGCTGCTGCCGCTGCCCCTCCCTTCCACAGCCCGGCCATCGCCTGGCACACCCCACCAAAACCCTCCCAAGTCACAAGTTCTCTGTGCTTTCAGTGCACTTGCACAGCTGAAGTTTTGATGTAAAGAATTATACAATACTGTAATCGAGCAAGTCAGTTTAATGCTCTGGCTTATTTTGATTAGGTGGAATGCTGGGGACAACTGATCTCTCAGTGCCAAATGGAGCTGGTACCAGTCCAGTGGGTAAGTGCAGTATCATGTATTTGTTATAAAAAATAGCCTTGTGGTTTCAGTTTCTCAGTTATTCAAAAGCAATTTTTTATTTTGACTCTTTGGAAAAAGTGGCTGTGGCAGAACAAAGGTCGTAATTTTTTTAGCTGCAGTGCAATTGTCAAGTTTTATAAATTATTATCAGGCATTTAACTTTTTACTGCTGTGCCCTTTCTACTTCAGTAATTTTTGCTTTTTTTTGGTGGTTTTCAGTAGTGGCATGCTGCTGCTGCTTTTGTGTTTCTCTACAGGTGTAATTACAGTATTCTAAAAACATCCTGTGTTTGCCAAATGTGAACTATTGCACTAAAGGCAACTCAGCTCAGTTCTCAACTTCAGTATTTGCAGGACCTTGATATTTGATGCTGGCTGTGGTGCCAATCAGAATGAAGCAAATACAGACTGTATTGTTTGTATTGCCATGTGTATCTTGCTAATCATTTTCTAGCAATTACATGAAGAAAGCAATGAGTCTTGGAAAGTGATAGCTAGGATCTGTCTTAGTTTTGGATGATTATCAGAATTTCTTCTGAAAACAAATTAGAGATATTGCCAAAAATCAAATCCACAGTATTTTTTGGCCTTCAGTAAAAATATATGATAGCACTTCTTCATTTCAATAATATTTTGTCTCCCCTAAACAAAATTTAGCACTCTGATATAAAGAGGGGCAGGCAGCCACTGAAATGTGTCGTGCCACAGACAGACAAAATAAATGACAGCTCACCCACTTTGGTCACGTTCCTCTGTGCCACTGGAAGTCGTGCTGGCTGAAGGTCAGTTTTGCAAACACACCTAACTCCTCTTGGGAAGTGTTCATAGCCTGGAATTAGAGAAGCAACTGTTGACCTTTCAGTGTTTGCCCACTGGCTACTTCGTGTGGCAGCTGGGAAAAAGTTCTTAGAACATCAAGTCAGGCAGTTGAATTGATGAATAAAAAATGCTGCAGCGTTCCAAGGCTGAAAGCACAGGATTGACTTTCCACTCTTTATCCATTCCTTGGCTATGTGCAGCAAAGATATGAAATATTAAAGAGTGGTTTCCATCAGGTAAGCAAGATTTTAAATGGAGGAAACTTCCTCAGTTGATAAAAGATGGCTATTTTTAGAAACTGTAGAGGTCAGATGTTGATTTCCATAGGATTTTTCAAGTCAGACTGAGTAAGTTTGTTATCAGGCTGTTTCAGGCCTCTTTTCACAAATATTAAGAGCGGCTTCAGATTTAAGACTCCTTCCTTCAATAAGCAAATAAAACAGTGGTTACAGTGCTTGCTATAGAGTATCAAACTCTAGAAATGCCCAGTTGCAGCAGCTTGGGGAACATATTTAATGCAGTAAAATGTTTTCCTCCTTGCATTTATTAATAGTTTATGTAAAAAGTCAAAATGCATCACTTATCTCTTACTTTGCAGAACATCACACCCAAGATGTTATACATATACCCACTCACTTCTAGAAAGGTTTGTCATGCAAGTGAGAGTTGTGACTGTACAAGAACAGGGGAACATCTTTAAGTACCTCTAGTGAAACTCAAATACCTGGTTAACACCAGAATGCTAAATCAGAGGGGTACCCGGAGTTGTCAGAGCTCCACTTGCTGTGAGTTCTGGCATAAAAACTTTGTAACTGCTGACAGGTGCACAAGAACCTTCTCAGTTACAACCACAATCAAGAAATCATACGTAACCAGATTGACTAAATCTGCTGTCAACTTGAGCTTGACAGCTGCTCTTGAAATGTATCTCATGTTAATTATGTCTGCAGACAATAATGGTTTTAGTTTCTTGCTGCATTTATTGTAGAATTCACTTTTAAAAAATCTTATTTTCTTCTTTTAGCTTCCAGGTTTTTTTTTTAAACTTCTCAGGAATGGAGAATTCTCCTATGGATGTAGTGAAAGGTCACGTGCCAAATTTGCAGCTCACAATTTATAGGAGTGATGTCAGAGGTAAAGATGGGGAGTATTGGCATATCCATATTCACAGATACTTTCTTATAATTAAATAAAGGAAAAACCCATCTTCTTCAATATTATGAAGTACTTGTGCATCTGAGATTCTGTTCTCATTTCCTTGAAAGACACTTACATGCCTTTATCTCTTCGTAACAAGCAAGTAAAGGTTATCTTGCTTATTTGGGACCCAGTTCAAACAAAGATGTTGCATAAAATGGCTCATATTGAGTTCACATGAGTTTTTTTCTCAAGTCCTGTGTAACTTGATTGGAATGGAAATGATTTGCTTTAGCAGTCAATCTGCCAACTTAACAGTTTTTCTGTGGAAAATAACTTTGAGTAAAAATATCTGCGTGTTGTAGCAAAGATTGGTAGGTGGTTTTTTATATCCAGAACAGAAAATTTTGTGATCACTTTATAATACTGAGAGCTTACTTCACATGCAGCTGTCATAACTCTGAAAAAGCATTTTCATTTTGTAATATTTTTAAAATTCTACCCACCACATAAAAAACATTTGCTGAAAATTTTTACTTGGCAAATATACCAGTTTTGAGAGGGAAAAAATGTCCAGCATTATAATGGAGTTTGCTCTAGAGCTAATTTATTTTTTCTGTTAATTAGATCAAATGTTTCTGAGCTAGAACATTGATGATCTTGTTGCTTCTGGTCAGTGTTAAACCCTGTTCAGTTTGTGATGGGCATCAGACGTGCTCCAGGAGTTTCATATGACCAGGATGTGGAGAGCACCTCAGGCAAAGCCCAGATACAGGGGAGAGTTTCTTTGGCTTAGGACTGGATGGATGGATGGATGGATGGATGGATGGATGGATGGATGGATGGATGGATGGATGGATGGATGGATGGATGGATGGATGACATTCCTGTTTGCCATGAGTTCTGCTTTGCTGTGTTCTAGTTGATTGGAATCATCCCATGAATCATCCACAGGTTGCCGGTGAAACACATTTGCAGTGACCTTGTGCCGTCCTTGAGGACTCTGAGAATCAGCAAAGCTCAGAAATATCACCACAGTTACTCAATCTCTACTTTTTCTTCCACACTTTTCACGTGTGGCTTTGAGCCAGAACCGTGCCAGGGACCTGAGCTGGTTTTCATTGCCAAGGCTGCATAGAAACAATAAAGATTAAGACCTGAGTTTTTCCCAGTCCCAGGGAATTCTTAAGGAATTTTTGGAAGTGGAGGCTGTTTCTGATTTCACAAAGACATAATATTTTCTGTCAGTACATTTCTATGTCAGTGAAATAGCCCTTCTGGTCAATAATGCAGATTATGGACACAGTTAATCTTCTGGAAAAGAAGAAAAAAAAGAAAAAGAAATTGTCTTTCCTCTTACATTTTTACTATCAGGAGAATGGATAAAACAGACCTGGTCTGCCTGGGTACTGAATTACTCCTCTTTGTTCCAGAGCTGTATCTTCTCTAATGTCCTCACTAATCTTCAGCTTCTGAGAACGTGAAATAACCTCAGGAGTACTGATTTTCTTCGGAGCAGAAGTGAAGGGTATATCTGCTGTCTTGTGAGCTGTTGGATCTCTGCTAAGAGTCAGTGTAGATCATGTGTGGTCTCCTATCCTGGCCCGAGGAGGGATTTTGCAGAGGTGCCACTGACAGCTTGCACACACCTGTAAAAAGTGCTTGGAGTTGCCAGAAAGGGATCAAGACAAAACTGTGAATAGCCACACCTGTAAATGGTTCCCTTTGTCTTGAGGGCTTGGCTGATGTGTGGATGTGTGTGAGGATAAAAGAATCTCTGAGCTTGGTTTTGCACAAGTCTGAATCTGCTGCAATCTGGAGTGCACCAGAGGCTTCAATAACAGAAAGGCTCTCTGTGCCTTTCTAGTCGTGTTTGCTTTGTGAAATGAGAGACACCCCAGCAGGAGTATCCAACTGACTCCTGAAAAACACCTCTTGCAGTTTCGGGCAAATGTTCTGCATTGATGCTATCAGCCTCTTCCTTAAGAAAGCAGCTTTCTTGTGCCTCTACCCACTCTTGACATTTACATCATGTCCCCTTGCATCAGCTACAAGCCTTGGCCCTGTGGGAGAGGACCACCTTAGGAAAGCAGCTGTAAATAAACCCTGAGCATGTTCCTACTTCAGGCTGTGCACTCCTGGTGGTGTTTCAGATCTGTGCTTCCTCTGCAGTGTGACAGGCAGGATCAGTCCCTGGTGGTCTCTCCCTGGTCAGAGCTCCTCACTTCCCAGCTGTATGGAAAGGGATCTGACTTCAGAATGTTTGTTCACCTGCTGCTAAACACAGCACACAGAGGTTCCTGCTGTGCTGGCAGTAGTGTCAGTGGCTTGCTTTGCTCTGATCTCTGAGAGGACACAGGTCAGTCCAACAGTCAGGGCTTCACCTTCTCCAGGGAAAGGGCTGAGGGCTACAGCTTCCAGGCTCTCCTGAAGGAAGAGGAGTTCTGCAGAGCAGCTGTTCCACGGGGTGTGAGCTGAGCCCTTTTCCTTTGCTGGATGTTGTCAGCACATAACAAAGGCTGATCCATCCATTGCTCTCTGATTAAATCAGCTCACAAGAAATGACTGGCTGAAATCAGCATAAAAAACATGCTGGTAAGAAGAAAGAAAGTATTTGATTTTTTTTTTTTTTTATAACTATAGCTCTTTCTCCTTGGAAACCACCCATCTGCATGACATGAGGTCAGTTCAGCCCCTGAACTACCCTTAGGTTTCAGCTGAGATTTCATATCTTGCTATGTGTGTTTGCTGTCTTACCAAAATTTCTGATTTACTGAGAGGTCCATGACAGTTCTGGTTTGAATTTGCCATACAGATTCTTATTCTGCCAATTATTAGTGCCAATTATTAATCTCTCAGCTGGGTTAAAGTCTCAACGTTTACATAATGTCCCCTTGCCCAGGATACCCTGCCACATCACCATTTCTCTCCTCCTTTCTTTGCCACTCTACTTTGGCTTTGTATAGACATACAGAAATCAGCAAATTTAGGAAGTATACTGATGTAATTAACTGTAATCTGTGTAATTGACAAAAGACCTAAAATACATCCAGTTGCTGTTGGTGATGTTCACTCAGGTACAAGAGCAGTGTGCCTTTATTTAGGTTTGCTGTTGCATTCTGAATAATAACCACCCTTTAAATTCCAAATTTCCTTGAAAATTCTTTCTCCTTTTATGTAGCTGTAGGCAAAAGAAAATTTCCAACAACCTGGGAAATGAGCTCTTTTTAAAGTTCTGTAACATGACTAAGCATTCCCTTGACATTTAGTCATGTGTATTTCTTTTTTGCTGCCTTTTAATATCTAAAGTACTGCCTTAGAAGCATAAATCTTACATATTAGACATGTTATCTGACATACTGATTTGTAAAGATCAGTAGAAATAAATTTATTTCAGATTCCTTGAGATATGACAGTAAATTCTTTCCAAAGCTAATGTAGAACTGGAGCTTTTTGAAATGATGGTAGAATCGGCAGTGACTGCTGTGCAGAACTGAAAATGGTAGGAATGGCATATGCTGTTTTTAATTTCCACTTGAATCTGTCACACTAAACCCTAAAGTAAACAAATTGAGCAACTAATGCACACAGAAATGCTATTGTTGGTTTTACTTGCAATATGTCCCCCTGCCCAAGGTTCTTCATGGAAATGTTTTCCTTCAGTAGATCTTATCTGGTCTCCTGATGCCTCATGAATCCATGGTGTGTTGCAAACACAACTTCCAGTTTGCTTCTAATTGTGTGACGACTGTTGGGTTTTATGATGTCACTGGAGGCATAAATATTTATTTACTACAATCCATATTTTTGCTTAACCTTACATGGCTTAGCTGCTTGCCCACAATTATTCCAAAACTGTGTATAACTGTTCAGTTTTTCTCCAAAATTAACCACAAAAAAAAAAA
The DNA here is from genome assembly GCA_037013685.1 of Acridotheres tristis. Lineage (NCBI taxonomy): Eukaryota > Metazoa > Chordata > Aves > Passeriformes > Sturnidae > Acridotheres > Acridotheres tristis. The sequence goes on along the minus strand of CM072897.1, from coordinate 3,570,674 downwards.
ATAAAAGAAAAAAGAAAAGATTAATGGCATCAATGCCTATAATTTATTCCTTGAGTACTAATAAGTACATGGAGTACTTTCCAGCCACGTGTGTTCATTGTTTCAGCTGATGTGATTTATATAGTGAAATATGAGTCTGGCTCATGTAATTGAATGCTGTGTCTTGGGCTGCAGGACAGTAAATGAGATTAAGCTGTATTATGTCTCTGAAGGCAGAATATCCAGTTGGTATCATGGGTGGGTTGTAACATTTCACTTCAGAAAAGAAGTTGCTTTAAAAGTAAACACTTTCTGACTAAACAAGAAGTAGGCTAATGTACGTTGGCAGGGTTTGTTATCATCAAATCTAATTAAATTATGATTCATATAATTGAGAGCTTGTATTTGCATTGGTGTCTGTTTTCCAAAGGACTGTTTTGAACATGCTTTCACGTCTGTTTTAAGGAATTAGAGTTAAATAAAACTTCGGAAGTAAAAATGGTTGTATTTTTACACATATGTAGGATTTTACATTCTGTTTTCATTTCCAGTTTGAAAACGTTTTTAAACATAAAGTATTGTCTTTGGGGAAGATCTATAGCAGGTAGGGTAGAAACAATTTCTGTATTATATGAAATAGTGAGTAGAATTTATGGGGTTATTAAGGCCTTGGTTTGGCAAAGGGCTGTGTAGTTGCATCATCCTGTACTCATTATCTTTTTCTGGCTCCTGACCTTGCTCTAAGAAATACCACACGTTTAGTTATCCTTTCACTCTTAACTGGTAATTTGATTTTCTTATTAGATTATTAAAAGGAAAAAGGCTTGAAGTTTCATACTAAATATTCTGTACTCTTATTGCAGCCCCAGCATATGATCGATACAGACACTCCAGTGTTTGCTCAGTGTTCAGTGCCAGCTCTTTATCACAAAGGGCTGCTATTGGATTCATACCCACAGTATTGCACACTTAGGATATTTTTTGTTGCTGTTTCTCCCATTTTTAATACATTCTAAACACTCCTTTTGAGAAGTGTTCAGACTTTTGTCAGAAGAAATGCTTTGACTCTGCCCTGCTGCTGCCTGATACTTCACAGAGCAGGCAGTGGCAGGGAGTTTGTTGTTTTTGACAGCACCACTAAAAGCATGAAATGTTTCTGAAGGATTGGCAGAGCCTTGGAACAAGGGTTCAGGAAATGACTGGATTGGGTGTGGAAGAGAGACACTGTCCAGATTTAACACTCGGGCTACCGAAATACTTGAACCAGAGGACAGGAAATGGTATCATAGGATGGCCCCAAGTGCTGTACAGAACCCCATTGTTTGCACAGACTGGGATTGTTGTGCAGCTTAAACTGCTCAGAACTCACAGCCCTGCCATGGAAAGGTGACATGGCAGCCTCAGTGAGTAAAAAAATGCTATTTATTATTGCATTAAAGCCCAGACTTTACTTCCATTATAACCGTAGGATCTTTAAATGCTCTGGCGTTTATGCTGAAAATGGGAGATGCCATAACGAAGTTTCAGATACAATTTGGTGATACTTGTCCTCCCTACCATATTTGCAAATCCATTTAATTTTTACCCTGTCCATTGTGTAGGATGTCAGTCAGTGTCTGCAGGCTGGCTGTAACTCATGCTGCACTCATTATAATGGATAGGAATTGATGCATAACTCTGTTAACAAAACCGTGATTTCTACGAAAACCATCTCCGTTTCAGGAACCTTAAGGGTAGCACAGAACTAAATTTCTCCTTTTGGCTTGTTGGTTTTTCCATGTGACCCAGCTGTGGAGAGTTTTCTCCTACCAGTCAAGAGTATATTTAGCTCTAGTGTGTATTCTCAGCTCCCTGCTTTTCAATCACTCCACCTAAATTTTATCACTAACCTAGAAGCATCCGAATAAATCCTACTGTTTTCTGCTGAGGAATGTAGATCCTTTAATCACAAAATGAATTTTTGCTGTGGTTTTTAATACAGAAGGAAGAATGCTGACATGAAAAAACTTCCTGCTGTATTCCTTCTTTCCCCCATAAGTTCTGAGTTAAAAGTCATATTCCCATACCGCCTATGCAAATGCTTCAGGAAAGTACTAAATTAGAATGACTCTTCCTTGCTCTGTTAACCTTGGAAAGCTCAAGGGACATGTCAGATCATCCATGTATGGTCAGGCTTTTGGCACAGTGGGAAATCCACAGAGTGAGTAAATCCAGAGGAGGCTTCCTCACAGCATCTTGGTGAATTCCCATCGAGGTTCTCAGTGTGCCCTGGCTGAGTGTCTTGGTTATGTCAGGCACCTCCACCAAGTTTTGTGCCCTTGCTGAGACATGTTGCTTGTTCTTCCTTCTTGCTGTGCTTTCAAAGACATTAAAAATGTTGCTAAAGAAGGTAGAATGTGACACTGACAACTTTCTTATTTTAATTGCTTTTAGATTAATATGTATTTAATGCAATAAAATTGGATTGGGCATAGGGGCCTATTCAAATTAGAATAATAATGCAAAATTCATGCCAGCGTGGCGCTATGGGCGATTAGGAGAGAATTTCCCACACAGTGAACTTTGTCTCCTAGACTTTTCCCTGATTGTGCCTATAAAAGCTGCTTTCAGACCTGCAGTGTTAATGCAAACAGAATCCTACTATGAATTGTGTTTATTTATACACACACACACAGGTTCTGTAGGGTGAACTATAGGGTTCCCTGTTGCAAAATTCTCCTTAACAACTTTTTTTCTGTTTGCAGCTGAATAAGGTTTGTGTATTTTAAGAATTGTTGCTATAAATATGATTCTGTGATTGGAATGTGGCTTTACAATTTTTTCTGAGAAATATATTTTGGTTCACATGATTGGTGCTTCTGTCAGGATGGGAAAATGGAATACTGGGCAGTTGACTGATTTACTGCCTTGGTGCTGTTTTCTGGTCAGTTCTGAGTGTAAGCTGAGGCCTCTGCCTTGAGCATATTCAGCTTTTGGAGTTTTCAATGCTGAATCCTGGACCTCTAGGCTTTGACTTGTCCAATTCCACTTAGAATGAGTACCAGGAGTAAGATAGAGAAAGACTTGGTTAAATAAACCTATGGGCATAAATGATGTGTGTATCTGGAATGAATTTAAGGGGAAAGGATTTGTTCCCTTCATTGCTGCTAAATATAACAAGCAGAGAGTAAATGTTGATACTGAAATTAGTCCTGCAGATCTGGGAGGTTTATGAAGAATAAATTTTAGAAACAGAGACTTTAAGAGCTGATCTTTTGTTCTCATAGGAACAATTCAGTGTAGTCCATGCTCTCTCTGTGGGGGTGGGGACTAAGTGAGGTGCAAAACCCTCACTTTTCTGCAGGCTCAGCCTGGAGGAGCTTCAAAGGGCAAACTAAACACAACGGATGTTATTAGAAATAGTTCTTAGGCAATTTGCTCTTCTCAGCGTTTAAGCTGCCACAGCGTGCCCTTGAAGTGATATTCCCTTTCCATATTGATCCTCTGGTCAGAGTGGTTTGTGTTTGTTCAGTTGTTCAATACTCAGCCCCTTGTGGGACGTTCATTATCGGAAGATTTACAAAATTAATATTTCATAACTGGTACATGAGTGAGCACCAAAATTTTGTATTGTCCTTCTCCTCAGTCTTACAGTCCATTTGTTTGTCCTCTTTTCAGGAAATGGATTTGTGAATTCCCGAGCTTCACCAAGTCTACTTGGTACCAGTGGTGGTGGGAATGGCCTAGGCAAAGTCATGCCTACAAAGTCCCCACCTCCACCAGGAGGAGGAAACCTTGGCATGAACAACCGCAAACCCGACCTCCGTGTCGTCATCCCACCCTCCAGCAAGGGCATGATGCCACCACTGGTGAGTTAAAACATTTGCTCTGGGTCTGCCTGGAAATGGACTGTTCTGCCCACATGCACAGGGAGAAACTGTCTCACCTGCTTACCACAGGGTACAGGAATAGAGAGGTGTTTGTATTCTGAAATGCCACTGATGAAAATCAAAAGTACAAGTTGTGGGGAGAAGTTCAGCTTGTAAGGAATTTTTCCAGCTGTGAAACAGCAGTCTGACCTAAACGTGGAAAGAGCACAGTCGTAGAGACAGGGCTGGGGACTTTGGTGGTGTGATGTGACATCCTCTGACTTGGTAGTGAGAACTCCGGTGGTTTGGAGGATGTGGCTTTTAAAAAGGGTTATCCATTATTTTGTGGAGGAATGGCTGATCTTATTGGTGATGTGAGCTCTATTAACGTGCCCTAAAGCACATTTTGTACCTGTTTTTCCTGGCTCATAATGGCTGTGGGATGTGAAGTGCAGGTTCTGTGGTGAGGAAGGGCTGAGAGCAGCACTGGTCTGATGTGGCAGCGTGGAACGTGACCTTGGCTGTCCTGTGGGGCCATCAAAGAGCTCGGGGGTGCTCTGCAGTGCTGCTCTGCACTTTGGCATCTGGGCACCGGGGTTTGTCCAGCCAGCCTGGGAATAGCACACGAGTTTCGTGTCAGCCATGAGGCAACCACGGCCTCGAGCCCAGAACAGGTCTTGCAGGAAGTGTTACTCTGCTTTTCCTTTAATTTACTTGGCCAAATCCTTTGGTCTTAGTCTTTTGCTGCCATGTAGAAATTTTCAATGTCTCTGTGGATGTTTTCTGTGTATGGAAGAATGGGCCATAACTAGGAGGAGCAGGATATAAACAACACAAGTACTCTCTGTATAATTCCTATTTGTTTTTAAGCTACCATAAGTGCTTACATTTGTTACTGGTACTCATGATGAATAATACCAAATTAATCCAAGTAAGAAAAGCTATAATTAGCCTCAGAGTAATGATTCTTGAAAAAAAAAGGGTTTTTCTAGGAATACTGAAGTGTAGGAGAGATAGGAAGTACACTGGCTGATCATTACAGTGACAATTACACTTCTAATTAGAAATAGAAGCAATAATGCAGTTCTGGTACTAGTGATGCACAGCACCTATTTATTTTATTCTGTGAAGAACAACATCATATTCAGCTTTGTGTTTGTCTGTGTTTTGGGGGGAATTAGGAGATTTCAGAGTAGATGCTGGCATGGAATGATGGTTGTGTGTGAAAGTGTTTTGTTGCTGAGCTGGTTTATTGGATCTGTGCAGCCAGAGACTGCCATGCTGCACATCCACAAGTGCAGCCCTGTCCTCGGGGTCACCAAGCTCTTGCTGCACCAATTTCCCCAAAGCCAGTGTTCTCTCAGTACAGCAGGTTTTATGTGACACCAATTTCATGAAGTATTACATTTCTAGCAGTATTATCTGCAGAATCAGGTGGCAAATCCACATTATTAATTAAAATGAATCAAAATCCTGAAGCACAAACGTGACTTTTTCTTTCATTTGAAAGCAATGCTATTTTTAGTAACTGTGTTATCCCTCTTGTTTGCTGAGTACAGTCGGAGGAGGATGAATTGGAGTTGGTGAGTTTGGGCTGCTGTTTGCTGAGAGACAGCAAGATGCTGGAAATGTCTTTCACTACAGCTTTTTAACTGTAGTTTCATTACATATTTTAAATAATTCCAGTGTTCCCTTGGTAGCAGACAAAAATATATGTGTTTTATCAAACTCAAAACCTGACCAATTCAAGTTGAAAACACATCTAAAGTCAGCGCTTGCCATTTGTAAACTTCTATTTTTTTTTCCTGAAAATGTTTCTGTTTTTCTTGGAGGGAACATTGGAAAAGAGCCTTACAAAGTAACTGTCCATGTGTATAGGATTTGTACTGCCTTCTATATGAAATACGAATAATCCCTTCCCATCCCTTAAATTATTGGAATATTTTTAGAAAGTGGCTTCACTTGTGAAGTTCTTCAGATTGTAACACCAGCCCTGTGTTACTTCTCTTCCTTTCAAGGAGATGACATCATTGCTGGTGAGGTCACCTTTTTGGAGGTTAGAATTATTTCATCCTGCGTGAGATTATCAAACCACAGGGGTGTTCCCTGTTTACCAAAAGGAATAGAGAATTGCAAATGAATAATTCTGCCTTTTTTTCCAGTGGAAAGATATTCTGCTTTTAAAAGGAAACTCTTTGGATTTGTGTGTTTTCTATTTTTTTTTCCCCAAAGGTTTTAACATTTGGCATTCTGTCTGGAAAATTAACACAAGGCTAAAATAATTCGTAACTTATTTTTAGAGCAAATATCAAATTGTTTGGCTCCTGTGGCACAAACCAGGCAGAAGATGCTGTGTCAGAATCACAGAGAAATAAATCGACCTACTGCAGACCTTGACTTGTTGTTGAACATGGACCTGTTGCTAATATGAGGCTCTAATTGCATGAAAGCATGGAAAATGTAGTGATTTAGATAAATTTCTTCATGAATGCATGCTGCTGGTTGATTTTTACCTTAAACACGATAAATAGATACAAAAAGTAAGGGAAGATGGTTTTTGAAATTCAGTATCGAAGTTTTTAAGCATTATTGGGATGTCTTGCTCATCGAGCAGTTAAAGAGCTCTCCCACTTTCCTCTCGCCTTCAGAGAGGAGTGTCTGGTTTTCAGTGCAAGCAGGAAATGTCAGTGTGACAGCGAACATTGAATGAGCTGTCCCAGGAATTGGAGCCGAAGTCTTGGCCGGGGGATTCCCGCGCCCCGCGCCCCGCGGGGTGGGCGATGGAGCCGCCGGGCCCGTGTGCCGCGGGCGCCACCTGGCGGCTCCGGGAGCTGCGAGCAGCTGTGGCGGGAGCGGCACAAAGGAACGGGGCAGGGTCCGCCTCGCGTGCCCGGGAAACGCAGGCGACACCTGCACACTCCGGAATGGTGCTCATTGCTGGGCTGGGAACCAGCTCCAGAGCCCGGCTGGGAACACTCGCTCTGTGTGCTTGGAGCTGAGCGCTCAACGTGAAAAGCAGCTACCAACGGTAGTGGAGCATGAAATAAAGATTCTGAATTCTTCCTGCTACATTTGCACCAGTTAAAAAGATTAAAAAAAAGAGATCTTGAAATTTGTCATGAATCTCCAAGGACAACAACTACTGGGCTCATCTAAATATTGCTTAGTGTTTTTGTGTGGCCGAGTTATATTCAGACAGATTTTTATATATTTTATATATGAAAGTTATATTTAGAAAGATATTTCTGATTTATATTCAGAAAGAACTTACCTCAGAAAACCACCTTTATTAGCCACTCAAAAAAAAAAAATCCCGTAAGGAAATCCTTTGGTCTGGATTGTTTCCCAGTATATTCCTCTTTACTTTTCCATTATGCAGTAATCCCAACTTTATAGGCAGCCATCCAAGAAAGCTTTGGAGAAAGGTCAATTCTTGACAGACACAAAAATCTGCTCTAATAACATCTCTTTATGCCAGATAAACTTGGTCTAGGGGAGATTTTCAGAAGTACGTAAGTGATTTAAAGGGATCAATTACAGAAAATCAGAGGGACTTTCTCTGGGAATTGGAGCTTAGAAACCTGGGAGTTCTGAAGCAGAGAGGGCACATCTGCCAATGTGTGTGTTTGGTAACAAATGTAAAGAGCCCCCAGTTCCTAGGGAGGCTCAAAGGTGGGAATTCCAGAGCAGCCAGACACAAGAGAGATCAGGAGCTGGCAGCCAGTGACAGCTGTGGCTAATTTTAATATAGGAGCTATGATATATATTTCTTTCTTTAAATTGGAAAGATACAAGATTGATAACCCTCAATTCATCTTCATAAATTTAAGCTTAAAATTGACTACAGCCCCATTTCTGTACCTGCTCATTCTGATATTTTTAAGGGAATTATGCATTTTTAATGCAGCTCGTTCACTCAAGATTAGAGTGGAGAAAAAAGTTAAGTGCTGCAGATCCTGAAATACCTTTGTCTGAAATAAAGGAAAGGAGTAGTAACTTCAGTCTTGTAAAGTTATGAAATGTATCCCTACCAAGGAGATGAGAAACTGCTCCTTTTGTAGCAAATATTTTTTCAGAGTTAGAGATAAGTTTGCTTTAAAAAAACATTATTTCCAGCAGATTGAAACCCAGCTCCTTGTAGAAATACAGGGTGTAGAGACTGCTGCTGTTTCTGAGAATTCTGCGGATAAAAGTAAATATCTTGAAAAATAAAACCTTAGCATCTTCTGTTCTTGACAGTATTTGTCATGGCCAAATGGTGTTGAACCTCATATTTTTCATGAAGATTTGCAGTTGCCACCATGGAGAGCAGAACATTCTGTGGCAGCAGCTTTGCTGTCTGGTGCTGTTTACCACAATGTTTAATTAATTTTCTAACCAGCAAATTTGGTTAGAGCTTATTCTGAGTGATATGTTTGCTGCAGATGTTCATTTCAGTATATGGGAAAGAAAGACTGTTCTAGGCTGTTGTTAAAAAGCCAAATATTGCCCACAGTTAAATTATCTGAGACAATCTAGTTTAGCTATTTTCCCTGTAAGAAAAGCACCATTGCTCTTTGTGAACTCCAGTGTCATTTGCTTGGAAACATATCTGTATTATAACAAGTACTCTCTCAGCTTCTCAGGAACCATGGGAACAGCAAGATTATTTTATCACTGAAGTCTTATCAACACAAATTTAGAAGATCTCTGTGTTCCTTTCAGGACAGGTGTAGTCAGTACAGTGTCAAAACTGGCAGCTGAAATTTGGAAAATTGGATAAACAACTGTGAAGTGGGAGAATCTCTTCTGATGGAAATGCACCTCACCATCTGCACTAAAACCTCTTTAAAAATAAGACTCAAAACTCTTAAATCACTTAAGAACTTCTGAGAATTGTTGTGTGTATCCCTAAGAAATTGCATTTATTTTTGTGTGTCCTACAGCGCTAACACTGTTGAAATGTGCATGCTTGGGAAGTGGCCCAGTGAGCCTTCAATTAATTTTTCATTTCAGTTTGCCAAGATTGTTTTGGTTGTCTTGAAATATCTTAGCTTTTTTAGAAAACCAATCCTGACAAAGAGGATGTGTTCCTAACTCAAAGATCCAGCAGAGCAGCAGGCTGGAATGCAATGCCCTGTCACACTGGCACTGCATTTCCCCTTGTTCTCCCTGGTCTCTGAGGGTTGTTGTTTCCATCCCTTGCAGAACACCCAAAGGATAAGCAGTTCTCAGTCCACGCAGCCCCTGGCCACCCCCGTGGTGTCGGTGACGACTCCGAGCCTGCCCCCGCAGGGACTCGTGTACTCGGCCATGCCCACTGCCTACAACACTGGTAAGCGCTGCTGGGGAGTCAGGAGCCCAGGAAATTCACATTTCTGTGACACCTGACTTGGTTTTCCTCTTCAGTTCAAATGAAGGCTCTTACTCATCAAAACTGAGCCTGTAGCAATCCCACCAGGAACTGGAGTGCCTCAGGTTTAGGTAATAGCTGATCCTTCAGTACTGCTGTTCTTCAGATACTTTTATTGTCTGCACTACCTTAAAACGACTTTTATCCAAGCTGGGTGTGATGTAAGGCATTTGGTAATGTAAAAGTGGTGAGTGGTTTGCTGGTTGGGAAAGTAGTTAATGAAAGTCAAATAATAAGTGATGGAACATGAGGCAACGGCAGCCTCAAGTTGCACAAGGGGAGGTTTAGGTTGGATGTTGGGGAAAATTTCTTCACCAAAAGGGTTGTCCAACATCCACCAGGGCAGTGGTGGAATCCCCCTGGGATTTTATACATTTTCTCCACTCTTGGTTTTGAAAGTCTTCACTGCAGGTTTTGGTTTAGCCAGCCAAGCACCTCACATCCTCTTGTATCTTTTCTTGTTAATGAGCTCATTAGCTGGCAGTGCCCCGAGCCCTCCTCTGTGGCCTGGGCAGTGCCACAGCCAGGAGGGTGCAGGGAGGGGGGATTGTGCACCCACCAGCCAGGGCTGTCCTGGGAGAGGGGCTGTGCTCTCCTCACTCCCCTCAGCCAGGGCTGGATTTATCCTGCAAATGCAAACACAGCTGGGCTGAGGGGATGAAGGCTGAAGCAGGGAGTGCAGGAGCAGTGCCATGGGTAGAGCAGGGATTGCTTTGGGTGATCAGCTGGGTGCAGTAGCTGGACGTGCAGACCTTGCTTTGACTCGTGCCCCAGAGGGGCTTCAGCTCTCGTGTCGTGGCTGTTCTGAGCAAACCTTCTGATCCCTGCTCAGAGGAGCCACACTGAGTTTCACCTGTCGCATCCCTCCTGCCCAGTTTCACCTGTCACATCCCTCCTGCCCAGCTGGATGCTGTTTCAGGGGGCAGTGCTGGGTGCATCCCTCAGTCACAATAAGCTGTGAGCTGGTGGCTGAGACAGCCAAAAGCTGAGAGGGGCTGGAATCTCAGGAAGCAGCAAAAGGCAAATGGGAACTGATGTCCTACGTAATGGACAGTGCTGGTACCACTGGGGTGTGATTTTAAACTGCAGCCCATTTCCTTTGATAATGCAAATAATTTGTGCAAAGCTTTTAGCCTTTAGTGGTTTTCACACACTCTAGAATTGTTTCTATTAGATTGAACCTTTCAGGGGATTTGCAGGAAGAAATTTGATACTGAAACCAAATTGTCTCCTGGGGATTCTCAGGGTAGTCACCACTTACAGCACAATTTCAGTTTTGTAGTTCAAGGACTAAGATAAAATTTAAATACCTTAATTGTTTTTCTGGATTGATAGCGTTGGTTTTTTCCAGGACTGGAAGGGATAGCTTCAGCTCTTGGATTCTTAATTAAAACACTGGATATCAGTTTTCGACAAATACCCTATTTTATATAATCTATTTTGATATTCTGTAGATTGTTGGAAGAAGGGCAGAACCAACTGAATTACTGGTTCTAAAACAGTCCAGGCATTAAAAAAAATATTAAAACCCCCTGCAATCAGTTAATTAGTAATTGACACTTGAGCAGAGCACACCAAGCCATAAATAAATCCCTGGCTTCAGGTCAGTTGTTTTGCAGGGGTACAAACTTGCCAGTGCTGCTTGTGGGGTCACAACAGTGACAGTTTCTGTGGTGCAGAAAATGCTCTTGTGTGTTCATCTCACATCAGGTCACTCCTGCAGCAGGGGTGTCCTCCTGTCACTTCCAGGAGATACGTGATTATTTAGGGAATTAATAATGCAGTTAATTGTGTAGTGACATACGTGCTCTTTGGTAAAATACCTCCTCAAAGCCCTGTCACCAGACACGTTCTGTCTGAAATGTCAGAAGTTAATTGTCCATGGTCATAAAAGTTTTAATTGCAGTGGAAAAAAATTACATGGGAACTGAATTCTTATCAGTATTTCCTTCAGGTCTGCTCTGACAAATCCCATCAGCCCAGCACATCCATCTCCAGGTGTACAGGGGCTGCACTGGGCAGGTGTCACAGGCCTGGCTGCTTTGAAGGCTCACGGCATGTCTGGGTCACGGCAGGGGCTGTACAGTTTTTATTTTTTAAATTCAATTTTAGTCTTGCAAAAGGGGCTTTTTGGTCAATCATCCTGGGACAAACCTTTCTGAAGCTGTGCAGAAATACACGTGAGGGTTTTCAGAGTTTCAGTAGAAGTGACAACTGAGAAGAAATGATACAAAAAGGAAAAGGCAGCCCAAGAAGCTTCACCTGCTGGGAGCAGCTGGGACTCCTGAGGCCTTCAGGAAGGTTCTTGCAGGGATGTGTGGGGGTCTCTGACACCACAGGGCCCTCCTGGCCCTGGATTCTCCTCCCAGGATGAGCTGTTCTAGGGAGATACAGAATTTATCCACTGTAAACAGATCTGTGGATGGGAGGGGGAGATTGTTCAAGAAGGCTCATCTCAGGAGAGAGAGGGAGATTGTATTGGTGGTGGCATTTTAGGACATTACTATAAAAAAACCCCAAACACAAAGCCAAACCCAACTTAAGTGGAACGTTTGGTTCCTGTGATGGCAGTACAGCCTGAGTTTGGCTGCTCACATTTTGTCCCATTCTCAAGAGACTAAAAATTATTTTAAGGAAGCTTTAATAGAAAATAATTAAAAGTAGAGGAGAGTTTGACTTTGTTTTCAAACCTGAAAGAAAACATGAGTGATAATGATCAAGTGCAGACAACTTCAGTTCTGTGAATGAAGTGAGAAGTGAGGGTGCCCTGCAGCAGCCAGAGCCAACGGCCGGCTGGGGTTGGAATAGATCGAGCCCTCGGAGCTCCATTCAGGTTAAATTTCTAAAAAAATGGTGTTTTCTTGCTCCACACAAAGTGGTTTCTTTTGTTCCTGTGACACAGAGATGACAGTTTAATCGGACACTGAGCAGTGATACTGTGGACAGGGGGAGGATGAGATGTGCTACAGTAGGGCTGCACTGAGAGGTCCCTGGGGTTTGGGTACCCAGTCCCTGTGCCTGCCTGGGCAGCCAGTGCTGTTCAGGGCTTGGCTTTGGATAGAGGTTGTAGGACCAGGAGCTCTGTGGCATCGTGAGCCCCCCAAATGGTACCTGTGTCTTATTCGAGGATCTGCTACCTCCTACCTGGGACCTGAAGCACAGCCCAGGTGTCTGCAGTGAATTCAGGGCAAGATCCACCATCCCTGCCTAGTGACTCACATGGATTCTTCCCTTTTTGCTTCATTTTGAAATGACTTCAGAAGTGCCAGGTCTTACTGTAAGGTGCACACCTCTGTACATGCACTGCATTCACGTGTTGTACCTGTGGGTTTGGAACAAGCTCCCAGACAGCAACATGGAGGAACTGAAAGCAGAATGGAAAAAAAGAATTTCATTTGGAGGCCTCTGTACTGTTAAGTTCCCTGTAAGCTTGGCAGGATTGTTCCCGGAGTTCAGAGTTTTCATGTTTGGATTCCTTTGGATCAGCTGCCTTTGTGTTTATTTATATATGTATGTTTTATATATATACCCCCCCACATTACTTTGTTGTTTATTTGTTTTTCCCTCTTAGATTACTCCTTGACTAGCGCAGACCTGTCTGCCCTGCAGGGATTTAACTCCCCAGGAATGCTGTCCCTGGGGCAGGTGTCTGCCTGGCAGCAGCACCACCTCGGTCCCGCAGCCCTCAGCTCTCTTGTGTAAGTACCCAGGGTACCAGGGCAGGGCAGCACTGGGGGCTTCTGCCTCTTCTGCTGCATCAGCTGCACCAGGGGAATATTCAGCACGTTTTAACCTCTTGTCTGTGCTGCAGAACTTGGTGTGTCGGGGTGTTTGTCCCTTTGGTCACCTCCAGCCTCCAGCTAATGAGCCGTGTCCCTGCAGGCTCAGCTTCTCACCAAGGAGGCGCCTGTGTGGTGACTGAAATGTTTGGCAATAGAAAATACTCCTTTGTTCTGAACTTCTGTAAATGCATCTCAGACCTTTAATTAATGCTTTTTTCACCTTTGCTCTTCCCGGTGAGGTGCATTTATTCCTGTGCTGAGCCCCAAGGCCTCACTGTTACAGACACGTGAATTGTCACTTGATTTTCACTTTCTGCATTTTCTTATTTGCACCTTTCGGTTTTCTCTCCCCAGCACTGGCAGCCAGCTATCTCAGGGTTCAAATCTCTCCATTAACACCAACCAAAACATCAACATCAAATCGGAACCCATCTCCCCTCCCCGGGACCGCGTCACCCCGTCCGGGTTCCCGCCGCAGCAGCCGCAGCCGCCGCCGCCGCCGTCGCGCCAGGAGCTGGGGCGCTCCCCGGTCGACAGCCTGAGCAGCTCCAGCAGCTCCTACGACGGCAGCGACCGCGAGGACCCGCGCAGCGACTTCCACTCGCCCGTCGTGCTGGGCCGGCCGCCCAACGCAGAGGATCGGGAGAGCCCCTCGGTAAAACGAATGAGGATGGACACGTGGGTGACATAAACCCGCCGTGTCGCCCCTCCCGTTTTGTGTTCTCAAAATGAACTGTCCTGACATATCGAAATTTATAAATAAGGACATGAATAAGTATATTTATATGTATATACATACGTGCATATATATATCTTCACATGCATATATATGTGCTAGTGTGTGTAGCATACACCAATCATCAGGCACTTACGACAAACTCTTGTATAGCTGCAGATGTCCCTTGGTAAAAGTAACAGAGCAATCCCGTAGGTTTGATCTCTAGTCTGGCACTTACCTGGACTCGTGTGTAACCCCGGCCCGGCCCGCGCACAGCGGTGTCCCCGCAGTGTCTCCTCCTCCTCCACACCCACCCGAGCGAGGGCTCGCCTCTAGTACCGTCCCTGTGTGTAGTCAGCTCTATGGTTACTCGTAGTTAAGAAATAATTGCTTTGTAGCAGCAGAGCAGTAGAAAAGCAGGAAGAAGAAAGCAATACTGTACATAAACTGACCTTTCTATTACCCAACCTGGCATGGGTCTCTATTGCAGAGGGTGCATGGAGAAGGGCTGATGCTATAAGAAATTAAAAAAAAAAAAACCACAAAAACCCTGTTTTGCACGTGCAAAAAAAAAAAAAAGCGTATTGGGTCAAAGAAGTGATTTTTTTAATGAGTGAAAGAGAGACATAGAGAACTCGCATGAAATATTCAGAAAATATTAGCCTAGAAAATAGAACATTAACAAAATAAAATTAATATATTAAGTTATAATTGGAATATGTTTGACAAATTTGTTTTTACGTTCATACATTTGAAAAATATAGAAACTGATTTTAGCTCATGTATATTTTATATTAAAGAAAACAATACCCTAATGAATTGAAGACTATATATAAAGTTATATACAGTACTTTTGAACACATTCTGCTATGAATTATTTATATAAGCCAAAGCTGTATGTTGTAGCTTTTTTGTAGAAGTATAGTTTTATCTTATTTTGACTTTCTAGTTTTTGCTTTCAAAGATGAAAAGGAAAAACTTGCAGGCGGAACCTTGGGGGAAAAATAAGCCATGAACACTTATATGTAAATTTAAATTTGAGCCAAACTCTTTGTGTATATAGCATCCTAAATATATTATCACCTTTGGTGTAAGTACCTATGTATTGTACGGTCACCAGATTAAAAAGTATATTTTTGTGGATTGACGCCAACTTGAAACAAGGCGAGGTCCTTATTAAGTAGAGTATTCACTGTTTAATATTTACTATTTTGTTAAATATACTGTACTTTCTTTGGATTTTAATTATTATTAATATTATTATCCAGATTTTTCAGAGGGTGTATAAAGGGGTTGGCCCCCTCACTGGTGGTGAATGTGTGCCGTTCAATTGTAATCTCTGTGCTGTATGGTTAAGCTTCATTATACATTTTATATATATGTATATAAATAGCAAAGTGGCAAAAAAAAATCCGGTGTTAAGTTCATCCTGCATAAATATAAAAAATCTGTTACAACACATTTTAAGGCATCATTTTAAAGCTGCCTCTTCCGAGGAGGAAAAAAAAAACCAGTGGAAAAACTTGACCTAATTTCTCATGATAGGGAAATGACACATATCAGATGAGCACAAAAGGTTTTGTGAGTTGGCAAGTGGTTTGGGAAAAATTTGCTGCTTCCAAGAAAGAGCGGGAGGAATGCAGAGCCCCTCGTGCCGCGAGACTGGGCTGGGAGCAGGCGTGGTTTGGATGCGGGGCCGTGATCCCGCCGGTGCTCCCGGTCACCTCCAGGCTGGCACTGCTGGTTCTGGTGGGATTGCCCAAACTCTTCAGAGTTAGCCCTGATATTTATTACAGTTTTTGCTTGGACTTTTTTTTTTTTAATTTTCGCAGTTAAGAAAACCCCTCGTTGCTGTAAGGGAGGGGTGAGAAGGGCAGTGTCCCTGAGGCTCCTGTGCCCTCCAGCCCTGTCTCGTTGTCCTGGCAAGGTCAAAACCTGCAGGGGCTCCAGTCCCCTCCAGCCCTGCCCTTGGAACTGCTTCCCATTTCCCTGGGTCCATCCTGGCTGGCAGGAGCGTGGAGGCAGAAGGGACAGGTTCCCATGGCCCCCAGTGACCCAATTCACTTGCTGCTCCCTGGAACCTTTTGCTGCTCTGACCAGTGATGTGAGTTCCATGATTTATGCACCTGTATGAACTTTGCTGTACATCCGAATGGGAGTTCTGCATTCACATTTACTGTCTATTTTCTTGTGTGCCTTATCAGATGGCTTTGCTGACTGTATCTCAATAGTCTTTATTTCTATGCAGGTTTTTAAACAGTACTTAACTACTGTTTTCTTAAAGACAAAGCTACACAAGGGTTAGAGTTTGTATTGAAATTGCACCAATGAATTAAAAAAAATAATAAAAAGAATCAGTTCTAAAGAGCTGGGCTGGGGAGCAGCCCTGTGCTGCCCCAGCCCCTGCAGAAACATCCTTCCACAGCCCCCTGGTCTGGGGGAGCACCTCCTGCCATCGAGGACATGGGAATCCTGGTTTTTAATAACAAGTAACTCACTTTGAAACATACTTTTTTAGAAATTGTAAAAATGTTTTATAAAAAAAAAAAGATGACATAGCACAGATACTTCAACAGGTTAAAAAAAAAAACTTTTTAAAATTATTTCTGCTGACTGAAGTGCAAGTGGATCCAATCCTGGGCTGAACCCAGTCAGGTCTGAATGATTTAAGATTTTTATCTCTGTTGTGACAAATCACCTCCATCCTCGAGCTCTCACGATAGTTTTGAGAACGCCACGTTGTCAGGGACTCGTCAGAGAGAACTGCTTTAGCCTTGCCTTCCCTCCAAGGACACTAATGCATCAGAAACTTGCGAGTTACTGTGCGCACAAGAAATACATAGTAAATAAGGAACAAAACAACTCCTAACAATTGATCCTGGGCAGAAGTTAAATCCGAATGTGAAAGAAAGACTTAACCAATGTAAACATTTAAATCTTAGTAGAACCTTTCTTCACTTTGCTGTGCAAGAGAACACTGCTTTGCTATATTTAAAATGGCTTTTTTAAAAGAGATTTATGTATTTGGTAAATGTTTGTAGTCAACAGTTCACAAGAAGCTGTTCACGGTTTAATGCTGATAAGCCGTTTGGCGGCACAAGCTGGACTTTGTTGCCATCCTTGAGACGAATCTTTTAAGAAAAAAAAATAAGTTAATCTCAATTTTTTTCCCTGAATGTGTTGTTTTTTCTTCAATATACAATAAATATTCTAGTGAACTTTTTATCAAATGGTTAAGAAAATGCTAGAGGTTGTTGTAAAATATTTGTATCCTGCATTCACTAAAGTAAAGATACTGGCTTTTACTGTGTACTCCGGCCTCTCTCGTGTTTGCAGAGCCCGTCTGGTCCCGTCTGGCGCGTCCTTGCCCCCTCCAGGTGTCAGTCCAGGTGCGAGGTGTTGGTTTTTAACTGCAGCCACGAGCATTTTCATCAACAGGAACACTGATGTCTGCTAAGAATCTTTCTACAAAACTGGCAGATGAAGCAGGGCCCATTCAGAGAGGAGAGCCCAAGGCCAGTCCTGCCTCTGCAGCCCCCGTTCCTCCTGCTGCTCCCAATTCTGCTCACTGCAGGGGCTGGGGCTGCAAGGGGCCCCTCTTTCTAAGGCAGGTGCTCAGCTGTGTGGTAGCAAATAAAGCACAAGCTGTGCCCCCTGTGCTTTTATTTCATGTGACTTTATTTAAAAATGTAAGAACCCCTTCCCGCCCCTTCCCCAGAACAAAGAGATACAGCTCTTCACAGAAGAAAAATACAAGTTTTTGTCCCAGTGTAAGATATTTGGAGTGCTTGTTTACAAAATTAGGTTCCCACTTTGGAGAGCTGAAGGGAACAGAGGTTCTCATTTTAACAGCACACACTTGTGCTTTTGTGGTGTGGGGTCCTCACCTTGCTGGAGAAGCTTCAGTCCTCCCTGGCCAGGCAGAGCAGTCCTTGAGGCCAGGCTGAGGCCACACCTGTACAACAGGTGTCTGTAGCACAGCTCCTCTCCAGCCTCTGCTCTGCCCAGCCGGCCTCTGGCTGCCAGGGGAAGCTGGACAAGCCCTGTGGTCCTGCTGGCAGCTGGGAAGCTGCAGATGGGACTGGGCCGAGGTGGGCAGGGCAAACAGTGGCTTCCTCCACCAGCTCTGCCCTCACCCTCAGCACCAACGGCACCTGCCCACACAAAATACCTTAGTGTTTGGTTCCAGGAAAGCCTTTACCTCTGCCCACAGACCTGGAATTTGCTGAATCAAATTTCTGAGGCAAATTCTTCTCTTTAGCAAAGCTCCCAAGGCTTCCCTTGCTGCTCCCTTGCAGCAGTTAGTGTTTCCTGAGTGGCCCTGAAGAGCAGAGCCCTGGGGCTGGACTGACTCTTCCACTCCCCTGTGGAGCTTTTCAATGCACATGATCAGTTCACAGAAACCCGTCACAATCAGCAGCTTCACAGTCCTCTCCTAGAAAGGCTTCACCCTTCTTTCTTCTTGGATTTCTGTCCTGGACCTTGCCACCTGCACCCAGCTCAGCACTTCAGCCTCACTCAGACTGCACACAAGGAAGTGATTCCATGACGGAGCCCGGGTGTCTGAGAAGCACCACTATAGACTATTACTAGATTTTTAGCAAATAATACTGACTAGATGTCTTGCCAGCAAACGAGCCCTTGAGAAGTGCCTGTGACGCCTCTCTTGTGCTCTCCTGTCCCCTCCCAACAGCCCCTGCCCACCTGGGGCCATGCAGGGCTGAGCAGTACCCTGGGACAGCACAGATCCTGCACTGAGATCTCTGCTCTCAGGAGCCATATCTAAAGGATTTCACTGAGGGGAAGAGGTCTGGGCTCACCCTTCCCAGGGGTGGGCCTGATGCATCCTAATGAACACAGCTCAAAGGTTTTCTCGGGGGGGTGACAATGTGGGGTGCTGGCAGCATCCTCGTGCCCTGGCACACCCAGCTTAGAGCCCCAGAAGGCATCGTTAGGGTCAAGCAGGCCAAAACCATCATGGCCTGCAAGAGACAAAATGACACTTCTGAGAAAAAGCGTCCCCTACTTCTATCCCAGGAAAAGGTGTTCCCTTAAAATGCACACAACCCCCAACACTCTAACCACATCAATACTGCACTCTCTAGCTCAGCAGCAAAGAACTTGCTTCTAGACATGGCATTTAGAAATACCTGAAGCAACCACAATGAGTAAATTGCTACAAAATACTTTCCCTCAACAGAGTTCTCAACTCTGAAGCCACCTGGGTGATGATCTCTGTAAGTAACAAAGCATCCTTATTTTTCTGTCAAAATCACATCACCTAATTTTCAGTCAAATTCAGGATTACATCATCAGCTATTTATAAAAATAAAAATAATCTGTATTGTTGTATCCCCTTGGATGCACTTGAGTCAGTCACAAGCATATGGGCATCGCTGATGGACAGGCTGGAGCAGGCTGCCACTTCCCCTTAGGATTTTTTTCCTACGTCTGAGCCTTGCGTTAATTTCCCTTCCAATGCAGCTGTTGAAACATTTGGGGTTGTTATGTTAAAGGCGTGGGCCACCAGGCCTTGTGTTTTAAAATAAATGATATAAAACACCGGCAGGACAATTCCTATCAGGAGCATAATGAACACGGCGTTCCACCACTGGATTCCGCAGTCCGCACCGTTACCACTGTCCCGCCTCCCTGCCTCGGGCACGGGCCTCTCCAGCGCCTCCCCGCCGTACTCCGCGTTCAGCTGCACCTCCACCTGCACGGCGTCCTGGATGCTCTGGTCGATGTCCCTGAAGTACTCGCTGAGGCGCCGGCCGCCAGCGGAGCCGCCCGCGCCGGGCTCGGGCTCGGGATCCGGCGGCTCCACGCGGGTCAGGCCGGGCTGGGCGGGCCCCGCCGGCGGCGGCCGCAGGGCCCCGGCGCTCTCGGTGAGCAGCCCGTGCGGCCGCACCGGGATCTTGATGGACTTCAGCGCGTACAGGTCCTGCTCCCGGATGAAATTGTTGACGCGTTTGATATCTGCAACCTACAGGATCCAGAAAGGACACAAACAGTGAGGGCAGGACTACCCAGAAGTGAGGCAGGAAGCAGCTACAAAATCAGTGTGCAAGGAGCCGTCAGGGAATAAAAGCAGACCCTGGATGCAAGCGGTTTGGTGTTCTGCAGAGATTCCCCAGCAGTTCCAGGGGTGCTCCAGGTCTGCAGGATAGAGGCAGTCCCCTGTTTAACCAGTCTTACAACCTCCTCTCGTGCTCCTGTACCTGCTGTAATTTGCTTCCTACTGCTTTTCCTTCCCTTTGCTGTCTTTGCCTTTCTCTCACTTAGTTAAGAAGAATCTTTTTAACAGATCCTTTAAAAACTGTTTTCATACCTTACACATGAGCGCTTAAGGTGATATGACAACATCAGTGTCAGGATCTCCTGCTCAGGAAATTCCTTCAGAGTGATCAGAGCTCCATTTTGGGAGCACACCAGTTCTGAAAGCAAGGGCACAGCCTGGAGAGCAGACCAGCATCTCCCGCACAGGCACGAACATAATCTGCTCAAGCAGCACGTCTCTTCTGCAGGACAGCAGCTCATCCAGCTCACTCCTCCTGAGCTGCTCAGTGTTCCTGCTGGACAATCACCTCTGTGCTCCTGTCTCCACCTTTGGTGGTTCCTGTCTGTGAGCTGTATCCCCACCCAGCAGCAGGAAGAGCAAGGAAGAAGCAGCCACATGTGCAGCATGAGACACAGGGACGGGTGGTACCAATACAAAGGCAAGGCAGCATCCCTTATTCAACATTAAATAAGAGAAGATGCTTAATCCAGTGGCCACTCACAGCCACTCAGTAAGCACAACAACTTCTCAGTTGCACTAAACCCTCTGTCAAAGAAAAGGAACAGGATGTCAGTGTGTGCCAGGAGCTCTCCGCTGCAGCCGAGAAGATGTGAAAGAACCTTCAGGAAAAGGCTGGAAGGCACAAAACAAAACAGTGAGAGCCAAACCAAAGAGAAAGGCAACACAAACAGGTAAACCACCTCTCATACATCACAGCAAAGAGACACAGTACAGGCACTGTGCTTTGCTCTTCAGAAATTACAGCATGACCTGCGTTCACTGCACACTCACACGCTTGAGGCTGCCAAGGAAACTGGGGAGCCAAAACAAAACAAACCAAAAAACACTTTACTTCCTAAGCACTCTGCTCAGAGGTAGAGATGAGACAGAGGCCTGAATCTCATGTTTACTCTGCAAAGCTTGAGAACTCTGAAAATGGCACATTTAATCCAGGACCTGATCTGGGGACCCTGAGGCAAAAGGAATCCTCAGTTGCTGCTTCATGCTCCTCACAGCCAGCCCCAGCGTAAACTCTGGACTTAAACCCTGCAAAATTTCTTAGTTATGAAATAACAATCTCATCCAGAGCCTCCTAACTGAGGTGCTGCTTCAATTTCTGGATTTGTTCCAATGAAAACAAATTACTGGGACAGTAAATATCCCCCGTGGTGTCTGCAATCAAATACTGCAGTGTGGTGCTAAGACTCTAGAAACAGAAAGTGGAGCAGCATTCACACAGAAACAACAAACAAAGCTGATGGGAAGCATGAGAGAGACTGAGCTGCACAAGCATTTAGGCTTATTTTCTGTACTCATTTTTTTGGCTGCAGTGAACTCCTCTAGTCCCAGCTAAGAACAATGCCAAAAGCAAGCAGGACTATAAATGGTCAAGAGTAAAAATGAGAATTTTGAAGTGCTTTGCATCTCTGCCAAGTTATCTGTGGCACACACACAGAGCTGTTTGTTGCACTGTCTTAATATTCCCTCCCCATGCAGATTCTGAAACCAATGTCAAGTTCTCATTGATTTCAAGGAGAGGTTCATCCTGGATTTTTACACACTTTTGCCTACAAAGCTGAGGCTGCAGTTCTCACTGTTATTCTGGTGACCTTTCAGGAGCTGTTTAATTGTGCAAATAAAACAAAACACATGAAAACTGTCATGCCAGTCTTTGAAGAGACAAAGAGACAAATCTCCTACAATAAGGATTTCTGTACCTGTTCAGTTTAACTGGAACAAGTCAGAAGTGCCCTTTCTGGAAGGGAGGGAGCAGCAGGACAGTTTTTATCCCTGTGGGAGGAGAACACTGACTACGTGGTCCCTTCCATCAGTTTGCTTTTCACCTGGGCAGGCTCAGCAGCCTCCACAGGGGCTGAAAGGCTCCAAGAGTGTGGCAGCAGAGGAGCAGCCACGGCAGGGGCAGAACTGGGCCCTCTGAATGACAGTGCAGAGGCACAGCAGGACTCTGCACACCATAAACCGAAGAACTGTTCAGAATCTCCCTCCTCTGAGTTCACCCAACTGCTGTGAGTCTGCCCAGGTGCTGCTGAGAGCAGCACACAGCTCCAAACCCAACCAAAGCTCAGCTCTGCCTTCTCAGGGGCCAATGAAGGCCTATTCAAGTCCTACCAGACTCGTTCTCCAAACGCATCAGGCTCCTCAGCAGAAACTACAAGGGTGCCTTTTTTGTTTTGTTTTTGTTTCTAAGGGCATGGGAGGGGAAGAATTGCTGCAATCCCTCCAAGGCCTCTTGCCTCAGCTGCAGTGTGGTTAAGCAAGACAGACTGCAATGGCATGGCAGCACTGCAGCCAGAGCTGTATCATTATCTCTGCTGCAGTCACTGGCCAATTGTTTGCATCATGGAAGTCTGAAATCACAGTTCAGCTTGAGATAAAGGGGGATCTAAAAATACAGCTCAAACTGCTAAACAACAGCAGGCTTCTAATGTTCAGAGCAGGTAATTAAACTCTCCAGCAGTTTTGCTCTTTTTTGGAACAAAGAAAATGTATTGTGTAGTTGCTCCAACTCAGAAATCTCACTGTGCACACGCCCTCCCTCCTGCCCACAGGCACCTGAACTGTGCACGCTTTGGGATGACAGCAAACAACCAAAACCCACACACAGACACCACCTGGACTTTGGGACTGAACTTCGGCACCTCTCCACATCCACCCGTTAGACTCAGACCTTCCTTGCAAAATGTAAGCTGATACCTTTCAAAAAATAAACAAAAAATCTCACCCATAAGTGTGGTGTTTCTTTGTACTGTTCAATTTGCTTCAAAAACTCCAATGTTCCTTGAGAGCAAAGCCTGGCTCTCATTTCTACACTCAGCTCCCTAATGTTTGCCCTGGCTGAAATAACTTAGTACAACCTGCACTTAGTCACTGAAATTAAACAGGAAAGCAGGTCAGGCAGGGTGTGAAGCTGACAACATCTTCCCAGGCTGCTGGCTGAACAACTCCTTTTTGTGTTTTCTGGGTTTTTTTTTTTTTGCCTTTCTCCAGTTTTACCTGGACAATGACCATTCATACAATACACAGGGCCAACACTTTCCAGTGTCCAAACCACCAGCCCAGAGGCCACCTTCTGGAAAGCCCTGTGAGGTGATGAACCCCAGGCAGAGGCAGCCCTCACCTTACAGCCGTACTGCAGGGCCAGCTTGTTGAGGCTGTCGTCCTGGGTGAGCTCCCTCTCCAGAAGCACCACGTCCCCCAGCCTGTCCCGGCTGCTGCCCCGCTGCTGCTCCTTGCCCCGGGGCCGCAATTCCATCACGTTGAGCTCCTCCTCCGAGGACTCGTCCGAGTCTGAGCGGCCATTGGGGAACACGTACACCTGCCTGCCCGGGAAGGTGTGCACGGTGGCAGGAGCCTGGAAGGGTCTTGTCCGGCTCTCGTTCAGCCTCATCTTTCACACCAGCAGCACCTGGAACAAAACCCAGACACTTTTAGTTCCCTCAAGACCGATGTTCAGTTCTCAGCATGAAAGATTCAGAGAATGCACACAAAGCTGGCAGTGCAACACTCACACACACAAAGGTTTCTTGTACCCAGGGGCAAATCCAGAATTCTAACAGCAATATTAGAAAAGCTATGTACTCAAACTGCAGCGATCAGTGATTTCTTCCAATTTTTTTTTTTAGTCTGCTTGTGAACAAACCACGCTATAACTACGTTGCTCAACATTTTAAACGCTATATTCTATAATTTTATAAAAAAAGCAACACAGTCACTTGAGTGAACTGTCTTTAATTATGGTCAAAACATACCAAGAGACATTAAAAAACTGAACAAAGTTAACCTTTTCATAGGTCCTTACATCTCTACACTTTAGGAATCCACATTTTAAGTTCTTTAAAGTACACTTTTTTTTTTCTAAAGGACAGCTCATGCTACACTTAACTTCAACCTGAATGACAAGGTTTCATTTTGCTGCATGAAGACCAGAACCTGCCTGAGCACTTCAATTATTGCTCAGCCTACAGCTGCAAGTTGGGGTTTTTTGTTTTTTTTTTTAATTCTGTCCTCAGTTCCACAAACAATTTGTTGGCAGGTATAGGTTAGAAAACCCCACACTGTTATGGAACCTTGACCTTAACGTTCTCCATCTAACCCTAAAGGATTCTTCAGGTGAAACCACTAGGATTTAATGGCATTTCCTTGGCCCCGGGCACGGTACCCACAGCTGCGGGCCGGGCTCAGCTGTGCCGGAGGAGTTCAAGGAGCAGGACCAGGAGCTGCTGTGGTACAGCCCGGCCTCCCCCGACACAGCTCCGTCCTCAGGGGCTGCGAACTCTGCCCCAAACTCCTCTGGGGACTCGACCTCGTCAGCACTTCAGGGGACCCCCGATTCCCTCAGCATTTCGGGAGAGTCCTTTTCCCCTCAGGGTGCCCCGATCCCCTCAGCTCCTGCTCCCATCGGCTCCTCAGCGGGCTCCGATCCCCCAGGGGTTCCCGCTCCCCTCAGAGGGTCTCGCTGCCCTCAGCGCTCCAGGTACCCCAACGCCCTCAGCACTTGAGGAGGGTCCCGATCCCCTCAGAGTGTCCCGCTCCCCTCTGGGGCCCCGCTCTCCTCAGCGCTTCATGGGATCCCGCTCCCCCCTGGGGCCCCGCTCTCCTCAGGGTGTCCCGCTCCCCTCAGGACGTCCCGGTTCCCACCCCTCTCCCGGCGCCCCCCTCACGGACCCGCCGCCATCGGCCCCGCACCAACCTGGACGCGGTCTCGCCCTGCACTTCTCCCATTGGCTGGCGGCGCCGAGGGGCGGGACCTCGGACCCGCCCGACCAATGGGAGCCCGGGAAAGGCGGGCGGGGATGAGCGGGCGGGGCCGGGCCGGGGCCTCGCTTAAAGGGCCCGCAGCCCCCCGGTCCTTCGGCGGGGACTGAGCCCGGGGTGACCGGGTCACACACCTGAACAGCCCCGGGTGAGGCGTCACTGCCCCGGGACACGTCACACACCTGTATAACCATGGGTGAGGTGGCACTGCCTCGGGACACGTCACACACGGGTACACGGGGTCACGTCATACACCTACACAGCCCCGTGTTACAGTAACATCTCAGTTATTACTTTGTCAATATGTACAAACAGATTACAGCATGTCGATATTACAATATATCAATATCACGATATGTCAATCTTACATTCTGTCATTATTTCTCCCCTGTGCGGTGCCTCGGAGCCGCTGGCAGAGCTGACCAGCTGTGCTCCACACTGCCGTGTTTGCCTTGGCCCACCCTCACTCATGGCTTATGTTTAAAAAAACAAGCTCAGGACACACTGTTGGCAAGTTCTACATTCGAAGCTTTTCTGGGGTGCAGAACAGACACAGGGACAGGAGAAATAATGCCCTCCTTGCCAGCTCTCAGAATTAACCAGGCACTCCTTCACTCCACGGTGAAGATCCTGCAGGGACAGCTTGGGGTCTGGCTGCTCTGTGCCCTGAAGGTGATGGATAAACCTGCTTTTAAGTTAAATTAAAGCTGAGTGCACTCTTGGCCATCCCTCTGCCTTCCCCTGTGCAACCCCAGTGCTGGAGGCAAGAGGGGAGAGTATTTCCTCTCCAGCTCTGGCTACCACTGGATTAGATACACCCGATAAATGTGATACAGCTGATAAATGTGACACACTGAGAGGAAAGAAGGCTCCACATGCACCAACAACTTCTTTAAGCAACGGCTGTTCTTGACAGCTCTTACCTGTCCACACACCTTCGTGGGAATGAGGGATTTTGGCAGGGCTGGAAGGGTGGTGGGACAGTGGCCAGGCAGGACTCTGGCTGAGCCAGCTCCCAATGTCCCAGCAGGTCACAGGATTTCCTTCCCTCCATCCCTGGACCAGATTATCCCAGGAGCAGATGACTTTGGGGCTCAGGCAGCTTTCTGACCCAACAGATGATGGATTTAGTGTGCTGGAGAGGGCTCTACAAGCATGGGGAGTAGATGAAAGGTGCCAAAATGCCTTTCCTGAGCCACTGAGATCCTCTCTGTGACTACTGAGGTTCGCAATAATCAGGTTTTGTCAAACAGTTCCAGGTTACTCAGGGTAACCTGCTCAAACCTGGAAAATAAACTGCTGAGGAAATGCTGGAAATGTGGGGAATCAACCAGGTTTTGCTGACAGGGCTCAGTCTGGGCTGGATTACTTGTCCTTTACAGTGCTTAACAAGAAATAACTGTTTTGTAGGAGTACTGATACTGGATCTGGGTCAATTGCATGGGTGATGTCATCATTCCAAATAATTGGAATATTTTTGTAGTTAGCAGACAGATTGTGAAAGCTGCACAGCCCCAAACAAGCAGAGTCTGTCTGAGAGCTCAGTGGTTCAGTCATTGTCTACACTCAACCAACACAAGGGTCATTCGTGCCCTGAATTTCAGGAAGAATCCTCCTGCCCTGACTTAGATCAATGCAGAGAGCTGAGAGTCTGCTCATTTTCACTCAATCCAAAGAGCAGTGTGTCCATGGTGCTGGGCACCAGCTGGAATTCATATCCATGCCAGCTGCTTCCCAGAGTTAATCCCTGTGATAAAGAATCAAAACTTCCATGAAGCTCTTGGCTGGGGCTCTCCAAATAATCTAGAACTGGGCTCCTCTCTTGTGTCCCTGCAATTCCTGGGAGCTCTTGCTCAGAACCAGAATTGCAGTTTTCCTCATCACTTGGGATTTGTCCCTCTTTCTTCAGGCTCACTTCAGAAGTGTGAGAAGCGTCAGACACACATTCTCTGTGTCATTCTTTGCTTCTCTTTCAGCTGCATTCTAAGCCATTATGCAATAAAACCTCTCATTTGGATTTTGGATCACTCAGTGACAGGCTGCTCTCCACCCTTGGGAAAAAACTTACTTCAATAAAAACTTCTTCAGCATCTCCTTAATATCAACCAATCAATCCTGTTTAATTTAGCAGATATTTGGGAAAGGCTCCTATACAGCACTGTGAGGCAATGGGAATCTGCTGATATTTCTGAATTCTACACACAAAAAGATGAGTATTCCTTTTTACCTTCATTTAACTGCTCCCTAGTGGGAGACTGGGAAGGCAGCTGGAGTAAACCCCACCCATACTCTGGACATGGCATTATAGAAATTATGATGCCTCTCCTGCAAATAATGAATAAAAGCTGGACTCTGCTCTGGCTTTGGACTAATGCAGCACAACCAATTTTAGTGGAGTTACTCCCGTGCTAAGTCAGAAGCATGAGCCAAATACAACAAAATAAACCTCTCCCTGGTACCTGGAGTGACTCAGCTTGTGTGGGTACTGCATGTACATTTGACTGAATTAATCACAAAGCCATAATTTTAAGAGGTTGATACAATAGGCACCCAACACAGGAGAGAAAACCTCAACTAAATGAAATTAATTATAGGTATACACTTAATAGAGTTAATTGAGCTATGGAGGTTACTCAGAGTGCATGTTTGGTAGCATCAGGTTACACCTTGTCTCTTTTAAGGCTTTCTCCCTTCGGAGCTTGTGTAGCTCAGCAGGTTCCAGACTCGGCCATGGAGCACAAGTGCTGCCCTGGAAGGATCTCGGGCTGCAGGAAGGAGCTGATGGTTCAGGTGGTGACACCTGGAAAGGAGCACAGAGCCCATGTGGCAGCAGCACTGGGAGCCAGCTGCACATCTTCCCTGCAGGGGATCCCTGCTCAGAGCCCAGCCTGGGTACAGCCTTCCCCACCCACTGCAGTGTGACCCCAGCCCACCCCCAGGTGACACACACTGTGGCCTGTGTCCCTCCATGAGAAGAGGGATTTGTCACCCTGGAGTCAGGGTGTGAGGAGCTGGGTATCCTGCACCTCTGGCTTCTCCCAGGGCAGAAATACAACTCCTGCCTCCACCCTCTCACGCTTCCTCTCCTGTCTGTAACAGAGCAGGTGTGACAATAAAGGCTCAGCTTCATCATTCATCTCAGACATCAAATTACTCCCACCTACGGGGACTACATTTGCAACTCTCTCACGTATGCTGTGACTCAGGAGTGGGACTTTTATCTGGGGAAGCAGAATGCAGATCTGAACAGCTCTGCTGTCTCCTGGAGGAGATAACGTGTGTCTGCTCAGAGCCCTCATTCTGGACTTGCCTTCTATCACACAGCTCCATTTGGCAGGGGCTGCCTGGCATGTGTGATAGCAGGCACTGAATTACTTCAGAAAAACAGAGACTTCTTCTTTCTATAAAAACAAATTACTAATTAAAAGTGGTTTTAATTTTGTAGTTGATATTTTCTTGGGACTGTCCCAGGCTCTGGAGTCCATGTTCCACACCCTGTCCTTCTGGAGAAATTTGGCGAGGGAAAGCACTGTGAGATTTGTTCCCTTTCCTCTCCCTTACTCCTAAAATCCCCCCTCCCCCTTCTCCCTTCCTGCAACTGGTAAATTGTGAAGAACAGGAATGTTCCTGGGAAGAAACCCAGGCAGAATTGCATTCAGAACAAGTCAAAGATTTCTTGCATAGCTGAAGCATGTGTTTGCAATCCCCAATTGCTGGAGCACGTAAGCCCTGCCAGCGAGTGCTGCTCCTTTCAGATGTTCTCAGAGAGCTCTAGGCAGTGTCCAGGGCAGTCTGTGGACAATCTGAGCTGAGGAATTGCTCCATGGCCCATCTGTTCATGGTGCCATGCCAAAAAGGTTCTTGGTGAAAGGATGGCAACAAGCCAGCCCTACCATTCCAAGGAGCTATGTTAGGGATGGTCAGAAACACAGCTCTGGGACCTCCCCCAGCCACAAACTGGTTCCATGAGAGAGCTTGGCTGCTACTACCAACCTGTCAGCCCAGGCTTCAGGCAGCTTTTGGGATTGATGCTCTCCAGAAGAGTTAGCATGTGCTACCCCAGCACAGGACAAAACCACAAGATCTCTAATTGTAAGTGCTGGGAAGCAGCAGAAAGCCAGCAACTGCAGCCTGCTCTCCCTTCAGCTTGAGAGGTGCCACTGATCCAGAAAGAAAGTGACTCTTCCAAGGGGTGCTGTTCAGTGGTTCAAAACTGGAACCTGACAGGGCCAGGAAGGATGGCAGCTGGGGGCTGGGACACTGGTTGGAAAAAGCAGTTTCAATGTATTTGTGAGGAAGCTTTAGTCTTTGGTACTACATGGAACACGGGATATTTCAGGAGCACAGAGTGAGCCCTTGCTCGAGCTGGTGCTGATTCTGGGGAGAGGAAGGTTGATGAAAGCATCACTTGTCTTTCCAATGACCTTACCATGTGAGCTGGGCCTGCCAAGAGCTGTGTGTCACTCTGTGCTCCTTGTGGCCTGAGCCGGGACTCCTGGATGCTCTGTGCCATATCCAATATCGCTCAGCATCCCTGCAGGCTCCCAGGGCTCACACATGTCCTGGGTGGGAGCAGGACACCTCTGTGCTTTGCTGCCTCCAGGTCCGATCTGATTTTGCAATTTTTTGAGTATAAGGAACGCCCTGAGCTTGAGAGAGGAACAGAAAGAACAGAAGAGTCTTCCAAAGCAAGATCCTTGACCTCCATAGCTGCGTGGCTCATCTTTATGCTTCTCATTAGGGTTCCCAGGTGTTTACTGGTGTGTGGCAACAATAATGAGCAAGAAACGCGTGGGGGCAGCAGAAGGCTTTGCTTCCTTGTCTGGGAGTCTGTGGTTGGAGCATCTTTTCAAGGGTCCTGAAGAACTGAGGTGCTCCCAGGTCTGAGGGTCACTGTGGTGGGCACAAGCAGCAGCTGCTCAGACTCTGGCAGAAGGATGGCATAGGACAGAGGGGCTTTGTGGCCTCCTGCGACAGGATGTCAGCACTGAATCCTGGGATTTTGTCACTGCATCTGGTCCTGCCCCAGTTCCTGCAGGCCCAGCCCAAGCACTGCCATGCTCATGTTAAAAGCACGTTTAGCCAGAAGACAGTCACAGTGCTGTCCACAATGGAAAACTGGCTGGAGTGAAAATCCCAGAGTCAGATCTCACTGCTTCCTACAGGACAAGCCTTGCTGAGCTTGTTGAACCACAGGTAGGATGAGGCCCAGCATGTCCTTTTCAGTGAGGTGAAGTGAAAAAAAGAAGCTCTTACCTCATCACTGTGAAGAAAGATGAAGGTTTCAACTGGTACCATTTATTCTCTTGGAGACTTGGAATTTTCAGGTAACAGGAAAAAGCCTTGATCTTGGCTGTGAAGATTTTGAAAGCCAAGTTTTCAGAGTAGGACTATTTCAGACAGAGAAGTGGCTACAATTTATACAGTATGGCTCAAAGATTTTCTGGCAGAACTATCTCCAGAACAGGTGGCATTGTTCCTGTTCTGAGTGAGCAGAAATTCAGGAATTGCTTGTCCACTTGATATTTGCCTGATTGCTCACATCAGTCTCCTCATGATCAGTAATGTGGAGTCTGAGTGGTACTGGCACAAGCTGATGGAAATGGCAAGAAATTTAAAAATCCAGCAAAAGCCAACCTTGTCACCAGAAAATATGATGGATTAATTATAATAAGGGATGGGAAACAAAACACCCCTGTGCTCCATGAGTAATTTAAAAAGAGTAAAATCAGATAAATTCCCAGATAGGAAAAGCATTTTCTGTAACTGAAGCTGCTACTTTAATTGGAAAATGCTGTTAACACAACTCTGACCGAGGCGAGGGCAAGAGCTCAGCAGGACTGGTGGAGATCTGCAAGTAAACAGCTGAATCGCTTCTCTCAGCCTCAATCTGCAAATTTCTGAAGCCAAAAGAACAGCTTTAAATGTAAAACTTCTGTTGGAGCTCATGCTTCAATTGGGCTGTGTGCCAGGACATGCAAAGACTTAGGGCATTAAAAGTCTCATGGAGATGAAAAGACAGTGGGGAGTCATTTGAGTTGGCTTGTAATGCACTAAGCTATAGCAGGATCTGCCTTCATTCCCTTCAAACCAACTTGTGGGGAGGCAAATTGAGAAAACTGATACTTTATCACTTGTAACTGTTACAGCAAAAGCTAAGGCTAAGCACGGCCCTGATGGATTCACACTGCCCTGCAAAAGCATCCCAGCCCAGAGCTGGCTCAGCCTTGCCAGTACCTGGGAAGTGAAGCAGCCCCTGAAAATTCCAAGCCATGAAGTGATCATCTCCAGAGATGTATGAGCTGCTCTGTTGGCTGATGTTTTCACTCCAAACCACCATCTCAGATAACCTTTAACCACAGAGTAACAGAACAGGTTTGCACCTACCCTGGTCCTTCCAAGGAGCTCAAAGTGCTTTAAAAATCCCCAGCCAAGCAGGGCTATTGTGGTTCCTATTGCACAGTGGTTCCCTGAGTTACAGGGCAATGAATTGCTGCACCCAAGGCTGCACAATATGTCAGCATGTCAGGACATCCCAGATCCTGGGAAGCTGGGATGAGCATCCACCAAGGAATGAAGGATGTGTCTGGCTGTCAATAAATACTGAAAAGAGCTGTGAAGGGCAGCAAAGTGACACAAACACACTCCAGTCACCCATTATCACCACAGCACAGCTGGCCAAATCCAGCTGATGTAAGGAAAAGGAAGAGGAGCAGGGCCATGTCTTTCACTGGTCAATGCTGAACCTCCCTGCATGGGATGGCTTCAGGCTGAGCATCACCACCAGGGGCTGGGAAATGCTTTGCTGGGACTCTTCACTCCCAGAAGCTGCTTTACAATGTTCCCAGCCATTCCCCTAAGTATCAGCTTGGACAAAATTAAAGACAAATTAATTCCCTTGGGTTTCAAGGACCCTGGGAAGTCACTAATCTGGTTCCTGCTGAGCCAAAGGCAAGGAAGAACATTGTTAGCAACAAGCACAGAAAATGTTCTCTAATTGGAGCCATGGAATGGGTTTGTGCTTCTGGGGAAACCTTTGTGTCTCTCAGGAGCACTTCCACCACAAGGAGAGGAGCCCCAGTAGGCAGTGAGGGCTTTTATCATAGTGCCAGAGACCTCCTCAGGTGACAGGAAAACAAAAAAAAAAAACACACCAAAAGCTTCATTAGCCTTAAAACCTCACCCTCAGTCTTTGTCCTGGTCTGAAGGGGGAGGAAAGTGTTTCCATTTGTTTTGAGGTTGGTGTTAGGAAACTCTCCTAAAAGCCAAGGGCCAAATGCTGCTCTTTCTCTTCAGGAAACAGTCCCAGGGAATGGTCAAAGACACCAACCACACAGGGAAGAGTTTGTAGGTCCAAGGCCCGGGTGCCAGAAGGGAGATTCACCGTGGTTTCCTCCATGAGAAGCTGGCTACCGGGTCACACCCACAAGGACACCCTCAGTGTGGGATGTGGGTGCATGGGACCAATACTGGCCATGATGCTGGGCTTTTAAATCTGCCAGGACCCTGGGAAAGCCAACCCAGGACCCTGTGCTTGGAGCGCTAAAATCAGAGCCTGTATATGAAACAAAAAAAAAAAAGGAGAAGAGGAACCATTAGAACAATTAAAGGGACACATGAGCAGATGAAAGGTGCAAAGTGTCATCTTTTGTGTTCCCAAGAGGGACATCACCAGCAGCAGAGCGAATACCACAGATAATCAGTGGGAAATGGATCAAGGAACCCCCATCTTGCCCTATTCCTTAAAATGCAAAACACACAAATGCTGAGCTCTTGCTCAAAGCAAAGCACAATCCTCTCCTCTCATTGTTAAGTGTAAGCCAGAGCCTGTGGAAGCAGCTACAGTGAATTAACATGAGAGAAAGGAGCTGGATTGAATTTTCTAAGGGAGACAAAAACCCCTACAGGCATGTTGTTAAGAAAGAATGAGCACTAATTCTGTTTATTCTGATTCGTTTTGTTTGATTGTGCTTGATTGTGCTTGCCCTAGGAAATGTGAGAGCTGGTGGGGATCATATCAGCAAAGAAAATCGGAGAGAAACAAGTTGATGGTTTAGAGTTCATACAAACATCGTGCCAGTCACTGAATCAGAAGAAAAGAGTTGGCTCAGAGGCAGCCACTTATCTACTGATAAAATCCTCTTGGGGAACAATCTTAGAATGATGTGGAAGAGAGATGGGAAATTGTGCTGCAGAGCTATGCCAAGCAGTCAGCAGAGAATATGGCATTGTTCGGGTTTTTCCTTGCTTTCCTCCCTGTTCTTCCCCGTTTATTACTAGAACAAAGAGTATTTTTGCCTCTAAAAATCTTTGTGCCTAAAGGGATAACACCGGGGTGCGCTCCTGCACCAGAGCTGAACTTCTAGGTAGCTTTGATTCAACTTTCTGGAGAAAATCATAGTAAAACTCTTAGCTATGGATCTCTGTATGATCATTACCTCATCTTTAAACACCTACATTTACAACTCCTTGTTTGCAGAGATAAAATACATCCCCGTGGTTTTAACTCACCAGAAAGTCTCTCCCAGCAGCTGCTCTCTGTGGAAGCGTCAGAGGAAGGAGATCAGGCTCAGGTGGCCAGAGAACACAAGCTGTAGCTGGCCAAGAGCAGAAGCTGTAAAACATGAGGCATCTGGAGAGGTGAGGAAATTCAGGACAACTTCTTGGTCCAGCAGATAAACCTTCCTGCCTTTTTTTACAGATGTGATGTGCTTACAGATGTTCCCTGAAAGGGGCAGCAGAGACCAATCCCACACGATGAACAGAAAGGACCGTCCTGATCGGGCAGAAATAAAAATGAAGAGCAAGAATTATTTGCAATGTTTCTTTTCCTTGGCATACAGAGATTCCACCATGTGTCCACTCAAACAAAAACAGCTTGGACCTATATAGGCCAAACTGGGGCTGCTTGGTAGAATCTTGATCGACTCTGTGATCACTTCCTTTGGCTGCTTTTGAGAGGAGGGCACCAACCGTGCCCAGATCTGGGTGCTGCGTGTGCAAACATTGTGGAGCTCTATACAATGCACTGATTAACACCTATGTCACTACAGCAGCACAGCAGCCTTTGGGCTGGCAGAAGGAACAGTGTAATTTGGGAAAGGTTCACTAACAGGCTCATGAATACTGCCACCACAGCTCATCACTAACACAATTTGGCTCCCACCTAAGCCTGAAAGAGGGAAATGAGGAAAAAGGCTGCTACGACTATCAAGGTTCCCAGCAGTCCATGTTGGTGTGAAGGTGTGAAGCAGGGAAGCCCGTCTTGGACCATCTTTACAATCTCTTCCAGGCTCTCTTGAACCACTCAGAGTTAATTCTAGAGCTGATCCAAGTTGCTGCCTGGAGAAGAAGGCACAGTTATTTACCTGCAGCAAATCCCATATGTTTTGCACTGTCCACAATCCCCAGTGGAGAGGATGGTTTTGCTGGTGAGAATGTCCAAGAGCTCCAATCATGGGATACCACAGGCACAAACCATGCACCAGTCTCTTCATCAAGGATTTGAAAGAGGCCTAAGATTTGAAAGCAAGGAGAGGCGAGTGTGAGGTGAGAAGGCAGCAGAGGAGCCGAGGCAGCAAGAGCTTTATCAGGAAACCAAGAACCCTCTCTGCTCCTGCTCTCAGGATAGAACAGCACACCAGCAAATCTGGCTGCAGACTGAAATCTTGGCTTCCCCTGAAGCCAATGGCAAACATCCCACTGGCTTCAATGGGAGCAGGACTTCATGCCAGATCTCGTGCTTCCCATTCCTCTGCTGTAGCCATGAGAGCAAGCTTCCCTTCCAAGGCTGTGTCTGCAGCTAGAGCCTCCAGGAGCAGCAGAATGGCTCTCCTTGCAGCCTGAGAAGCATCAATGGGAAATGAAAGACTTACTTTTAACAGAAATGGTGACTGTCCTAGAGAAAAACTTGCTTAGAGTTATGGGGGTCTCTGGTGCCATTTCTTTCTCTCTTAAAAATTCCCTTTATGTTTTATGTACCCACAGGGTGCCCAGCAGCTCAAGCACAGCTTTTGGCTGTGATGAAATCATGAGTGGGAGAAGTGGTTTGAGCTGGGTTATGCACCTATCAACACTCATCTCTCTCAGTCTTAACATCCCTCATTCCACACCTGCTCACACAGCAGCACGTGGACACAGTAGAAATTACAGCAACACAGCAAACAGGCAGGAGAAGACAAAGTTTGCCCATTTCTAGTTTTACCACAACACAGTTGATGAAGGAAGGGATGCTGGAAGAGCTGTGCACTGACCACACAGGGCTCTACATCTGCTCTGGCACGAGCATCCCTCTGCTGAAATGAGCATCTTGAGACCCCCAAGCTGTTTGTGAGGTGGCAAGGTCACATCTCCCATTTCCTGAAAATCTTTGCTTTCCTTGGCAGAAAGGAAAGACTTTGTTAGGGAAATCTTGGTGGGTGTTTTGTGATCAGTCAAGCACAGCAGATTACTCTAAAGTGCATACAGGACCTCCCATCTTCCTGATATAGGAAAATGATTCTGCCTGCTCCAGAAATTCAGGAGTCACCAGCATGGTGCTGACCACCTGTATTATTCCTTAAGTCACGTGGCATGTCTACTGGACAGATTGATGTCTGTACAGCTGACTGTTTGAATATCAATTCTAGAGGCAAAGGAAATTCTTCAAATCCCAGAGCACAAATGTGCACTGCTACAGAAAAGCAGGTGGAGATGTGCCAAGTTACAGCTCCTTAGCTGCTGCCCCTGTAAGGAATGCCCTGCGAGGAAAACTGGAAAATATTTCATGAAAGAGCAAAGATAACACAAGACAATCTGGCAAAGGGTAGAATTTAATATTAATGGCTTTCCTTTAGTCACTGTATTTCCTGTTCCTAAGTTAACCCTTTAAAATCAGCCATGGTGAGAGAAGGGCTATAAACTTTTGCACATCTAAAAGGTATTTCACTGAAAGATCTCAGAGCACTTTGCAAATATCAGGGACTGCTGAGGGATGGCTTTTCCCTGAGGAGACTGTCCATGTAGCCAATGGGCAGATGCTCATTTGGCTGCTAAGGCCAAACACTGAAAAATTTGGCTACTCTGTAAGAACATCTTTCTTTGCCTCCCAGGTTCCTGTCATCACAGGAGCCCAAAAATGAGAGGAGCTCATTCCCTTGAGCTCAGTGTAAAAAATACCTTCCTCATGGACAGATGGGTAACAGACACACAGCATGGATGTACTGCTGTCATTTCAGCCCAGCAGCCACTTTAGGATCTTGTCCCTGCAGATCCATGGAGACAGCTCATGGCTGTGCCTGGCTCAGCTGCTGGTGTACCTGAACATCACCACTAAAGCACACTGAAACTTGCCTTGAAAGGGAGCTGGACCAGCCCCACCTCCCCACCCTTCCCTGCCAACTGGTGCTTGCCTGGAGGAGTCCAAAATTAGTCCAAGTAGATAAGAGATGGAAAACGTGGCTCCTCAGAGTCCTGGAGTCCCTTGCTCAGAGGGGATCCTTCTATGCCCACCCACATCTTCCTCTAACCTGGCAAAGTACCTGAATTACTGAGCTGACTTGCCAAGAGAGATTTAGGCTGGAAACCTCTCTAGAAAGATGTCTCTCATTAGGAGCAGGGAGCTGGCTGGGGCACAGAGCTGGGAGAGGAGTGTTACTCATTCCTGCCTCACACTGGGCCCTTCAGACACTCCTCTCCTGCATGAGACACTGTTCTGTGACTGCTGGCAGAAATTAATGAGCAGAGCTGGTTGAAAAACTTTTCCATCAAAACAGTGCTTCTGCTTTGCCAGAAGATAGTTGAAAAATTAAGTGGAAAAATTAGAGAAGAGAGCCTGGGTTTTGGCTGACATTGTTGGTCCAAAAATCCCAAACTTGGGATTTTTTAGCCAAAAATGGAAGCATTTGGGGAAGGCAGCGGAGGAAAGGGAGGTGCCTGGCAAGACTTAGTGATACCCTGAAAAACATCTACAAAAAAATTAACAAATATAAGAGTGGTTTTGTCAATTTTATCTTCTTCCATAGAGAAGGATACTTCTGCTTTTAGAACCATTCTATGGAGAGGCTGAACACAAGTAAATAAGCTTTTTCTTTCTTACACATATGGCTACAGATGCCCCACAGCTTGTGATACAAGCACAGGCAGCAACTCCTCTGGAGATACACACCAGAAACAGCAGATCTCTGCTAGGAGCTGCCCAAGAGCTGATTGCCCCCAAACTGTAACTCTCAGAAAGGGACACACACAGAGCTGGTGCTGCTGTGAGTTTGTACAGCTGATGGGAAGCCTCGATAACCTCTCAGTTGCCTTGCACACAAATAAACTGAGCCATGGGGACAGCCAGGGAACAGGGCTTGTGATGGAAGGTACTGTGCACACAGCTGCTGCAAAACCACCCGTGCTGAACACTCAGGCAGCCACAGGCAGAGAGTTGTTGTTGCAGGGAGAATGGCACATGAATACCTGGGAACCCACAGAAAGATCTTTTCTATCTTGCTTACACAACAATGTGGTTTTCCTTTTTCCCCTTTAAAAATGTTTCTTCAGCAAAACATGGTTAGGAAGAAATAAAAGAGATGGAATCTTCCTTACCCTCTGGGAAATGTGGCTGACAGTATTTCTTGGGCTCAGCGTCACTGTCCCCTCCTCAAGGCATTACTGGCCAGTGATGTGATGGGAGAAGAAGCCATGAGCAAGAGCAGCTCCAGGGAGATGATGCCTGAGGAGAGCAGAATTCCAGTATTCCAGCAGGGCCCTTCTTCCCCAACACAAACCTGGGCATGGAACAGAGCTGACAGTGCTGAAGCCAGCATAGCACAGGTGGCACCAGCTCTGTGAGAAAACCAAATGTTGTTATTGAGCAGTAGGGAGCAGGGGAGGTTCAATTTATAGTGATTTTCTAAGGAATCAGACCATTATTCTGGACAGGATTTATATTTTAAACAACACCTAATTTTTAAATTCAATCTAGATGTGGATTTCATACCTTTTCCTTAATGAGAGCAGCACTGAAGGAAGCAGGCTCAGGAGTTCTGATGTGTCCTGGCAGGGAACTGCTGCAGGTCCCCTTGCTGACAGCCCGAGCTTGACACTCATCCCACCACAGCCCAGGGTTACAGTCCCAGCCACTTCCACCACAAGCAGCTCTGGCTCAGAGCCCCCAGAGTGATAAAAGACTTCTTGTGTGATCATCTCAGGAGGGAAGTTTGGTGCCAAACAAAGCTGCAGTCTGGTTGGTTCCTTTTGTCATCAGAGACAAAATCAAGGGGAAAAGTATGGAGCTGGGGAAAGAAATGGAAGCTGAAAAATGTTCAAATGTCTTTTCTAAGAAAATGAATAAAGTCCAACCCAAGAATGGCTTGTCTGGTTTTGCTGGACAGGCTGCATTGATCTGACTCTGTTAGAGGATTCCCCTTTTTCACTGATGTCTCAGCAGTCTGAGTACTTTGACGTCCTGGCTCCAGAAAGGCTCCAGTGATGCTGCAGTGTGCAGTGACCTTACAGGAAGCTGTCAGTGATCCTTCAGCTGCTGCAGGTTTATGGGGTGGTGGAGCCAGCCCTGCAGACTGGTGAGCTACCAGTGCTCTCCTGGTGAAAAATGAGTGTTTTCCTCCATTCCAGGCCACATGGAGAGCAGCATCCCATCCCATTCTTCCTTAGACCACTGGAAGTGTGAGTGCGTGGAATGGGAGCACATCTGGCACAGATCCTGGAATTCCACAGCACACTGGTGTTGGCACTGACACTATCCAGCAAGAAGAATACATCCCTTTCCCCATGGAAATGCTCCACGTGGTGTTGGGGGAAAGCACAAAGGAACATTTGTTTTTTCACTCTACCAGAGAGCAGAGTCCTCAGCAGTGGTAGTCGTTGAGCATGGGGCTGATGTGGGAATAAAGAGTTCCACATTTTGGAAGGAAAATTCCTTCCAGAGCAAGCAGGGTGCTGTCAGCTTGCTGTCAGAGACAGCTGAGGCTGCCATGGACACCAGGAGAGTGAAAGGAGCAGGTGGAGCTGGTGGAGACAGAAGTGACCTCCAAGGAGGGGAGGAGGGATTTTACCTTCCTCTTGTGCCAGAGCACCAGAGCCATCTGACCCCACGTGCCTTTAGTGACCTTGGCTAAGGTGTCTTAAATAAAAGAAACCCAACTGAGCTCACAGGGAAGGGCAATGGCTTGGGTAGAAATGGGGATTAGGAAAAAGAGAAAAACAGCAAACAGATACATGCAAAATAGGCAAAGTAAGTATATAATCCTACTGGATTTATAGGAGAGATATTGGCACATACCAGGAACATTTCAAGCCAAATGTATGACAGCATTCCTTACACCCCTCCCACCCACTGCCATACCCCAGCTTAATGCAAAGCCCTTTGGCTTCCTCAGGCTTAGAACTAGGTTTTATTGTTCAAACAGGTCAACAATTGCAATCAGATGTTGACTGCAGGCAAGGCACAAACACGATGATGTGTTAATGTACTGCACCACTTGGATGGAATTTCTGCAGTGCTGCTGCTGTGAATGGTGGCAGCTGGGTTGGCATCTCCCAAGGCTGTCTCAGAAAACTGGGAAGCCCATCAGTGTTGTACCATGAATCCGGTGTGAGATCAGTAAATTAGCTCTGTTATTAAAGTATAAGCTCCATTTCTGGAAATCATTGTGGGAGGAGGGCTTTGGTTTGTTATAAAATCATAGAATCGTTTGGGTTGGAAAAGACCTTTAAGATCATCAAGTCCAACCCAGCACTGCCAAATCCATCACTCCACCATATTCCTGGGTTTTTCGGCTGCTTTAGAAAGGTGCTGCTCCCACCTCCAAGTAGCCTTTTAACAAGAATTGAGCTGGAGTGGGATACAGAGGATGGCATCTTTGTAAGACAGGCTGGGAGAGGATCCTACAGGTGTACCTGACTGCAAAAACAACCTTCACCATGCTGGGGGGAGCTAAACAGTACAAAGATTCTGGCTAGTGCCTACAACAAAGACATCCAAAACACGTGGCACTGAAGTAATTCCATTTATTTCACACCAGGGGAGAGTGCAGCTAGGTTATGCAGATCCCTTCCCAATGGATGGGATGGTTTTGCTCCAGTATAAATTTCCACATGCTCAGCACTGTTCATTGTCAGGGGGTGCCTGTGGAGCTCCAGCACAGCAAGAACAACCTTCCCCAAAAGCACTCTCAGAACATCCCTCTCCCCCTCCCCACAGCCTGCCCAGGCACACTCACAGATATCCCAAACAGAGCCTGGCAGCTGCTCCCAGACAGGAATTTCGACTGTTGTGTCATTGACCACAGACCTGGCAAGGCATCATTCAGGTGTTAACATCCCCATGCTTTGTTTTGCAACCTGACCAGGACAAGACCCATCATTTCTTGTTTTGTTAGCACACTGAGAACTCTGAGGTGCCAGAATTTTACTGCCAAATGACCTTTTACACCGACCACAGCAATTAAACAGTTGGCTTGGATTTAACCAAATCCCAGTCTCAGTCCAGTATTACACAGATGCATAATGTACCACTTACAGCTCCACTCCTTTCTCCGAATTTACATGCTTTTGGGTTTGCTTTGTATTATTGTTTCAAGTTCAGAAACCTTTTTAAAATTGTTATGGAAAAAATAAATTTATTATTCAACATATTCAATTTGTTTAAAATGGAATGATCCTCTTTTTTTTTGGCTTTCATTTACAACTGGTTCCATTCAGTTGGACTGTTTTTTATCTTTTTCTATTTATAACCAGCACCAAGAAGAAAATTACCATGGATACAGTACATATGCAAATTAGCTAATGGAAAAATATATACATTTCACTCTGTAATGAGAAAACTTAAATGATATTATTGCCATGGAGAATATATCCCTGTATTATAATAAAATATCAAGCAATAATCGACCGCTACGATTCTTTTCCACCAACAAAAAATAGCACCATACATGAGATAGTGAGAATCTACACTCAATAACACAACTGTGCAACTAGAAATGTACAGTACTTTAGTAACAGTACAGAGTATTGTTTACAATATGGAAATACCACCACTGTAATCAAAAGAGCATCAATCTCTTATGAACAACTAAGAA
The DNA here is from genome assembly GCA_037013685.1 of Acridotheres tristis. Lineage (NCBI taxonomy): Eukaryota > Metazoa > Chordata > Aves > Passeriformes > Sturnidae > Acridotheres > Acridotheres tristis. The sequence continues at coordinate 3,529,835 of CM072897.1, read as the reverse complement.
AAGTATTGTCATAGATACACTGAAACAAACAGCTTTTCTTTTCACCAGAATGTGGGAACTGAGGGCAGGGCATAGCTGTGACTTCATTGTAAAGCTCCTACGAAGTGAAAAAAACCAGAAGTGCAGGAATATTGAAACAGAATTAAATTTTTTTGTTATTATTTTTCTGGCTGTTATGTGATGGGGTGGTTGTCACGATGTGAAGTAAGAGAATTGAATAAAATGGAGCTGTGTTGTGCCATCAGTTCTTAATCAATGTTGGGGGGTTTGATTATAAAAAATAAAAGGTTGATGCACGCTAGTCTGTGAGCTGGGAGAGCAAGTGAGGTGGTTTTTTTCTCAGTGCTCATACAGTTGAAAAAAAATCCTTGTAAATTCCTGTTTCCTTTGGTAGGACCCAGAACTTGGACCCAAGTGTCCTTTGGGTCCAGAACCCAGCAGGTTGGGCCACAGGTCTAACCAGCCTAGCACCCTGTTCTGGACAGTGGCCAGTAGTGAATTATTACTGAAAAATATAAAACCTAAAATCTTTCCTCTCCTATGTCCTACCTTTTGCCTAGAGAGGGTCACAGATCAGCACCAGAAGGAAAACGTTCCCTGCTGTGGAGAAGCACCTTTGATTCCCAGCAATGATAATTCACACAATTCTGCCAAAGTAATAGAGAAAATGTTGCTCATGAGAAGAAAAACAGCAAATTCCAAACCGAGTGAGGGGTGTCAGGGGACTCGGGGGTGGCTGTGGGACAGGGAGGCAGCAAAGACAGTCCCAGTGTCACTGCAGGCAAAGGGTGAAACACCACTGTGAATTACTAACATAAACCAGGTCCTCTGGGCTCTGTCTAATCTCTAGGAACTTTCTCATTAGCAGTTCTTCCACCAGTTAATTTGCCAAATTGAGTATCACCTGGTATTGTCTGAATCTTCCCTGTCACCCCTGCTAGCCATTTTCCCTTGATTATTTGCTAAGTACTTACTCAACCTCTGGGCTGGGCAACAGAGTGGGAATAACAGAAAAAGGAGGTGTAATCCTGATTATAAATTGCCTAAAAAAATCCAGTACAATAAAAACCAAGCTGGAATCATTTCCCTGATAGAGAAAATCATCTGAGGCATTGGAAAGCAGATCTGTTTGAGACAGGCACTTGAGGAAAAAAGGTGTGCAAATGTGGCCTTGTGCATCAGACCAGCCCTGTGCACATGCACTCATTTGCACTAACAAGCACAGATGCAAATGTGAAGCCCACACAGGCTCAGTCTGTTGATGAACGTTATCTCCCTGTGCTTGAAAAATTTAGCCCTTAATAAAATGCTAATAGGTTATTCCAGTGAGGGCCTGGATATGGAAAGAATTGTACTAAGCAAAAATTGCTTTAAAGATATGTTAGATACTGAAAGTTTTTATCCTTCCTTGCATTGACAAAAAGTGACAACAGCAACAAAGACAACCTGGGCCAGCTGTGAGCTGCAAGCCAGCCTGGCCCAGGGGCTGGGGGAGTAGCTGGGCTTGGTTCTGTGCTCAGCCCCAAGGAGCCCCAGAGTCACACACAGTTCTAGAGCGAGTCCAAAGCTGCAATTATCCAAAGGGCTCTGCTCCTGCCACGAGGAGGGGGCTGAAACTCAACCTTGAGCCCTGACAAGAGAAATGATGCAAGATGTGATAGGGAGACACTGATGTGTGTGACAAGGGAAGGAACAAGCCCTGCCCTGGGCAGAGCTCCTGTTTCAAGTCTCACATGGCAGAGAGGAGTCTGGTTTAAAGTGCAGAGACATGGCAGAGTATTGTGTGTGCAGCACCTGTAAGTGCTCTGACAGCACCACAGAAGTGACACAGGGAGCATTCAAAGACACCGAGGAAATTCCCAACCCCTGAAAGCAATCAATGGAAGCCTGAGCCCTCTGGCTTCCCACAAGCTCCAGGTTACAATTTGAATGTCTTGCATCCCTGGCTACTTCTGGTTATTCCAAAAGCTACATAACCTCAGCTGTATAAAAGAGCCCAGAGATAGGAAACACCTGTTCTGCTCCCCACTATATCCTTTTCATAAAGATTGTTCCAAATTCAGTTTCTGTTCCAACCCTATCCAGTTTCACAGTCCTCTTATAAGAACCAACAGTCTCATTATCTGATTGACTTCTAAAAATTGGAGAGAGCTTAGGCCAAGCAATCCCTCACTGAGCTGTACTGGATGAAATGATTTCTGGCTTCTCCCATCTCATGTAAATGGTTTTGCTTGTTTAAAAATAACTATCTACGGCTGTTAATAAGCTTCCATTTCATTAAGCTCAGAGAAAAATTAGGTTTCATAAAAGAAACTCTATTATTCTGGGGAAAAGATAGAGGATTGTTTTTAAAAATTAGAAGGAAAAGCACTCCTTATTAGTGGCTCTAAAATTATGACTTGGAATGTTGGATATAATTATACTCAGTTTTCTGTAGGAAATTCAGAGATGTCCATCCTCTGCTATCAGTTTTCACAAGCTTTTACAGAAAATCCTCTCTTTAAACTAAGCCTTTCATTTATGCATGTCCCTCCAAGCCCACTCTGCAGTGGGATAACTGCTGGGAATTGAAAACAACAGATAAAAGCCAAGATTAAAAGATTAAGTAATGTCTCTACCTTTGCTGAATTATTTTGCCAGAGGCCTTCCTCCACGGAGGTACCCATAACCTTATCCAATGTAATCACTTTGCAACTCTTGTCCTTTTCTTTAATGGTAGCAAGCCATCCAGTGGCTGGTGATTTAATATATTAAAAAAGCATTAATGAAAAATGTGAGGATGTCAAAGTATTCAGAAATGATTGGCTCCTTGAGATGACCCTTTCTGTGTGTTTTTTTTTAAGGTGGATGAGCAGATGACTTTGGTATCCAGTCTGTAGGATTAGTTTCAAGTCTCATTAGGTGTGCTTTGGGATCCACCACGCTGTAGCAACTCATGAAGTTCCAGTACTCAGACCTACTAGTCTGTGATTTACATACGAACAGCTGGAAGACTCTAAGGAGTGGCACAGGTTCATTAACTCTTCTGCTGCATCTTGTTTGCATAAAAGTCTCTGCAGGTCTGGCAGCAGCGCTGGTACCACCGCATGTCCTGGCACAGGTTCTTCTCACGGATCACCCTGCAGTACACTGTCCACTGGTCCCCCGTGCACTTGTAGGTCAGGGCAGCTTGGGAGGAGACAAGAAAGGAGAAACTGCCAGATTAGCCAGGGAACAGCACTGCAGGTGTGACCGAGAGCCCTGCAGCTGAGGGGAGCAGGGCCACGCTCACTGCTGGCAATGGAGAGCAGGTGATGTTCTCTCTACCAAAATATCGGGGTCTTGGAAGTGCTTCCTTCCTCCCCTGGGCATGAATGGGGGGTGCAAACCTCCTCATGTTGCACCTATTTTATCTCAGAGGCAAACGGGCCTGGATGAACAAAACATCCAAAGATTCAGCCCAGATTTAAGGTCATGAACTCCAGACTGCAGTCAATGGGATGGAGATGAATAAATCACACACACCTGGCAAGAACACCTGAGACAGACCTTATCAGATGGGAGAGCTCACATAACAGGAACTAAGACACAAATAAGGCCAGGACTAATATCTCAGAGATCCAATGTCCCTCACAGGTTGTGAAGGAAGACAGGAAAGAAATGACAGAATAAATTCCTCTGAGTGTGTCGTCAATGAGAGACACTGAACACAGACATAGAAGTCAGGTGAGGTGAACTCCACACTTAGATATTTTTGGAAATGTTATCCAAGACAAAAAACCATTCTGAAGTAGGGACAAGGCAGCATGGGGTCTGTAGGCTACTAGAATTGTTCTCTCTTTTTTTTCTTTGTTTTGTTTTTTGCTGATGCTCCCATTACAGAAAACAGAAAATTCTGTTTAAAGATAATCCAATTAGAATTGTTCATAAGCAAAAAGAGCAAAACACTCAATGATATGTCTTTCTACTAATATCAAATATCATTGTTTCTGGCCCTGGTGATTCCAAGCCTGGTTTAGAAACAAAAGCATCCCAAATTGCTTGCAGATTACTTTCAGCAGGGACTTGAGCCTCCTCAGTCTTCTAAACACATGAGCATTTTATTGCTTTGTCCTAAAATGTGAATTAGGATGGATTTCTTGTCTCATCAGTGTATCAAGGGCTTACTTCTCAAATGAAATGTTTTTGTTTCACTCTGCTCTTAGTGCTAAAATATCTGGGAAGTACTCTCATACCGAAAGAGGTTAGAAGCCCCTCAGCATGAGTGCATTTGCAAGAATGAAAGTCCCCATCTTCTCTTAAAACATTTGGTAAACTTTCGGAGAACAAATTTCAGTTCAGAAGCTTCAAGTCCAGTCCTAGTTAAAGTGATATTTAATACTGGACAGCACTATTGGAAAGTACTATTCTCTGTTATTTAGCACCTCTGTGTTTTCATGTGTGTTTGAGGTTTCTTAGCCTGTAAGATCAGCTCAGCTGTGACAGAGGAGGCTGCTCCTGGTAACGTCTTCTTGATTAGAACCCAGCCTCTTGTACCAAAAGGGGACAGGAGGCATCCATGAGGCTGTGTCAGTGTAGCTGATGACTTAATTTAGCTTCATCTTACTGGTGATGATGTGTGAAATGTAAAGAAACCAACTTGGTTCTTGGAGCTGTGGTGGAACACACAGGGCTGAAGTCTGGAAAAATATATTTTTAGTATATTTATATTTTTATCCCCTTATAAACCAAGGAAATACAATGTGGAAAATCATGAGACCACCACAAATTTGTATTAACAGAGGCATTCTTGACTAGTGGCATGTCTTAAATACAGTGTTAAGGTGTTTCAGGAAACAGATGGTTATCACCATACTCCCATCTCAGCCAGGGACACAAGGAATGCAGGAAAGGTGAGGAGGAGGACAGTGACAGAAAATCACAGGGTTTACAGGAAGAGGCTGGATGCTCTCTTGTCCCCCTGGGTAAATCAATTCATCAAACCACCTGTCAGGGTCATGTATTTTCTTGGGGCATAATGAATTAATGATCCGACTTCACACTCACTGCAGCACGGGCAGTGTGAGGAAGGGTTTGTGATGGAGAAGAGGCACCTGCCAGCTCCCCCACCTCTGTAATCAATCAATCAATAAATCAATCAGTCAGCCAATCAATGCCATCAATCACCCACCATTTGTGTGCTCCTGCTGCTCTCTCAGCTCCATCCTCTGCCCATCACTCCAGCTGGGCCCAGCCTGAGGCAGGGGTCAGACAGGACGTGCCCACACCACACCTTCAGTCCGGAGTCTGCCTCAGCCTCTCCCCGTTTCTGGCCCCGCACAATCCCCGCAGCCCCCACTGGGCAGCTGGCACCTTCCCCCGGGCCCCTGACTCACCGAGCCTGGGTGAGGTGATGGTGTTGACGTTGATCCTGTCGTTGCAGACCTCCTGGTGGCACTGCCTGTAGGCCGGGGGCTTGGCCAGGGCCGGGCACTCGCTGCCGTGCCGCCCGGTCACTTTGTGCATGCACTGCACCACCCGCGACTGCAGCCCCTTGCCGCACGTGGAGGAGCACTGCAGGAGAGAGCACACAGCGTTCCTGCCATGTCACATGCACACAAACAGCACTGACACAGCAGAGGGTGCGGCCACTGTGGTGCTGAGGGCTCATCCTGGCAGCCAGGGACCCTCCATGTGGCTGCTGTGCTGTCCAGGGTGGTTCTGCACCTTCTGTCAGCAGAGGAACTCTCCGGGCACAAGGAAGGAACCTGTTGTGTTACTGCCCTGAGGTCACCTACTCTGACTGTCCCTTGTGGATGCCCATGGGGTTTTAGCAGACAAAAATGCAATTTCCCCCACCAGTCATGAAGAGGCAAAGCTGAAAAATGTGAAATGCTTAATTATGGACCAGCAGCTTCCACCTCCCTCACTGTGAGGGATCTGGTGGTACTTGGTTTAAAAGCCCTCTCCAAGACTTGGATGGTCTAATAAGGCTTGCTCCACAGCCAGGATAACCACAGCCAGGCATGGACATAGGATAAATCTCAGGGTTACAGCAGAGGCTGGCAGCTCCTGCGTGCCCAGACTTCTGGAAAGCTCTGCTCTGGAGAGAACACATCAGGTATTCCAGTACTCACTCCCATCTATCCCTGCTAACTGTCTGGCACTTGCCTGTCCTCCTGGGAGCAATTGCAAATTGTACTCATGAGTTTTGGCTGCTATTAGCCAGGAGGCCCAGCCTGTTCATATGCTCTCTTTGTTGTCATACAATCAGAGTCCCTCCCTCTCCCTCCCTCTTCCTCTGGCCCAGTCACTTGTGATTTACAATGTCCTACTTGCACGCTGTTCAATTTTAATAATGCAAACACAGTGAGCACAGGGAGGTGCAGCAGCTGGAGTCAATAAAAGAACCTTGTATTTAACATAAAGAAACAATGGTTTGCAAGACTTGGGTAAGATTCCTGTTTCTGCTAAAGCCACACACAAGCAAATGATGGGGAGTAGAGGAGGTGAGGGAAAGCCCATGAGGTATCAATAGAATGATGTAAAAAAAGGTCATGTTTTCTGTCCTCTGTTGTTTCTCACCAAATCAGGGCATTGGAGCTTTATGAAAAATACCATCACCTCAGGGAGGTAATTCTCCAAAGACAGATACCAAATATTGGAGAGGTTCAGAAGATGGGCACCACTGAGGCTGGACTGAAATCCAGGTACAAATCCTGTGTGTGCAGTGTGGATGCTTGTGAGACCTGGATCCAAGGGCAGAACATGTGGATGTACACAGGGCTCCACCTCTACATCCAAAGGTGGTGAATACAGCAAAGCCATGGTCATTGTGGTCTGGAAGTATCACAAGAAACCCCTGCTGTTTGGGTTTTTTTCCTTTACAATCTTCTTGTTCCCATTACGGTTCAACACACCAGTTTATGACAGATATTTTTACACTTAGATTTTTCAGGTGTTCAATTTACATAAAAAATTGATCACTGTCAAGTAATACCTCAGCAATAGTTTTAATATTTAGGATTACGCTGAATGAACCCTTCTCCTGTCCTACAGTGAGCTCTTCCAAAAATCAGCAATTAAAGTCTCTGATTTAAATCCCCTTCACAATCTGAATTTATGCAGTGAGATCACACATTAGTTTTGTGTGTCCCTCAGCTCTTTCCCAGCACTGAGTGCCCTCAGTGACTTCCACCAGCCTGGAAGCCATTCAGGCATGGCCACTGGATTTAAAGTGAACTATTTTCATCCTGATAAATGCAACTATTAGGCCCTTCCACTTCACCAGTCAAATGCAACCTTTAATCCTCAGGATTTCAGTGCCACTTTTAGTCTTTACAGTGCTTTACTAACCTTAATCCTCCCCAAATTCTTTGCTTTGGGAGGGGAATTGTACATCCATTTTGCAAACAGAATTGGTGTTATCACACAGGCATTAAATGACTCAGGCCATGGGTTTCCTTCACATGATTGTAACAGTGAGTCTGAAACCTCTGTCTCTGGCTTTTAAGCACTCCCTGTGCTCTTAACAGGGAGGACATGGAGAGAAAGAAGGGAAAAGAGGACAAAACCAGCATTTTTTCCTAAGGTGAATTAGGTTTTCAGATACCAACACACAAACACTCACCTACCTTTGTCTGTGCTCCTGTCTCTGCATTTGTTAACCAGCAAGGAGGGCAAGCAATGAAACTTTTTTCCACAGACATTGCCAATTTCAATCCTCAGACAAATAACAGCAGAGCTTTTGCCTGAAGCAGTTTTATTCCTTCTCCTGGGAGACTGGGATCATCACCTATGCTATGCAATTAATTTTTCACAGCCAGCAAGACAGATTTTAACATCTTTCTTGAACTCTTTAGGGCTTGGCAGCTAAAGGAAGGTTGGACATCTGGCTTATTTTAAGACGAAATTTTCAACTCAGTACTTGGATAGTCTCTTTCCTAGGAATTTCAATAGGAAATAGGAATAGATACGAAATACATACAAAGGGGGGATTGTTACTCATGCTGCACTATGAGAAGAGGACATCATTAAAAAAGGCATAAAAATCCAACTCCAACTGCACAGCAAATTCTCATAAATACCTCCTCTCCTTCTCTGGATAGCTAAATGCACTGCTATGGACTCTGTGTTCCCAGATGTTTGTGGAGCAAGGAATCATATCATACAGAACAATTTTCAGGGCTGGAGTCACCAGAGAAGACCCATCAGCAATTTGCCTCCTCTGGGAAGCTGGGGCTGGGACAAGGGGCTGAGCAGAGGTGCTGGTGCCAAAGAAAGAAGTGGATCTTCCTTTCCACCAGTGCCAGTGGCGTCACTCTCACAAAAATGCATGTGCAAAATGCACAGAGTTTAACCACAATACCCTAAACTGACAACACCAGCACCATAAACTGGGAATCCACCCCCATGCAAAGATCAAAGGGTTGCTCAGCAATGTAAAATAGAGGTGGTTAATAAACAGCTACAAAAAGTGAAGCTAATGAGAGCCCCTGTAACTCCCAGTTCAAACACTGCTTAGGAAGGCAAAGGCAAGACAAAAATGCCTCCATTCACATTCCTTGGCAGTAACATGCAAGCCAGTGGGGATATCCAGAAGGAAATAAACTCACAAATTGTCAAGGCAGCAGCTGCATTCAACAGCTTAAAGAAGATTTACTCACTGAAAAACTCTAACCTTAGGAGCTATGATTTTTCAACTGGAATGCTATTTCCACCTTAGGATACTGATATGAAAGCTTGAAATCTAGCAAAGGTGCTGACAGATGTCTAATTGCTTTGAAAGCAAATGCCTCAGGAGAATATTAGGTATTAAAATAGAACAAATTTACAGAAAGTGCTGAGATCTGTCAGGGCCTTCATCAACTCCTGGTCTACAACAGATAGCCAGCGAAAGAGAGGGGAATGAGAATGACTTAAGCCAGGGCAGGGCTGCTGTTGGGCAGCACAGCAGAGAGTCCAAAGAATCCCTCTGTTGAGGCTTAATGGGGACAGAAAAGGTACAGATTTACCAGACTGAGACAGGTTCAGGACTGAATGGGACAATGGATCACTGCTGAGGGCTCCTGGGAGGCTGAGATACATTTCAGACCCCAGGGCACCTTCAGAAATGTCACTTTTCTAACCTCCAAGGGATAGATGGAAATCTTTTTTTTTTTTTTTTTTGGTAAGAGACTTTTCCCAGCAGAAGCAGGAGGTCACAGCATCCCTCCAGCCAATCCTGAGCACACTCCAGCATGGAGAGGGCTGATCTGTCAGAGGGAGATCCAGATCTACATGACTGTCATAACTAAGCTGCAGGCAAGATGGGCTTTTCTCTTTACTCGTCAGTCTGCAGTCATGTGATGTTTAAAGATACTGGTTTGTCCCCAGTTTGCTGGTAGGTGCTGAAGCCAAGGATAACACCATGGCTAAAGCTCCAATATTGAGAGATAGAGTCATGCTTTACTGACTTCAGAGTTCAAGTATTCAAGGCGTTAGGGTAGAGTGTTTTTCCCCTCGGGGGTCTTATTTCTTGCCTCTATGAAAGTCAGAAAGAAAGCAAGACAAGTTCCTATTAAAAACATTCTAACACAGCATCTGAGATGAATGACAAAGGTCCTGTAATTGCTCCCTTCCCGGGACCTTAATAGCACACACATGTGTGCTCTGAAAGCCAGTGCTCCACACACCTTCACATCAGGCTTTTTATGAGGATCACTAATTTAAACCCCATAGTTCTAGCAGCGTGCAATGTTCTTTCACAGTGCAATACTCTTTCATAAACACCAGGTCAACTTTCACCACGGCATCATGCTAAAGAAAGAAATATCTGTCTTTTCACTGATAAGATCTAATTAGCCCAAAGCAAACTGTAAGCTGTTTTTCAAGCTTCCTTGTTCTTTTCTTCTTTTTGAACCCCAGATCTGTAAAAGAACATATCTGGTCTTGCTTACAACAATCTTTCATTTGGAAACTTCTGTGAAATGACTGATTTGTTTAATTTAACCAAGAAGAAAAAAATGCATACCCTTCTGACTCAGTATGGGAAGAAACAATAAATTATGGCAGCAAATGCTCGTGGCTGATGTGACAGTATCTTAGCAGGAAAAGAGAAGCAATTTTTGCAAACTGCCTACAGCTGTACTTTCAAACTGCACGACCCCAAGGAACAAGACCTGACCAGCACATCCAGCATGTTTCACTGCATAATTAGGCTTGGCTTTGCTATGCTGAAAAGTTCCATTGTGTACAGAGTTCAGAGATTAAAGGCTGAACACATGAATATTCTGGGTAGTGACAGTGCCCCTAAAGTACTTGTGCAGTGGAGCCCAGGTGGATGTTGATGAGAAAATGCCATTTAATCCAATATTCCAATCAGATAGAATTTACTTCTCACAAGGTTTCAAACTGGATTTCAAGACCAGGCTCAAGCACAGCTGTGGGGTGATACAGTGCTGCCCACAAGGGACCATTTTCTAGCAGGTCACCTACTGCACTTGTGTCGTGCTTGGATCTGTGGCAGAAAGTAGAAATACTCTAGAGCTTATTCCACAAGGACCTGATGGTAAAAAACACCTAATGCAAAAGGCATAATCAAGGTAATTTTAAATATCCTCAGTAGTAATGGACAGCAATGGGATCACAGAACTCAGGCTGGATGCTGGAGAATCCCCCTGCTCCTGTGAGCACTGTGAGCTGCTCGTGCTGAGGCAGGCTCTCAGGGCTCACACGAGCTCTACTCCCACCCTGGCTCCTGCCCCAGGTGAGAGAATATCCTGGGAGCTGAAACCCCACTGAATGCATTATTAGTTACTATTAGTTACTCATCAGTTAAGGATCAATGCTCCCCCAATGCAATTTATTAAAGAGAGTAATTAGAAACTAAGGACTCTTTGGGATTTTTTAATTTCAACAAGAGGCTGCTCATCTCTCTTTCAGTCCTGCCTGAGCATTTTCTGGACATGGAGCTACCCAGCTCTGACATGTGTGATGCTGGCTAACACTGTTTCATCTCTTTGCACAGTCAGTCAGACTGGTACTCATTGCTCCTTAAAAGTGCTCTGGGAGATTGTCACCTTAATGCCTTGGTAGTCATTATAAATCTCAAAAGGTTATTGAAAAGACTGCAAAATTACAGCAGTCCCTGCTAGCAGTACATACTGTGTGCTGTAAGTATTCAAGGGGAAAATCCTCTTTAGACAGGTACTACAGAGTTTAAATGGTGAATTACTACTCCCCATATTCTCAAAAACATGATCCTGGACACTGTAACATCTCAGAGTAACTCAGAGAAAATGAATGCCAATACTTGAACAGGCTTGTCTTTCACTCTTTCTTCTTTTTCACTTTAAAAAACAAGAGTAAAAAAATCACAAGTAATTTCATTTCCAGTCCACTGGTCTTGGTGGAAGGCTTTAACTCTCCATCCAAAAAAAAAAATGCACTTAATGGATCAGGCTTTTAAATAAAAATATCAAAAAAGAGAAGTTACTCTTCCAGTTAATAGGATCACTGGAGGCTGTATTGGAATATGAGACAATAACACTGTGGCAGAGCCTGCCCCACTTCAAACAAAACACTGATTAATCGGATCTTTTTGCAGCACATTCTCCATTACTACAGAACCTTCACAATAATTTGTACCATGGATGTTCCCAGAAACTCCAGTGGAGATGAGCTGTGCAATCTGTTGTGCAAACAAGGAGCAGTTTGAAAGGCACAAACAGGACTCGGTTCCTGGAGCCTGCAGAGCCCAGGGGAAGGACATGGCCAGCACTGCAGTCAGCATCTCTTGCCCTTCCATGCCCAGTTCCCAACCAGAGCTGCATCCACTGGGGCTGGCTCTTAGCCCAAGCCTAGGCACAGGCTCGACCTTGTTTAAGTGCCATTATGCAACATTTCCACCTCTGCCCACAGCTAAAGACATTCCACAGATGTGGGGACAGCACAGAGCAAAAGGGTGGGGTTCATCTTACTGAACCAGCCCCTTCAAATTCAAGTGTCCCTGGCTGGTAAAACCAATTTTGGGCCATTTGATCTCATCTCCTGTAGGGAGGGGCGTTTTGGGATTTAGCTGTTGGCAAGAAAGGCTCTGGTTTGCACATCAGTGATCATGTGCCAGAGCCACAAACCCCAGGGAACCACAGAAGCAGGGTATTTAACTACTAAAGATTGTTGGATCTTCTCCTGTCCCACCCAGCTCCATCACCTTCTGGACAACAAATGAGATGCACCAGTGAGGCCTGTGGACAACCTTCCAGTGCCGCTGAAGGCTCGTGGGCAGCCATAAATCACAAAGTTGTTCAGTGGCAGGGAAAGGTCTGTCAGCTGTGATGTGCCACTGCAGTTTTAAGTTACCACTCCTCCTGCAGAGTTTTGTCTCATTCCAACAAGAAAAGTTATTTTTTCCGAGGTAGAAGAAGATGAACTTAGTTCTGACCTTTATGAAGAATAACCAAGCTGTCCATACCTTATCATAAACAGATGTCAGGTCAAGCCATGAATTTGTAATGAATGTTAGAACAAAGGGCAGTTTTGCTTCTATATTTATAACAGCTTTGAATACACCTCTCAAACCACAGCTGTCGTTGATTTACTCTTCTTATTATGTAATATGAATTAATCATTAAAAGTGAGGCACAGTGAGGATTTTGTTGATGTTCCCAATCATTTGGACCCTGGAAAATATGCCTTCCTGGCACTGGGAGATTGTAGAATATTTCTGAAAAAGAAAAAGCCCCAAAACCCAACACGTTTTTTGGTGTACTGCAAGGCTGGGGGTTTATCTCTCAGAGAATGAGACCTCCTGTAATCCTGCCAAAACAATTAATTTGCAATTACAAATCCTTGTTACCACCCACTGTGATGAATGACTGCTGATCTTCAGCGTGAAGCACCTCAGTGTCTGGCACAAAGCCAGTATTTTTCTTATGGGAAATTAGATTCTTTTTTTCTCTCCCTACTGTTAATGTCCTCCTGGGATGAGAACCCATCTCCAGCATTTCAAAGGCTCAGCAAGTTCTGTAAAGGAATTGGCAACTCTGGATGCCCAGGGAGGGCAGGTGGCTATGGAGGATTTTCCAGATGTGCTTTATCACTATTGACACTATTTGGCAACAAGAATATTGTTTAACATTACACTTTGCCAAGCTTATCATTACTGGTGCTTTCCAGTTTCTGGAGTGTACAATCTCTCTGAATCCAGTGAAAGTTGTGCCAGGTGGTTATACAAGATGTGAAGTGGTAGAAATAAATTTTTTCTCTACTTTCTCTGCTAGCTGAAGCCCAGCTTGGTGTGTCATACTTTCTCCTGAGAGCACAAATCTGTGATGGTTCCTACCCAAAACCCAAAGATTCTGCAGAGCCCACCAGGTCAGATCCTTCTCTGCATGGCATTGGCACAAACCTGCATTAACTCAAGTGCCTGAATTAATCTGGGTTTACCCTCATGTAAGAGAGACTGATACCTGACCCAGTGTGCTGAGTGAGATCCCTGGCCCGTGGCCAGTGGGTTGTAGGGAAGAATGAAAGACAGTTACCCTGGATTTACACTGGGTTATCTGAGATTTAATACAGGCCTTACTATTTACAGAGCACCTACTGTAACTGCAAAGAAAAAAATATGGCAAAGCCAACATGCTACAAGGCTTCTATGGGTCTTTCTTCTCCTAAAATTCTTTTCATTGGGCTAGGTAATATAATAGGTTAATGAGCTAAATTGTTGCCTGAGGGACAGAAGTTGCATGTTTAAACTTCCACCCACAGAGCTGAAAATGCCCCTTGTGAAAGTCAGAGGTAATGATGGAGCTTGTGTGTCTGGCTTATAATTTCACCTTTCTTGATACAACACCAGTGAAATGGAGAATAGTCAAAAAAATGAAACTGGGAGCCCTGAACCATTCTGTGCTATTGGCTCCAAATACAGAACTTTAGTCAGGACAGAATTTAAGGCAAACAGAGAAACAATTAAGTAAAACTGGAAATAAAGAAAAATCCATAAAAATCTTGTGGAGAATTTCTCCTGCTATATAACCTTGCCTCCTCAACTATACTTTAGAAGAGTCCAAAGGACAACTGGATGAAAGGAACTAAAAAAATACAGCCTTGGCCTGTACAGAACTAAAGAATTACTAAGGCTGGGAAAGACCTCCAAAGTCAAGTCCAACCTTTGACCAAACACCACCTTGCCCACTAACCCCCAGCACTGAGTGCCACCTCCACTTGGTTTTTTGAGCACTTCCAGGGATGGTGACTTCACCACACCCCTGGGGAGCCTGTTCCAATGCTTAACCACTCTTTCCAGAGATGAACATCTTCCTAATATCCAACCTGAACTTGTGCTATCTCTGGTTGTCTGGGAGAAGAGCCTGACCTCACCTCAACACAAGCTGCTTTGAGGTGATTGTGGAGAGCAGTGAGTTCTCCCCTGGGCCATCCTTTCCTGCCACATCACTGCTGGAGCAGCAGAGGAGAGAGCTAAGGACAGGAGGCAGCCTTGGGTGGCTAAAAAGCAGCCCCTGGTGCTGCTCTCACCTTCAAGCACAAGATCTGTGTCACCACCACAGCTCACCAACACCTCCAGATCCCTGCATCATCTGGGACACATTTCCACTGACTCCAATGCCAAGTGCAAGTCCTGCAGCTGCTCCTTCCAGCACAGCCTGGGGCAGGGAATGGTGTGGAGCTGGGCTGTGTGTCCTGCTCAGCTGCCCAGAGAGCCACACACATAAAGACACACTCTGTTCTTGCAGGAATGTAATCCTCGATGTAAAGTTTGTCAGCAAAAATATAATTCACCATGAAAGAATGAACTACTGTCTTGCTAAAGCATCAAGAGCAGTCTGGGAGTCTGAGGCAAGTGTTGGGAAACTGAGCAACCTGTGTTTGTTCCTCTGACCAGCACAACTACAACAAAAATGTAAAAATGCTTCCAGTGCTAGAACATTTAACAGCTCGGATTTCAAACAAGGAGGAACTATTTCAAAGCAGAACGAGTGTATGAGATGTTTGTTTCTCTAACTGAATGCAAACTGGATGTGGAATTTCCTCTTGGAAGAAAAGACTGAATGGGAGATGGCTTGGAGTCCCTTTTGTATATTGCATCATGTTCAAAAAAGGATGATATGATGAATTGCAATTCTAAGGAATCCGGCAAAAACAAAATAATTATTTCAGGTTAACACCTTCAGTGGGTCTTGCATTGGGCAATTCATGTTTCTGTTAGGTTTGAAGACTCTGGGACCAGGAACAGTTTAGTTATGAAACTTGTATCACCAATGCTGAGTAAAATGCCAAAAATAATACTTATATCCCTTTAAGATAATGGGTTTAAAAGAGAAGTGGCAGCAGTGGAGAGAAGCTGCAAGTTTAGTAGCAGTGGTAACAGAAGTCTAGTAACAGAACAACTCTCTGTCTTTAGATTTTCAGTACAGTCTGTTAATCTCAAGCACTGGGCTAACAAAGGCAAACTCAGAGCCATTTAAAAGAACTTTACAAACCTGGCCTTATGTGTTTGCAAAGTGAACTGGATATATCAGTTCCTTGTGCAACACTTGAAACATGCTGCAAATATAATAAGAATATACAAACATGACAATTAGCTCCAAATGCTTTCCACAGCTACAGGACACAGCAAGGACCAGCTGCAAGTAAACATGACAGAAAATGGGATAAAATCCCTCTTCTTTCAGGCATAGATAATGGCAACAGAGCTGTTGCTAAGGCCAGTGGATGAGATTTGGCTGGTGGGTGCAGGTCTCAGATCACCATGGCCTCGTCTCCAGTCCTCACCTCTCCTATATGGGAGCTGAGAACATCAAATCCCAATTTGTCTGGGGTAGGGGTGCAGGTTTTACTGCTGCTGGGAGCTCCTTAGGGAGCTGACCCATCTCCTCATGCACAGAGTCCTTGTCGTCTACAAATACTGTCACTACTAACACAAAAATAACATTCTGTCATACCACCCAAACAGCCTGCTCTATTTACAAGTTGTATCTGGACTTGACTTTTTAAATGAGGTTTTCCCTCTCTCTTACATGACTTCCCAGCATCTTCAAAGAGGATCTTGGTTTGGGAAATTAAGGATCAGAGGCCAAGTCACCAGGCAAGCTGTTTGCACATGAAGCATCAAAGCCCATTATTTTAATCTGTGGTAATTACCACTGTTAGTTAAATCGTGCTTCCCTGATGGTTCTCAACAATGAGCAACAAATGCACAACACATTAATTGCACAAAGTTGTTGCTTGTTCTGAGATCAATTTGTATTAACAGTAAAAGTTTCCATCTTAGTCAGCAAAGCTCTCTCACAGTGACTTTTACAGGGCTGGGAACAAATGTTTTACAGTGGAATTTTGCCTTGGAAGGATGAATTTTAAAGAGTTCACTATAAGCTAATGACTATAGACTTTGTGTTTCGCCTTAAAGGAGGAACTGTTTTGAGCCAGAGTTGCTAATAGCTGTAAAGGCTCCCCTCCTAAGTTCAAGCCCTCTATTAAATCTTCTGGATCCTCATGATGAAAATCCTTCACTCAGGATTTGTGAAGAATTGAATTCCACACCAAACATTTCAGCTATCTGGGTTTCTGGAACAATATATTTTCTTCTAAGAATTGTACCTACCCTTTTCTAGCAAACTCTACCCATCTACTCAGAGAATAAGAATCTAATTGTGTGACCTAAGTGTCCGGTCAGAATTAACCAATATGTCTAGAATTTTAAATGCTCATTACAAACCAAATCTAAGTCCAAGAACATCCTGCTGGACTCACACAGGGTGAAATTCCTGGGAAGCAGAGCACTGGCACAAGCTCCCTGCAGACAGAAGCAGGTCACATATGCAGCACACAAGCTTTTGTGCCCTCCTGCACAGCGATGATCCTGATCCTGAGTTAAGAATCACAAATAACGAGTGACTTTGCACTGATCCTGCCCTGCTCACATGCAGACATTAAACCCATCAAACAACACTGTTTACTGTGACCCATGTAAGATTGCAGCCATCCCAGCAGTGAGCCAATGTCTTTATCAGATTGGAACTGTTCACACAACACTGAACTTTCAATCCATGTCATCAGTGAATACACAATTATTTCATATTCCTCCTTATCAAGAGAATCCGGGTCCATTTGTATGCCAAGATGTTTTAGTGATCCACCATCAAACAAACAAACAAACAAATAAATAAACAATGTTATTACACCTGTTAACACATGGAGACTGTTTGTTTTGGCCATCTTGCATGGACTCTGAGTGCCAGGTTATGAATAAAATAGTGTTCAATACTGTAAACATCTTGTGACATAAATTCCTGGCTCAGCATAAATACTCTGTATGTGGCAGGTTCTTCCTGCATTCTCCAGCACTGACACCATTACATTCATGTATCTATGACAGAATATATTCATAATTGTAATTCCTAAAAAAAAATGCAATCACAGATAAGCCAATTTGCCCATCCTGGGCCTCTGCTTCACTGGATTTTGCTTGCTGGAGTTTGGGTTTTTGGAAAGCCAAGTGCAACTACTGTATCCCAGTGGTTTCTGCACATGCCGTACATTCCAGAACAGAAAGCAGGTTTTCTGTTTAAAGAACAGCACAGTTAGAAAGATAAGATAAAACCAAACTGGAATATAATATTGCTGGGAAATTGTAGTCCTTTATGCAAACACAAAGTCAGCAATGTAAAGGATGCTTTCTGAACAACACTGGCAAGGGTTGAGTTTCTCACACTGCCAGGCCTCCTTCCCGAGCAAAACCTTGTATTACTTTAAGATCAGAATGCAAATACAGAGCAGACTCTGCTCTGGTTTAATCCACTGCATACAGGAATTCATTTCACTGATGTCACTGGAGAAACAAAGCTCAGACAGGCCTAAATGAAGGTAAGCTCCAGCCCTGAGGAAGGGACTGATGGTTTTGGCTCAAGCCTTTCTTTTATTTCAGGTGGCTGCAATGAGTCTAGGACTGGACTATGTGTGTAGGTCCCAGGTACCCTGAAAACCAGTTAAACCTTTGCTTCCTAAATATTTAAACAGCAAATTAATGCAGACAGCATGTAGGAGCTCAGCAACCTGAACATCTTTGCTCTCAGAAAGAAAACACCACAAAGTGTTTGCTGTTACCTTGGACCAGTCTCCCGTTTTCCACTCGTAACAGCCTGTGTGATCCTCACACTCCTCCTCATCTCTCGGCCTGGTGGCTCCATCACATTTGCCTTGGGAGTTTGTGCACGTCACTGTTCTTTTCTGAATTCCCCTGCCACAGTCTGCTGAGCACTGCAAAACACCAAGGGTTTGGTTTTTGTTACATGGTGCTTAGAAATGATGGCTTTTATGTTGGTAACACAGCTCAGAGGGAAAGCTGGGGTTATGAACACTGAGGAAAATGATAATCCGTAAGATTTTATTACAATCATCTAAGCCACTCACACATGAGTAATTTGAAGAGCATGATGACTGCTTGTGAAATATTTTACTTATGAGAAATGGCAATTCTGAAAATCAACCTTCTTTAAAAAACCTCAGCTGGCTTTTTGCTAGAATTGATGCCACTAAATCTTATGCTGAGGAGCTCCTCATTCATACTGAAGGACACAATGAGATTCATTACTCAGAACTGCCACATCCCTTGATGTATCATGGGATACATCAAGGGTGATAAATGGTGGTGTTAAATGTAATTTTAAATCACAGTAGCAGGAGACCACTGTTATAAACACGTTTCTGTAGTACAGTTTGTGCATATCATGGCAAAGTCACAATTCTCACACGTTCTCATGTGGAACACACACATCACGTTCACATTTTGATTTGCCATCTCTGCCTTAATTCTGAAAACTCTAACAAACATTTCCTGAGTGAGCACAAATGATCCACAAATGTTCTTGTGCCTGGGCTCTATGGAATTAGTATCTAAAGAGCAGGGATATCTGGTCACTCACTTGTTATCTTTGCCAATGGTTGGAAATTCTTGTTTAATGAAGAATTTGTCTTGATTTTCTCGGCTGTCTGAGGTGGGAAAAGGACACTGGCACGAAATGAACCCAAATATCTGTTTTCAATAAGCAGTTTGGTAATAGAGCACCTGCTGTCACAGCCAGTCCTTGTCACCACCCCTGAGCACAGCCAGACTGCCTGCTCCTCATTCTCATGCCACTGCAGTGGTTAAGAGTGAGAAATTGTCTTGCAGAGCCACTGGGGACAGGTGGGTGGAGAAATGATCTATGTACCAGCTGAGATAAAAACTAACCTCCTCTAGCATGTCAAGTTCTCCCCTTCGGGGGGCCAGCAGGGAAAAGACAGTTGATTTGACACTGAATAAATAGTGAAGATATGAGATATTCTGTGAGGTCTTTTGAACATGTTCCAAGAAGCTTCTCCATCCAGGGGGTCTATGCTGGAAACAAGCATCAGCTTGATATAAATTACATCAAATGGACAAATCTCAGCATGCCTGTCTAACCGTCTTAAAAACACAATCCAGGCAGCTCTGACCTGCTGGCCTTGTTAAGGACATGAGTGACAAGCGTTTATGAGCTGGCAAGCAAACAGACATGCCTTTAAATACTTCACAGCACTACAAAGTGACTCCTTGAAAATCTGGGAAACCTTCCACTTAATTTACTGTGTGCTGCTCACGGCGTGACCCCCTCACGGATGTAACATCTTTGTAAGGAGCACAATGTAGAGTTCTAAGACAGGGGGATGAATTCTTCCCAGCTTTGCAGAATTCCACAAAATGCTTTGCTGGACTGCTCAGAGCACAAGGCTTGCCAGAGATCCCAGGCTGGAGCTCCCTAAATGGTACCTTAAAGCCATGAATTTGCCCCAAGTTGGGTAGACTTTCCCAAATTATATATCATTTTCCTCAGGCCCCAGGGTGGACTCCTCAGGGTTGCACTCGTTCATCTCAAACTACAAAGCTCAATATATAAAAATCTTTGGAACGGTCCAAATTACTCGAAGTAAATCAAGCTGAAGTGGGAGTATTTTTCACAGTAGGAGAAATCTCTAGGTGGGTTTTACAAGCAAGTCTGGGAAAAACACCAACTGTTTGTTCTTCCCACAGCTTTTAAGTCATTTACAGATTAATACTGCATATACTTTCCTAGACAAAACAGCATGAGCAAGGAGGTTTCCAACAGATCTTTGGTGGTCACATATAAATCACCCTCTTTAAGAGGTTTTTTTCCTTTCCTCAAGTCATCTGTTTTCATGAAGAATTTCCTAATACATAGATTTTACAAAGAGTCTACAAATTAATAGACACAGTTTCTGTGTGTCCACTCAAGATCATTAAGTCTTATTTTATTAACAAAATACTTTGTCAGGTGCCATGAGGCTTTGCAAAGGAGCAACACAACTTTGCAGTTAAGACACAACTCCTTTATTTGAAGGAAATCCATATTTTTTTCCACTTTAGTTCTCTAGCAGTAGAAACATTCACCTTCTCCTGACAGTCTCTATTTTTATCATTAAAAATGGGTTGAGCAGTACTTTGTCCAAAACAATCTCAAGTGTTTGGCAATACAAGGGGAACTTAATTTTTTCCACAATGAAGATTGCATTGGAATTTGCTGTGAAAACACACATTTTTGACCAGGGACCAGACATCAGTGCGGTCAACTGTGTTGTATAAGCAAGAAGTTGAAAAAAAATAGATCAGAAAATTGATTTATAAAAATCATACAATTACAGTGATATTTATTCCCCAACATCAGATTAACATGCTAAGGAATAAAGTGATTACCACTGAAGAAAGTCCTAGGTGTGAGAAGGGTTCACACTGGCAGAGCATCAAACGTGTCCTGGAGTCAACTGTGCTACATAACAGCAGAAATGGGCCAGAATAACAAACTTAAAATTACAAGTGCACAGTTACAGACCCAACAAAAGTAAATAAATGTATCAAAGGATAAGTAAATCAGCTATTGAAAAAATGATCTAAAAATGCTGTGTGTTTGCAAAGGAGTTACGTGGTCATGGATATGGAAGATTTCCACTGATCTGTTACTTGACTTACTCTATTCCATAACAGGGAGACAGAAGTACCTGGGATTGTTAACAAAAGACTCAAGTAAAAAATCCACACGTAAACCAGATAGGAACTGCACCCTAATCTCAGCTATAAACAGTTCAGCTGGTTTAGCTATAAGAAATAAAGAGGGCATCATCTGAAAGGGGAACGTCTACAACACACAAAAGACCCATCAGACAACTTACTAAAACCTTGGTGTGTTTCTGCACATCTTTTGTAATGAAAGAACTCAGAAAGAACACGGATCTCATGCAGCAGTGAATGGATCCAGCACCCCACTGAAAGGGAACACTGCTCTCACTAAACCATCACCTCTCTTGCCAAACTAAGATTTCCTGTCCAGGAGGTGCACAATGAAATCCCATTGTGCTTGTGACGAGACAGTTCCTCAGGATCCCTTCTATCCTGAGCTTCTGTGACTTTTAAGCACATTTCTAACAATAATATTTAGCAAAAGCTCTTTGACAATGTTTTAAACAGGAGCTCCCTGTTCCAAACAGAGGTGAATAATGAGTCCTTCCCATAGGAAGGGCTGTCTCTGGACAGCCAGGCTGGAATGAGGCTGGCAGAGCTGCAACCCTGCACCCAGATTGGAAGGAGCTCATCACTCAGGTGAGCCTAGCAAATACAAAATCAAAGTGAACTTGGGCATCCTGTAAGGATTGTTACTCACAGGGTACAGACAAAGTTGCCCTGTACTAGCTGAGTCCTGGTCATGAACTGCAGGCACACTCCCAGATCACTCTGCTGCTAAACAAAACACAGGGCAACTGTCTAGATCTCCCATGCATTCATAACACTTGGGAAAAATTTCTTTACTCTGCAACTACTCTGAGATGCACCTTTTATACAAAATATCATCAGCTTTTTCTTGTTCCTGGAATTACACAAAAGAAGGCTGGATAGGGCCCAAAGACTGTGCATTCTCTGTAACATGCAGATGCCTGATAAGCCTGGTATTTCTTCATACCACATTTAAATGGAGCTAAAAGCCCTGGGTTACTGCACTTCTGGCCTTAGGTCAGTGAAACGTTTTTCCTTCTGGTCCCAGTTTTCAGATGGAAAGATACAGTCACTAGAGCCCATCTAAACTCTGCCTTACTAACCCATCTGGTCTGTAAACCAAATCCCAGCTCCTCACTGCTCACAGATGAAAGTCCTGCCCAGCACTCCAGTGCTGTGAGGGTGCTGACCATGAGAACCATGGATTAGGGCCAGTGTATCCGGAGCTCTGAGCAGTCTGCCTCCTTTCTGGAGTGAAGCTCCTACCTTTGACCACTCTGATGCTTCCCAGATGGACAGGCAGTCCCTTCCCTCACAGCTCTGCACCGTGGCTGGTTTGCTGCCCAGGCAGTAGAGATCCCTGGTGTTGACGTAGGTGCCGTTCTGCAGCTGATAAACACAAGTGACCTCCCGGTGCTGCACACCCTTCTCACAAGTGGCAGAGCAGGGACTCCAGTGGCCAGTCACCCACCTGGGAAGGAGCCAGAGGATAAATGTTAGCAAACTGTTGGAATAAAACATTATGCTTGACTTCAAACCAGTGAGAAATGGGTCTTCCTGGATTTGTGGGTGCTTTGATGGTGCTGTGCTGTCGTCACCCTGAGCTCACTGGTCCCCTCTGGGAGCTGAGGTGTGTAAATCAGGAGTTTCAGCATCCAAGTGAATATTCCTTCCCAACTCCACACCAGGCAAAACCCCAAACTCTGCATCACTCCCTTAACCCCACGGTCTGCAGTGGGGCTGTTTTATTCCCTCAGATAAAGACAGACTTGTCTGCAGACCATCCTGCAAGACCATTCCTTGCAAGGGAAAGGAGACATCCTTCCCCCTCTGTCTTCAGCTCCACTGACTCCAGTAAGTGCTGAAGCACCACAGTGGGCCTACAAGGCAGTGAATAAAGTGTCTAAGAAGGATCTGAAGGAGGATGGATGGAGGGAAGGACAATTTTTTTCTAAAAGAAAAGCAGCATCGATCTTTAGCTTCCTGCAATCTGTCAGTGAGGAGCATGTGCTCTGTAATTACAGGCATTCCTGGGTGGAGAGAGGGACTGCAGCAATAACTGTGCAGGCACTGAGCATGCCTTTCTCACCAGGCAGCTGACCTTCTAGCCTCTTATTCAGGACTGTCATCCAGATCAGCATCCCTACACCATGAATCTTTTACTTGTCACCCAATCCTGGGCTGTCTATTATGGTAAGTGGCTCAAACAAGACTTCTCAAAAATAGGTCTGCTGGGAAATACTGTTTCATTCTGCTGCAGGCTCCTGTAATCTAGGTAGAGCAACTTATTCACCACATTTCTTTTGAAGCTGTTGTGTGTTACTTCTTTGAAGTATTTCCCATCTTCCCATTCCAGAAGGGGGGGAAAATAAGTTCAGCACCATATGCAGAAACATCTTCACCTGCTGCAATTGTCATGAATTAATTTGTAAATGCCATGACTGGCGTGACAGCACTGATGACTGTGCTGACAGTGAAGGCAGAAGCCATTTGGTTTGGGCAGGACTGGGCAGACTGGCCACCTGTCTTTTGTGGAACAGGGCCCTGCTCAAATGTTCCCGTGCATTAAAGCAGTTGACTGACGCATCTGTGAATTTCTGTTGGCTAAAACAGCTGGCAAGACACCAAAACTGTTTCTCCAGACTGCAGTTTTGGTGCATCTCTGCAGCCCAAAGCTTGGTATTTCTCTTATGGAATGGGAAAGTGTCAGCTGGGAAATTGAATACTGGGGCTGAAAGACTGACAAAAATAGCCCTGAAGTGCAGAAATCAATGGTCATGAAAATTAATAGCCAGGCCCCCTTGGTATCAGCTGGGCTCTGCCCTGTTGGAGCCAAAGTGAGGGAATTCTCCACCTGGGGAAGGAACCTCTTGACAAAGGCCTGGAGGGGGTGAAATGACTGAGCTTTATGAGCTGAACGTGAGTCACACGGCTGGGAAAGGGCTCTGTCCAGGCTCCACTCAGCTAATATTCACTTCAGCACTGTACTCTCACTGTGATCTACAGCTACTGGCAAAAGAAAAAGGGAAAGGGGCTGAAAGCAAAGGAGAAAGATAAAAATACATTCTTGGCAGAGGCTGTCTGTGAACTTGCATTCAGGATGGGCAGCATTCAGCATGCCAGCTATTTCCAAGATGCTTTAAGAAGAAAGGTTATGGCTTTCCTTTTAGGAAGGAAAATTCCTTATTAATTTTTTGTTTGTTGCTCTTCTGGAGGGGTTTCTACCTGGTTTCTACCCTGTTTGCTGGTCTCTAGTCAGTACCAGCACAGACACGACAGAGTGTAACTAGAAAATCAGCACAGAAAAAACAAGTATTATCATCATCATGAGAAGAATGATTGCATAGAGAACGAGCTGAAACCCAGGGTACCAATACAAATACGTGTCTGTGATGAAAACAATCTCCAGCTTTTTCCTTGGAGAGGTCAGCTTCAGCCACCATCCACAACATCCACTCCTGATCCCAACCCCATGGCTATGAATCAGTTGGGGCAATGCTGTAAGGGATCTCTGAAACCTCACAGACCACTCTGCCCTGGCAAAACAGGCAAAATACTTAGAAATTAAAGGCTATTTTAAAATGGTAGTTTTACTTTCACATCCAGGAAACAAGTGACATTAAATGTCTGAATAATACTAATATGTAAAATAGGTTATTTTCAAAAGGGGATGATCACTTTGACCATTAAACTTCATGCTCTCAATGAAATCTATGCTTGAATCAATGGCTTGTAAAAGCAGTCTGGTAAACAAGTAAAGGTGAGTCCTATTTACAGTCCTGGCAGTGCCCTGAATCCCCCCAGTTCTCCTTCACAGGCAGCTGAAAATATTGTTTTAGTGCTTGTAACACAGGAGCACTGTAACTATATTTCAACAATGTTCACAACCAACATGGAAACAGAAGCGATTTAAGGAAAAAGTGATTAAAGATGAAAATTCCTGCCAGTTTCAAATTTTTGAAAGGAATTTGCAGTAAGATATTAGCAGGATTACTATCTGCAAGTAATATAAACACAGGGGAGAAAAACATGATGTTCAAATAGCATCACATCATGGGAACTATTACATTGCACCACAGGTAGATTTTTGTCTCTACACTCATTACACATTCTGAACACACCTGAGTGTCTTTAACAACAAGACCTACTGAGAAGGTAATTTTCTTTAAAAAAGCATAGGTATTTTTCTTATGACAATGTCAAAAATAACTCCAGTGTTCTAACTCCAAACCCAGGCTGGCTCTGTATTATTAACTAAGCCAATTAACTCTGTACACTAAGCTCTGTGTATATCACATAAAGCATCTGGCTTCCAGTTACACTTTAAGCCTGTAAACTGATCTTAGGGATTGCTTGACACCAGAGCTCTTTTCAGTTTGGTCTTTCCCTCTTAGGTTATAACCTATCTTGTGTGGGACCATGGGAGTGCTCCAGCTGGGGTCCCAGCAGAGCCTCTCATTTTGCCAACAAGCACTGATTTATGTGACAAACACATTCATCTTTCTCACAACCACAGGGATGGCTTCATCCCTGGTATTATTTTTTGTCATCTTACCTCTACAGAAGATTCAAAAGCTAAGTGATCCCTGCTGGTGGTTGGATTCAGGAAGAAAGTGATGAGCTTTTAAGCAGAGATTTTTACCCCAGTCAGTGGCTGTCTTTCTAGCTAAAATATGCCCAGAAGAGTGTGATTTTCAAAAGCTTCAAAAAGCTGGGATGGGCAGGACATGCAATCTGAGAGGGCTGCTCTGAATCTTTGTCTTCTGAGTCTTCCTCAACCTCTGACCTCTCAGTATCTCTTCTAAGGAATTGGGAGTTCTTCTTCTAATCTGCTTTGGCAACACTCATCTGGCAGGCCCCTGGAGCAAACTTGAAATATCATTTGGAGATTCAGTTCATCATTTGATCTTTCTACGGTCTGGATTAGTTATGAACCTTGAATTATCTACTCTACCTACTTGCCTAAGACTCCCACATTTTCTAGGAAAAAGAATTGCCTGCAGCATAATGTACATAAACCCAGGGGAGATGAATATCTGCAAATGAGGGCTTGTAGCTAAAGATTTGGGGAAAAAAAAAACTTAGGAAGATAAAATGGATCAAGGCTGAAGCATAGGGGTGAGGGAGTGCAATCAAAAGACATGAGGTCATTTTTCAGAGATTTGCAGCCTCTTACAGCATAAAGCCATTTCATCTTCTGGGGTAAATATTGCAGCCCATTAAATTTCTTCTGGTTTTTTATGCCCTGAGCTGTGCAGAAGAACAGTGTGACCTCTTCCACTAACTACATACCCATGCCATGTTCACACATCCCCTCACTACCTGCAGGGTACTTCTGTTGCCTTCTCAATGCTACAGTGGCATTTATTTCCCTGCTTTCACAGTAATACCTTGGATATAACCAAAGACATGTTTGCAATAACACATTTTTTGTTTATTAAACCTCTTCTTTTAGAGCTGGCTCTTACCTACAACCAGTTTAGAGCCTGTACTTCTGCTGAGTAAAGCATCAGAGGAAACTTCCTACAAAACATGTCTGAAAAAGTCCTGTGACAGAAAATATCAAAAGCCCTGTAACCCAAGGGTTCTATTTCTAATAGATTTTATTGAAAACCTTTTGGTTTAATGCACAGGTGAGGATAACTCCATGCCCAGTTAGCACTGGTCATCTTTAGCACCAGTTTGTGATGCAAAACCATGTCAAAGTCACTCAGTTTTCTGAGGCACCTGGATGAAACTGTGGCTTTATTGATTTAGGCAAAAGTCACACCAACATTCAGCAGGGCCAGGATTTTACATTGGATAATTTTAGCATGGAGAATTGAAAAAGATTTCTGAGAATCAGTCATGTGGAACTGACAGATATACTTTGCTTACAGCTGTCAAACCAAGCTCATGCTCGACTATGTAGAAGAAAAGTCTCTTTGCAAATGGAATTGTTTTCCATGAAACACACACACACACACACACACAGCAATTGGACTGTCCTCTCCCCATGTTCTCCTGAAGCTCTCCACCACCCCTCTGCTGCACTGGGCTCAAAACAATCAGGTGAATCTTTTCTTTTGGGAACAGGTTGTGCCACACCCAGCCACTAGAAGGCTTTTTTTTTTTTTTTTTTTGAGAGAAGTACAAGGAATCTAGTAGAATAATACAGCTGCTGATGTTGAAAGTAGGACTCCAAGACTAACATTCCTGTCTGATTGCCTTTATAAACAGTGCTCAGTAATTTTCCAGTACAGTAGTCATTCTGCTAACAGACTTGCCAACTTTCACTCACACAAGTTTCTTTTTTCTTTAGTGATCATCATTTTGACAGCTTTTTAGGTTTTTTTTCCCAATTTCCCACCAATAAGATCAGCCATGGAACAATGTTTTATAATTTACATACACCCTGGGAAGTTCTTTTTTCAAATGGAAGCCATTGTATTCCCTCTCCTCCTCCCCCAGATGAGCAGGACTCAGTGTGGGGTCAGTGTGAGGAGGTGTCCTGCTGGCTGCCACTAAGGGACAGAATTTTAGCACTCTGAGCTCCTCTGCAGTGAGTTTCCCCTGCCCACCTCCATGGCAGGTGTAGCTTTAATGGGGCAATTGGTTTCCAGCTCCATTCCCTGCCTCTCCAGGAAGGCAGTGCTTTCTTCTCAGCTCCCACCACACAATGCAAACCGTGAAGATCATTACAGTAGGTAACAGGAGGAGTGAATTTCACAATTAAATATTTTGCTAGATTATCCTGCTAATCCTTTTCTGTGGGTTAGAACTGCACTTGGCCTGAAGAGCCTCAAAATAAAGCAGCACAGATCATGTAACATTTTAAAACAAGGCAATGGTCAACCACAAGGGCTGGTGAGTCAAACACTGCACTGGGAAAGAACGTGATGGAAGCCAGCCTGGGTGTTCACAATAAAGCTAAGGGACCTGTCTCATGACTCCATGTGAAAACTAATGTAAAATTAACTCCTACTCTAGCAAGTCATCTTGGATTGTTTGATGTAAATGCATTTAGCATTAGCCAACAAGCACTTTTCATTCTACACTGTCTGTCCCCCAGCCTTCTCTGCCAGAATTGCTCCACTGAGTTGCTGGATTTGCTGGAAGACACAAACAAATTGTCTCAGTGGCTAATTAGCCACTGACTGGTACTAGATGACCTGCCTACAGCCCGGAACACAGGAGTTTTTTTCTCCTTTTGGTGGGTGGGGATCACCATCAACTGACCTGGGCCCCAGATGTGCCTACAGCAGGACATCAGCCACCCCTCACAAAGGTGCCCAGGAGTGTCTCAGGCTTTCTGGTCTGCAGAACTTTGGCTTCTGCTGCTGCAAGGCCCAGGGGAGCCCTGCTGCAGGCAGTGTCCCCGAGGAGCTGCCACCAGAGCGCAGCATTCCCTGCTCCAGCCGGTCCAGCACAGTCCTGGCAAATTCATTAAGCTCAAGCTGATTCTGGAGATCCCAACTCCAGCTTTGGGAAGTACTTCAAAATGAGCTCTTACGTGGTGCCTCCTTGGATCAGAGGGTGCTAACATTACTCTTGATGCCAGATTTCCAGGCTAAAATGAAACCCTCCCCACGGCTGTTCCTTCTTTTCTTTTTTTTTTCATGTAACCAAATCCAATGCACATCAAAGATGTTTCTCAGCACAAGGCACAGACAAGGCTTTGGACCTGCTGGCATTGAACCTTATGGATGATAAACATTTGCAGAGGTTCCAGAAGAGCCTGACTGCATTAATGAAAGGACTGACCCATTTGGAGCCATTAAATGCCCAGCTCAACCCCTTCAGTTAATGAACACCCACATCCCTCCAGTTTAATGCAATTTCTATACAGCCCTGTGAGTAATTTGCTGACATTCTCAGAGTTCTGCATTTTACTTTTTCCCCAAAATTCTACTATTTGCAAGGCTATCACCTCACAAAATAAATCTGAAATAGTTTTTCTCTCCATCTACCTGTGATGAGAACACACATAAATGGGGTGCAAACAGCCCAGAATCAGGGAGACAGACTGAATTCTGTATTATTCTGATTTCTGTACTCCTGGGCTGTTAAGCAGAGCACTGTCACAAGGATGGTGGACTCTCAGTCAGCACACAGATACACACCCTGAGCCTAAATCAGACCAGGAATCAAAGCAATGGGCACCATCAACCATCACACACTGAGGCACCATTATTTTGGAACTCTCCAGCCTTTGGACAGGATTTTGAGGTGCTGAGCCAACTGGGGCCTTGACTGACTCTTAGAACTGGCTTCATTTTCCCCCAGTGGGCACTGTTGTGATGTGTGAGCCCTTGGAGAGCCTGGTGCTGGATTCCAGCCCATGGATGGAAAAGTGAAAGGGAAAGAGAAGAAAGAAAGAAGGAAATGATCCATGGAACCACAGAGCTGACCTCAGCAGCGTGCCAGCTTTTAGAGCTGATTTGGAGGGCAACAATAATCAAGGACACAGAGGTAAAAGGATGCAAGATATACTTCCTCCAGGTAAAACTCATTGGCTGCATTTCTCTGACTAAAATAACTGGTTTTCCAGACAAAGGAAATGTAGATTTAATCTGTTTGGTGAAGAACTCCTTTTGCTGCATGGGAAATGCTTTCTGGTGACATGCTGGGAAACATAGGTATAATTGTGTAATTCATACAGAGGTGACAGCTGGCCTCCCATCCACCTTTAGTGCTGCAAAGGAGTATCAGGTATGAAAGGAATTTAGATCAGTTACTAGTGGGCTTCCTGAAAGGTCTGTCTTGCATTTGATCTAATTCAGTATGCTCATTAATGACCTTGGCACAAAAAGAAGAAAACTGCTGAAAAATTGGGTAAAAATGCTGACAATACAAAGCCTAGAAGCAGTGTCAATGCCTCAAAGGATTAGGATGTCATACAGGAAGAACTGAATAACCTTGAGTACTGCAAAAACAAAGCTAGGATGGAAATAAACAGCACACAGTGCAAGGCTGAGTGCTCAGGGACCAGTAACAAGCATTTCTGTATTAAAGCAGGGTTCATACAATGAAACAAATGAGGAGGAAAACATCTCAAATGACTGTAAGCCACAAATATGATGCAGCCATGAAAAAAGCAATAAGAAGTTAAAGTAATGGATTTAGCCCAGAAAAATGATGGAAGGAGGAGATACAAAGGTTTGTTGTATCCTGTGGCAAACAGCCCAAGGCAGAGAGGGAGGGAGGGAAAATACTGTGTAAGAAAAGGAACAGAGCTGATACATAAAAAAAGGGCTGAAAAATGACCATGAGTAACTTAGGCTGGAAATAAAAGGTTGTGACCCACATGAAGAGCAAGGTCAAAGTGAGGGAAGGAGCCTCAGGAGTGGAAAAAGCTCAGCTTATAGAAAGGAGTCTAAGATATGCTGGCAGTAGGAGAAAACTAACCCTTGGGCTCAGGAGACATTTTCAAGTCCTAAGCAGTGAAAATAAGGTCTCAGGATCTCCTGTGGTTTTCTGTAGATGCAGCCAGGGATTTCTGGCATTTATGCTGCTATTTAGCATCCATGTAAGAACACCAAATATTCAGCAGGCCCCTGAAAGGACTCAACCTCTCCTAAAATCTCTTACAGCAAAGAGGAGAAAAATTACCAGCGTTTGCACACAGTCCATTACAAGTCCAACAGTTGGGGAATTTCATGTGGTTTTTGGTGCTTTTCCTGCGTTGGAGGGGAGCAGTTTCATAGCCACAGACCCAGCCATGCATGTAGAAGTGTGTGGCCACTGGCCGAGCCGTGTTTTCAGTGAAAACAGCTGATGTGATCTGTGATTTGTGAGCGTGGTGCCAGCCCCGGGGCTGGCCCTGCCGCTGGATTTGGGTTGGTGCTCGGCGTGCTGGAAGCGACCCATACGTGCTGCATGCAGGAATCCAGATTCCATCTGGTTACAGCAGGGTTTTGTAAAAAATATCTAAAGAGCTAGGCAAAGGATTAGAATAAAGAGGTGCTAATAGGGTGCAGTTGGGACAGGAAAGGAAGCTGTAAAGAATTTAATGGAAAAAGAGGGTCAAGGAACATAAAAAATAAAATAGGAAGAAAAAGAGGCATTTTTTTAAAAAGGTGAAAGAGTAACAATAATAAAGAATGAAAGATTCTTTTATTTTTGCCAGTTTCAACAAAACCCTTAAGAAAATTCTCTTCTCTGACGTTTAATTTTAAAACATGTCAGTGTATCCAATCAAGTTTTAAATCCTGGTTTGTTTTTCTCAGATGCTGGGTTGCAGTTGGAGAATTCCAATCTTCTCCTTGGCCTCATGAAAGTACTGTCCCCTGCCCTACATTATTTGGCTCTCCTGAGAGGTGGCTGAAGTTCAAAGGGATATATAATTTACAAAGCACTTTGGGATCGTGCTGGAAGAAAGACACTGTTATTAATAACATACCCTTTTTTCCTCCTGATCACTTTATAAATGTGGGTAACTATTTTTTTTATTTTTATTACAATCTCAACAGCAACAGCCTCTTCTTCTACTTAAACAATATGATCTCACTCCTTCCCAGAGTTTGCAATCTAGCTTATACATGGGTTGAGAGAGGAAACAAAGGGACAGTGTGGGATAGAAAATTAAAGTCACACAGCCCATCCAAAAGTGAAACAGAGACTGAGTGTCCTCTGACCCAGTCCTATGCTGGCCAAAAGACCCCTCTCTAGAGATAAATACTCTGAAAGGTGATTCTCCTAAATTTTGAGTGAAAGTGCAAATGCAATTGAAAATGCACAAAACAGAGCAGGTTTACTAGAGAAAGGAGAGCATTGTTCCTTCTTCTGAACTCAGGTGAAGGGCTTAGGTCTGAGTGGAAACGGGAAAGGACCTTATTGTAACAAGATGCTACAATAATTTTACTTGAAACCCTAAAACAAATTCAGGGCTCATAAAAAAAGCATTGACATGGTGAAAGAGAATGGTTTCTTTAAGATGTTCTTGGTCAGAGAATATGCTAAGCATGCATTTCTAATGCCTGGGTGGGCAAACGCAAGTGGAAATTTAAATTCTACAGAGGCACAGAGAATGTGCTCCTGAAAAAGTTTCCAGTTAAAAGCATGTAAAGTGTGAAAGTGTAGTCTACACGGAGGGAGTGAGGGAGTGTGGTCTATCAGATCATCAGCAAGGATTCTGTGGCCTTTCCAGCTTCTAAGCACATTCAGTGTCTGCTGTCATTGCTATGAAAAAAATGGGCCAAGGGGAGTGTCCCTGTGCCAGAGCTCACTGCAGCTGGGCAGAACTGTGCTAAGCTGTGCCCACAAACTGCCTGGTGACTCCACAGAAGAAGAGAGACCTTGGAATAACATTAAGGGCTGGAGCCAATTCCCCAAAGGAACACAGGCTGGATACAGGAGCAGAGGAATCCTTTCTCAGGATGTTTTGTGTGATTTAACCTCACCCACTGTCACTGCCCTGGACGGGCAATGCCATGGAGGGCACCAGAAAGACTTCCCTAGAGGCTCAGGGCCATGGAGATCCCTCAGAGCACACTGGGGGTCTCAGGGCTGTGACAGACCTCATGGCCAGGACCTGCTGTCCTTGCTCTCAGCTGGTAGAGGCAGAAGCTGCCCATGTCTTCCAGAACTTTTGAAATTACTTTTTTTCATCTCTACAGCCTGGAACCCCTCCTATACCTGCCTGGGCTCACTCCACTCTACTCCCAACAGCTTTCCAAAAAGTCTGGGAGAAATACTTCATGCCAGGGCAGCCACAAAAGCAGATGTTCCTTCTTTGTGATAGTGACATGACAGAAATCCCAGCCTCACTGGACCTCCTCATGGAGATGACAGTTGTTTCCTTGAAGCCATTGGGATTTTGGCTCTCCTTTCACCTGGGTATCTCATTACACCTTTCAGAACTGCAAGTTGTACAGCCACAATATTGTACGGCAGCAATAACAGGCAGTGCAGACAGGAACTGAAACCTGAACCAGCCTTATTGATGGATGACCTGACACTGCATTTCCCTGCTCCAGGGCACCTTAATCAGAGTGCAGGTCTAATTAGAAGGAAGTTTTTTGTTTTTTGCTGGTTGTTGTTTCCCCCATTGTTTCTGCCAGCAGGATTAGCTTTGTAGGTGCATTTCCTTGACTCGTCTGATTACCCAAGGTGCAGGAGCCAGTAGCTTGCTTGAAGATGCTTTTTTAGGTTTGGTTCAGCTTTATCTGAAATTGATTTTATCACAGAATAATATGAGTTGGAAGGAGCCCACAAGGATCATTGAGTCCACCTCTGAAGTGAATGGCCCATACATGGATCAAACCCCTGATCCTGGTGTCATTCTAACTACTATCAAAATTGGAATTTCTACACTACTCTACAATTCTGAACATCACTGCAGAACAAGAGTGAACTTTTTTGTTAGCAAAGAAACAAAACAAATTAATTTACCTTCCTGTCTTTTGTCATTTTGGCCAGAAATGTCTTCTTTTAATATAACACAGATCAAAATTAATTCAGCTAAAAGTGCTTGCCAAATTTAAAAAAATGCATATTTATTATTTTTAGAGATCTCTAATAACTAATGAGGAGAAAAGCACCCTTACTGAGGAAAGCATCTAAAATGTGTTTCATCATAATTTAATTTCTTGACTTCAGCGTTTTTGTAGTACTGTTTGACAGTAAATCAGACCCCATTCTGTGCTGATTCAAAAAAAGAAAAGTTAGATATGCAGTCACTGTACTCTTGTCTATACTGTAAGTTGTTCTGTCTCCCAGGAGGCAACCAAGGGGAAAAGAAAACCATCCCCAAACAATGCATTAAGGCAGCCTGCATGAAATCTGGCCTTGCTGACCACAAATTAAATGGGCTTTGTCTGAGGTAATGAAAATCTGACCTGCTCAACAAAAGGAAATGAATATTACAGCTGCTTACTGTGGCTAACAATGTGTCCCAATACTTGGAGACATTTTCACTGTGTTCACCAGATGGAGGCTTTGGAAAGGGGCAGTTTCTGAAGGAAAAGGATATTGGTTTTTAGTGTTTTTGAACTCCTTACCGTGACTGGCAGGGGTGTGTATTACATTTCCTGACCTGGGGCTCGGGGCGGGTCACTCGCTGGCAGTCACTGTCATTCACCAGTGTCATTGTCTTGTTAATGATCCGAGTGCAGGACACGATGGTTTTCCTCTCACCTGAAAGCCAAGTCAAAAAGAACTGAACAAAACCATGTCCACTCATCAGCCAAAACTCCAAAGCTTGGAGTTCCCTGCTCCCTCTACCAGACGTACTCTACCACCTCTGCAAGAAATCTTATTCTCCACTTCTGCCTGACTTTTGTACTGGCATGCTTTGGGTTGGTTTTTTTCAGAAAAGCTACAAATCTTTCCCCAGTAATTAAGCAATTGACTGTTAGACAGGAGCAGCAAGTTGGGCTTTCTCCTTCTAGTGTCTAACGTGGAAAGGAGCTTTAAAACAATTTGTTTTCATTTCTGGTTCCTCCTCCACAGGTAGCTGTGCCCTGTCATCACCTCGGGCAGATGTGCTGAAGTCACACAAGCTCCCACCCCTGGTAATGTGACTGATAATGACAGGACAGCTGCCTCCTGCTGCTCCCCAGGCAGGAAGTCAGGATGAAAAGGTTCAGAGTCATTAACTGGGCTTGTTTGTATTTCACAGACAGAAAATAAAGCCACCAAAAGAAATTATTTATCATCTTCTGCTCCTCCAGATACACTGCTTTAAAATCCTTGTGGCAGGAGGCATCTCAGGAGGAGTCACCATTTCTCACATAAACTGTGCATTAGGAGTTTTTCATCCAGCGTGGCCCTCAGGGTTCAGCCTTCCACTGAGTGGCATCAGGAAAGCTGTGCCACAGGGCTGAGCCACAGTGACCAGATGTGACAAGGAAAGTGCCACTCCCGCACCGTGTGACTTTGCCTTACTGCTAATTAATTTGGTTTTTCAGGTTCACTTTCTAACCCTGAGTCTGCATCAGTTTGAGTTTCTTCACCATCTGCAGCTGATAATAAAAAATAACTCATGTTCTGTTAATAAAAATATATATAAACATCTGTATGGAAAGGAAGAAGGCCCTTCTGAGCTTGGATAAGTAGCAAAAGCATTGGACAACTAAAATAAAAGACCAATTATTAAGCTGGTTGAAGCCATGCTGGCATACACTGATTTGATTCAAATTTGTAGCAGGCTTACAACAAAAATCAGAAGAGACACAAATAAATTTCCTTCTCACTCATGTGAGGGTTTAATGGCTTAAAAATTACTATTTTAATGCACATGTAAAAGTGTCTATTCTAAAGTGAGTCTTATTTACAGAAAAGAAATCAGTAATTTTGGTGCACTGAGGGCAGTGAGCCTGCAAATGTGAAGATGAGCTCTTTCCTTCTGTCATGTCAAATCATAAATAACTGAGTCTGCTGGTGAAGACAGGCTGCCCAGAATGCTTGGAAACGCTCTGTTTTCCTCAGGGAACAACCTACTTCTTCCAGCTCTGAAAATGCAATGGACAGTGTCTGACAAACCAGGCTCTGGTTTCACAGCATCAACTGCCCCCAGGGCTCCAGTGGATCTGTCTGGGCACATCCAGGGATGCTCTGGGCAGGGAGCTGTGCCATGTGCTCCTGGACTCCCAGCACGGCAGTGTCTGCTGCAAATCTCCAGGAGCTGTCACAGCAGCACTGCCCCACTCCATCCCTGGGGAGGGAAGTGCCTTTCCCTGAGCGTGCCTGGACACCTGCAGAGGCAGAGACGCTGCTCCAGGAATGTGATGGGGGCTGCACGCAGTGCCTGCAGCCATCCGTGCAGCAGGAATCCAGGTGCAGCTCCAGCCTGCGGTGACAGAGCAGTGTCCCTGCCAAAAGGCTGGCTGGAAATTAACTCTGGGGACAGGGATCAGAGCTGGCTGAGCTGGTGAGAACGAGCTGTCATTGAATTCATTATGGTGAAGTTCATTTTCATGGCCAATTTCCACCTCTCCTGTGGCTGGAGCCTGCAAACACCACACAAAGATTCCCACCAAGCGTCCTGGTGTCCCTACCTCCTCCACACTGCACACTGCATCCTTCCCATCCACTGTGTGTCCAGATGTACAAGGAATCCTGTTGCTTTTCTGGCTCACTTCTGTTTTCAGCAGTATAGTTTACAGGGATGGTGTATTCATAATGAATTCCATAATTCTGGTCATGGAATAACAGCACCTGGTTCGGCAGGAAAAGAGAGGCTGTTGCAACACACTGCTGTGGGAGCCAACAGGCTGTGAGATAACACTGCTGGAAATGCTGGCTCGGGAAAAAATTCCTAAAATATAAATACCTTGGGAAAGGCAACCAAATCTTTATCTAGAAAAGTTAAGTTACAATGGTACTGGTAAAACACGGCAACTGCAGGAGCAAGAACTGCTTATGATTTGTTAATGTTTAAAGCAATCACAGGGATGTCTAAACCTGGAATTCAAGGCATAACTTTGATCACATGTGATCAGCAGGACATTGGCTATTCAAAGAGAAAGACAACAGGAAGCATTAAATCAACACTTTTTATATAACAACTATTTTAAAGAGCATTTTAAAGAGTCAAAGATCTGAAAGAACAAGGTGATGCTTCTCAGAGAAAAAACAACTACTGCACAAAAAGTCCCTTGTGTCCTGGTGAATGTGGCACTCAAGGCAAGCATGACTATTCCTGCTGACAAGCTGCAGCAGTGGGGTTTTATGTGTCAGAAAACTGTGAATGACAAGCAAAAGCCATATCATACAGCTGCTGGCAATATATATTTTCATTGCTAGAGGAAGGTGAAACCTGCTTCCAACAGCAAGCTATTTCCTATGGACCACTTGTGAAGTCTCCACTGTTAAGTGCTCCAAAATTGTCTGACTATTAACAAAGGAACAGAGAAAAATGTTTATATTTCCACCATAGGCAGATGAGAGTACTGGTCCTGTTCTGATTTACATGTTGGACTTCATTTGGCTCTCATTTTCCCTGGCTTGAGTCAGAACTGATTGGAAGATATCCAATGGAGGATGGGGTCCATGGAACCTGAGTTACCACAGTTTTAACAAATGCCATAGAAGTACTACTGTAATGTTCATGCTGTGGCTTTTAACCTACTTATACTTATTATCCCATGATCTGAGCAGCATTAGACAGGTGAATTGTGCTGGCTTTTGTCACCTGAAATAGGAGCAATGCCTTATCAAATAAGGTATTTTAAGCAGGGCTCTCATAAGTGGAGCAAGCAGCTGCCCATCCGAAAAAAGACCAATTTGCAAACGCTCTTTTCCTCCAACAGTAATTGTTTCCCCTTCAGATTTCCTCCAATCATTCCTGCTTAACTAATAATCTCACTAAAGACGTCAAGAGCTCGTTTAACCAAACAAATGTGCTGAAAGAAGAGGTCCTGGCAGCCTGTGCTGTGAACCCAGGGGGGGCTCCACAAACTCAGCACCCATGAGCTGCTGTGCACAGGGCAGAACCCTGGGCAGATGAGCCTCTTCCAAAGAATGTCAGGAACAAAGACATGATTTTGCTTCAGCTACAGAGGGAGCCTTACTACCAGGACTGAAGACCAGGGTTGAAACCAGCCAGCCATCATTACCATTTCAAAGATGAATGTTGGGCTTTTTAAACATAATTCAAACACCAGGCAGTCAGAGGCAGAGAGCTCCAGTCCTGCTCTGGCTTTCTTGAAGTGCAGGAGATACAAACTCCTATTCTACAGAACTGATCAGCCAGCCTTGTCTAAGGCCCCCTTCTGCTCTGGGAGTGTTTGGTTGTCCTCTGTTGCACAAGGAGGACCAGCACAGGCCTACTTACACAAACATCAGTTTCTCCAAGAAATACACGCACAGCAATGCACTTGGAGAAATGCCTCAAGTATTAAAAACCAGCTCCTAAAAAGAAATCCTTATTATCTCAATATGGGTGCGAGACTAGTGAATCTAAAGGCCCATATGAAACCAATTTCATGCAATTTCGTAGCCATATATAATTGGGGGGTGTGTGTATGTGTGTATAATTGGTTTCAAATGCAGGTCACAATGGACTGACTGAAGCTTCTGGCTCTTTGTCAGTCCAGTGTATTCCACCACTGTTTGAACAACAGTTTTCTATTTAGAGGGAACTGGTAACCATCCTGCCTTTCTTGTGTTGAAAGAATGAAACACACCACCCTGTATCAAGGAAAAGATTTGCATCTGATTTGAAGCAAAGACTTCATGTGTGCTTTGTTTATCATTGGCAGTGATTTAAAACCACATGTTTTTTAATGGTCTGGTAATTTTTACATTCCTCATTTTTAATCATTTCTGTGAAGGAAGGTGAAGAAGGAACATTTCCTCTGCTTATGTCTGCTGAAAGGGTCTGTCTGTATCTGGACAGGACACTCATGGAGAAGCTCAAAATCACTCCTTTCTTATGTTAGCTACTTACTCCTTAATGAAGGGGAACTGAGCATTTCTTCAAAACCAAAGCTCTGCTGATGCTGAGGTTCACAAAATGTCAATAACCAGATTTTACTGCAGTGGACTTCAACCAAGTAATGCCCTAGAAGGTTCCAAGAGCTGCCAAAGGAACCCTGCACAGCATCTTCCCAAACGGTACCTGTGCAACTCCTGTTTCTCACATGAGGGTGGGAAGACCTTGGCAGTACAAGATACTTTGTCAGAGTCCTGGTTTCAGGAGGGAAGGCTTGTGTTAAGGCCAAAGTCAAGCAGAAGCTGATGTTTCTGATGCTGAAGAAGGTGCCTGTAATACACCCCCTTGGAGTGGGCACATCCTGGATTACACAGGTGAGCCAGGAAGGTGCTGCTGCCCAACCCTGCACCCCTGACTATTCCAGCTGTAACCTCTTTGAATCCAGCATTACACTGGTCTGTGAGCCTGTAAACTCACTCATCTGTCTGAGAAAGCAAAGACAAAACCCCTGATGCTCCTGTGCAGCAGATTTTGACACCAAGAAGGTACTGACAAAGTGGAGTTTTACTGTCAGCTTTTTGTGTGTGTGTGAGAAGCTCAAGCATCTCTGGAGCTTTTCAAACTGGATCAGGAAGTGTTGCACAATGAACACCAGCAAGCCAAAAAATCAGGTGAGGGAAGGGAGAGAATGCTGATTTTTAGCAATGCTTACAGATAGCCTTCAGAGAACAAACATGGCAAAAAAGTCACGAGGAGAAGAAACAGCACAGAAAAAAAAATGGAATAGAATAAAAAAGTTACAGGAAACAATGAAAAAACTAATACACTTTCTATGCAATCCTTGCTACAGAACCTGTAAAGCTTTCTGCAGACTTCTAAACAGGAACAGATATATGAGACAGGCATTACTACAGCTGTCTCACAGATACAGATGTTAAGGTAATGTTAGACATTAAGGAACTGGCCCATGGGTCACCCCATCCCCCACCAGGGACAGCTCTGGGACCACTGTCCTGCTCTTCTCACTCCTGTGGACTTCTCATTCATGTTCAGCCACATGGCTGCTCATAAAATACCAAGCTGGGTTAACAGAAGGGCTATGTGGAACATTAGGAAAAAATGTCAAAAAACACCTTAAACTACATACAATTGAAAAAACAATATAGAGAAAACAAAGAACATTTCTGTGTGTAATTAAGTCATTACTTAGATTTAAATTCACATAAATCATCTGTGCATGCTAGATCTGCACCTCTTCTGTTAGAGAACAAAGTACTTAAGCACAGAATACATTTTGGCATAAGATAAAAAGATATCTCAGCAAATATGCTTTTATGTGTGTGATCAGGTATGTCCAAGAAATAAGAAAGGTCCTTGGGAACCTCCATCATCTAGAATGGACCTGTCTGTTACACATTACAGGGACAGCCTGCATTGGACATGAGCTGAATGGGACAGTGCCTGTTCTCCCAGAATGGAGCATCACTTTTTGAGTGGGGAGCTGGGCTTCTCCAGCCCCTGCAACGCTGCAAAAGAATACTGTGGTGAGGAAGCAAACAATCAAAATTTAACTTTCAGCTAGGATATAAACCCTTTCTGTTGCATCACTTAAGAAACACAAACAAAGGATATAAAGTTACCATCAAGTGCAGTGGTATTTTAGTTGGTCCTTTGGCAGAGATTTTCTCCCACAGCCCCCTTCGCACGTACCGGACAGTGGTGCCTGCGATCTGAAACTCACCAGGAAGCTCAATTTTCCAGTCGCTGTTAATGGATCTCTTACTGGAATCTTTTAAAGCTGGAATGAATCAAACACCAAAGAATGAAATGCAAGCAAATTTGTAATTACAATACAGACTACTGAGCCTTTGTCGTAAGCTACCTCAAGCACAAGATGCAGAAACCTTGTAATGGATGTGAGTTTAAAAGAATAAAACCCCCCATTTTTAGATGGCCCATTGTAATGTTTCTAACTTGGATATATTTTGTAGTTCAGCTGATGAAGGCATTTTGAAGAATTACCATAAAATTGATAGCTCATTTATCTCTAACCTCTCCTTTTACATGCAACAAGATAATTCTGCAATTTAGTTTCCGAGCAGAATTTTCTTTCAGTTTCCAGATTTTGAGACCACATTTTCCTAAACTCTCCTTGAGAAAAAGATCAATCAAATCTTTGTTGATACACATGTGAAGATTTGCAAGTGCAAAATACAACTGATGCTGTGTTTGTGTATGCTCCATAACCAAACATTGAACAAATTAACATTCAGTTGTCACAGCTGTAAAGACAAGTCAAGTCACAAAGCAGGGGCTGGTCACTGGGCAGAATGTGAATTTGGCCACCCTCTTTTCAGAGTCCGAGTGCTGGAGATAAATGCATAAGGTCAGGTGCTGTAGGGTCACACCCATCCTGCTCCTCTGTGCCTCAGTAAGGCCAACATGGAAAGCTCAACTGCAGAAGGAAGATGAATACTGAGAAGATACTTGGAGGTGTATGTCCTTTCTTCCAGTATAACTACTGCACGAGGATCATTGCTGTCCTTCAAACACTCAAAGACAACTCCAGCCATAAGGGCATCACATTACTGTTGACTCATCAGTGGAAGCTCATTTAGGGATTGATGTGTTTTCTGTGTTAGAACGGAAGCAGAGTTATCCAGATGTTGGTGTGATGCATGAGGGAAGAGAAAATTGGCAAACTCTGCTGCAGCAGAAAGTGCCAGGCTCCTTTGTGGAGATCCATTCACCGTGATCAAATCTGCCCTGACAGCAGACAGACAGAATATCCCACGTGTTACTGAGCTTCCTTAGTTCAAGGTTAACTGTGTCTTTTGGCTAAGCCTTTAACAAGATGTTTTTCTAACCTCTAGCATCTCACGCCTATTTTATTCTCTTCTAATAAAGAACACAACTTTGCTCTCACTTATCTGAATGTGTTGCAAGAAGATAAGAGAAGCTTTTTAAAGCCTTTGAAAGTCAATAGGAAATCTACTGTCATCCCTTTGGATCAAACCCTCCCGGGTGTGCTTAGGACATCTATCTATCTATCTATCTATCTATCTATCTATCTATCTATCTATCTATCTATCTATCTATCTATCTATTTATCTATCTATCTATGTAATTTGCAATGTCTAAACTGGGGGAATCTGGAGCAAGTGGGGGTCACAATGTTCTCTGCATCTGCATGTGCCTTTGTGAGGACCTGTACACTGGGAATCCCTGGAAAAAGGTGGTTATCTGTCCTGCTGCACACAACCTTCCTGACAGCTCTCAGAGTCAGTCCCATCAGAGGCTCCAATATCAGGGTGAAGGGGAACTGAAGTGGGAGAATATTTTTTCTGAGGAAAGTTTCCTCTGGCACACAGCCCAGGGCTATGATGGTGTCCTGGCACTGGCATGCTGCAGCAATGTGTCTCTCCCTGCGGCTCACTTCTCTTTCTGCTTTGTTCCTCAGTCTACAAAGTACCTTCTGCAAGCTCCAGAGACAATTCTGAAGCAAGATTGTTTTCCTCTGCCAAGGCCTAGTGGCTTCCAGGCAGATCAAAGCAGCCACCATGCCGGCCCTGAGGAGCCATGGACATGACTAATCAAAGCTGTGGATGAGATAAAACCATCTCCAAGCAGCATGGCTGACTAGGAAAGATAGCTCAGCACGTGCTCAAAACTGTCTAGGAGGTTGAGTGACTTAAGTCATGTTTTGGTTCCAGCTCACTATCAAAGGGAGATAATTTGCTGATGAAAACCAACGTTTCATCTTTATGAACATCTTTTCTGGGCAGGGTTTGGTTTTGATTGCTGCAGGCACTGCTCCCTTAGTGGCTGAGGAGAGGGAGAGTTTGAAATAGACCTTTTCTCAAAGGTGCTCCTCGAGGACTGCAGGAATTGCACTGGAGACTCAACAGAGTATTTGGGTCAAAGTGTTTTCACTGCAGTTTGCCTCCATTGCCTCATCAACAAGATCACTGCTGCAGCTACAAAACCTTCCATGTCTCAGACACAGACAACTCCAATGACTTTTGTCACACACAGCCACTGGCTGGCTCTGCCCAAGAGGTGACAGAACTCAAACTTGTCCAGTAGAAGAGCAGGAGGAATAGGAACCCCAGCAACAACCTGTAACTTCTGTTTTTCTTGTTGGCTGGAAGGCAGGAACTGACAATCAACTTCTAAACCTGGCATCTAGTCAGATCTTTATTTCCACCTTGGGTCCCTCCAGCTTGCCTCCCAGCCTGTGGACACAAACTGCCCAGGCATTTCCTGTTCAAGGAGGTTTTTAAGAGTTACAGCCAGCCAAGGCAGCCAGCGTGGGTTGCCTGTAGGTGGAGGGAAATTCTTCAGGCACTGCTCCCAGCACATGGAATAATGATTCCAAATTATGCTGGGCTTCTTTCCAAAATGTTGTACCTGGTTCTGAGTAGAAACAGGACCTGATTGGACTCAGCTTTGTCAGTGCTATTGAAATAAAAAATCTTTCCACACTGAGACCTGAATTTAAGAGTGATTGGGGGTTTTTTCCTTGGTCATCTTTATTGTCCTACTAGAATCCCCCTGCTGCTATTCTTCATCTCAGTTCAGCAAGACACTGGGTATCTTTTCTTTGTGTTGAGTGTTCCTTGAAGGAGAAAACCCTGGAAAACTTAAGAGAGGTTCTCCTGGCTCCTGACCATGAACCAAAGAGCTGAAAGCACTCAAAGCTTTAAAAGAGCCAGATTTTTATCTATCTTTAAGTGATGCAAACAGGGCCAACTCCTGCTCTCAAAAATACACAATCCTAATCTTCACCACCCAGTGGGGAACCATCTGCTTTAGTCAAGGTTATGTTGTCCCAAGGAAGGGCAGTCTCTAACTCTGTGTAGGACTCTCAGTGCTCTGCTATCTGCCAAAGCCCAAATACCCTGTGCAAACCCCACCAAGAAAAACAAAAAGGCTGGTTTCC
This sequence comes from Acridotheres tristis, assembly GCA_037013685.1. Taxonomy (NCBI): domain Eukaryota; kingdom Metazoa; phylum Chordata; class Aves; order Passeriformes; family Sturnidae; genus Acridotheres; species Acridotheres tristis. The sequence goes on along the minus strand of CM072897.1, from coordinate 3,486,557 downwards.
AGAAGGCAGACCACTTGCAAAACCCAAAGAAACACTGGCTCCCATTGTTCCACCAGGCTTTGCTATGTCAAACATCTCACGTGTAGGCGGGATCCTCTGGCAGGCTGGCTAAAGCATTATGGAAATAGGAACAGTGGTGATATTCCTTCCTACCAAGAAGTGGCACAAATGCCAACGGTTTTGATCAAAGGGCAGCTGAATGACATAATTTGCCCCCCCTTTTCCCCATGAATCTGGAGTAAAAAGAGAACAAAAGCATCTTTCCTGGTGATATTGCCAACTGTGGCAACATCTCAAGACAGAAAAGCAATAGCCCTAGACCTGAAATCCTGACACAACCACTATGCAAATGTTTTCAGCTGCATCTGATATTCCATTGCTGGATATTGACATCTCTTTTTGGCTGGAGATGAAGAAATAGAAGCAAAAGATGTGGAAATCAGAAACCAAAGTCTGAGCTTTGCTCTGACTCTCTGCATAGCCACGAGCAAGCTGCAACACCTCAGTCTCCTCTTCCATAAAACAGAGAGTGACAAGCTCTGCAATCCTCTCAGAGTTCCTTCCTCTCTGGAAGCAATTCCATGGCCATGTAGCTCTGATTGTGCCAGGGACTTTTCATGTGTCAGGGATTTTTTTGGATCTTGGGCAATTTTCCTTGAAGCCTCTGCTCTGCCACAGGCTTCCTGTGTAAATTCAGGGCAACGGGGAATTAGCATTTCTGTGAGCTGGACTCTCCTTCGAAGTAGATGGGGATAAAACCTTTTATCTATTGCACAGTAATGACAGAGAAGGAAATGCCCCGAACACTGGAGAGAAGAGGCAGAAGAACAGACTGACAGATCCTCAGTGCAACTGACTGACTGCACTTTACAAATGCCATTCTGATCTTTGATTTATGGAATGAGTAACTGAACAACAAATTCATTGACAGACTCTGCCCTACAACAACCTCACATGCAAATCTTACCCATCAGTTATGTCTAAACCTTTTTTTCCCAAACAGGAAAAGGAGAGGGTGCCTGTTCCCCTCTAAAGGAATGTAGAAGTAGAAACCACAAGAGGATTAAACAAGTTTTTTTGCCTGATAAAATAGAGGCAAGTGGACTAGAGGCTGCAGCTAAGCCCATCTCAGAGTACAGGATCAGGTCTTGGGTACAGCATTCACTGAAAATGTGCTGCTGGAGGAAATGGAGCAGGTTCCTGAGGGATATCAACTGCCCTGTCCTGCCTCTGCTTCAGACTGAGCTGGGCGCCTTCCTATCAGTACCTCTGCCATTCCCTTCTCTAAACACACTGTTCTCTTTCCCACTCCCTCCTGAAGTGCTGTGTGCTCCTGGCAGCTTTGTGCAAGCCACTGCCAAGTTCTGCTCAGGAACTCTTCTGTCTGTATATAAAAGTACTCTCTGGTCCTTGCAGGTTGCACAGGGCCTGTAAGTGTCACATACTATCACATCACAAACATCATGAAACCAAGCCACAAAAGCAGAGATTGCAGCAAGACTCAAATCACCAGCCCCTCCCTGGCAGCAACAAACCTTGCAGATCGCTTAGAGAAGGGTCATTTTCAAAAGAAAACAGAGCTGAATTTTAAACAAAACAATTTTTTCTTTTGTCTTTTTACCCAGAAAGCTGTGAGCAGGTTTATCCTCAACCACTCTGATCCGCCGGGCACCCGCAGGGATCACAGCGGCTTCGATGTAACCTACGGCAACAAAAAAGGCGTGAATGAAAGCAGGGCAGGACCAGCCAGGATCAGCCACCCCGTATCTCCCTGTGAAAAACTCAACTCCAGGCTGGGGATGGAGTGAGAAACACTCCAGATGAGATCCCTGTGCTGGCAGCCCGTTCTCACTGCTGTGACAGGCACGGTCATGACTAACATTTCAGCAGAAATGTGTATGTGCTGCTCAGCTGTGACTTCAGCCTTGTTAATGAGCTCTCATTAGATCTGCACCCTTCCAATCACTCTGGTTTTCCTGCAGTACTCACAGGGATGCACGAGGACACTGCAAAGTGTGACTGTCAGGAACAACACTGCACAGAACACACATTTGGAATTATGTTTCCAATAGATACTCCTGCTTTGCCCTTCCTGTCCAGGCTGTGGTGTCAGAAAGAATTCACTTCCACAAAACTTTCTGATTATGCTAAAACTGAACAGAGGGAATTAGTGGGACAAATGAGGGGAAAAACTTGTTTTCACTTATATTTCAGCTCGGTACAAAAATTCTGGAGGAGATAGTGATCTCCTTGCACTGGGCTCTGAGAATTCAACAGCTCAGATTTAATGCAATAACAGAGCTGCAAGTTCCTTCAGACTGACCACTGGTCACCTCTAAACAATTTTTCAAAGACCAATTTTGACTCATAGAATACAGTAAGAATAAACAGGAGCTACAAGGAAATGTAGCCTATTTTCCCCCACTATGGAGACATGTGGAGTTACAGACTTGCTCCAGGGGGTGGAAGTGGTGCCTTGAAATAATACAGCAGAGGAACAGTAGGGCCCATTTCAAAGAGCCAGGCAGAGTTTTTCCACTGGCTTCACTGGACTTTGAACGAGGCTTCTGTAGATGACACTAATCTCATCACAACCATGACTTGATTCCTCCTAATTGGCCACCCAGTTTACTTTGCAGTGTATCACTTGGCACCTTCATGGAGTTATTGCTGTCCTCTTTCTTTTAGACGTTAAGCAGCTTATCCTGTATGTTCCCTCATCCACTTGTCTTGTTTTAAAGAGCTCTGTGAAGCTGTTCTGTGCCAGTGATGCCTTTATGGGAACTGTGGGTGTCTAGAGCAATGGGTTGGAGAAGTGCTGGCATAGGGAGCAGTGATTCCTTTAGCACCTAGCAGTGTTCAGGGAACTATTTTAGGGATAAAAGTGCAGCTGAACAGCCCTGCTTTGGCTGTGCTGATACAGGGAGGACTCAAAGGAGTATGGTGACAGCCTCCTGCATCTCAGGACTAAGTGATTCTCCTGCCACTGTGACATGGAGTGAGACAGATTTGGGCTCTCAGATGGTGGAATCATTTCCTGAATATTCATTTAATGACTAAGGCTTGAGCTCTTGGGTTTCATCAGATGCAGAGGGTGGGCAGCTGGCTTGGGCCAGACAGGCTCCCTCTTTTCCCGACTTCTTGTACCTGAATGACACTTTCATCTGACCCTTCAGCTCAGTTCTCTTTGCACTTGTTCCTCCTCACTTCTCCCTAACTCAGGATATCTCAGAAAAGGTCACTCATCCCTTGCAGGAAAACCAGAGAGGGGGGCAGCAAAGCTCAAACCTTGTCTGTGCACAGAAGCCAGAGCAGAGGCTCTCCCAGCTGCTGTTCCAGCCTGGGTTTCACCAGGAAAAATCATTACTTCCAGGGTCAATTTTTCAAAGGCAATAACTGAAATCTGCTATGAAATCAGAGCAAACAGATGTTGGGCTTTATCCTAGACATTGCCAGGAGTTGGTTTTTCATCAGCTGAGATATCAAATCACAGTCAATACAGAGTGTTTCAGATATCAAACATCCTCACTGCACCCCATGCAGCTGCATATAAACCCAACCAACTACTCAAGACATGAACACACAGCAAAAATGTGACCAGTGACAGTCTGTCACAGGTAAACAGCTCCTGATACACCCCTGAACACCCCTGTTAGGAAGCCAGTTTGGAACATGCCCAAGTTTCAGGTAATTTAATGTACCTACTAAGGGGACTATTTACTTATTTAGCTTTTTAATCAGATACAAATGCCCAGAGCTAAATCATGCAGGGGTTGGAGACAAAGTTACTCTAAATTTAGTGGAAGACAGTAAGTTCAGTGAACTCTGGATGTGTCCCCTGACCCAGCAGCAGCCAGGAGTGTGTCACACTGCTTCAGAGGTGAGCAAACTCTGGACTTGTGCTGGAGGCTCAGCTCAAGCCATAAATACACTCATTTCATCACTGTGGCATGAGAAAAACACCACGTGGCAAAGCGATTTTTATGTTACTTTTTACAATAGTAAACAGTGAAGTGTGAGCTATTAATAGAGTATTAGTTCTGGAGATTGTTTGGTTTGGTCTCACACCCGATTTTTTCTCCTTGTGTAATTTCTAATCCTGATTGATGGCTTTGAGGGGTTGCACTCACAGCTCCTGAATAAGAAGAAACCCACTGTGTTAACTCACTGTGCCACAAACCTGACTGCTGACCTTCACTCTCCTATTAGAGAACTGCCAAATGCCTTGCAGGGGTTTGGATCTGACCTGTCCTCTCAGAGGTGGAGCAGAACCCTTGGGCATGTCCCACCAGGAGCATCTGGACACTCTCATTCGTTATCTCCAGCAATGTTGGGTGAGTTAGTGGTCGAATTCTGCTGCAAACAGACTGGATATCACCTGTGCAAATTTGCCACAGGTACAAACTTGGATTGTCTCCACCACTCCACTCTGGTCCTCAGAGTTAGTGGGAGGCTTCTGGTCACAGATTCCTGATCTTTGAGATAACTGCACCAGGAAACACCTCCAGTGTTTTCCAGGCACATTTTATTAAGCAAACTGTAACTGCAGACTGCCAGAAAGATTATCAAGTGTCAGCTAGAATGACCAAAAAAAGTCTCAGAGTTGGTCCAGAGTCAAGGACTCTCAAAGCTCTGTTAGGTCTTAGGATAATTGTCTGCAAGGCCGGGATTTGCAAGGTTGGGCCTAAAGTTCTGCTTTAAATGAGGAACTGGTTAAAGACTGATGAGATTTGGCAACTATCAGGCAGTATTTTTAGTAATTTCACCCATAAATCAGCCTGTTAAGATGAAGCTTTGAAAATACAACAGGAGAACTTCATTATTTGATAATTTATAGTGCTGTATGCAGCATACTCCACCTTGGGAACAGTTACTTTGGCACACACCAATCTTTCTGGATAATCTGCATTACATCAGTGTCTCAGGAATGTAAGACTGTGATTGAAGCAAATCCTAGATACAAATTTTATGGTACAACTCGTATTAGGAGAGACACCAGAACAAAGATGTGGCTTTGTCATCAAGGAGATTAATATGTGAACAGTGGCTACTGTATCTTCATTTAAATGCTGGAGAGATTTGCAAGAGGAAAGAAGCCCACACAGAAAAATCCATTGTTAGCCATTGTTATTACTCCCAGAAAGAACAGAAAGTTTAGTGTGAACTTCAGAATGCCATTGATCTACTGCAAAACTCTTCTGGTTCACACTGCAGTGAAAGGACTCCGAGGTGAAGGAAAAAGAATCCCATGGCTGAAAGTACCAATCCCTGGGCACTGCACCTTCCTACCTTATCCCTATGCACACCAAAATCAGGCATGAGAAAGTCAACAGTGCCCAGCCCATTATCAAACCTCCCAAAAGTGCTTTGAACAAACATCTCAGGGTAGAAGCCAAGGAGATCAGGCTGTCCTGCCTACCTGCCAGCCAAGGCCAGCAGAGCTTCCATGGGATTGGAGGGATGAGCATCAGCTGAGCATCTCAGACTCCATCTCCTTCCCACCTTGCAGCTTTTCCTGAGTGCTACTTGTTGCACTGGAGTGCAAATTATGTGTCTATTTTTTAATAGCTGTGATGATTCTCCTTTGCTTTTAGCTTGAGAATAAATCCTGCATTGGCACCTGACAACTTCCAGCCATGGGATAGCTCATTTGTAAGAAAATAATTTCTCTGAAGATCCATGGATAAATTTCAAAGCCTACTACCATTGCTGTGAAGTTGGTTACTGGGATTTCTAACTTGCATGTTCTGCTGAAACCCTTATAAGGGATCTCTGAGTTAAAGATTAGGTAGAGTTCTATTTTCTCACAATTTACGTGTGCACTCTATTGATAAAAAAAGATATTTTTGTGTTGGCTAAAGATGCTCCCACACAGCACAACAGCACTACTGTTCAAATTTCTTTTAATAAGTGCTGGACAAACAGCATATGCAATAAACTCCCTACTTTTCCACCATTTTAAAAAGAAAAAATTACTAGCCGAGATATACTTTTCCTTTCCCAAAATGACAGTTACAACAACTGGCATCTCTCACCTTTAATTAGATTCTGCCATTTAAAAATATGCAAATATCTGTGGTCACTCTTTTGAATTATAACCATGAATTCTTTTTGATTCACCATCAAAAATGAAAATCTTGATGTGGCTGAGAAAAGTCAAGAGAGACAGACCCAGGTCTCTGAGCATTACAGGTACAGCCTTGGAGAAGTGATAAATCAGTTCCTCAACAGACAGGAGTCAAAGAGCTGTCCTTCATTTCTAGGTCCCTTGTATACAGTGGCTGGGGGACAGAGGTGGACTTCAGAACAACCCTGTGTTTGGTTTTGAAAAATTATTTTGTAGAAATAGGTACAGGGCATGCTGCCAGCCAAAAGGAAACCTCAGTCGAAACAGTGCATTCAGCTGGCCTGCTGAAGACAGCCAGCTGCACACAAGTGTATGTGATGTTTAGCATCATAAATAAAAGCTTTTGACCTCCTCTCCAGCAGAAAAATGGAGCCCATTTCCAGTTGGATCACCCTGGATCACAGGTGGTAAGAGCTGAACTGCTGGGCCTCCTATGAGGGAGGAATGGTGATTGTTCCACCATCTTTCCTAACAGGGTGGCAGAACCTCTGTGACAAAAGTTGGGGAAAAAAAAGAAATAGACCTGGCTCTTTTTGCTTGGTGCATGAAAATTTGGCTTCCTTTCACACAGATAGGTTCCCTAAAGGGAAAGATCTGTACTTTGTATCTCTGACAAGGCAAGTGTAACAGTAAAAGGACTTGAAGTTTATCCATGGCTTTTGATACCCACTTTCCCCATCTAATCCGACAAAAAGAAGATAAAGAACCAACACCAAAGGATTTCACCAACACCCACTGACACTGCAAACAGCATTCAAGTATCTTACACGAGAAACACTTGGGAACAGCCTTTGCCTTTGCCATCACACATGTGGAAACCTTCTTACAATGACTATTGGTTACTAAGAAACAGAAAGGAGTTGGCAGGGGTTTAGTTCAGTTCACAGGGCTCCACAACATCATTTACAATCACAGGACACAGAGGGACCAATCCTGCAACCAGAGCAGTCCCACGGGCAGAGCCAAGGCCCAAGGCTGCAGCTGTGATTCCCCAAACAGTTACCACTCCAAATCAATCAATGTCTTCATGTTTGAAGTTAATTCTCTTTTGAAATAATAAATCAGCACACTGGACTCGGGGTCTTGGCCTTGACCTGGAATGCAGCCAGGTCGTGAGGATTTGCCACCGAACTGTGCAATCATTTATACACCCAAACCTTGTTATCACCATAATATTGTGGATCTTTTTTTGCCCCAGTTTACATCAAATTTTTGCACATTTTTGTTTAACTATTAATTTTTTTAAAAGCCTTTTTTCTTCCTTGAGTAACACCACGTTCACTTCTGATACCCCAGACCTGGAGCTTTGCCTACTGCATGAAATTCAGTGGGCTCACCTGAGGATTTGATTCTGCAAAACAGCAGCGTGTGAGCAGAAATGGATGGGAACACACATAAAATGTAATTAAAAATTAAATTTAAAATAAAACAAAACATCTAATAAATGGTTATGAGGTTATACTGGTAAAAAGAATTAGCTTCTAGAGTATGTGAGTAAAAGGTGGAAACATGGCATTGACAAAGCAACACTTTGACAGGTTTGTGCATTTGAGATGACCAGCAGAGAATCTGAATGCTTGAACACTGTCCATAAGTCATCAGGAATTCTTTCTGATTAGGTTCCAGGGCACTGGGGGTGAAAACCTCCTGCAGAGTCCTGGCAGCCAGTTAAGGCTGAAGCTGCTCTGCTCCTACAGCCTTGTAAAGTCACCACCTCAAGCAGACTGTGTAGCTGGAAACGGGTGCAACCTCCTGGCAGTGACCCAGGAATTTTGTATTTATCTGCACAAGATGTTTTGTACACTCATGGGAAAAGATAAAAGATAGCTACTCTGCAGCAGCATGTTAGAAGCCCATGAAAGCTGTATAACCTGCTACAGAAATGGAGAATAGCTGGAGCTTTTTCAATGGAAATGAAGAACATCAGATGCAAAAGACTTGATGCAAATGGATGGAAAAAAACTGGCATAAAAGAGTCAAAGGCACTAATGCAGGAAACCATTTGACAGGTTGGCCAAGCACACAAATGTGCTCCAGAGAGATGTGGTGCAGGTGAGAAATCCTACCTGCATCTCACAGGAGGTGACAGATCCCAGCTGGCCCCACAGGTGAGGAGGAGGAGGGTGCAGAGGACCTGGACTAAAGGGAGCAGCTAGGCACTGGTGCTGCTTTAGCCACTAAACTGAACTGAAGTGTGGGCTTAAAGGGGATTTTCACGTGCTTTGTAGAACTCAGTCCTGGAGCACCACATGTTGAATATATTCCTCCATACAGAAATGCCAGTTCTGTATTCACTGAATGGGAAATAATTTTTCTTCTGGACAAGTGTTTCCTCCTGGAGCAGCTTCCAAGTTCTGGACATGGCTTTCCCTGCTTTGGCTAATTGGGATGTGTGATAACAGAGTTCTCAGAAGTGTAGTACAGAAACCCTGGAACAAAGACTAATTCAAACACCAAGCTGTACATACATTAATGTTTAACAAGAAAGGGAAAAGTCTTAATTCCAAGCTCCTATATCCTATACTGGATACTTTGCTGGCAGGGAATCAGTAAAAATATTCAGAGGGGAGTGCAGTGCTCTTTTCTTCAGCTGAGATATTCTGATTATAACATGAATCATCTACAACATGCAACATGCATCATTCTGAGACCTCAAAGATGGTGCTGAAATCCAACTTCCCTCCCACTGAGAAAGATTCTGTGATTTTGTCTCCTGTTTAAAATCATCAGCATCAGTAGCACTCAAAATGAAAAACACAACTTCACTCTGAATTTCAGGCAGAGGCAGTGGCTGGTATCTGGGTGACTGAGTAAGAAGCAGATGGGATATCACACTTGAAGTGAGCTGGGGTTTGTTTTGTGTTTCTCAGGTGCTTCCTAAGCTGTTTTTTTCTAAGTGACTCCAGTGCTATCCAGGAAGAAAAGCTGTTACTGCTACCCCAAGTCTCCTCCAGCAGGTAAGAGAACCCCACTGAGTGTTACTCACCCATGCCCTTGGTGTGGTTGAAGTCTCCTTTCACCACTTTGCAGGTTTTCCCATCGCCACTGCAGATCCCACAGCGATCCTCTTTGGCAGCTGAGCCAATGATCCCATCACAGCCGATTTTCTAATGACAGCAACCAGAGACCCCCCATTACTTTGTTTGCAAGTTTAGAGCAGCTCTAAACAGCGAGGTCAAGACTGACATCTAACTGAAAACCCCAATGGGGAGAAAACACTGAACTCCTAATTAAACTTTTGAAATACCTGAAAAAAGACCTCATTAATCAGATGGCTCAAGATACCTGAAATTAAAGAGTTGTTCAATTCAAGCAGGTCAGTTTCATATCTGGCCAATTAAATTTTTCACATGCTAGCACTGGATTAAGAATCAATATTCAGTTGAAAAATAAACTGTAAAATCTAACAGTTTCACCTAAAGCTTTGTTACAAAATGGTGTTTTCATCATTTTCTATGCATAGCTTTTTTTTTTCCAATAAAAACCTATAGTTCTGCTTCCACACATGGGAAGAGTCACAATATTCTCCCTGTAGCTATCAGGATTATCACCATAATCTTCCTTATTCACAAAACACTGACAGGTTATGATGGTGAACATTTCACATTTGTAGATCTTGAGGCTGACAACACGGTGATTAATCTATATAAATTGTATTCTGTCCATTTAAGACCCTCAAAATGATCAGCAATTTGCTCTTAAGACATAAATTTCTACTGAAGTAAGCATTGTCATTATGCAAGTTATTAGCAGAGACTGCACTGTTAAAAATGAGTTTAAGATTTATTCTGCATAGATAAACAATTCCTTGGCAAATGAGTAGCAGGACTGTCACTAATAAGACTTATTTGAATAAGGCTATTGGGTCTCTCCCATCTTTGCCTTCCTATGATGAAGCCAGAGGAAAGTTGGAGGGATATCTTAGGGAACAATCAAAACAACAAACATTTTGAAAAATAGGGTAAGCAGGGAAATATTAAGAGAACTTGTGCTGTTTATCTGAGCCTGTCTGCGTGTAAGCAATGCAGTTTGGATCAGAATTCCAACATTCCCCTTGTTTCAGAAGACCCTGGCCACTGCCTGAGTCCAGATGTATTTCAGGGATCAAAGATTGCCAGCGTTCCACCGTGTGCTGATGCAGAGCTTGTCTGGGTAAATCATTAGGGACAGACATGCTGAGAGAGGCTGATCATCCTAAACACATACTAGGGAAATTTTGCTCATTAACTGGCACAGCACCTACATTGGTACACAGGAACAGCAGGGAAAAACCTGTATAAAATGATAAATGGGAGTTAAAGGAGGTAGGAAGAAGATCGTGAAGTTTTTGGCAATTGCAATTCTCAAGCCTAAACTTCACGCCCATGTCCAACAAATAATTTTGGGATATTGAACGTGATTCTGCCCCCAGAACAGAAGGATGTCCCAGCAGTTCTCCTTCCAGGAAAATCAGAATGATTTATTAATGGGGTTGCTGAAAGGCAGCTGGAAATAAACGTCTGCCTGCCACCCTGCTGAGATACTGGAAAGGCTGTGTTTAATTTAAGGCTCTGGTGCTATCTTTTATTGTGCTGCATTGTTATTAGCACTATGTGAGCACACAGATGAATAAAGGGAACATAATGAGTGTTGAACCACACTTATTCCCAGAGCTACACAAGGAGTCTGTAGGACTCTAACAGAGGCAGGGGAAGAATGGGGAGTTGGCAATCACATGCTTTGTGTTTACACTGGAGTTTCCCAGATAATGGAAACCAGTGGAAGCCAGCAAAGCTTGGGAAGGCTGAGTCTCCCCTCATCTGAGACTGGGGCTCATCACAAGCCATTTCCTCACACCTTTACTTGGTCACTGACGCCTCCCCTCTCTGAAGGGCATGGAAAGAACCCACTGAATCCACAAATGTAACTCCCAATTTCTTTGCTGCTTTTTACCTGTCATCTTCACCCTATTCCCTGTGATGAAGGAACTGGGAATGGCCCTTGCACCCTCCTCTTCAATGGCCCCACTGCTCCCATCCACAGGGCAAACTTCCCTCAGTCCAGGACTTGACACTTACAGGTCCCCTCATGCTTGGGCCAGGAAATGGCTTCTTACAAAGGAATATCTCTAAGAGAATAAAACACTTTTTTCTTGGCTTCAAGATGAAAATTGGTGCATTCTTGCTGCTTTATGGGGGAAAAATACCTTGGAAGCCCTTTAGTGTTGTCTACATAAACATCAGAGTACATTTCCCCCTCCCCAAGCCTTCCAATCATTTCCAAACTGAAAGTGCATTTAATAACAGCGCATTCAATAACAGTACATAATGAAACAGCTTTGGGTAAGATTTGACAGTGGATTCCAAAAGCTGCAAAGTCATTTAGAAACATGTTACAGTGACCACCTTGGTCACTCTGATCCTTTGAGAATCCCTCACATGGAAAATACTGTTAAAACCACCATCTCTTATAAAAAGTGGATCAGTGGATCAAAGAGGAAGAGACAGGACTGGAAGGGCAGAACACAGGGGCTATCACCTGTATGGGTGCAAATACCTGCCAGCAGTCCTTGGGCAGTTAACTGAGAGATTTCTCCAAGGTGGGAGAGCCCCTGAGATTCCAGCACTGGCAGGAAAAACCTTCAAGTGTGTACTCAGCATCTTCCCATTGACAATATGCTCTGTGTATTATACTGCCCATCCTTTAACTACAGAGCTGTCCTCAGCCTGCAGAAAGCTTTCCAAAATGTGAAGACTGAATTAACCATATGCAAAGGGAAAATCTCAAGTTTCACTGCTCAGAAGTTAAGTTTTCACAGAGCAGAAAGAATTCCTTAAAATCTAAATAGTTCAAGGGAGTTGTTTGATCTTTGCCATCTCTCACTTGCTTTGTGTTGCTTTCTGTCCAGTCCAACCAATCAAGGTAAGTTGATTTATTAAATTAAGAAGCAGAAAGGGGAAGTTTTACATTCTGAAGAAAGAAAGACCTTGTAAATAACAATAACTTCCAGTGTGTTTTCTGACCCAAGAGTTATCCTGCAGACAGGCACACTGAGTCCATGGACCAGCCCAATGGACTGGTGAGAAAGGAAGCAGCTTTAAAACATGGGAATGCTGGCAAGAAATAAGAAAATAAGTGTTTTAGGACTTCAACTGCTCAGCATGGACAGTCAGAAATGTGTCTACAGGCTCCTTAAGGCTCTTCCACCCAGGCAGTCTCCCACTGTGACACCACATTTTGGAACAAGCCACTGACCTTTAAATTGGCAGGTAACTGGATGTTTTCTGAGGCAAAGGCCTGAAATGAATTCTCTTTAAGCTGATATCTCCATCCACCCTTCCTTCTCTCCCTCCCCCTTCTTCTCATTTTTACAATTAAACATCTGAAAGTACTGCTTGTTGGGTGGTATTTCCAGCTTCAGTCATAGCTGGCTCCAGCATAGGAAAACTCTTCTCTTTTGAATACATATCACTTGGATTCTTCTGTGTGAACTATTCTCTGTATTGCTTGGATATTTTTTAATGATGTTTTTATTTGTATTTTCAATGGCTGTGAAAGAGCACAATTGATACAGCTTGTGAGGGTATGTTTTGCTACATAAACACAATTATTTTTGTTATATACACCCACTCTGTGCAAGAAATGACATTGTGGGCTCACAAAACTGTAATGCTTCCCATATGCTGAACTAACTGGCTGTCTCAATGGATCAGATATAAATATTGATGCAACATGTGCCACTTTGCAAATTAATCATGTACAGAGCAGGCTGGTTATGACAGATTCATCTACACTGCCAATTGCTTTTGTCCATAATATCCAATGTCCATTGATACCTCCAGGGATGGACCACATGAAACAGGAATGTACAGATGTGAGCAAGTGACATTCAGATCTGAGGAGAAGAGAATTCTTATTTTGTTGTTTTAAACACCTCTGCCCCTGTGGAGGGCTGTGGGTGGCTGTCAGGGCTGGATGAGGTGAGGTGACTCTGGGTCAATAATCAAGCAGTTCATCTCTGAGTTACTCCAATTGTTGTTGTTCCACAACAAATTTTGTGCTAAGGATTGGAGTCCACACAAGAGTTTGTTCAACAAATACCCTCCTCTCATTTCCCAAGGCTTCAGATTTTGTCTGAATCAGAGCAGCTCTGCTGGATCAGGAGTTAGACACCTCCTATTTTAAATCAGCATTATCACATCTGCATTAGAGCTGCAATGTCACCTGCCATGGACTTTGTGCTTAGATCCCTCAGCAGCTCATGAGGGTGTTAGACACAATAATTCTTGATTTTTCACATAGAGATATTGAAGGGTATGTGTCAAAACCTCTGTGTTCATGAGAGAACATGTAAATAATACAAAGCTCTTTGCAATCCCAGGAATTCCTTTGCTTCTGTTCTATTATATGCTTGCCATGGGATAACAGGGAAGAAAAACTGGAAATAGCAGGGTTTTTTTTTCATACCCCACTGCAAAGTACACCACAAACTAATAGGATATCGACAAAGACTTGGTTTTGTCATTATGCCTTACCAAAATCCCTGATGCACTTTTTAACCTCAGATTACATTGCTACAGATCCAGACATAGAAAAAAACAAAAAGGCAATTATACAGCAGGTTTCTGTAGTTCAGACAATCCTTCTGGATTTTGTGCACATGCACTAAATAATTTATCAAAGTTCAGTGCTAAGCCAAGTTGTTGTATGGAGACAAGCTACCCAGTCTGGAACATCTTGTACCACAGTTTGTAATGCAGGAATATGAATAATACATGGAAAATACTCAAGTGAGGAGACATAGCCAGAACTGCAGGCATCAATCAAATGCAAAAAGTGGGTACTAAGTATGTAAAAAACTCTTTTCCAGCAGCAGGTCCAGAGGACAACTTCAGTTTCTCCTCTGCCACCTCTGGCACTCTCCTGACAGTCTGCCTGTCCAGTTTGCAGAAGCTATTTTTGAAAATATGTCCTTTTTGCAATTTGTGCTCCCCTTTCATAGAGTGTGACAATCATTTTCGGAAGAAAGTAGTTCTGTAACAATTTTGTTGTGCCAGGACAGCCTAATATATGGCTTATTATCATTAAACATACTGTGGATTCACCAGCCAGTTGAAAGGAGGTGTGATATGACAAAACATTCATGAGAAAACTGCAGACAGAGCCAAAACATCTTCACCTCTTAAATTGTTAAATAACAGCAAAGACTGCCCTTGATCTCCAGCCCAGTTCAGCTATACAGGAGGTCTCTCTTTTCACAGAGACCTTAAATTACATCCTGAAGCACAATCTGTAGTCCCCACTGGAAAGTTCTCATGCTGTCATGAGGCTCAGACTAATCCTGCTTTGAGAAAAGCCAGCACAAGGTCATGTGCATCATAACAGTCAGCTGAGCAGCTTGTCTTCTGCTCACCCCTCTGCTCTGTGACATCTGACACTTTTTTAGTTCCACTTCTGCCAGCAGTTTTGAATTAACCTCAGCAGCACAGAGCAAAGCACTGTAAGGGGTCAGAAAGTGCCCTGCTCTCATGAGTGAGCTCTCATCAAACACACACCCCACAGGCCCAGGGAAGAACCAAACCCTCAGGGAATCCTCTCCCTGAAAGCCATTTGTCACTTGAAGAGAAACAGAAGATGAACCCAGTGTGAGATGCAGGCTGCAGTGCCCTACTCCACCTTCCCCATGGCTGCAGTGTCCATTACAGGGAAAGCAAACTGCTGCAAAGCCTAAAGGAGCACTCACCCTCCTCCTCCAAAACATCAGGCTGCTCTTGTTCTCCAGTCTGCTACAGATTTTCTGCCTCTGAAAAATCTCTGGAGAAAATAAATTCTCCTTGCTAGAAGACCATGTGCATTTTGAGGAGAAAAGGTCAAAGACCAACATAAGCTTTGAGCAGGAGATCCAGTTTGCTCAGAGGATGGTAAGAAATGGTGCATTTGAAATGTTCAGCCTCAAAAGCAATTCAAACAAGGAAAAAAATGAATTAAGTCCTTATAATTCATCTCAAAAGCAAGGAGTAAAGCTAGAAAATGTCTAGGTGATTTAGGAACCCCTATGCTAAATTTAGGGCTGGCTTTGCTCTTTGGTGCTTCTATGCATGATCAAAGTAATAACCAAGTTTACTCACTCCAGCTGCCTTCAGGTGCAAGGGATAAATACAGGGATGCTGCTGCTTTTGATGATTTTTTTGATGATTTCAGGGATAGTGAGGCTGACACCAAAGGCTTCATTGACACCTTTTAGATTGGAGTTCAGCTTTAAAGTGAAACTGTAATAACTTCACAAAGTACAACTGAAGGAAAATTCCCTTAGTGCTCAAATGTATTTGGGGCATTCTGGGGCTTCAGAGAATCTCTTCCTGCTTTCCTTCTCAAAACCCTCCTGTCCTTGCAACAGTTTTTTCTCTGCCATGTTCATCTACATTCATTCATCATCCAAGAACAATTCACGAGCTGCATTTAGGAGCAACTAATGAAGGGAGAAGATCTATTACATTTCCTGGGCTAGATGTTCACAGGCAATGGTTACTGCTAATTTGTCTGTTGCACTGACAATGTGTCATCCCTGCCTTTGAGAGCCTCTAACTAGAAGGATTACATAAGAAAATAAATAACAGTAATACCACCCTCTGATTTCAGCACTTATTCTCTTCTCCAGGCGCCCTGCAATGCTTATTGCCAGGCTTTGTCTACATTGGGTAAAGAAACAAGGAGAGGAGTAATTAAATGAACAAGGCAATTAAATTGGTTTAATAGGCAGCTAGTTAGACAAATATCTGTGGCAAATGGGGTACACAGGCACATATGGCAATTCTCAGCATTGCACTGCATATATGGCAGAGGAGTATTATAAATGAGTTCACAGGGCTTTCAAATCTGCTCGGCTTGAACTGATCATTTCACATTTTTTCTCAGCCAGATGCAAATGGACTGAATGTTCTGCAGCTGTCATCACCTCTCTGCACAGTTAAAGGCAGTTGCCCCTGACTCTGAGTGCAATTTGCTTTTCGTGATGTACCTCCAGTGCTCTGTGCTCATAAAGGAATTCATTTGGAGGGAGCTGGCTACTGATCCTCCCTGGATGAAAGAAACGTGCCTTGCCATGATGTCTGATTTACCATTTCTGACAGCTCTGAAGGTTTGGAGCAATAAAACTGGCCAGCCCAGAGTAATGGTCAATGGCACACAGCTGGAGGTGCACAGCTGGCCTGACTATAAAAGGTTATTAATGAGGGGTTTTTTAAGCTTTTTTTAGTTATAGCCAAAAACAGGGAAAAATGAAGTAACTTGGGATGCACCATGAACCTGGCACTATGTGCAAAGCACTTTGTATTATAAAGAATCAAACTTGCACTGGCTCCCCAGACTGCTGCTATTCATATTCTTTGTTGGAATAAATAAGAAAGAGTGAATTAAACATGCCTCTTCAGCATCATTTGTCAAGAAACAGTGGGAAGTGTCTCCTGCAGCAGTGCAAAATTCAATCCAAGGATTTTTCACTTCTCTCTTTGCATTGCTATTAGCAAAGCTGCTTTATGCCCCCAAAGCCTCTCTCACACCCAAGTGAGTATTGTGTTCATTTATCTCCCTGCCTGGAAGGCTCAAAGCAATAAAAATTGGCATTTCTTAACCACTCACAGAAATCAGAAATAATGCCAAATGTTGATTTATTTCCACTAACTTTTCTGGTTTGCCAGGACAAACCAGTGAAGTTAGGGGAAATAAAAGGTGATGCTAAAAAGCTGTTCTGGTGTATACCAGGGCAGGTTAATACCAGGAAGAGCAACTCCTACCACAGGATTCAAATCTAGATGAGGAGAAACTTAAAGAGAAGAACCCACCACTGTGATGTGTGCAGCACACTTTGAACACAGGCTCCATGATCAGGAGAGAGGAAACTCATGAGGGGTCTGCCCTGACAAATTGTCCGTGACAAATGACCTGAATGCTTCACCAGGAGCACCCACTCCAAACAACTTCCAGTCTTTTATGATCTTTAAACACACATTTTGTCATCTCCCTTCCCTTGTCCAAACATTAAATTTCCATCTTATAAGGGTCTACAAAGCTCCATTACATTTTTGAGGAACCTGAAGCTTCAGTGGTAAGAGCTGCCCTCCTTAGCATTCAGTGTGTTACAAGCTCTCTCAGCAAACCATGAAGTTTTATTACAGAAATCTCCCACACCCCATGTTGGGTCTGTGTGTAATTTGGTTAGAGAGAAACAATCATTGCAACGGTTATAGGCCAACACTCTAAGGAAAAGGGAATTCAATTTGAAGACTCTGGCTCATGTAGCTGCAGGAGGCAAGGAGCAACTGGTACTGGAAAGCTTCCTCAGTATTTCTAAGAAGCAACCAGGTGGACCTGAAAACCATCATGATTCTGGCAAGATATTGCTTGTAACAGGCTAGTGACAATCTGTAAGCTGATTTGCAGCTTCAGTGCTTTTATCACTGATTCCTCAATAGCCAAAAAAGAGCAGTTAAGCAGGCCAGACTTCCCCTCCAATCTGCTCCCCTCACAGAAGTCCCTTCCCACCCAAGCCATGCACACAAGCAAATGTGATTTTTCAGCATTCCCAGCCGTAATAATATCATCATACCTCGGGTATTCAGCACAATTCTCAGACCAAGACACAGCCTTGGAGCACTTAGAGTGGGCCTTATAAAACAGGGCTGTCCCCTCCCCTCAAGGACAGCCTCCCAGCCACTGACATGGTGCTGCCCCAGACTGAACCTAACACTAGAAATAGAACAAGAGAAAGTTACTCCACCTGGCACTTGCCATGTACACAGAGATCTGTCTCATAAGGCCCACAGGGAGTTCCATCCAGGACTCTGTCTGTCACCAGCACAGGAGAATCCTTGCCCAGTGGGGAGCAGAAGAGCTCACATGGCTTATCTGGGAAAAGAAATACAACTGCCCTTGGGAACAGCACAAGTGTTTGAGGCAATGGTGATGCATTCTCTACATGAATGGATTTGGAGATCTCATCTTTGAAGGAACATGAAGCTTTCAGTTTAGGCTTGTTATTTCTCCACTTTAAAATACTTAAAGGGTTACATTGATGAGACTGGGTGTTAACAGCACAGAAAACCAATTAGTCAATACACTTTCATGTATCTGTTTGTAAAGGGAAGATGTTTCTTATAGGGAACATTCATCAGTCTGATAAGAACGATCAAGTCATTGTGTCTCACAAAATTAAGGCTACAGCCAGTGATTTTAGAAGTACAAGTTCTCCACACCATTTAATATCCCACCAACATCTGGTTGAATAGCAAATGAACAGCATGATCCAGCAGAGGAAGCTTTAAAGGAATGTAGGTGAGATAGTTAACCATGCTGAGATGCCCCAAAATGACATAAATTTAATAATGTCACAGGGATTCCACCTTTTCTTTCAGTTCCAAACTAACTGGAACTTTTTAATATTTAAATTCCCAACTCTCTGATTCCCAGTCTGAAATTCTCAGACTGGGAATCAAGTTAAGGCACTTCTCTCCCAGCATTTAAAAAAGATGAGCTGACAACTCTGTATGTTCTATTAAGAAGGCTAAAGGAACAGCAGGGCAGCATCAAGAACAATTAATTGCAATTAGTCTTTCAGCTCTAGTTAAAGGAGGTCTTCTCACCAACAATGGGAGCCCTGCAGATGAGAAACTGCAGCAAAAGAACAGCGAGGAATTACAGAGGGAGATGAAAAAACTCACCATCCACAATGACAGCTGTCAGGAGGCTTTTCTTCTTGTTGGTGTACCTGTCGTGGGCCTGGCACTGCTGGTCCCTGAAGCTGGGCACCCCTTTGGGGCAGGGCAGGTTCTCACACACCGTGTGCTCCACGCTGGCCCCACGGCAGTTCTTCCCACCCGGCCCCGGGCTGCAGTGGGGAACAAAGGCAGGCTCAGCACCAAACACCCGGAATGTTCCACCTTCCCCCTCCCACCCTTGCTTTGCCCCCTGCCTCCAACACTCCTGAGCATGGAAACACAGCAAACATCTCTTCAGCACGTGTCCTCCTTGCAAATAAAACGCCACAGAAGCAGCTCTAACCTGAACTGTAGGTAGGGTATCCAGAAACAAACCTGTGCTGCAGATAACCTCCATCCATGAAATCCATGCCATTCCACACATTTGTTTTTTTAAACATGCAGGAAAGGCCACTAATGCAACATCAGAATTAAGCACCTGCAAAACCTATCTGTTTTTATTTATGAATCCCTAGAGAAGAAGGAAAACTCAAATTCTCAGCAATAGCCTGTATTTTCTTTGCAAAATATAACAAAATATAAACAAAAAAACCCCACAAGTAAGCATGGAATCTAGAATTCCAGGTCCCAAGCCTTGTACATAAGAGCTCAAGCACTGCCTGGGATTTCCAATGAACAGTGCAATCCAAGCCCATGTCTGAAACAGTGACTGTGTGAGATCTCTTGGTAGACAACTCCATAACCACCTTTCATTGTATTTATGCCAAGAGAATCCACCCACTAATGGAACTGAAGAAATCAAAGCTCATTTATGCTGCTGTGACCCTTTTACATGACAAGGGGGGACTGGAGAAGGGATGCACTGTTTGGGCCAGTGGTTTTCTCTTCAGTCCAACTGTACAACACCAGCTCAAAGCCTAGACAAGAACACAAGGCAGTACAACTCAAAAGTCTGCACATGCAAACTGGTTTATGACACACTCCTTACAACCGTGAGGAGGCAATGCATGTAAATGCTCAAAGAAATTACAGAGAGGAAAAACCAAATCAAACAGTGAAGCAACTGGTTTAAAAATACTGATAGTCCCACAGGCTCAAGAGTCAGCTGGCAGGAGTAGAGATTCCTGTAAAAAAAAAAATCCCAAGACCAAATATATACAAAATAAAAGATAAATCCCTTAGCCAATATTTTTGGACAGTGAATAAACCAGCTGCAGCAGTGGGCTGAGGCCAGGAATTCGAAGCAAAAGAAGATCACGTGTGTATCTCCAGCCAAGAATGTATATGAGCAAGAGAATTTTAAAATCAGTGTGCAGTGTTGGAAGGAGCATTTCCTGTAATTTAAGGAACGATGATGAATGGATTTAGGTTTGGTCAGCACTGTAGCTGACAGCAAAGAAACCAGCTCAGTCCCCTTTTCAGGAAAATGAGCTGGTAAAAATCAAACCTGGATATTACAGACATGCAACTGCAGCTCAGAAAAGGAGAGGAATAAACAAAAATATCCTTTTCACATGATTACAGGTCAACAGCAGCAATTGTGAGCCTATCCATCATCTAGGCATGTCTTCAAAGTGACTGTGTTGCTATGCAGAATTTCAGCCTCAATTAAAAAGAAAAGCTTTGGGTACTTTGTGTGCAGAAGAAAATCTGAATAAAGTCAGAGACATCCCATTTGGAGGGCTGTTCCCAAGGCTGTAAAATTATAATAAACACAATTGGGTGGCCAGTTAAATGGCACCATTGTAACCTCTTCAGGACTCCAAAACAATGAAGAGACTTCCAGATGGGCATCAACTGACCTGAGGGATGAAGGACAACACCTACATTTCATCCTGAATCAGAAAAAAATCCAAGCCCATGCAGAAAGCCTCAGCTTGTTTGTAGTCACTGTGCAGAAGCTAAACTGCACCTGGGGCTCCCTGCATGCATGAAAACCTTCTTGTTCTTATGCAGCACATCCTGACCTACAGAGCATCTCAAGGGGCTTTGCCAACACAGCTCTGGGACACTCTGGTTGTTGTCAGCCACTGCACTGCTCCCCAAGCCCAGAGCAAGCACTCCCTGCAGAACTGATCTCAAAGGTACATTGGCTCACTTTGGTCTGTAGATCCAGATCAACCCCTGCTCATTCACTGTAGTGCTGGAGGGGAAACACAGCATCAGTTTTTCTGCCGAACTACATGTACCTAATTCAACTGTATCTACCTTTGAATCACTGCAGTGGGAAACTTCCAAAGGTGACCCTTCAAGCCACTTCCACAGAACCTACTTCAAATCACCCCAGGACTCTGACCTGCTCATCGCAGCTTGTGAAAGAGAAATTTCTCAGGGCACCAGCACAGCTCTGCTGCCCATTTCTCCCCTGCACTCTTGCAGCAAGGGCTGCCCAAGAGGGAAAAGGCTGCCAGCATGGCAAAAGGAGCCAGGATGGTGTGAGGACTTACGGGGGGTTGTCACATTTCCGCTGCCTGAAGCGCACCCCCGTTCCGCACGTCCGGCTGCACATGCTCCACTGGCTCCACACGCTCCAGTCGCCGTCCACGTGCTCAGGGATGGGCGTTTTACTGACACACTCCCCAGCTCGGCACCACTGCAAGGCAATCAGGTTAGCACAGCCTGGGAAGAAGCCCTGACCCTGCACAGGTGCATTTTAAAGGATGTCTGAGGGATTGCAACAAGTCCACGTCTAAGTTTCTAGGGACTCGAGGCTTTGGTGAGATGGCAGTGGGAGAAGGAGGAAGGGAGGAGGTGAAACGTAGAAATTTAAGTGTCACTCTCAACAAGCCCCTGAAGGGAGTTCTGTCATTAAAAAAACAATCACAGAACTGAGCCCCTTACTTTATAAAGCAGATAATTATCTAAGTATTAAGACTTAAAGCCCCACAATTCACAGAAACGGAGTCCAAGAAACTATAGCCCAAAGCAATGCCTTCATCAGTTCCCAGTATGTACAAAATGACTGAAGTATTTTGGACCTAACTTGGCTGAAGCCCCAAACTTTTCTGATTCTAATAGGTTGTGCTGGCTCCTGACCAAGCAGCAAACTTGGCCTGTCCAGGATGTGACACAGTGAGCACTGCTAAGAAACCTTATGAAAGAGTCACCAGGGCTCTTCCAGTTAGAAAAACATGGGCCTAAAACCCCTTTTTTTCAGTTTCCTTGTCATGGTTTCCAGGATCCAGTTTTTCTTGTCATTGTTTATCTTTATTTGCAAGCAAAGAAAAGGTTCCAATCCTTGATCTCAGCCACCAGGCTTTTTAATTTTACCCTTTCTTACCTCCCCAACTATAGCATAGATAAAAAAAAAAATTAGAGCCCAAAACAAGTAAGTAGGGGGATGAGAGTTATCAAGCCAGGCAAGTTCCAAAAAATACATATATAAATAAACACAGCAAATTATACTTCAAAAAGAACAGAACATCACTGAATTTGAGCTCAATTATTTTGAGCTACTTGTAGAAACGATAACGTTTTTAAGCAGCTTTTTTTTTCTTTCCCCATCTTCCACCACTCTCCAAATGTCAGGCTAAATGCTTTGCACACTTTTTACCTCAAATAAAACCCAGAACACGACCAGCTATGGGTTTATGGTAAATACTGAACATCTTGGAAACATTATTCCCAATGCTGGGAAAGAGGTGCCGAGCACTGTCATTACCTTGTCTGCGCCACATTCGGTGCCATCCAGAGGGGGGTCCAACTTTGTTTTACAGGACGTGTCTCCTTCCACCAGGCACCAGAGCCCAGCACACATCAAATGCTGCAATCACAAAGCAAGGAGGTGCAGTTATTACTTCTGGAGATGCCAGCCATCATTATGGGATATACTTCAAAGCTCAGGCAACTTTCTCAAGTGAATCCAGAGGCATCCAGTTGGTTTGGGAGCAATTATTTTTTAAGGGTTGATTGGCATTAAGTGGTGAGGCTGGAAGCATGAAAGAGATTGATGGATGCCACTGACAGGAACAAAACCTACCCCAAACAAAAAGTGTGCTATTTAAACACATTTCTTTTCACAAGAATAAATCTGGTCCATTAAAAAGGAATCCTATATGGGAGGCCACGCTGGGTGCTTTGGAACCATGCCAAATGCTTAGATGTCCAAGATGCTTAATTACTCCTATTTTTAGAATAAGATACTCAAGTAACTGCAGCTGGTGGTAGCAATAATCAGCCAGCAATGCCCCTAGGGGGAAGGTGGAATGAGGAGGAAAGGATGTCCTGGTGTGCTGTGCAGCAAAGGAGGAGCTTGGTGAAAGGCAGGGTCAAAGACTGGGAATATTCTGGGGATCATTCCCCAGTGCTGCTGCTCTGCTCAGCCAGTGTGTGCTGCAGGGATCCCAGTGCTGACCACAACTGTGACCTGCTAGATCAAAACATTTTCAGAATTTAAGAACAAGCACCAGGAAAAGGGACCTTTGCATCAGTAACATTTTCCACAGCATCCACCATGCTTTGCATTCCATGGAAGTGGATGATTTCAATACAGTGCTACTTAGCTGAGTACCAAAAGAACAACAAAGAAGAGTTACATTTCTTTCCACTATTGTTCACATTTCAAGGTAATGGTAAAAAGATGAGAAATCTGACTCTTGTGCCAGTTGGTCTTGTCAAGATTTATTGCACCTCATTAAATAGTTGAGTCAACACGCTTCAGCCTCATGCTTCTTCCCCAATGTAATGTAAGAGACTGTGGGTGCATGTGTGTTTTGTGTACAGGCATGTTGGTATGTCTCTATAAAACAGATCATGTCTCTATAAAATAGATCTGTACAAGAGAGGGTGCAGACGAGATAAATCCCAGTCCCAGCGATGATGTAGAACACACTGAAACAAAACAGTTATCACAGCACTATCTGCATCCTGCTCCATTTCCACATTTCTTTCTGGAAAGAGGATTTTGCACTATTTCAACCCAAAGAACATTCACAAAAACTGGAAGCAGACAGCATAATTCAGCATCTGTATTAGCCACAATGCAGAAAGTAACTGTCAAACAAACAAACAACAGCAAATACTCCAGGGAAACCTAAATCAATGACTTTTCAAGACATTTTCTCTGAACAAATAGAACATATGGGAAAATATCAGTCTTTAGCAATTTTGACTAAATGACTGTGACTAATTAGTGGTTTACCCACAGCTCTGAAAGCACTTAAGCACCAATTAGCCATGAGGACATCACACACTGTTTTATTGATAGGTATAGCAAGGCAGAAGCATTGACAAGGCAGAGATTTCAGAGCTTGCTGAGAAATTCATTGTTCCACTCCATAACTCCCAGATTCTCAACCCCCTGCCTTCTGGAGAGGACTAAAATCAAAAAGTGCATCAATTAACCATCCATAAGCATTACAGGAAGAACACAAATCTAGGTAATAAACCACAGTGTGAAAGCACTACCAGTAAAACTTCCTTCCAAACCGTGGCTGGGGACAATACTGATATGTAAAATGAAGGGAAGATTTGGAAATGAAAGATGCAGACAGCAAGTATTCCCACTTTTCCAGTCTTCAGCCCCTCTCTTGCATATAACCACAAAGCTTCCAAGCAGAATGTGAGGAGAAACACTCCAGCCAGATCTCTTGAATGACCCAGACAGAAATTTTTCCCCCAGAAGGAAACTCTCTGCTTCTGCTTTCTGTCACAGGAACATCCTGGATGGAGATGAGATGGAATTCACTACGTCCCTAAAGAGGTTGTTCTTGACATATAAGACCACCATTGCTAAATATCTGTGCATTATGCAAGATCAGTGTTTGTTCAGCTTCAGGTCCCTGGATCATAAACTGCACGTAAATTAGGGTTAATTTCTGCTCTTTGATGTAAAACTGGGAAGACAGAGTGGGTGGTGACAGAAACAAAGTAATAAAAATGAAAAAGCTTTTTGTACAATTTTGGCTGGCAACCAGAATTCCTCCATGGAAAGTGATAAAGCCAGGCCACAAGACCAAGTATGAACCATGGCATGGGGAAGCAATGGGCAGAGATCACCTCAAATATGTGCATTTGCACCTGCAGAACAGCCCAGAGTAGGGACACAGAGGGTGTAAATATTCACATACAGGTGGGTGTGGTGTGTGTATATATATGTGTGTGTTTATGCCCATATACACTTATATACACACACATAATTGTAGGGAGATAAATAAAGGAAATACCTCTCTCAGCAACACCAACATTTCTGAAATCTCCCATCTTCGAAGTATGGAAAACATCGGGTTTTTATAGCACCCCTGTGTTTGATTCAGAATCCTAAATGCAAAGCATATTTCAGGAAACAGTTACAGAAAAATCTGGTAACAGCACTGAGTTCTGTGTTCTGGTGCCACACCACTACAAAGCTCAGGCCCTCGTTTAGCCCAGTCCCCTGCATTTAATAGTGCTCAGATACCCCAGCAGAGATGAAACCATCAGCTTTGGGACTCTATGTCCCCAAGATGTTTTATCATGTTAATAGTTCTTTTCAAAAGAGATCATGTATCCTCCTCAGCTACAATAGGAACCCAAACAAAACTCCCCATTAAACAGAGAAGCAGTGGCAGTGACTTTTTAATGGTTAAACAGTCAGCTTTGTGGGGAAATATCCAAGTGAGAAATGGCAGCACTTGAAAGGAAGTTGTTGTATGTGAGTGGCAGCTCAGAGCTTATACTGATACAGAAGAAGCCATCAAAAGAACTGTATTAGTGCTAATTCTGCACTCAGCAACCAGCTTTCAGATGGCAGGTCCCTGCCTGCAAAGCATTCCCTGCAGCGTTCAAGAAGTGCCAGTGAGGATTTTCCAATGATAGATATTTTGCACTGGAAAAATATTGATTTGTTGAAACTGTCTGTGGGGAAAGGTCATCTTTGGATCAGCTCCCAGTCTGAAATATTTCCAAGAGCAAAATAAATTTTTAAAAAGCGAGATGGCTGTTGAGAAGTAGTGTTTCAATAAAAAAATAAAATTACTTTTGAAAATTAAATAAGAAAAAAAAAAGCTTTTTCAACTGAACCCTTAAGGAATTTATACAGCAAAAAATAAACTAAATAAAATGAAATTGTTATAAAGGTGCAAATTTTAGACTCTCAGAAACTCGTGGGACATAGGAAAGCTTGTCTGCACAGCTGTTAGGAACAGTCCTGGGAGAGGTCACGATCTGGAAACTGCCAAGCTGGGAGAGATGTGCTCGCAGGTGAGCGGTGCTTCCCATTCCAGGGATTACAATGGCATCTATTTGACAAAGGGGCCTCTCTGGGCCAGGTGTTTTCTCTGCCTCAAAGATCTCACCATCTAAACAGACTCCTGGGAGCTTGGGGATAAAGGAAGTTTTATCACTCCATTCTAGGTGGAAAGATGAGGAACAGAAAGGGATTAAATGTCTTGCTGTAAATGTGCTGGGAGATGCTGCTCAGAGCTCTCTGCTCAGTGTCACAGCCACAGGCTCCCGTGTCACTGCCTGATCCAGCTAAAGCCAAGCTCTGGCTCTGGCCCTTCCCAGGATGGTTTCCCTTCCCTGGAACTCCATCCCCATCACTCACAGTGTGTGGAGCTCAGGCCCGGCTCAGCAAAGGGATCTATTTCAGGTTCCTGAGCTCAGTGCTGCAGTGGGAATGAGGAGAAGACAGAGTTAATGCAGCCAGCTCCTTGCCCACGGGCACCAAGGCTGGAGCTCCTTCTGGGGTAGCTATTGCATCACCACTGCTGCTAAAATCTGCATGATCCTGCCCTGTGACCTCATGTGGGCTCTCAACACTCCCCCACCTCAAACCCTCAGATTATTACCTGCAAGGGGAGCTTCCAAACCTCCAAAGTACAAAGAGAATCCCATGAATAAAGATGTCCTTCCCACCATGGAACAACTCTACAGAAGCTTGTTCATTCCCTACACATTCACTCCTTCACCTTGTCTGCACCCAAGGAAAGAAACACTCATCTCTCCTGGAGATGAATTTGTTTCTGCTGCCCACACTAAAGAGGAACCTCTTCTTTCTAGCAGCAGAATTAAACCACCATGAAACCAACTCTTCTGTCAAAATGAGGGGACTACGAACAAGAATCCTTATCCTATCCTTAAGGGAGAGGAGCAAGAGACCTCCTAACACACAGGCTTGCTTCTAAATAGGTTGATTTTCAATGAAGTACAGAACTCCTATTTTGCCAAGTTTTTGGCTCAGCATATTGCTAACCAGGAGAGAAAGTGTGCTTAAGAATGGGATCCTAATTAACACCTATTAGGTACAATAAACACACAATTTACTCTTCCTTCCCTGCTCAAACCACAATGCAAAGTTCTCAAAGCCTCAGGACACTTCTGAACAGCAATTCTTTACACAAGGTGACAAAAACAATGCCCCAAATTTCTACATCATCACTGTCTTTAATTTTGGGTGCAAAAACAACCCACAGCAATCTCAAGAGAGGTGAGCAGCGTTGTTTGATGGAGCTTCTTGCTGCTGAAAATGAGATGAAAATTGTTCCAAACTCAAATCCTGTAAAACTGGAAGGCATTTTTGGAAAGTAGCCACATGTTGACCCAGACAAGATAATTGTGAAACTCGGATCCATGTCTCAGTGGCCAAACTGCTGACCTGTGTCTAGAGCTGATATTCCAAGATCATGCCAGACAAGCAGTGGAAGACTCCCAGACTGCAAGGAAGGCACAAAGGAATACAAACACTTTTTGTTTTTTTTTTTAACTGTACATTGGGAAGCAAACAATGAAACAGGAAAACACCATCTCTAGTTTCAGCTGTCTCTGGTGCTCTCAAGGAAAACTAAAAATCTTCACAGTCTAAAATATTTCTTTACAAAGCAACAGTTTTATTAAATCTTTTCGTGTACCTGGAATTAAACTAGTAGTCAAAAGAAAGAGATTGGAAAGAGCATTCATAAGACCACAAGCTACTTTTATGGCAAAACATTATGCTGAATACAAATCTTTCCAGTGCCTTGAGGGCACTCATGTCACCAACTCCAGGGATTCACAGACATGGAAAAATCCAAGGAGAAAAGGACAAGTTTTATGCACTTTCCTACCAACACACAACTCTCACTCTGTGAGCTCTTCAGCTTTACTGAGCCCAGGTTTTAGCATCTTAAATGAGAGAACACAACACAAATGTGTCACATCAGCTGGAAAAATCATAGAAGTGTCTTTACATGGTCAAACCTGGAAGTAGAGACACATGGAATAAAGTACTTGAACAGTCTTTGAATTAAATGATTGGAACTTTGTACTGTGACATATTACCAATGTTTAAAAGAGCTGTTCTTAAGAGTAACGTTCACTCAACAGCTCCCAGTGAACTCCTCAGGCCTTAACACCTGATTGTCAGATATGAAAAATATTGATTTTTTTGAACAACAGGCAGAGTTGTCCATTAAAAAAGAAAAAATTGGAAAATTAAAAGAATGAAATAATGGATTTTGTTTCTTGGCCATGGGAAAAGAGAAGCAAGGGATGGCAAAATAAATATAGATATGTACACACACCGTTCAGATGTGGTTGTGAAAATTATGGAGTTTCTCTTGAAGTGTTTTGCAGATGGGAAGTTCCCAGCAGGCCAGTGGGAGAAGTCTGAATGCCCTTCAAGCTTGTTATACACTATTTTCAGGCTGATACTCAATCGTATTCTGGCTAATTTTGTGAAATTCAGACTTTAGCTGTAGATGCCACATCACAAGGCTACACTAATTCTTTCTCCCTCCCCTTGTCTCAATAAGAAATGAAGTATTGCCAAGCTCAAGTGTTTAATTCTTAATAGGCTCTCTCTACTATTGTTAAGAGTTTATTATGTTTATATTCTGAAATTTCCACGTTGTATTTTTATAATTTTATTTTGGTTCCCTTCTGTCTTTTGATTTTTCTTTAAACCACTGCACCAGAATGTGTTTTGACCATCTTCCAAACTGAAACACGTACAAAAATTTCTGAAGCATTCCAATAATTGTAAACTGGGCTGTGCTGCCCAGGCAGGAACTCTGCTTCTCTCTCGTTCTTTCTCTCTCTTAAACAAAAAGCATTTCCACTGAAAGTAAAGAGAAAAAGGTGTTTTTGTAGCATACAGAAGCTGTGAAATAGGACACTTCAGCTTCATAGAAACAGGCAATGTGAAAATAGTCTGAATTCTAACAACCTACATGAGGAAAACTATAAACTATAGAATGGCAATTAAGTTAATTGTTACCTTTACTTCTCAAAAAAAAATCTTTTTATTTCAGAATTGCCAGGCTTCTATCGTGCAAGCCTCAAGAAAAACCCAACCCATCCTCTTCCAGATTTATTAGTATTACTATGTGGACAAAGTCCCTGACTGTACAGAAAACGAAAATGCAACCTATTATTTTCAGGATAAACCAGTTTTCAATCTAATTACCACGTTCTTGTAAATATTCTATACAATACTAAATAATAGGGCTCACTATCATGGTCTGCATCTCACAAATGGCCCTGCAGAGAAAAGGCAAACAGAGGCCCATTGATTCCCATGCACAGAGCCCAAAAGGCCACTCCAGCAGTCTCTTTGTAAGACCAAGACCACAGACAGACCTACAATTGCTGAATTATACTCACACCACACCATCAAATATGCAAACTGAAGGGGTACAGAAAATCCACTCCATCACTACAATCACTGGTTTTTCTTTACTTTGTTTTTGATTCCTCTCCTCTTCCATATTAGCCATGAAATCGACTTTGTCTCCTTTGGCTTGCAATCAACTTTGCCCTCTTGTTCTGTAGCTTGTAGATACTGGAAAATACCTACATTTGTTAAAAACCAACCTGAACCTAAAAAAACCAGTGGAGCCAATTCCAGCTGGTTTAATATTTCTAAAAACAGTGCTATGTCAAAATTCACATTCCCAGCTACATCTGAGCTGACAGTGTCCCTTGTCAGAAAAAAAATCTCTTAGCAGCAGAGTTAATCTCCTTCCAAGTGCCACTCCAGCCTCAGCCCAGCTTTGACTCAAAACAATGCTGGACAATAATGGTTATGTAAAAACCCACAAAAATGTGTTAATAATAAATAAGCCAAAATGCTTATAAAACAAAAAGCCAAATGGATACATGAGATAGAAATCACTTTTTTCCCCCCCATAAATATGATTTCAGTGTAAAAGCCTCTGCTGGTAGGCGTGCCAGCCTGAAAAATAAAGATTAAACATGCAGAAAGTTTCCATGTGAGGTTTCAAGTGTGTTTTGATGAATTTCTGGGGGAGAAACAGCATCTTTGCTTCCTGAGAGACTGAGCAGAAACCACCCATGCTATTCCTCTTGGAATAAACACAGGGAGAGCAAAGGGTTAACTCCTGCTCTCAAGGCATCATAGCCTGGCTGGGGCTGGAGCTCTCTGCTTCCTCTCTCAGAGGGGTCAGATGAATTCACAATAGTTGATTCATAGTCCAGTGTGGAGCTGAAGGACAGACGTCAGACAGGTTGAATTGTCTGCAATTTGCACAACTGCTCCCATGCCAGCCCTGGACTCACAGCAGCACTCAGCAGCCAGAGTCCCCCAGGATCTCTGTGCTTGGGGTGCCCTGAGAACGCCCTGTGCAGTGGCAGAGGTGCATTTCTGTCCAGCTTCTCCTGCAATTATCACGATGTTGCTCAAAGCTTGAGAATGACACAGTCATCTATTTAATTTCTGCTAAAAGCAACTTGTCTCCCTCAAAATAAAGGCCACTGTGTAACCTCTTAGGTGGGCCAAAGCTGTGCCAACACTGTGCAGCTTCCCAGCTGGAGACAGGCAGCATGCCTGGCATGGCACAGCACACTTGTACATCCTGCTAGAGAAGACTTGCATGGATCACACAGTGCCTGACATCTGCAATGGCAAAGATGAACAGAAAGCACCAGGGGAAAGCACTCTGCATATTCCAGGAGAAAACTCTCTAACTTGGATATGAAGGGGGAATCTACTGAAGGGTGTTGTGAGATTCATTAATACATGTGAAATCCTAGAACCATAGAATGGTTTGGGTTGGAATGGTTAAAGTTCATCCAGTTCCAACCCCCTGCTATGGGCAGGGACACCCTCCACTATCCCAGGGTGCCCCAAGCCTCATCCAACCTGTCCTTGGACACTTGATCCCTGCCCCAACAGGAACCCAGCCTAAAAGCCTGACCCACAGCTCCTTAAAGAGGTGACATGCACTAGAAAATCTTATCCAACACTGAGGTTACAGAATCAGATCCTGAATTATACAACTTGGAGGTCACACATTACAACAGACTATGGATCATCTGACTTATCATAAACTCATTTTTTAGCATATTAAAATGTAGAAGGAAAGGAGAAAGGGATGTTGAGGTTTGATGTATGTGAAGCTCAGTCTTCCTCACATGTTTTAATTTCTGTTCTGTAAATTTGGAGCAGAATATCTGCAGGATAGCTGGTTTGGCAAACTTATATATAAACTTGAGAGCTACAGTTTTGTTCTAAGGCATCTGAGTTATCCTTAAAAACAAAATGGAAGAACAATTTTGGGGATGCAATCTCAAATATTCAGAAAAGGGTGAATATTCATGGATTAACTATCTTGTTGGACTGATGTCGGAGGCCCAGCCACTGCCAAGCACTGAGGGACCTGACTCTCTGTGAAAGCAAAGATTACATTCCTTCAAAAAACTGGGCTTTAATGCTGTTAAAGGAGAGAGCTTACTGCACAGAAATTTTCTGCAATTTCTCAAAAATGTTGAAATTTTGGAACCGTCTAACCTCTGAAGTTTGCTCTAAACCAAACTGCATGGCATTTTTGAATATAGGGCCTCTAGCTTGCCTGATATAATTATGTAGCTCAACTATCTCCAAAGAAATATTGTAATGTAACTCTTTTATTATATAAGAAAATAGGCAGCAGACACATGTAATCATAAAAAGATTGAGCAGGCTCATTTCCTGACGTTTATTTCCTTTTCGTAACAAATATTTACTGTCAAATGTTTATTGCTTTTACATTTGGATTTTTTTAATACTTTATTGAATTAAAAATACCACATTACCATTGGCTAAAAGAGGAGACAGCTGTATTTGCCAATAATTTCTACAGCTAATGCCAGTGACCAATGCCAAATTTTTTTTTGGTTCATATTTTTGTAGACAGCTTTGAGACTTATGATACAAGTATTCTGCAGATGAGGCTTGAGGAACACAAAGGTGAAAAGAACACAAATTTCAGAGGTTTAAAAATCAAAAGTGATCATTTCCTCTGAAGAATTTCCTTTCCTTGCCATCAAACACTAAATCAGAGTAGCATAACAGGATGTAAACATTTGCTTAAATTAATGGCATATGACATAACTGATCTAGAGCTTCACAGGGTGAATGTTAATTCTTAATGCACATCTGCAACAGAAATAAATCTAAATAAGGGACTGCAAATGGGTTTCAATCTGCTGAAGTTTTCTACCAGGCTCTTCATTAGGAAGCACCAATGTCCTCACAAAATATGCTGATTTTTTAGGAGAAAGAGGAGATGAAGTAAAAGAGCACATTTTTCATTGTGTTCTGAAGTGTCAAATAATTAGACTGGTGAAAAATCTTGGGAGACACAATCACCTGCTGCCTGTATCTCGCAGAGAATGGTGCCTCTTGGCACATTATTCTGCCAAACAACAAGTTCCTGAAGCAATTCCAGACTGGACACACAACTCCCGTGTGAGAAATGCGGACCACCAACCAGCGGGCTGACATTCTCATCAGCCACTGGAATATCCAGAAACAAAATGTTTTTTTATCACAATAAGGGAAATAGCAAAAATCTCTTCCAAGAGCAATCCAGCTGGGTGACACCCACACAAGTGGAAGAACTTGAGTCATGCTGGGTAGATCTGAGGTTTTCTTTACAGACCTATATTCTAACACTTTGCTTCCAGTACAGTAGTCCTGGTGGTCTGCATTTTCTTGATGGAGTTGGGAAATACAACCTATCCAGATTATTTTCCTATTGTTTTATATTAGCTAGCTTCCAAGTCCAAAATAAATAAAACAGCTAATGTGAAACTAAGAGCATTTTCCCAGGACTTGCATGTGTTTAACAGTTTTAGTAATTTGGCACTTAGAAACCTCCGTTATCTCTGATTATTATTTTCTTTCTTAACACTGATTTAAGATCTCAAGCTGGTTCAGAATAGGAATGAGGGACAGCTAAAAAATACAAATGGCCAGTTACTAAAAGCAAGAAACTTGTCAGGAGGTGATGCTGGCGACCCAACACAGCTTCATGACATTTTTTAAGTATCTCCAAGGCCACACTGGAAGCAGGCACTACCTCACTCCCTGTCTAAAGCAGGGGAGAAGATCTGCTCAGAATTAAAAGATCTGATTATGTGTTAAGACCTTATGAAAAGTTTGGCTGTCTAAACTCCAGAGGATGAGTCCAACAGCCTCATCTCAAATACAACCTACTTCTAGAGACAGCAACAATCAATGTTCCCATTTGGCCAACCAACCCCACGATACAAGCCATGCTACCCCCAAATCCTGATGAAACACCATGGTGCTTAGAAGACACACAGGATTCTGCACAGGATTCTGTAAGGCCTCACGAAACAAGCAGCCATCAGTATTTCCTGAGCACAGAGTGCACAGTCAGCTCCTAAGAACACTGCAGTGGTGTGAGGGTGAAACACCCAGCCAGCCACCTAAGCTGACTCTGTGCAAGTAGCCAAGCGCTCTTGTGAGGAGAGACTTTCACCTCAGCTGAACTTCCAGGAAAACAATCTCTGCAGAGGATTTCAGCAAAACAATGTCAAAAGGGAACGAAGTGCAAACACCAGTTTTCCTGAGTCTGCCCTGGGAGGTGACCACGGGCAGTGTGGGGAAAGGACGAGGCCTCAGTAGGTGCTGCGGACATGGCGCTCGAGGCCGTTTGGTTTCCCACCAGCAGCGCTGAAACTGAGGGAAATACAGACTCCTTTTCCCTTCCCCAGGGCTTGGCAGCTTTATTCCCACTTCCCACCTTGTTTCCAGCTACAACCCACGAGCTCTTACCTCCATATTCTTACAGAAGGTGGCGTTGGTGCCAAAAAGGATCTGGCACTGCTCGTCGGCGCTGTAGTGCATGCCCGGCAGTTTGTGAGGGAGCCGCACGGAATATTGGCTGCGGGGGTCTGTCACCAGCAGGCAGGTGCTCACCTTGGACCTGGGCAGGACAGCAAGGGAAAATGTCCTTCAGGGAAAGCTCCTCTGAGCCTCAGTGTTACATCTCTGCCCTCTCTTGAACGGGAAGTCTCCTGTCAAACACTGGGATTTTCCCCTGGAAGTCTTCTAAATCATTGAGAACTATGGAGAGAAAGGGC
The DNA here is from genome assembly GCA_037013685.1 of Acridotheres tristis. NCBI lineage: Eukaryota > Metazoa > Chordata > Aves > Passeriformes > Sturnidae > Acridotheres > Acridotheres tristis. The sequence continues at coordinate 3,452,450 of CM072897.1, read as the reverse complement.
CTTGGGAACTCACCATGGCCTCAGGCCTCAAGGCAGGACAGACATTCACAACATTCTGGGTTAAACATTTGTCTGAACTGTCCCTAGACATCTGAGGAGACTCAATTCAGTCCTCAGGCAATCCAGCCCAAAGCTTCACTAGCCTTGAAATGACGGCTAGAAAGTTTTCCATCATGTCTCACCTCAATCCCCCCAGCTGAATTCTGAGCCCTTGACATTTTTTCTTATCTGTCGTAGGCATAAAGGGAAGATTTTTCTCTTTGCCTTCACAGTAGTCTGTTACAAATTGGAATATCACTGTCATATCAGGGGCCAGATATAACCAGATGAGTTCAGAAGCAACTCCTTTTTCTACTTCATGCCTTTAGTGTGGTAGTAAATATTCCATTTTCTTTCATTATTTTCCTTTCTTTCCCACCTCTAACACCCAGAGTGGATATTTGCCATGCTGAACCCACTCCTAGCACAAAGCACTGTGCCAGGCACTGTTTGTCAGATAGCTGCACTCACTGGAGGTTTAAGATTAGAGCTCCAGAGTTTATACAATTCCAGTGCTTCCTGGAGTACATGAGACTTAACAAGCAGCAGGACAGAAATCCTTCCTGAACAATTGAATATGATGAGCTGAAACACGGATGCAGTGGGAAAGAAGTTTATAGTGAACTATTTTAGACCAACACATACTGAGGAGTGAGAAAACACTCAGAGTTACCTCCAGGCAAAGTCAAGTTTCAATAAAATAAAAGCTATTTAATAACAAGACAGTAAAAGCCACAGCATAAAGCTGCACCATCTTTAAGCAGAGATTTCTGCAGGCCACCTACACACGGATTTCTGTCATTGCAAAATTAAAGGGCATTTTCTGTAAAAAGAAGGTGATATGGGATTTAAAAAAAAATGTTATCAGCACATTGACAATTGCACATAATTCTTCTGCCTCTCTTCCATCCTCATTTTCAAGGGGCTATTGCAACAGAGACAAATTCAAATTTGCACACCCTAATTACATATGTACACTTCTTCAAAAGGAAAATTGTTAATACTTTCACTTCAAAGCAACAGAGTGGATTCTTGCCTGGTAGGATTTCTGACACTCAGCACAATCCTTACTTTAGGAAGTTTTCGAGGTCGTCTCGGCTGCACGAAGACCAGGAGAGGTCACTTGGGTTCCTGCCCTTCACCCATTCTCCAGACATAATGTGAGACCTCCCAGCACAGGGCTGATGATCATCATCGTGGCTCATGCCCATGCTGTTGGATTAAAACAATACAAGAGAAAAAAACCTATCAAATTATGATGTGGGTTTCTCATTTCCCACTGCCCTTAGCAATGACACTCTCAGCAATTAACACTGGACAACAGGTTGCACATACAACACACAGTTAGTCATGTATTGCCCTAGGTACCTGTTAAATAAATGAAATAGAGGTTCCTTTAATTTATCCATTGCCTTAATTTCACAAAGTGTTTGGTATTTGTGTGTTTGAAACTTTTAAGTGTGCTTCATATGGACTGTCCTCCCAGAGTTTATGAGAAGTGAACCTGGAGAAGTGATGTAGCTCAGAGAAGGGTACCTGCTGGAATATTTACTGAAAATTTTGGATTACGTTCCCAAATCTAGTGGATAGAATCCCTACAATTACACTGAGAGAATGATCTAGAGATGGGCTTACTTTGTTCTTGCATCAGTGTGAACTTGGAATATACTGTTAGGAAAAACATTTGAGACTGATCCTTTTCTGAGTGGTAGGTTGGATCAGATCATCTCCAGTGGCCCTTCCAAGCTAAATTAGCCTCTAAGTCTGTAACAGCAGTGCTTAGACTGGAGCCTGAGGCAAAGCCAAGCCCTATTTCTGCAAGCACTGTCTAAACAAGCACCAAGACTGCCTCATGCCCATCTCAGCAAGGACAGACTGTGACCTACCCAGCAAAATAAACTATCTAAACAAACAGCAGATTGTGTTGTATAAACACATGGAAGAATTCAAACACATTCAGTGAGGATTTCTAAAAGTGTTCAGAAACAAGAAAGTGTTACTTCAACCTCCATCCAATTCCCCCTCAGGACCCTTCTGTCATTAGGGGAATCTTCACCACTGGGCTGCTACAGCAGGTCCAGGTTCAGAATAAATCCCTGCTGCCACTATAGGAAGGTGAGACTCCTCTACTGCAGGTAAAACTTTGTGAACAGGGAAAAATGGTGTGAACAAGGTCACCTGCTACACTCAGCCCATCACAGCAACCTGCCTGGCAGTGAAAATGATTTAAGGATTTTCCATCCTACTTCAAAATGAACATTAAAATTCTTGTTCAGAATCATACAGAGTAATAACTTCTTGAAACAGTAACATTCCTCCTTCAATTCCAAGGTGAAAAGAAGAAGAAAGGTGCCTTCAATGGCCAGTGTCACTTTCTAGCAAAACATCACCAATTTGGGGCTGAAAACACAGAACTCAGTGGGTCTCCAGCTGGCTGGCTGGAGCAAGCCAGGAGCAGTCCCTTTAAATATTCACTGTTTAATCCATGCTATTTCCCTGCAAACCTGAGGCTCCTGTTTGCTTTCTGACTGTGCTCTTGGCTTTGCTTCTCCCCAGTTGTGGGACTCGACTGTTCAGAGCCCAAACACGACATCCATTTCTAGCTGCAATGAACCAAAACCCACTTCAGCACTTTGATAATTATGGCTTAGATTAAACCACCATCTCTGCTATTTTTAGCTTACGGTGAAGATTATATGGTGGAGTCTATTATTTTAGGTTTATCTCCAGGGACATTATTATTATTTCTAGCAAAACTGCATTTAATATAATTTTTAGACTCAGAAGTTCATACTTATTCTTGTTTTTAAACCTTAGTGGTTTTTGAACACTGCAGAAACTTAACATCAAGCACATTTTGTTTGATGCACGCAGGAATAATCTAACAGTCTATTAGTAACTCTAACTTCAAAACAGTAAAGAGTGAAATTCCTGCTCCACTGAAGTGAATGGGAGTTTTGCCATTTACTTCAATGGAGCCTGGGTTTCACTCCAAATATTTTACCCATGTTGTTTCTACACACAGAGAAAACTCCTCACATGCTAGGATGAAAGCTCCAGCAGTATTTCTCCAATGGAAATAAGCCCATCTAAAAACTGTGCTCCTAAAAGTCAGGAAAGGAAGGGCTCAGTACCACAAAGCAAGGGATGGAAACTTGTCAGGAATCATCCAGAACAAAGTTTACCCCAAAACGCCAGTTTAGAAGGCTCGTGGGCATGCAGCAATCCTGTTAACATTTCTAAAGGAGACCAGGCAGGTTTCCAAGGTTTCTTGCAGCTTGTCTCCCTTGTGACTGCCACAGTGCTGAGACTCAAAGCTGGGTCATTTCTGGGTTTCTACTCTGTTTTTGTGGGATGGGATCTGGCAGCCCCCTGAATGGTCTCCTGGTCGGCACATCAGCTGTTCCACCTCAAAAGGCTGAAAACAAATCATCTTCCTGACTTTGCAAGTGCTTTAGGATCCCTGATTTTATCCTCTGTAGAAAAGACTAGTGTTTGGTCTAGGGCTGTTAATTAAGAAATGCTTTAGCTTTCTGAAGAGCTTAAATTATTTTTTGTCAAATATGTCAAAAGTGAGATTTTGTTGGCAAAAAACAAGGGCAGCACTTACTAATTAGTACATTCCTGTCCTTTATTTTAAACCTGATTTCATGGAAAATGTCTTGCCTAGGACAAATGCTGAGGCTACCAGTCTTTATCCAGCTTTATGTTGCAGAGGGTTTGAGGCAGATAAAATGTATTCTCTATAAAGAATGAATCAGAACTCACGCTTCAAGTTATTTACAGGCTTCTTCTGAAATTCATTCAATTATTACACACGTGGAAATTTACCCATTCTGTTTCCTTAACAGAAATTCTTTTAAAAGTCATAAGCATAAAGGAATTGAGCCTGAAAAGAATACCTTTATTGGTATAAAGCACAAGAGCTTTGCCAGTTCATATTAGCTTGGGATCTGGCCTCAAGGTACACAGGCAACCCCTCCTGGCCTCTCAGTGATGAGTTTCTGGGAGAATGAAACCAGCAACACCTTTGGAGCCTGTTTTAATTGGCAATGAAGAACTTTTCTCGGGATCTACTTTGCCTTACAATGGCTCACTTGAGAAAATTATTAAATGACCTGAAGGACTAAGGCATACCCTAGCATGCTAACACATTCTTTTCTGAAGTTCAAGGGTCTCCAGCTACATCAAAGCGACCAGGTTTTCCTAAACACGTAGTAAATGCAATGCCATGCTGATTCCTTTCACTAATGAATAGTCCCCCTCCTTTTAACAGAAATAAATGGGACAGAGCAGTGTGTGTTTGTACTAAACACCAGTGCAAACTCAATCAATAGTTTACATTTCATTTGTGACCATCTAATCTTACCTGCTGTTCAGAATTCACGTGGAATTAGAAGTAGGTAATCAGTATCTTGAAATATTCTGCCTTGGGAAGTTCTATTCTTACATGAACTGATCTTGAACAAAGAGTTGATAAGAAAAGCCCTTAGATTAGAAGTAGCAATGTCAAAATGACACTGCACTGCCCTGCAAACCCACTGCCCTCTGTGTGCTCCCCGAGACATAAATGTCCATTTTATCAGAAGCCACAAACAGATGCTGCCTGTTACCCTTTACAAAGCCAGCAGAGACATTATGGATGAGCAGGAATCAGTTTCCCTTTGTCACTCTTCCATCCCAGGAAACTTCAGCCTTTCAGTTCATCACATTCTCCTCCTGAAGACAATGAGATTCCACAAAGGCAAGCAAGGACAGCTCAGACTGTCAGCTCTTCAACTCTTTTCATTCAGTGTTTACTCAGAGTAAGCACCCTGGGTCTCTGGTTTCACACTCCAGCTTCTTTCCTAATATAAATAATGCATTGCTTACCAGTCAAAGACACCACGGCCTCACTGGAGGAGTCCTGCAGCACATTTACTGCTGCTCATCATGTGTGAGGCCAGAAACAAGCTGACTGACCAGTCTGAGTCCTGACTGTTAACATAATCACAGCGAGGCAAATCTGACCACGAGGCACAGGGAGGCAGCAACAACAGATCTCTTTGATGCAGTTTTTTGGAGAGTAAGGCTTTAAAGTAGCACTGCTAAGAATAAAAAATAGCATGCAGTCTCTGGGAGCTCTGGCCTCCCTGAAGCCTGTGCAGCAATCAGAACTGGGTTAGGATGCCAAAATTACACTCTGGGCCTGAGCTGGCCAATTTCTTGTGTAACTCCTCTAAGCTAAACTCAATTATCAGCCCTCTGTTTTCCCACAGCAATGCTGAATGAATGCACTTGCTTTGTTTGTTTGGGTCATTAATGGAGTTTCTCCTCTAGACAGTTAATGTAACTAGACTGCTCTGTTTACCCTTGGTGCGTTTTCCAGTGTTTCCTGTTATTCTTTACAAGCCTGAGCCAAAGTGCACCAAAGCCTGTGGAAAGCCCCCTACTGCATCCAATGCACTGCTGCATCTCAGGGTTCGTGAGGTCATGTACACAAATCTTCACCAGAACCGCTATGACCATCAATAAAAATCCCAAATCTGAGTTAGAGGATAATGCCAAGGGCTGGGAGAAACTGATTCAGGAGATGCTTAAAATCTTTTCAACAGCTGCAACTCTGGCTGATAAGAGACCACTGGAAAAATCCCCAGGACTGTTATCTTTCATTCTCCCTTAGCAGGGAGAGATAGGAAGTTGGTACAAGAGTAAGTTTGATATAAACACCAGCAGCAGGGCTTTTATTCAGAAAAAGGGTAGCAACTGAAAGAAAGAACTATGAAGGGAAGCCCGAAAAAAAGACACTCAGAAATGGAAATGCCACGAAGTAAGACCACCTCCATCATGTTCCTCTGAAAGTCAATCCATTCCATTTGTCTGCAAACAATTCAGTGTGAGTCAAACACTGGATCACTTTAGAAACTCGTGGCTATCAAGGCTATCCAAGGTGTCCCGGCTGTCACCCCAGCTGCTTATTAAACATGCATGACAAACAATTGATTGCTCTCTACACAACTGCACTTACCTCAGCCACCACCTCTTCAAAGGGCAGGGAGGATGTCGAGCTGCCAAGAAGGAAATGAGGACAGCGGGCTGTCTCTCACTCCCACAGACAGAAATCCAAAGGGGTCTTTCCAAATACCAACTCCCAAAGAGCTGGAACCGTGTAAGCTCAGCAATACATTAAATAGGAAGAGTTCCTTGGGGCCAGCCCTGCAGACCAACATGGCCTCAAAGAACTGAGCAAAGAGCCCATTACAGCTGTACCCCAAATACATGGGGGACAGGAGAAGGCAGAGGTATCTCATGCTCCAAGTGAAAAGTTCTGTGGGACCACTAAGGTTTTTACATTTTTGGCTGATACTTGATTGCTGGACAGCAGGTTTTCTCTACCTGTATCATGCCTTACCCTGCAGATTTCTCCTAAAGGCTTTGTTTCTGCAAGAGAACATTGCTATGAGCTAGGCAGTACCAGCCTTGCACGTCACCACTGACCTTCTCAGCAGAGAATATGAGAGAAGTCATTCCCTGTGACCCAGCTTGCCATGACTCACCCACATGTAATCCAGCAGTAAATGCAGAGCCAGGACTAAGCATAAGATTTCTTTCTAAAGCCCATTGGAGAAAAATAAATGCAAAATGAGGGCAGACTGAACAACATCCTCTCAGAGTGGGAGAGGTAAGGGAGAAGGGGAGCTGTAATTTATCTGCTCTGGCATGTCAGTGTGGGCAGAATGACAGTGCCCCACAGAAGGACAGCTATTTAGACATGCACAAATGCCATCTGTTTTTCCATAGGAAGGACAAAATTCCTCCCCTTCCCACCTCCTATCAAGTCTCAATGAAGGTTTGAGAAGGGAATGCCATCTCTGCAGTGCATCCAATGTCAAGCACAAAGGAAGATGTTGGTATGGAAGGAGGTTACACAGGGTATGTGTCTGGCAGCTGAGAACATTAGACACGGCCATTAAACTCAAATCCTAACAGGTCACTAAGCACAGGGTGTACATCAACAGTTCTTAGCAGCTCCTGCCTTAGGGCTGGGATTGAATCAGGAGTGGGAGACAGCACCCCACATCATCCAGCCTGTGAGCTGTCCACTCCCAAACTGAGCTCAATGTTAGGAATTTTTATTAACGTTTCAAATCGAAGCTGCATCACTGGAAAGATGCCTACTTCTGAACTGGTTCAACATGTTTAACGTTTCAATATAAACTGCTGATCATGTTGCAAGTTATGAGGTTTCCATCCAGTTGACAATAATAGCATTACAGAGGAAGGAGTGAAGTGGGGGTGCTCATTTGAGCTGGAATTGTAATAGGAGCTGCAGTGCAAAGTGAGGACAATAACTTTGAGAGGGTGACTCAGGAAGGTGATGCCTCTAAGAGAGGCAGAGATGGCCAGAGATGTCAGAGGGGGCAAAGGGAGGCTTGGACAAACTAAGAAATCCTGGGAAAATGCTGAGGTGAGCTCAGCTGTCACTGAGGGAGGAGGCAAGGAAAAATCTTGAGCAACCTTCCTACAAAACCAGCGGCCACTGAGGCTGTTGGCTTAATGGAAAGCAGGCTTTTTCACCCTCTGCTTTTCAAACATGTAAACACTGTTTCTTAAAAATGCTTTGACTATTCCAGAAACTGTCAGGAACACTTTGGGAAGCAGTGATGAAGAGAGGGAGATGATCCTACTTAAAGCATTTGAAGTAACTGAGGCTGGTCATTGTGTACACAGTGTTATCTAGAACAGGGGTGTTCAGGATGGGTGCTGTACTTTTGGGGTTTTTTTAATCAGGAAAGTCAACATTTAAAGGGAGTCATGACTACTGGACTCTTGTTTTCATAACCAAGTTTATGTCACTCTCCAATAATGAAGTAACCAGATATTTTATATGGTTATCTACTCATCAAGCAGCCAAGAAGTCAACAACAGCGAGTGAGAACACACGAACGCCTATGGTGAATAACAGTGTGGAAAGCTGTGGTTTATTCAGCTGCATGACAGATCCAGCCCTTTATGATATGGTTTTCATTTAAAAAGAATTAGCTCTTTTGCCTTGGAATCTGGAAGGCAGCAAAGTATGAGCTTGTGCTGCAAGGGACAGAGAGCACGTGAGTGACATGGCAGGGACAGAGAGCACGTGAGTGACATGGCAGGGACAGAAAACACATGAGAGTGACATGGCAGGGACATAAACCATTTGAGTGACATGGCAAGCACACCCACTGTGGTCTTGCACTCAAAAGCTCACTGATATAAACCCAGACCTTTACACGGTTTGATCAAAGCCTGACCAAGGCCTTGAAGAACAGGGTGAATTATTTTAGGATCCTCTTCCCAGCAACATCACATGCTCACGTTATTGATTCTTTCTCCAGCAGACATTTGCTCATGGGATTCTCTCTGAGCAGCCCTTGTTTTTTCACAGAGTGGGTGATTCACAGCAGGACAAGCATTGGCCAATGCATCCCAACACCTTTGGTGAGATGAAGGAACCCAGCTGCAAAGCAACTGAACATCCACCATTCCAAGGGCCTCCCTCCACTGCTTCTGATTTCTAGGATGTGGCCCCTGCATATCAACCTTTTCCTGAAAAAAACTTCACAGTTTCTTCTAAGAGCTGGCAGGTTCTGAGGCTACAGCGGCAGAAAAAGGAGTGTTCCACCAAAAACAAAGTTCTACAAAATGCTAAAGTTGATCAATATATATACAAATAAATTTGGCAGAAACTCAGCACTGAAGAGGAAGCATTATCTCAGGAAAACACCCTTCTGATGTCAATACTTCCTCCTTTCCAAGATCCATTTAGCATCTTACATGAATCTTTCCCGTCTCCTTCCTTAAAGCACTATCCCATCTCCATGCAGGCATCCAACCACATGCTGAGCATTTCTACACCCTCACACATTCTTTCATACCTGCCAGTAACACACAGCAGATTTCTGACACAACAGCATCAGTAGGAGTCAAGGATTGCTTTAATTCCTTCAATCAATCCCCTTTGAAGAGCTGAATATAAATATATCCAAAACCACTCACTGTACAACATAGATCAGTGACTCTCTACGGGAATCATTTGTCTCACACTGGCTGTTTGTCATGATCACAGCTGAGCTGTGACCCAAGAGTCACAGTAAGTAAGAATAAATTTATCTGAAGATGTCTCCATGAAAATGTTTGCACTAAGCTGTTTCCTTGCTGCCTAAGTGATTAAATCCACTTCTTGGACATAGAAAATTCTTTCTTTCTCACTTGCTTCAATCTGGTTTCAGAACACAGAGAACTGCTGCAGAAGGAGCACAATGACTAAGAATGAACCAGTGGTGGGCAGAGGACTGCTCATTGCACAGAGGCTGCTGTGCTCCATCTGTAGCTCCTTGTTTTTGGAAAGCACCCCGGGGCACAGCAGAAGGAACAAGCTGAAGGGTAACAAGCTGTTTGCTTTCAGCACTGCCTGAAGTGGGTGAGAACGAGACCTCCAAAATGTGACATGCATTTCCTCAGAAGATGAAAAGGGAATATAAATTGTAGGGTGGAAAAAAACCCAAACCCTGCGATAGCTGGGTGGGATTTCCCACCCACGAGGGAAGAGAGACAAAAGCTCAGTGAGCACTGACAGCCCTGTCACTCACAGTGTCAGAAACCCCAGGGGAAGCTCTGTGTGCAATCACTTTTCCAAAACTCCTGTGAAACCACTGAAAGCCTCCAGTCAACTGCATCAAATGACCGAGTGCCAAACCTGAATGCAGAGCTGCAACACAAGGCACCCTTCAAAGAAAAGCAAGGAGAGGGCAGAAATGGTGTGGAACATTTGCCAAATTCGTGCAACACGAGTAACCCAGATGTCCCACACTCTGCCCCATCAGGAAGCCACCCACAGCCCAGTGCTGGGGAAGTGGGACAGCCGGGGGAATGCACTGTAGGAGTCAGGAAAGCTGGCTGCCTTCCCCACACTGGGAGATGAATTCTCCATTCCTGGAGGTGGGAAGGAGGAGATGGCCAACATTAAAAGACAAGAAGGTGTGAAGTAAACGCAATATATAAATTCTATCAGCATCAAGTGTTCTGCAGTCCTCAGACAAGGCAGTGGGTATGTGTTTTATGGCTCTCACAGCAGCAGAAGTCCTTTTCACAGACTTATTTTTCATCCTCTTTCTTGGTCCACGTTGTCACTCACTCACAGATTCAGTGCAAGAAGAAATCCATCCTTATCTGACCCCTCTGCAACACAACAGGTGACTGCAGTGGACAGTAACCTCTGGGCTCACTTTTGCTTCCAAAAATGAGAAAAACCCACCAGAACTGACTAGGAAAAAAAGCTGCACAGGAAATGCATGATCCAGCTCTAAAATTTTGTTTCCAATAGTGGCACTCCCATACACCAGCTCCTTAAACTCCTGGGATTTTTCATAATGGTTCAGCTGGTAAAATAATTTATAATACCAGAACCACCTGGCCTTGGCTGTTCGTAAATGATTGCAGAAGTTCAGCAAGTTATCTCAGTTTCACTCATTTTATCAGCAGGGAGAGACTCGGTATCAAACAGGAATGTTGCAAATTATGGCTTGGTATCAAAGCAATTTGGAAATGATATGTTCAGACCAATACTGAAGTGAAATTCTTTGGATAGTGGGTGGGCCTGGTTGCCTACAAACCTCAATGCTAATAAAGTCAAGTTTGCTTTCATATTGTCTAAGGAAGCGACATGAGGAAAGTAAAAAGCAACTTGGAAAGACACTCTTGCTTTGAATAACTTTGGCTTGAACATGATAATGTAAAGACAAATTTCAGAGAAAGAAAAAAGTCTGTTACTTTCATAAGAAGATAGTTTTAGAGGGTCTTTAGTTGCTAAGAGGTGCAGGGTGTGTGCCATTCAACTGGTGACAGCTTTCTGGAGATGTGTCCGAGCTTTTCTCATGTTATTCTGTTCATTGTGCTCAGAGGGACTCCTGCAATCACACATTTGGCAAACCTGGTAAAGTTACTTCAACACACATCATAAACAGCTTAGAAGGAAATGCAGGTATGGAAGGTAGTACTTAATATATAAAAAGAAAATATGAATATATTTTCCTAAGCAAACAATTTGGCTTTTTCTTTGACTGGGGAAAACCCTCAGGATCATATCTGGATTAGTACTGGAAATAACAGTGTCAATAACAGAGAAATAATGGAGAAAGAGGTAAATTATATACACAGTGTTGGTGATACTTCAAATAAGAGACAAGAAGTGATGCTTGTACACACAGCCAGGAAAGCTGATGACAAAATCATTATTATAATGCTCCTGTAGGGAAATCCAATTTGCAGCATTTCTTTAAAGCTACTAAATGCAGACAATTTGCACTTTATCAAAATTTGACCATGGTGACTCATAATGGATAGTAAGGAAGAATTCTGCCTTCTTGAACTAAATCTACCCCACATTACACAGCAAGCAGCTTTACTTCAGATAAAGGAGGAACTAGACAGGAAAGAATTCACCCAGTGAAAAGTGCTGGTGGTTGTCTTTTCAGGAGGATGAAAGGAAGCTGTGCTTTTCCTTTGAAGGAAAGATACTTTCCCTACGTACAGAGACTACCTGAACCAAGAAGCAAACTGTTTCTAGGGAGCATTTCTTTATCCTGCAGCCTAGTTTTACTGTGTGCAATTAAAATGAATATTTAAAAGCTAGATTAGAAAGCTGCCACTCCATTAGCTGTCTCTGGAGTGATGCTAGCAAACAGCAGGGTGAGAGGAAGGGAGCCCAGCGGGGAGCAAGTGGAAAAGCCAGGCAGGATTTGGACTGTCACTGGCAGGTGAGAAATAGCTACCAGAGGGTGGACATGAGAAACTTCTGAGAGGTCAAACTGTCCCAAATGTGGATAAGATGTGGTGTATATGATGAGTGTCCCAGTGGGCTTTGGAGCAGAGAAAGAAGGCGCAGTGAAAAATATTTCTTTTTAAGGCCCTAAGCTAATTAGAGCCCAGCAGGAAGAAAACTTTCTAAGCAAGTGAGAACAAACCATTATGATCAGACCCCTTTTGCTTTGATTTGTTTTACCTAAGCAAAAACAAAAGCAGAAAACTGTGGGCTATTCTCTCTTTTTATGGAAACTGGGGTTCAAGTAAAAATGTAGACGACAAACTCCCTGCTGGGTTGGATCCAGCAATGGAAAGAGGCCCAGCATCTGATGTAGGGAGGATTTTGCAAATGGAAAGGGATCACTGAGAACAAAGCAGGCCTGTTTATTGCATTTCTCCAGTAAACTCTTTTTTTGCTGAATTTTATTTCCCAACACAACTGTTGGCCAAGAGGCAGCCAACCCTGTTCCACCCCAGCACAGCCTTCCACTGACGTAACAGCTAAAGGGAACCACATTTTTAGAGGCAACAACATTTCCACTGGCATTGCTGCTGCTGCTGCTGCTGCTGACTTATTACCAAAGGCTTTTCCAAGTGACAGTCTGGGATTTATCACCTTCCCCAGCTCGGGAAGTCATTTTCACCTGGAACCTGTTGAACTCAGCAGGCCAGGCAGACAGCAAGGGTTACAGGCTATTGGAACCCAACTGCCAGTGGAAAAGTAAATATTTCATCTAGATCGCTACCCTTGTATAAAAACAAATTATTATTTGGTAAATGGCACTTACAAACCTAATATTTCCTGTGCTGGTGTGCAGTGGGAGGCTGCACAATGAGGACTTGTACTGTCGCTGTGTTTTGGGTCACTGGGTGCACCAGGCTGCTGCCAGCAAAGCCAGTGGAGTATGAAACCAGAACCCTTGTGGAAGGAAGCAGAGGCAAGGTTTGCCAAATCATTATGGCCCAGCTACTTAACACAGCCCTGGCTTACTCAGCAGAGTAAGCCTTCAAAAAGAAAGGCAGAGCTGGCAAAGCTACAAAGCTATTGATTAAATGAAAATTGTGTTTCTCAATGGCTGTCGTTCGCCTGTTTGGTGCAGTTTTATTATGTTAAGTAAAGCTGTACAAGATGCTCAAAACCGAAGAAATTAGAGGGACTGCAAGGGAATGTTGCTTCCCTAGGGATAACACAGAGATTCTTCACAAAGCAGCAAGAAACCCTTGCCCAGAACAAATGTTTGCCACAAGACTGCAGAAAGCAACGGGATGTGAACATTCCCACGCCCAGTTCCAATGTTATTACATTCCAGTACTGTAAATAAACTATCAAATTTGGATGGTACAAAGGTGAAACATAATCATGATAATTATGATAGGGAGAAGGTACCTTGCCACCGTGCTAGGATTAGCAGGTTCAGTAAAGGCACCTGGAAATATCTTGCAGCTTTACATAAAACTAAAAAAACACACCCAAACCAAGGCCTATCCAGAGCATGACACTACCAAACCTCTCCATTTCTCCTCCCCAGTATTCTTTTTCTCTGTGTGATTTTTGTACATAATTTTCTTTTTTTTAAATTTTTTCTCTGTGTGATCCCACTGCCATTGCAAAAACAACCCGCCCAGACAAGGTCAATGCCACAGAGATCTTCTGTTTTTGGGACTCAAATTAACTTACTCAGTGTCCTGTATTGTCTTACAGTGGGCCAACACATCTTCTGTTTAGTGCTGCTCCATCCCTACCTCCTCCCCAGGTCAAATCATCCATGCTGGCAGAAGTCTCCACCGATTTTTTTTTTTTTTTTTTATATATATGTTTAAACCTGTCTTTGATCTCTGCTTCCTTTTGACTAACTCGGGACATGGTTTTCAGAAAGTTATTATCAAGTTACTAAGGTACATAATAATAATAATTTGTTTTATCTAAAACAGACCCCTCAGTGTGTTACCAGAAGTAGAAGAAGCATCTCCTGAAATTTTAGGATATATCTATTCTTTCTCTGAACCAGAACCTGTTATTTAATAACTGCTTTGGTTAGATCATACCACTCTGATGTACAATCACATGTGATGAAATAGGCAGTGTTCCATTATGTCCTTTGGAGTTGTACAGAGAAGGGCAACTTAACTGTGAAAATGTGCTTGCAATTATCCGTGGAAGAAGAATGAAACCTGGGAGGAGGGGGAGCACGAAAAGGGAGCCTGGGAACACGGAGAGAGAGACATTCCTCAACAGATTTACAACACAAATGGCAGAAAATAAAATTAGCAACTCCAGGGTGGGTACGGACTGCTGCCAGCATTTTTGGCCAGCCTCAGGGTATGTCTACACAGCAGCCAGTCACTCCCAGTACTCCTGAGACTGCAATATACTGGAACAGCTACGTCCTCCTGTGAGATTTCAAGTGGGGATTCTGGCAACAGGAGAACAGAACTGGGACAGGCACTGCCTGAATCCAACTCTCTGGCTACTGAGGAAGTCCTGGTGCAGCAAAGTCATTAATACCTGAACTTGTTAGAATAAAGCCTGCATGGGATTGCCTCTGGCTCCAGGGCTCCTTGGGATTCAACTGACCTTGATTTTCCAGCACTCCAAATGCAGAGATGTCAGTTCTGACACACAGCATGGTCAGAAGGGCCATACAGGGTCTATGGAGGCACCGAGGGAACCCCAGCTCCCCAACACAAGGCAGGATCTACACCCAAAGTGCCAGCAGTGCCACTGGACAGCTTTATCCAGCCATTGGACAGATCCTGGCAGCCACAGGCTACATCCCTGAGCCATCCCTAACTGGATGTTACCCTACAGACACACAGGATGGGCACCTCTTTGCAAGAGATCTCTCTTATGGTAAAATATTAATTCACAGGAGTGAATAAGATGCCTGTGGGCATGTGTTAAAGTAAAGTCTTTAACTACATGCTGAAATCCTACCCTGTGAATAGAAGTTTGGCCTCATTTGCAGTACAGAGGGAGCAGGGTTGTAACTGAAGTTGTCTGGATAACCTTGAAACTGAGACTTTGGTGCTTCTGCATGTTTGATTCTACAACTTAAGTAATGTTGGTTTTCCTGCCATTCGGGACGTATGAAGTAACCTGGGACACATCAGTGTATTTCTGCAACAGCAACAAAGAAAAACGTTTCACAGAAATTCAGGTTAGGCAGAACCTGCCTGATAAATGTGGGACTAACTCAGAGAAACACAAAAAAAAGAAAAAGAAGCCCAGGTGAGATTTTTTTTAAAAAACAGGGTTAATGTTTAAAATCAGCCAGGACAGAAACTACATTCAGCTGCCTCCACTGGTAGAGCCCTGAGTTCAAGGGTTAGACTGTGCTGAGCTGATCTGAAAAAGACAGAGGGTTGTTGGCATTTTTTCTTACAAAACAGCTTCTCAGTTCCCATGTTCTGCACCTAGATGTTATAACCCCAGGATAAAAGGAGATAATTTTTAGCAGAGGTCTCTCTATTTCTCCACGGTTTCCAGAACCACTGCCTTTGCCCCACCACCATGATTTGGCTGTCTGGATCCAATGCTGCTGGCACTGTTCTGGCTGGAATGGCAAGACAGGCTGATCCAGAAAAAGAAAGAGGTTTCTATCAGCACAATATGCACTCTGCAGCACTACCTGCCCGCACAGATCTGTCACATTTACTGGGGTGATCCTCAGCTTCCACATTAAAATTTTCTTTTTTAAAATGCATTATGATCAATTCTTTATAAATTGCACGGCAGGGGAGAAGTGGGACAATTTCTTGGTTGGTTCTCAGGAATCTTGACAAGCTGCACCACAGTGACTGGGTTTTGCTGGTGTAAATTGTTACAGGACATCATTCTGCATCTCTGAGATTTGCTCAGGGACATTCCTCCTCAGCCTGCCATGTTTCCACATTCTGGCACATCTGCATGGATCTCTCTGCTGGGTGCAGAACCATACAGATAAGGGAGGCCAATGTTATTCACAAGTCCATCAGCACAAATACGAGGCCACAAAGGGAAGAGCCACGTGCTTTTCCCTTACCTGCAACACCACAATGCTTGAGACACACCACAAAGGCCATACTTCATCATGCAGCAAACTATTATGCACCCTGAAGTAATTTTAACCAAGCTACAGCTATCAATACCTAACATCTAAAGCAAATAAGCACACTGGAGAGAAACCTGCTGGTTCCAAACCCTCCTCTTGTCTGATTCCAAGCCCTGAGCTGTTTGGTTTGTGCATTATGGGCTTTTACCTTTGGACTCATTTTTGTCCTCATCTGTTTCAGCTTCAAGTTTGAGGCCATGTGGTTTCAGGCTGTTGGCAAGAACCAGCTCCTTGCTTATTGTCAGTTGATTTTAATCCCCCTTCCTAAGGGCATCTGCCCCGGTGTGGCTCCCAGCCACACCACCTCGGGCTGTTCTCTCCCCATCCAGGCAGTGCCAGGTTCTGCTGGCTCATGAATGGGAATCTTCCCTCCTCAGCCAGGCCTGCCCCCGTCCCACAACAGGAAAGCCGAGGCTGTTGAAAGAAACAGGGATGGCAACAAAGCTGGCATTGTTGTCCTGAAAAACCACTGGCTGCAGCCCACCCCGCTGCATTCGGGATAAGGATACACGGATGAATCCCAGCTTTTGTTTCAAAAAACTTATTTGACTTTTTCTTTGGAGAAGGACTTGAAAATGGTAACAAAGTCACTGCTGTAGGCAAAAAGAGAATTAAGAAGGGGGGGAAGTGGCACTGTTTTTCTCCAAGACGGTTGTTCAGGGTGGTCTTTGGGGTGTGAATCTCAGATCAGCCTCACACTGGTGCAGCTTAAGGGGGGGAGGAGGAGGGAAGCACCAGTCAGGATCCTGGTGCCAAAGCAGGGCACTTTTCAGCTTTTACTGAAGGACTTGCCTGCAATTCTGAGGAAAGATGAGAGTAAGAAATGCTCATGTTCATATTATGTTTATTATATGAAGACCTCAGGCTTGTACATTTTAAGACTTCAGTGACCAATGTGATCTTGGGTCTTCCCTTCTGTGTAGGCCAGGACTCCACCCAGCAAAACCTGGATAAAATCCAACAAGCTGTGGTTACCCTCAAGTGTGCTGTTTTAAAAGACATCCACTGTTGACCCTGACTGAAGGAATAAGGTTTGCTGAGGGTCTTGTCTTGTGTGAGAAGAAGTTTATGATTTGCAGCCTCAATACATATTCACTGGGCTCCCTGCCTGTTACCTTTTTTTAACAGCAAGACTCTTCTCCTAGATCCTTTGTAGAAAAAAATTGTCTCTAAACACAGACGGATTTTCCCTTTGTGTCCATGGACCAAAACTATCAGTACAGACTTGAAGATTTAAATACAAAAGTCACATCACTCACCCCATCATCAAGCAACAACTCCACAGGTTAAACCTGAAGATGAACTTTCATCCTTCAACTTTCACAGGACCTATTTCATCCTAATGGACCTATTTAATGGTGTCTCCATGTTTCCACAGTGCAGCTGTCCAGAATAGTGTTTTTTGCAGTCAGTCCAAATGACATTAGTGGCAGATTAGGAATCTGACACATCAATTAGTAATCCATTCACTTTTTCCAAAGTCCACATCAGAAACTATCTGAGAATGCCAAACTGGGCTTGTGATCTCCACAGACATTTGTTAGTCTTAAGGAAAGAATAATAAATCTCAGCTTTTCTACACTCATAAGGAAATCAGACTTCAATAAAGCTCAAAATTATGGCTCTCCGAAATTTATATTTTTGCCAATATGGATGTAAGTTTTGATTGGATTTTGTTTTAAATTAAGGAACTTGCACCTAGTTTTCCTTGGTTTTCATTTTTAAAGCTCATGTCAGCTTCGTGTTCATGTCTGCAATGGGTTTCCCTACATTTCACTTAAAAACTCTGAGTTTTTAAGTAAAGTCTGCAAAGAATTCTTCTATTTGCACACAATGTGCTGAAACAGGACTGCTCAGAGCATCTTACACCAGAAGAATAAGGCCTGACACTTGTAAGGTCAATGAAAAGATTGCTGATGGCTGCCAGAAAGGCACCAGTCAACTGGTCAGAGGTCGAGATGAGCAGCCAGGCCACGGGTGACAGCACAGAGGGATGATTTTGATGCTCAGGTTGGAGGGTGACAGATATGACATTTCCTCCCCTCTCTTTTGATTTGGCAACACTGGGGTTGATTATGCTGCTGGTGGCAAGGCAGAGGGGGGGAGAAGGGGTTGCCCCAGTGTGTGACAGAGAATTGCAGCTCCTTGTGGAGTAAGAACCCAGAACATTTTCCCAAACACTTGTGGCAGCAGAATCCTCCCAACAGCTCCTACAACCTTCAGCTGGAGCCTTTCTGGCTCCTGTGCCCTCCCAGAGCCACATTATCCAGATGCCTTGGGTCCCTAAACTGGCCCTTACAGACCCTCCACTCCCCCCCAAGTAGTCCTGAAATAGTTTTCCAAGAAGAAGGCAAAGAAAGAAAACCATCAGAGGAAAGAAATTATGGTCTTACCACCAAAAGTGGCCTCAGAAAAAAAAAAAAAAAATGGAGCTTGCAATTTTCTGCACAGATGGAGAGCTGTATCTGAAAGCATTACATCCCCTATTTATGATGGGGATTTTTTTGCAAGGCATTATTAGAAGGAAGCTTGTCAGCTCTGCTGAGAAACTTGGCAAGCACCAGGGCAGACCAGTCTCACTCTTCCACACAGCTGGATTTTCTGCAGCTCAAGTATTTTTCCCTCTTGCTCTTGGCCCATCCAAAGATGAGTGCTGAATTTCCCTTAGCATTACCCACAGGTTAATTTGTTATTAAGTTTAGGCTCAGTTTAACATCTTGGCGTGCAATCTAAATAAAACCAAAACCAAATGTCCTTCATTTCTGCTGAAACCACCCTCGGTTTGGCTCAGCTGCCTTTGGTGTCACTGGAGGGTGAACAGGAGATTCATTTTTGGTAGGTAACCTAAATATCCTCCATGCAACTTTGAAATACATTGCCATAAAGTAATTATTTGTCATGGAATGAGATTGGCCAGAACCTGAACACGCTCCATTGGCTCTGACTTAGCTGTGAAATACTTCTTACTGCAGGAAAGGAAGACACAGCAGACATGTGAGCTGTAGGAAGGGTGCAGAAAAAAACTCAGGCACAACTTCTTACTCCCGGAACAAAGGTTGGATTTCCCACCTTACATGCACAGAGGCTGAAGGAAGGAGTGCTTGAAACCCCCCAGGCACAGTCCTGCCCCCTCTGTAACTTTGTTCCTGGCCTAATTCTGTACCTTCCACAGTCCAGCTGTGACACTGCAACCAGAGTGAAATGGAAATGGAAAGGGGGAAAAGCTCATCACTATTATGAGTAAGTGCAGTGACACTGGGCCTGAAGAGCAAGGAGTGTGGAGCTGACCTTTGGCTAACTATTATCTGCACTAGGGGATGCAGCTGACTCTTCCAGGCAATTTTGTTTTCTTCTGCCCATGGGATATTTATAGGCAGTTTTAAAGAGTCTCCAAAGGCACCTGCAGAAAGTACCCAGTAATCTCATGCTGCAAATTTCTGACTACGACTTATCACCTTCTTTCCTGCTTTTTCCAGTGTGTTCCAAGTGTCTTATTTAGGTGTGATTGAGCTGATAAATCAAGTTATAGGATTTCTTTCTGCTGATCAAGTAATTCTGCTTAAGGGCATTTCCAAAATACTGATGTTTACCATTTCAGTCACAGCAGATTACTTCACATGCACAGATGAAACCATTACCAAACTATTTAAGTATTAAAGTCCTTGACACAGACACCTGAACTTCAGAGAAAACATAGCAAGTTCAAAGATTTTGAAGCTCATGTTGGTTTTGTGGATCTGTTCTACACAGTAAAAAAAAGTAGAATTTGTCTCTATTACTGCCAATCATTTAAGAGATTGAGGCCACTTTGTGCTACTCAGAATCAGAACAGAGAGCTGAAAACAGGGGAAGATCAACTAGAAAGATTTATGTGTGCTAAAATGGGTATTTACATAAGCCTCCTGAAAATTAAATTATGTATCAATGTGCTTATGAAATCATAACAAACACACCACACTAGTAATTGCACTTGTCTGGCTTTAAACAAAAGTGTCCTGCAGTAAGTAAGGAAGGAAACAGAAGGACAAGTTCTTACTTGTGCCCCAGCTCATGTGCAATTGTGAATGCCAGATTGAGACCGTTGTCTTCAGCAAGAACACACTTTCTCTTGGCACTGCAGACACCTCCTAGGTAAGCAATTCCTGCAACAAAAACACAGAGAATGTTCCCATCAAAACCAGTGAAACAGCTCATTCACTCAAAACATACAGCACTAGCAACCAAAGGGATCAGAAATGCAACCAGAACGAAAAATATTAGAGCAGTTTCCACACAAAATCATCTGAGTAGTTTCTTCCTCACCCTAGTGAAGAATCAGTCCAGAGTTTGGTCAGACAGGAAATAAGTAAAGCACACTCACCTTCACTGCTTTCGTTGGAAAATATATTTCACTGACCCAAAAATTCATCTAAACTTGTCTGCTAATTCCCTCTACTGCAGCACTAGAAAATGCAGCGAAGGAGCCTGAACAAGCACTTAAACGGAGCTCTCCCGATTTTCAGAATGAAGTCAGGGAGAAGGAATAAAACAATAAAGCAGAGACTCTGAAAAGATCTTACATTTTCCTTTATTTTCATGCTTAAAACAAAGTGAGAGTGTCAGAGCCAGGAGAGCTGGCAAAGTGCTGATGGTGAGTCACAAAGCCAATGTAGGTGGCACAAGTCTCCTATTACTGAGTGGAATTTAGGATTTGATCCATGCACAGTATTCTCCTGTTTGTGTGGGCACCACGAACAGTTTGAGGCTGAGGCCAAAAAGGAATTCAGAAGTCACAGCATGAAACCTCTGCTATGGAAAAACAATAGTCCTCATCTGCCCTTCCTGCAGCCAGACTGTCCCCTGCTGAAAGTGCCACTGCACTGGGGAATGCTGTGATGGCATCACAGGCTAGCTCAGGGTGTCACAGGGGATATATCTGCTTTTATTTGTATTTAACCACACAAGGAATCCATTTCCTCACTGCAGTACCAGTTCCATGGAGGAGGGGCTGGATGGAGCTGCCTTTAAGGAGCAGACCATGACCATGCAATACAGTCATGATCTCCCCCTTTTCCTTTTCTTTTTCCTCTCAGAGTTGATGAAGCTGTGTTTATCAGGGTGCAAATGAAGAACTTGAGACCTGGAAGAAGTCTGGCTCTGTTTTTATGAGTCTTGACAACAATAAGGATGTGGATATTTCTTGCCAGAGATGTTCTGGATGGAATGAAGGGATGGACAACAGCCTTTTACTTCAACACTTGCAGCAAAGAATGAAGGCAGAAATCAGGCACTAACGCTTACTTTAAAAATGCAGACTGTGAAAGGGCAGATTCATACCACATGCAAAAAAAATGAGATCAAAATTTAACCTTTTAAATCAATGGCCATAAAAGGCTGGATTTTAGCACTTTTCTTGGACTGACTTGCTTCTTACATGCAGAATACTCCAAAGGATGTCAAGGAACTGCTCGGGAAGTAACAGCCTTCTTTGAGAAAGAATTTTGAACTGCAAGCTCAGTCCACACCCCTGGTGGCCCAATGAATGTGCCACTTTTTGGTTAAAGGGAAGCCAAAACCAAGTATTTGAGTCAGCTGAAAGACACTTCTACTGAATAGGAAGAGATTTTTTGCTTCCCTTTCAGCAGTTTTAAGCAGAAATGACCAAAGCAGGACTCTTACCAAAAGTGTTTTATTCCTACTACTAAACCTGATTATTCCACCTTTATCTTCCATTAACCTGTGCCAATATCTCTCTCAGTTGTATCTGACACATGAGGTTTTTACTGAGGAGCAACAATTGCATTTCAGGCTCAAGGGTCAATCAGGCAAATCAGTTTTGCTTGAAATTATTCATGCCAAGTTCCTCCTGAGAGATTTCATGAAATGAAGATAGGTCTATGTTTGCTATCATGGAGATGGAAGGGGGCAACATTCCCATTTTTGGGAGGTATGGTGCAGCAAAACAGTCTAGAATTCTGACAACAGATTAAAATATGTTAAATACGAATTAAAATGTCAAATACATTATGCCAAACAGTAATTCTTCTGAAGTCTTTGTTTAGTGGCTCTAATCCCCACTGAACCTGGCAGTGCATATCCACACTATTATTTTGGCTTTTGCTCTGTGCTAAAACTCTCATTATTCAAAGGTGGAAAAGTAATGATTAAAGACTTTTACATCCACCAGTGGTCAAAGAAGCAGTGACTGTGGCTCAGTTACAGACTGTTAGTCATCTATTTTCATTAGCTGTTTTCAGTGCTTAATGTGAATCCTGTGTGGCCATTTTACAATATCTGCAGTGATCAATTTTAAAATGTAGCCATTTAATATTAGTTTATTATTACAGAAATGGACTGGGCAGAGAAACTCATAATCCTGGAAGAGCAGAAACCTTTGGAGTACATGCAATGAACTCAGAAAGAAGTCCAGCTCGTGAACTGCTGAGTGCTTATTAATAAGAGTCATTCTGGAACAGCAAGCCAGTTATAACAAATTGATATCACATTTTAAGCCTGAAAAAGCTTGCTTTAAAAACGTTTCTGAAATCTATTTTTTCTATCAAACTATTTCCTAAGACTATGATTTTCTTTTGGACCAATACATTTTAGCATTAATTCCTTTCATCAGAATATCAACAGCAAATAAATTATTGATCTGCAAACATACTCTAGTTCTTTAGTAAATCCATCTGAGGCATTAACATAAATGCAACTTTTTTGTAATCCAGTACAATGATCCACATAACTGATGTGCAGAGGAAAACACACCTTTAACCAACAACTATAGTAGCATAATGCTTTGGTAGCTGCATTAACATTATTAATGTCTTCATTGGGATGAATGGAAACTGTTGTTTGCCTCTGAAATTTCCAGATTTTTATCTGAGCCTTTCAAGTCTGCAGAACTGGAGTAAAAACTTCATGAATTCAGACATGTTTGTGAAAATTCTGGTGTGCCGTGGTTCTACCAGGCAGGGAATAATATAAGAGGAAATGCTTTTATTTGGTATATTTGCTTCTGGCCCTGTCTGTGAGACAGGTGTGTGTGTGTGAAAATGAAAAATAGGGAAGGAAGCTGAACTGGGATTTTTGTTTGTTTATTTTTAAACAAAACCCCACACTTCTCATGTGCCTCTGCAAATACACATATAGTGCTTTTCTCTGGGGAAAAAATGTCCTTATCTTTCAGATATGCTGCCAGCAATTACCACAAATCTATTTTTAATATATAAAAAAGGTCAAGCGGGATCATCAGTGGAAGAGGGAAAGGAAAGCCAATTACTATTTTTACTATTACCAAGCACGAGGGTTTTTTCCTTTCTCTCCTGAGAAATTACATAATTACAGCCCATAACTTCTGTGCTTGGGCTTGGACACACAGAGCTATCTGCACTTCCACAGCAAACCCTGGGACACAGGCAACTGTGTAAACTCACATTTATCCAAAAACTTGTCATACATAAACAGTTTGCAGCTGTTGGCCTTCCTGCCAGCTATGAGCCCTCCACCAGCAGGATCTCCAAGGGGAATGATCCCATCTATCCCAGCAGCAAGGCATGAGGATATTACACACTTGCCACAGTCCAAAGCTGGGAGAAGACAAGTCCTGGTGTGTGGGTTCCTGTTTTGACCTGCTCCAAACACCTGGGGCTTCCTCCTGATGGCTCTGGAGTATTCACTCAGCAAGTGGTTTGTCCAGGTACTCCAGCTTTCAACTCTCTAATGTCTTGTTTTCATTGCACTCCTAATACTTTAATCTCTTCTTTTGCCAACCACCTCTGGATACAGAACTTTTACTTGATTAAAACTTGGCTGGCTCTCCTCCTGCTCAATGTATTTGCTGTTGGGAAGGGAGCCAGACTCCCAGTCCTGAAGTCTGCTTGGCACAGACAGAGACTCCCTGCATATCCACATGCTCAGAGCAAACCTCCCATTCCCCATCATTACTAGCTTGGTGTTGAGCTGATGTTTTTCTCATCCTCCCATGATTTTCAATTTGTGCAGCTTGCACATTGCCATCAATTACATTCCTGTAGCCTCTCTTAACATCCTACACGAGTAAAATCAGGAAACCCTGAAGTGATTCATGCTCTGCCTTTCCATTCAATGGCAATGATATGTTCGACAGAGATGCCCTGCCTGTATTTACACATCAAGTCAGTCACCAAGGGAATCTTTCAGTGCTTGTGATACTTAAAATGAAAAATACTTCTCCCTTTCTATAAAGCCTACATAGAAAAGGTTCCAAAATTTAAGAAACATTAAAGAAGAAACCCACTAAACTGCCTCCAAGATAGGTACTAACACTGTTCTACAGCTGAATAAACAGAGGTCTCAAGAGTCAGTGGTATCCAGGTGAAAAAGAACTGTATCCATGGAAGGGCCCTCACAGACAGGCTAAGGCTGTCACCACCGAGCCTCCAGGCCAAGTTTGGTTTATAGGGATCATCCAGAAAAGTGAACAGGGTGAGCTGTTCCTTCATTTAATGAGAATGTCCTAATTCAAAGCTGGACATGCAATTTTAGTGGCACAGATTAATTTGGCTTAATGCTGGATAGTCCTCCAAGATGCAAATTCTCTTAATCTTGCAGTAACAACATGGTTTCCATTAGAGTATAATATTCAAGTGGAAACTGTTTCCCTTAGCAATAATTTTCATTGTTACTGCATTTAACAAAAACCACACTGGAAACAACACACTCGTCATCAACCACAACTACAGAAATTACATTGCAACCATCCAGTGCACGAGACACAGCCACAATCAGGTAGGAAAACAAGATAATAATCACATCAGTGCAAGTCACAGTATTTTGAACTCAAGTCTTTATAGAGGAAGAGCTGATGTCATGGAGCAGCTGATGGAAGTCACCACGATTCCTGAGAATACCCACCACATCCTGACTTTCTGTACCTGGACAACTTGTTGCAAATGTGCCCATCAGCACAGAATCCTCTTCTCCCTTTGGAGAATATAGCCTGTCCTGAATTTCAACATGGCCCTTGTAAAAGTCTGTTCACCATGACCTGCAGCACAACTTTCCCAGAACTCAGAGAGCAGTCCTGTAGTGCCCAATAAAATAACTTCTTCCTCTGAAAACACTGTCATTTTCAGTGTACACAACTGCTGTCAGAATCCCAGAAGCCCAGCAAGAAAAATAAACAGCTGAAACACAGAGTAGGTACTTTCTGAATCTTCTGATTTTCATTACACTCACCCTGGAGGACGAACAGATCAAATCTCTCCCTGATATTCACATTACCAGCTGATGTTTCTGGAGCTCACAAAGATAAACTCCTGAGAACACAAGGTCCTCAAAGCACAGATGAGTGAAGTGCTCAATACCTTTGGCAGGAGATAGTTTTCTGATTATTATGAATAACTAGAGATACTTGGCACTGCAGATTGATACGACACCCAAGGGTCTAATGAGTGGCCCTGGATAACATTTCACAAGACCAGGGCTCTAGCTGAACAAGCCAGATTCAACCACATGCCTTAATCTTTGTGAAAGGAGACTGTGATTCAGGCAGAAATACCCAAATTTTAGCTATGGCACCACTGCAGCTGAACAGAACTTCTCAGTCAATTCTTTCATCCCACCCAGGAGCCCAGGCAGGAGTGCACTGCCCCATTTCTAAACAAATTATCTGAGCCCTAAAGCAGCTGCCCTCCTCAGTACCTTCCTGATAAAAATACCTTTGTGAGACCAAACCTCTTCATGTCTGGAAACCTGCAGAGGCAGCGAGATTTAATCATCAGAGCTTAAAGGAGTGCTTTTGCTATCTTCCTTTTCTCTGTTTAATTACCCTGCAGGACAGCAATTACTGGAACATGTGGAAGCCCCTCCCCAGCACGGCCGACCCTCAGCCTTACCTTTCAGTCTTTCTTCAGGGCTTTTCTGCTTCTTGGGAACCCTCCTAAGGTTTTACAAGTTTAATGGATGAATCATTTATCTGCTCCTTTACCAAGCTGCCCACACACAGACATTCTCCAAGACAGCAAGAGCTTTATTCCAATGTTATCTGCATTGGATTTACACTCTGCTAATTGACTGATTTAGGCACAGGGGGCAGCCCAGACAGTAGAAAAGCTTCAGAGATGGAGACCTCTCCTAGCTCCAGGGATATCTGTCCTCACCCACACCAGCAAAAGCTGTTTCACCAAATGCAGTGAGATGAGAACAGCTGAGAGATGTTCTAACACTTTTTTTGGCCAAGAAGACCTCTTTAACCAAGGCCTACAAAAACACTATTCGTGCTGCATTATAAGAGCAGACAACCTTTGGAAACCTTCAGAGGTTTGGCATGGGCATCTCTGAAACCACATACCTTTCCAGTGCCATTCACCAGGGTTTGTGATCACAAACATAAATATTCACCACACTGACCACACCTGGGGAGAGGTGTGGTGTTCACTGGATTTCAGAGAAGCTGGAAACAAGCACCCTGCTCAGCCTCATGGAACAGATATCCATCAGTGACACAGGTACCACTGATCTTGCCTTGCAGCAAGGGAATGCACTAAAAGCCCACCTGAAGTTCTTTCCAGCCCTACTTTTCTAAGCTTTTATGATAAAACACTGGGATGTAAGACCTCAGCAAAGCAGGAGATAAAAGAAATTCCCTGTCTCTTTGACATCTGCTCTTTGTTCAGCGTGACATCCTCCATGCCATTAATGGCTCCTCCCTTTCAGCAAACCATCACTTCCCTGCATGACAGCACATTAATAAATCCTCTCCATCCAAGGAGACACGAGGAGTGCCTTAATTAACAGAGGAAGCAGGGTATCATCTCCATGTTTACTCTACTTTGATATGCTAACAGCCACATTCCAGAGAGCTTCTCCCCAACACTCCCCAGAGCCCAGACTGCTGCTGAATGCAGATCTCAAACACAGCTCCTTCCTGCAATCCTGTTTCTCTAGTTAAATCAAGAGTTTGGGACATTCGGTCCAAATCAGACCACCATTCCTGAATGCTGATTCCCAAATCCAGGCAGCTAATTCACCATCTGCTTATAGACATCACTGCCTGGTGCTGAAAGTCCCCATGCTCACACACACACACACATGGAATTACATGGGCTTGATTACTCAAAGTAAGATATATTAGGACAGCTGTTGAGAGGAAAGGCAGGGGAAGAGCTGGCCAGGTGGATTTGAGAGAGGGATTCCAGTTGGGGATTGGACTGAATAATTTAACACACAGTGGTGGGAAGAATACAGAAGCCTTGCATAATTCATATTTAGTGAACAAGGCAGGAAGAGAAATGGGAAGAGATTAAGGAATGAGAAGAGACAGGGACAGAAAAGTAGCAAATGGAGATAATATGGGTTTTCCAGAAGGCTTCAGGAAACATGACTTTGATCTCATAGGCAGCAGGGAGTCACTTCTGAGAGAGGCAGGGGTCAAGGAGGGCAGGAGATAAGATCAGAAGGGAAGATGAGCTCCCTGAGAATGTCTGTGTGTACTTACTGCTGGAGAAAAATGGATCTACAGCCCTGGGTCAGAAGTCTCTGGCATCATGGGTTCACTTGAGGAATTCCTGAACAAGTCTGAGGGCATGGAATTATTCAGGCAGGGAGGTGTGGGCAAAACCTGGCACTGAGCACAAAGGAGGGACAGCTGCTGGAACTGGTATAGAACAAGGGATGGAAATCAGAGAGATACAAGATAGTGAGAGAAAAAGACAGAGGCACAGGGGACAATGCTGTTCAGGGATACCTCACCCCAGAAAGGAATCAGATCTGGCAGAAGGCAGCAGAGATCTGATGCTTTTGAAAGGCTACAGGAACAGAGACTGCGAATTCAAAGAAAACATCACCAACAACTGTGAAACCAAGCTGCAAATCAGGATTTGGATCCTGGCCCTCAAAAGTCACCTCTGCCTGGGGCTCAAAGGCATTTGGATTTGAATATCTTGTGCTGGACTCCTGGTGTTCAGTGGATGAACCTGCCAGTCCTTTCTACAAACTGCTGTAGAGTTAAGCAGGACCTTCCCTTCCCACATGCATGGAAACATCAGCGTGACAATAATGCAAAAGGCAGGCAACCCACGGAGGCAGAAGCAGGACTCAGCACTGGATTCAGGGTTTGTGGAGCTGTGTCAGTAATTTTCACTGCAGTGGCTGCAGCACAGAGACACAGGATAAAAATGACTCCACATCTCTCACTTGCTGGATGGCTTGACAAAAGGAGAGAACTCCACCAGCTCCTGCTCTAAACAGCCTTTATGAATCTCACCCTTCCCTTTCCCAGATGTTATTCAAAATCAGTATTTCAGAATTTTCATTTTGACCTGCGCTGGCTGCTGGAAGAGGCCTAAACTCAAGAATTGCATCAGTTGTCCCCTAAGCTGCATCTTTCAGGAAACAAATAACTTACCAAAAAAAGAGAAAAATGTAAAAACTCTGCCATCAAAAAGGAAAGTGTTCAAGGTCTCCCATGCCCCATTCCCACCACTCTGCCAAATGCCTATGTCAGGCTGCCAGCACCTGTCCTCAGGATGGATTCCCACCTGCAGGTTCCCATCTCCTAAGGAATGGAAAATCAACCCTGGCACTGCCTGCCATAGCTGCAGCTCTGCAAACTGTTTAAGGTTCCAAAACCAGCCTTGGGACTATTTTCATCTTCCTTTTTTCAAATGAGTTCTGTGAATTCCACTTTTGGACTTGTCAGTTTGTCCCTGCAACTCATCTGAGGCACCTGCTTCAACAGAGGGCCTGAATTCAGCGAGAAGGGAGAAAAATATCAAATCAGAGCTTTTAATGAGACTGCTAAACAAAGAAGAACATGGATATTCACAGCAGGGATTCTGGAGCCTTTAAATTCCTCACTATCTCCCTTCCAGAATGAAGAGACAAGGTCAGACTTGGCAATAAATCAGAAAAAATATTTGGAGTCTCTGTACCAAACAGCATCTGCTTTAAGAGCAAACAGTCAGGGTCCAGCATTCAGTTCCAGTTTTTCCCTTCCCATAGTTGCAAACACTAAGAAACTCATGAAGCTTTGCAAATAAATTAAAAGATGCTTTTAACAGTTCCAAGAGCTTTCCTCAGCCATGCCTATCTCACCTTGCTGTGATGTTGGTCAGGGGTGGGTTCTTGAGCAAGGATCAGTCCTGCAATGGTTAAACAATTTTCAGTAAGATGCAATGAACAGTATTTCAGTGTCTGGAGAGTGTCAGCCCAGCCTGCTGAACCTGAAGATGGCTGAACACCTGTGCTGCTGATGAATGGCATTCTTCCACAGCTCCTCATCAAATTTTTCCATGTTCTTACAGAATGACTCAGCAATCATTACTCTCAAAACCTGAATGAATCTATACTTCTGAAACATGCTAATATTTAAAGTGTATTTTATTTTTAGGTGCTTTATGAATGTCAAAGCTGTTCTCCTGGCAACATCAGAGCAGCTCAGGTGAGCTGCAGGGAAGGCAGGCCAGCAAATGGGGTGATGCACAGTGATCAAACTTAAACAGATGCTTTTCCAAATTGCTCCTGTGATAGTTCTCATCTGCAGCTCCCACATCCTGACTTCCAGGGCTGCTGAAGCTCCTGCCTTCACTTTGGTGAGCTGCCAGCCAGCACTGATAAACTTATTTAGAAATTCTTGATTCAGCCCTTCTGTTTTAATTCTTTGCTGAGTGCTGATTTAACCTCATGGCCTGACTTGACAAGGCTGACAAACTCGAGGGCTGTGCCTGATAAGGTCAATAGGGTTGAGCTACTCTGTTAAGTCAGAAGCTGGGTTGAAAATCTGGTCCCCTCCACCGTGGCTGATACCTCTGCTGCCAGGGGTGGGGAGTGAAAATGATCCTTCCATGGCAGCAGGCAGTGCCATGGCTCTGCTCCTCTCCTCACACACTACCAACAGGCATCACATTTGTTCTGGCACAGCACGACAGCATGGGACGTGAACAGAATGGGAGGGGAGAAGAAATAAAAAATCGCTAAACTTACTGCAAAATTAAAGGCTTGATTTCCTAGAGATTACCACTTCCACTTGGGGCTCCTGATGTAAATGTGGACGATGCAATCTTTCCCTCATCAGCATCAGAGGGAGATGGCTCCTTCCTCTACTTAGTTTCCTAATTTTCAGAAAACGTCTGAAAGCCTAATATTTCTGAGCTCCACATCCTCAAACTTGATTCCAATCAACCAATGGATTATAAAAATATTAGGGAACAACCATCACTGGGGGAGACAGACATGAGCACAAAGCACACACAGGGCAGAGATACACTCACCAAACCAGGTAAAAATATTTGGGTTACTACTAACCCAAAGGGTCTCTCCTCTGGGCTCCCAAACAGAGCTGTCCATGCTGGCTCCACTCCCCAGGAAGGGAATGACCCACAGGGTAGTTTATGCAGACACAAACACATCACAGCATCAGCCTGACTGAAGAGAAGTAATGGCTAATTTCAGAGGTAACATGGCTGGAGATATTTTTAATATGTCCTGAATCTAGTTTTTTAAGTACCTCTTTCTCTAGATTTTTCAAAAATAAAATGTCACCTTTAAAGCCACACCAGCTACAGAGAAATTCTCACTCTGAAAAAGACCAGCCTGAGCTTTTCTCACACTTAATAAAAAGAAATCTCTCATGTTCAAACTTGAGCTCCGGTGAAAGAAAAGACAAATTTGGATGAATACCACCGAGCTCCTTGCAATGACTGACAGCAGCCAGAGAGTCCCTGGTGCCTCACAGACACAAGTCAAGGCACAGTCCCAGTCCTGGGGCCTTTATGGACTGAATTCAGAAGTGACAGCCCGGGAGGTTGACAGTGAGAGCACTGAAGAAAATTGTCACAGGATCCTGCAGGAGCCAGGGGACGTTTTCATGCACATTGTGTTCATGTTACTGCTCCAGGGCTTTGTGCTGAAGTTCTCTCAACAGGGAGAGAACTGCCTCTTCTAGCCCCACATGTTTCTAAATAAAACACCCCCAGGAAATGCAGGAGCTCCTCAAAACCTGCCTGGGTGACACTTCCAGTTCTGAGCCAAATCCCTGTGTCCCTGACTGACAATCCTGTCCTGAGTGTGCAGCACAGTTTGCAGGGTCTCCTCAGCTGTCAAACCCCACTCAGGACTCCTGGAGGGAATTTTCAGCAGGACCAGCTGCACTTCCCAGCTACACAGGTTGGGTATTTTTGAACCAGCCTGCCAGGGAGCCCAGTGACAATGACCTCCTGGCAGCTGCCACTTAATGAGAAGCATTTCCCAACAAAGCCACCTGATTAATGATAACAGAATCTGCTTCATGGCATCCCCACAGAACAAGCTGGGTGTGTATTACATCCACTCTAACAGGACCAGATATCAAAATCAGCACAGGCTTGATCAAAGTCTCACTGGAACCAACAAATTATAATCCCTTGCTTTGGAAAAGGTGCATTAAATAATTTCCTGGCTTCTTTTATTCAGTTTCCACCCCCAGAAGGTTGACCTTTGTCTTTTTTCTTAAGTGTAAAGCCAGGAAGCTTTATTTACCTCTGTGTTCAGACCATGCTGTGGCTCAGACATCAGTGTATGGGTGGGTGTCCTGCACCTCTGTAAACCCATCAGTGCATTGAACAAAATCCTGGCTATAGCAGTCAAGAGCTGGAGTTCTTCATGTGCAAAGGGCCAAATGCTCTCAGAATCCAGATCTCTGTTCTGAGCCAGGAGCATCACACCCTTCCCAATTCCTCAGGAGGGCTGTGCCAGGAACCTCTGCCCCTCACTTCACTCCACAGAGGGAGAAGGGAAATGGGAAGATCCAAGTGAGACAGATAACCCATAGAAAGAAGTCTGGGGCAAATCAGAGAACATCACGGAAGAAGGAATTAGATACCAAGAGGAAGAACATTAAACTGAAACACAATTATCAAATTCAGCTGGGGTAACAGACACTGCTGAAAGGAAATGACAAAGTTTAGAACTTCAGTAGCCCTTAAGCAACACTTTTGTGTTGCAGGATCCCAGGATTCCTGTAGGAAAGCATCTCTACTCAGATGCTGCTGAAGTATGGTAGTACAGAAGGTCAGGCAGGAATCACAGGGAAAACCATCTGGAAGGACAGAGCAGCTCCAGTGAACAATGCTGCCCTCTGAAGTCAACAGACACTTGGAAGAGTCATCAAAGGGATGAGAAGGAGCACCAGTATTTCCCCAGGAGCCAGGACACAGGTCGAGAGAGCTATAGCAGGAATTTCATCCACTCTTGGACTCAGACAAGACCAAGCTGGAGACAACATTTGCTCTCTGACAGAGCCAGAAAAGCAAACAAACTGGAGCACACAAGATAAGAAATATGAGTATACAGGTTACTTAAACAGATATAAAATATACATTCTCAATAGAAATCTAATTTCAGTCTTCTATTTTCCTGTCATTTCAAGAACAACAAAGTCTGATTAGACTGATGGATTCGTTTTCAATAAATAAAAACATCCACACAGAGTTTCCTAACTCACTGGCCAGTTTTCCTATAAATAACTGCAGTGTTTACACTGTTTGTCTGCTACAGCACAAATATTGCTGTACATGCTGGAGCTTGATGGATGATATTACTAAAACCAACAAGCAGATCCTCAGCAGAACATTCATGTGTACCCAGCAGCCCAGTTATGGCCAGGCAGAGCCTTAGTGCAAACAGCCCAGGCAAAGCAGCCACAGAAAAATGTATGACACAACCACACAAAGCCAACAAATGCCTTCAACCTGCTGACTGCTCATGACCACCAACCCAAGCAGGAATACAAGGCTAATTCTGAGCTAAGCAAACACAGAAATCCTTCACATTCTACAAATCATGCTGAAAGAGTAGAGGAGGAGAAAGATATTTGATGGGGTGAGTCTATGGGTTTTACTATTATTATTTTGATAAGTTCAATGTATTTCTATCAGCTGATCTAAAAGGTATAAAGACTTGTCAAACTAATCCAGGCAAAACCCTTGCAGATTATAGGATTCTGAACCTGAAATTTAAAAACCTACATAGCAGAACCCTTGTGTCCAAATAAAATTCCAAGGAAATCCACTTCTGTTCAAGAGACAGTTTATACACAAATGCACACACACATAGATGTATATACACCTGTCAGTGATAATTTGGTTATAAAATTATATATTATATTATTATATAAAATTTCACTGTCTATAGTCACCTTCCTATCTAAACTGGCAAGGACTTGGTAAAGAAAACCCAGTATTTTCTACAAGGAGTATCTGGTCAAATCCATATGTGTTAAATTCAAAGTATTCTGCCATGCATTTAGAGACAGAAATTTATTTCCAGAATGAGTCTGTGCATTCTTGGGTCAGCTCAAAATTTCATCACCTTCCCCACAGCACCTGCCATTAATATTTCCAGTCATGAAATGAGCTTGTAGTGGATCACAGCTGGCTGGAGCACACTCCCTACTGCATTTTCAGCACACTGGTAAACACAGGGCACATTTTCAGTGTCTGGTAAACACAGGGAAGATTTTCAGTGCTGCAAAGTACTGTTAGATAGCCAACTCCCCTTTGCATGACGTGGAGCATAATCCCAGCTGAAAACCTTGGAACTTGTGCTGAGGCAGTGGGAGAATTGTTAAATAAAACCCAACAACATTCCAAGGATTTAAAGTGACTTTCAGTCTACTGAGTGCACTTGGTGTAGCAAAATCCTGCCAGGACCAGACACCCTGCAAAATGGGTTAGGTATAATACCAGGTCATGTTACCAGATAATTAACCAAAGCTGGGAAAAAAGCAATTCAAATGAAAAAAACCATCAGCACAGATCAAACTCCCTTCTTGGGGAAGGGCAGGGAAAGTTTTATGCACACTTCCCAGTGTGGTTTTCTTGGTTATCACCAGTAAAATCTCATCTCTACGTTATTTAAAACTCGCTCTCAAAATTGCATTTTGCCTTGGCAGCTGCAAAACAAAATAAATGTAAAAGTACAGTAGGCAACTGTCCTTCATTTCCTTCCTTTACTCTTACATATCCTGTGTGCAACTGGAATGCTTCTATTTGATTATCCAGTGGAGCAAATGCTACAATGAATGCAATCATGCCTTATTACCCTACATGTCTGCAGCCTATTGCACAGCTATGTACAGATGTTTTTACACAAGCTTGGTTTTCTAGCTACAGGGTCTATAAAACAATAGGAACTATCTGAAATGTTTTCAAGCCAGCAAAGGATAAAGGCACTGTAAAGCAGTCAACTGGATAAAAGCCATCTATGTCTGACAGGAGAAGAAAAACCTCTGAGGTTTCTCGATTATAAAAGCGTCAGCTTTCTGAAAGTGCTGCAGTCTGCAGCAAACTGACCAGGAATGTGTAAACAGAGGGGAAAATAAGGACCCAGGCAGTGGAAAGAAGGAACACAAACCTCTGGCCTGATGAAGGGCTTAACCACTATTTTACTGACCTGAAGAACTGGCTGGTGCCCAAGGAAGTGGAGCTGCCTCTGGCAGCCTTGCCTGCAGCTGGGGCTTGGACTGAGACTCAGCTCTGTCCCTGGGCTTGTCCCTTCCCATCTCCAGGCTTCACCAGCACCATGGGGACCACAGCTCTGATCTCTTCAGTACAGAGCTCTGAATTTTACTGAGGAAAGGCCCTGTTTACAAATTCATTTCCTTCTCCTCTCAATATATTCTTTTTTAACCAATAAATACAGTACAAAACCCCCTCAATGTGTTGTTTCATGGTCATGGAGGCACTGGGAATTAATGGGTAAGGCACCAGGCTGGAAATCGGGATGTGCAAAATCACTCTGTGTTCTTGGAGGAGAACCAGTGAGAAATGGTTTCTATGAGCTCCACTTTCCCCTGCCCACCTGGCCTGAAGCATGTCATAGCAGAAAATCTGTTTTCTGCTGCAGAGAGCCTGGGGTTGGCATTCCCAGCCCAGAGGGGTTATTTATAGAGCACTGACAGCAGGTCTGACAGCGTGGAAAACAAACACTATTTATCTTTCCACAACCTTTTATAACAAAAGGGGAAGCAAGAAGCAGGGTGAGCTATGAAAGCAGAACTGATGATTTTATTTGTTTTATGATCATTCTGATGAGAATCCCCCAGAGAAACAAACCCTCAGCAAGGGAAAGTGATGGAGCTGTGGAGTGAAGCAGTGCAGCAAGCATGGAAAATCTCCATTTACATGGATGAGGCAAGAGACAAGAGCAGAAATACTACAAACCCCAAAAGACATTAATGGTCTGTCCACAGACCAAATATAATGAGCTTGTTCTGCTCGTGTCTGCCTCAAAGGCTCCTCAGCCTCACACACACAGTAGCCAGGAGCAGTTCCAGAGCCTTTCCTGACAGTTGTTTGGCAGTGTGGACTTAGCTGGACATCAATTAGGCTCCTGCTTCTCTGTTTGCAAACACAATGACCCCTTTCCGAGACAAACAGCAGAGATTTCTTTAAATCATCATTAAATGCTGCTTAGCCATAAGTAAAGCCTTAGTTCTCGAGCAGTGTCCCACAAATCATCTCTAATTTAAAAAACAATTAAGGCACAAAGATGCCTAGCAAATAAAACTATGTCAGAAGTCCTAGCATAGTATATTCAGGAGAACCAAAACCCTAAGACCTGCCTGTCACACAAAATGAAATATTAAAATATTATACTTCTGATTGTTTTTTCTCTACACCAGCATGAAAATGTACTGACTTGCTTCTGAAGGACACTATACTGTCAATTCACTAGGAATTATTAGTTCAAACAATCCTAACAAGTCCTTTTCCCCTGGAGTGGCTGCATGTCAAAGCCCCAGACGTAGCAAGAGGGTGAGGGATAAAAAGATGGGGAAAGGAACATCACATGCAGGTATCTGCCCTTTAAGCTATGAGACCAAAATTCCCAGGTGCTTTGTGTACATGTCTATATAATTTCACACAGACAGAAATGGCCCTGGAGTGGAATGCAGGACGTGTCTGCACCTGCACCAGTCAAGCTGCACAATGATTTAGCACATAAAGTGATATATGAGATAGAGTTGAAATCAAAGAATAAAGTCTGAGTATCAGAAAAAATATCAACAAAGTCATGGCAAATATTTTCTCTTACTCCTTTTCAAGGTAAAGGCAGCAGACAGAAGCTTGGTTACCCACCAGTTAGACACTAGGCTAGGATTTGGCCTGGGGTCCTGGATTCCTGAGGGGAAAGGACCAAAATTCTAGTAGCCACTGAATTTTTTGAAGAAAGCCAGGCTGGATGGGACTGGACCAACCTGGTCTACTGGAAAATGTCCCATGGCAGAGGGCTGGAATGAGCTGGGCTTTAATGGTCCCAAATAATTCTAGAATTCTATGATAATTCTATCAAGATGCATGTCATTCAAACAGTAATCAGCACCACCCTGTATAATGCTGAGATGTGACGGCCTGGAGAATATTTACTCAATAATATATTGCCTGGTAAAGTACTATGGGTCCTTTCCACAGCATTTTAGACAGTTGCTCACTTGCATTTATCAAAACACATTCTCATGAACCATTAATAAAACCATGGGAGAAGGCAAAGTTTTCATGCTAAAATACTTAAACATCCAGCACCAACTTTGGGGTGAGCCACAACAAAGACTAAAACTCTCTCAAAGTCTGAGGGTCAGGAGGGAGCAATCAACAAGAAAAGCAAGATTTAGGATGAGCAGAGACATGCTAACAAACTAAAGCAGGGTGGGAAGCTGATGGGAAGATTTTGGACACGCTGCCCCACATCTGACAACGACTATGAGCATATTTCAGAAACCAACTTAAATATCTGTGAGCATTAATTCCCAATAGCAGTTTGATGGAGGACATGAAAGGGCAGGTACAGAGCAGGAAGTGTGTTATTCCTCCCTGCTGACAGTGTTTAGTTCCAGCTCCCTGAGAACAAGCTTCAAACACACACCACACTGCAAGGCCACTGTTTTATCTGCTGGGATGGGTGAGCATGACAGACAGATAAATAATGGGAAAATAAAAGGGCCTGAAACACATTTTGGGGCTGCAAAAGGAGAATGATGTATTGAGGAGAACTAATGAGGAACTGCTGGAGGTTTATGAAGGCTAAAGTGGAGTAAACGTAGGGAAATTCCGTGACCTCGGTGGGCACATCCCGGGGTCTGGGTGATGGAAACCAGACCCTCCAGGGCCTCTGGAACTGCAGCTCTGCCTGCCCAGGCCCAGCTGAACAAAGCACAAAGGAACAAAACTGAGCAAGAGCTCCTGGGAGCTCTGAACTAACCCCAAAGAGAAACAGGGAAAAAGGAAAGGGATGGGAGTTAATCATGAGAGCAAATGGGGGTCTGTGAGACCTCAGAGCTGGGAACTGGAAATACAAGGAAGAGGGGAAAATGGGATAAACATACAGAAAATCTGTAACTAATCCTCTACCCACTAAACACTTGCATTTGTTTTGATTACCCAAGTTACTTCCTTCACCCAAGACATGAAACAGAAAGAAAAATTTTAAAAGTTGAGATAACAGTGAGTCAACAGCACTCACAGATTGATGAATTCCCAAAGAAAAGAGTGATCAACCACCTATTTTCTACAAAAACTCCTTGCAGCAGGACAATACGAGCTCTCAGCTAAGGACAGTACCTTTTTCAGCCAAGGGGATCAAGAATCCACCAGTGCCCTCAGGACATGGAATGAATAAAGACAAACCTAAACAAGACTACTGAGCTGCAAAACAAACCCAAAGGCAAACAAAATTCAAATGTTCTACTTTCCTTAACAAAAAAACCAGAATGTAAGATGGTATCACGAGGGTTACATGTCTCAGGCAACATCTAGGAACAGGACC
The DNA here is from genome assembly GCA_037013685.1 of Acridotheres tristis. NCBI lineage: Eukaryota > Metazoa > Chordata > Aves > Passeriformes > Sturnidae > Acridotheres > Acridotheres tristis. The sequence continues at coordinate 3,414,738 of CM072897.1, read as the reverse complement.
AAGATCCTGAGCCCAGTGAAGGCACCACCAGGATTCTGAGTCTGATGTAAGCAGGATTTCCCTCTGGTCTTTAGTGCACAGTGAGGAAGTCTGGCTGAAGCCAGAACAAGAAAAGGAAAAGCACAGACAGGACACTGAGTGAGGCAGAGCAAGGGTTACAGCAGCAGGAATTCCCAATTACCTGAGTGCTTATCCCAGGGCTCTACTGAGATTGATGCAATCTCATATTGCACTTGCTTGGCACATGAATGTTTAGTGGGAATTTGGAAGAGGAGGGATTGCTAGCTGGTGGAAAGGAACTGGGAGGCCGTGGTGGCTAGGGTGGGGCCTGGGAGATGGCAGTGATGAGTATGCCCAATAGCACAGTTCAGCACTGCCTGGGTTGTGCAGCCCAGCATTTACTCCCTAGCAACCAAAAGGCAAGGGAAAAACTCTCCCACTGCACTGGACCACAGCTCCCTATGGCTTCCTAAAGCCAACAGCCTGACTCCACTGCCCTGCAGAGGCACAAGTGGCAGAAATTTGCAGTGCTGTGAGATCCCTTTCTTTCCCAAACACCAAATCAACTCGACAGCGTTTCTTTAAGAGACATTTTAACCTCCAGTATGTTCATTTTAATGTATTAAGCTGTGTTTGGGTTTGGTCTGAAGGACAGTCCCAGCAAGGCTTTTGCTAAAGCCAGGCACTGCTGCTCTAATGAATTGTTTTAAGCAGCAGGTATTTCTATTTATTCTGGCATCAAATAAAAACCCGCCCTGGAATATACAGAAACATTCAACATGAACCACTATGGAAAATGTTTTTAATGTGAGAATTCCTTTTCCACTCAGAGCAAACTAGCTAGTCTTTTCCCTTTCCTTGGGGATGAATTCTCTGTTGTGACACTGACAGGGCACTGGAATCAATATGGCACAGGGAGGAAGATTTAAATGAATGGCACAGGCAGGATGACCAGAATTGTCTCCTGCTGTGTCAGCCAGAAGTGGCAAATGGCCAAGGAAAAGGTAAAAATGTGCAGTCCCTTATCCAGGTGTTTTACATGGAACAAGAAAGACTACTTGGAGACACAGACCACAGATCTTCTTTTGCCAAACCTGGGCATATTTTGAAACACTTTACTGGGATAAACAGCCAGGAGATGGGAATGTTTTTCTCCAAACACTGATTCACTTGTGGAAAGAGTCTGGAAAACTATGTTCCTCAATCACCTCCACTCTGTGCTTGGTTTTCTCCAGGCAGCTATTCCTTCAGCTCAGCCTGCCCCTCTGCAGTACACACACTTACTCTGCTTTCTTTTCCCTGACATCAAGCCACAGAGGAGCACATGTGACTGCAGCAGAGGTAAAGTCATTTTTAACCAGGGCAATTTAAGGATATTTAAGACACAGTCTCATTTTCCATTTCCCAATTCCACACTGCCCCCAATTTTATTATTAGCTGAATACAAGGAAGCTTCATCTTGGATCTGGGGTAACATGTACACTGAGGAATGAAGGCCAAGCTTTGCCTTGAAATATGCAGGATCATTCCTAACTAGCCGTAAAGCTGCTTATTTGGCACTGGCAGTGGAAATATTGAACGAAAGGGGCATTCTCAATCTGCTTATGTCACAGAAAGGTTGGATTCTGACAGTGTGCAAGGCTCCAAGCTGCAGCCTGATATTAATAGCAAGACATTAAACTCGCAATTTGGCTGGCTGGGAGGCAGCTCTGTTGGAACACAGATTTTTCTGCAGGAAACGGCAGCTCTGCTTGGAGTCACAGCACGAGGGATGAGCCTGAAGCAGACTCGGGAATTCTGACTGGTGTGTGAGGAGGCTGTGTCACACAAAGAGAACCTTCCTGCTCAAACTGAGGAGTGTATCCCACAGCAGAGGCTGTTGGAACATGATTGTTCCACACAGGAATACTGTTTTCCTTCTGCCCACCTCCTATGGAATCCATCCATTCCCAGACCTAACTTACCCAACCAAGTGGGGCTATGAGCATTAACAAACTATTCCTTCCACAAACATGGTTCTGTTCCCTGGTGAAGACAGTGGGGAATCACCCCACCAAGACATACCTACACATTTTCCTCATTTTTGAGCTTATTTCTGCCATTATGTAACCCTCCACACTACCCTGGCAGCTGGGCTAAGAAAATTTGAACCAAGTCCCCAGAGCAACTGGTTTCAGTGAGGGGCCCCTGCCAGAATACAAATACAAACCTCCTGCTGCTGTTTTCTCGCTGTGTCTGTATGGCAGGCAAAGATTCCAGACAGGTTTTTCAAGATGGATCTTTCAGAGCACAAATGAACACCTCTTATGAGCCATTTAAACTTCATAATCCCACTTCCCAACAACAGCTGGGCCTCAGGGCTTCCGCCACGGTTAAGTTTTGCTTCCTTATTTCTCACAATGTAAAGAAAATCAAGGCACTGTCACTGAAAATAACATTACCTGCAGCACTCTGAGTCCTCTTATTTCAGGATATAATCCAACAGATTCCTTAGAGTCTCTTGAACATGAATAAGCAACATTAGATTCTGGAGTTGTACTGCATCTCACCCCCAAGAACCCCACACTCTTTACAGGAGACCTCCCTAAGCCATGCAATCTCCTGCAGCTTTGCACTCAAAATCCTCATTTCACAGAGGTAGACAGAAGCATTCAGAATGCAAGTGACTTGCCAAATGTCACACAATGAGTCAGTGCCAGAGCTGGGAATAGAAATCAGGAGTCTAAGAGTCCAGATTCTCTGCCTTATATAGAGCAGCAGCCTCAGTCTCCTGGTTTAGGAGCGGCTGCTCGCTGCATTTACAGCATGGCAGCATCGGCATTGCAAGGGCCAACCTCAGCCATAAGCAGGTGTAAAAGCACACATGCATCTGCTGAGACCATGTCCTTCATCTCTTCAAGTGTAAAGCAAGAAATGAAAGCAAGCTGCTGATGTAGAGAACTTTGGGGAGTGCAACAACCTCAGCATAACCATTGACACCAAACGCAATGTCACTCGCTGGACTCCTTGATTCCACAGACAGTCCTGCTGATGTGGAGAGGAATATCTGGGAGCTGGGGTGAGAAACAGGAACCTGGCAACAGCAGAAATGGTTGAAACACCCAGATAAACCTTCCTAAGCCAGTATGGAAGATCAATGGGCACCTGCCTGTCTCAGTTGTTGCACTCATATTAAACCCAAGTCAAAGCCATGCTACACTGCTGCTTGTATCACCCAGCTATGTGCACATGGCATGGAAGTCTGGGTATCAAAAACCTATTTATCTACAACTGACACCTGCTTTTCCCAATCCTGACAAAGGAGGAAAACCAGAGAATCTTTTGCAGGGTTAAAATTTAATACTACCAGCACTAATCACTTTCTCAAACCAGCTGCGTGTCACGAAAGAACATTCATTAATTTATTCTTCCTCATTCATTAATTTATTCTTCTGCCATGAAAAAATGCAAATGGCACAACAAGGCCAAATGGGGCACAGAAAATGCTTAAGTGAAGATATAAGTGCTTTGCTGCCACATAATCACACTGTCAGGAAGGTAGGAAAAGCAGGATTTGAACAGAGCAAAGAGGCCAGACTGGTTTTGTCCCAGGAATATTCACCTTCTAAATATCTTGGAAAACTATGCTGGAAAGAGTAAGAAGTGAGTTTAATCTTCATTGCTGTGATCTTCTACTTTCTCCACTGCAGCCACAGCCTGCAGCAAGTTGCAGCACAAGAAATAACTTGGGTATTGTAAGAACAGAAAAGAAGTCATAAAAATATTTCCTTAGTCATGCTGTCTCTGGTAATATAATTCCCTGAATAGAGACCTTCAACAATACTCTCTTTAAGTATGGAAAGAGCTCTGACTTTAGTCAGCATGTGTCTTCCATCAGCTTCTCTTTTTTTTTTTTTTTTTAAACTTCTTTATTGTATCTTACCACAGCCACCTCCAGGTGCAGGCACACGGTGTAAAAACCTTCCTGAGTGGAAGTGTGTTTTCCATTGGACACAGAATAAACACATTGTGAGGGATTCCAAATGGAAAAAGCTTGGAGACAGTCCTTGCTCATGTGTGTATCCTCCATCTCTGTATTTCCTCCTTTCACCTGATCCCCACACCAGGGAGAGAAGGAGCTGCATTCCAAGATGAGCCTTCCACAGGGCTCCTGCTGAAGGCACTTCCCTCCCTGCTCTGCATCACCCACTGTCCATAACCCCTGCAAGTGTCTTCCTGACACTGGAGTGTAAACACAGCTGAAAATTAGGATCCAACCCAAGTTTACACAGAATGGAGGATAAGGGGCCACTTGACTTTGAGGCAAGCCTAAAAAAATTCATGTCATCATCACAGAGAAGATGTTGAGCTGTGCCTCCAAATACTGGGGATTAAAAAAAGAAAAAAAATGAAACCAGGAGAACACAGTGAAGGTTACTGCTACCTCAGTGAAATAAATAAACAAAGTATTTAATGTGGGGGATATAAGGACCCTGTGTATGCAGGCTTTGGATACAAGTAAAGGCAGTTAGGAAGTAGGAGGAGCAGGAGGCTGAAAAGAAGATTTAACTTGGCTTTCCTACAATGAGGTATTCTTCTCCAGTGTCTGAGTGCCAGCTTCATCTGGGAATGTCACACAGCTTCTTACAATGGGAAATACATCCTTAGTTAGCAAATTCTTGTTTGAGGTGAGAGAGAACTGAAAGGAACATTATACAGACACATCAAGAAGCAGTTTCTTCTGCATCCACTCCAAAGAAGCAGAAATACTTCAGAATAATTCCTGAACCCACAGACCTCCAGGGCTTAGAAGGGGTTAAAATTTAATAGCTTATTTATAGCTCATACCCTGCTCAGCTAATCCATATTTGCATCACAGAGATATACCCAGCACAGCAAAACCAACATCACAGCAAACCAAAGAATGAAAGATTGCCCAGAACACTCCTCTTAGCACAGGGGTGGCTATCAAAATACCCTCCCCTGTTTCTTGGACTTACCCACAGTGTCACAAGGCTCGTCTTTGTGCACGCAGAAATCTGTCCTAGAAAGAAAAACAGAACAGAAGTGAAATGTATCCTGTGCCTCCAGACTGGGAAGAAGTAGTGGTGCATGACTCACACATCATGGGTGTTGAGGTCTGGGGATTTTGAAAGGCTGCTGTGCAGTCTACACGATGACAACACAGATAGCAGCCCTGATTGCTACTGAGATTACAGGCAATTATGTTAATCAGCCCCATATACCACAGTCCAATTTAACAGAATTAAGATCCAGCACATAAAGGAGCCCTGCCTCAGCCTGTGATGTCACACTTATTCCACAACTGGATTAAAACTGAAGCTTCTTCCACAAGAGAATTGTAACAAAAAGGAGCAGAGACCCTGAGATGCACCCTAAAAGACACTGGGAGTAGGAGATTTGTAGGGCACAGCCCGAAGGCACAGAACTAATAATATGTACCCAGAAATTCTTCACTAGAATAGAAAAGAACATGAAAGAAGCAGGACTAAACAGAGAAAGACAGATGTTGAAATGGAAGAAGAAAGAGAATTTTCCTGGTAATGGGTAGATTTGCTTCAGCCAAACTTATTCCAGTCAGATTTGCCATGTTAGGCTTTGAATCCAACACAAGAGACTCCATTTGGTTCCCCACATCTCATCAAGGCAGGAGAAGATACTACAGATGCCAGTGGCACCCACAAATCAACGAGGGATCCATGGAGCTGTATTAAACAGAAACAGAATAAAAGCCTTGAAGCTTACCATCAAAGCACTGACACTTCATGTGAGAAGATTTTGTACATGAGATTCTTCATGACAGAAAAACAAGTGTGTGGGGAGAAAAGTGTTTTATAACTAAATTAATAGCTGGAATACATTTCAAGAAGAACTTAGACCTAAACTTTCAGGAGCTGTCTTCACCAGGGCTGCTTTGCAGTGCAATCCACAATGAAGAGGTGCTGCAGAGAAACAGCACATGTGCTAAAACATTTCAGAAGTTCCTTAACCCAAGGGAAGCTGAGGAACTGTAGTCTCTATCACCATGGCTTTCCTCACCCTGGGAGGAGGCAAGAGAATCCTGTTAGTACATTTGGAATGTGCCATTAGAAATGCCTGAGTCCCCTTGGGATTTGGAGTTTAAGAGTTTGGGAGGAGGAAGATCAAAAATACTTAGAGAAAGATAAATACTTAAGAGAAATATAAAAACAGGTAAATATTAAAAGTGCTTTTTCCTTGAAGAAAGTTATGAAATGAGGGTTTATAGGAAAAGAGATTCAAGGCCCAGGACTGTGGCTGATGATTCTAGACCCTCCACACCAAACTCCTTTGAAAGCCACAAATCAAGCTGTCAAGGGCTTGGAAGGAGAGCACAAACAGCCATTACCAGCTCTTGTTCAGCACACATTGAAAACCAACCACGCTTCAGTGCAGAAAAACCATAATAACCATCAAAGTGTTAAAAAAATCAGACAGGAACCAAACAAAAATCGGAAGCTACGACCACACAGCAGCCCCAGCTTCCATTTTTCACTGCAGCCTGTGTCTGGACACCTTGGCATTCCAGCCTTCCCAAGGAAGACTGATGACAGTCTCCTGACAGAGCTGGCACCAGCACGCCTGCTCGACTTCCCAGAGCCAACTTGACAGAGGTTTATTTAAGGACTTATTATGTTATATAAACTGCTAAATCAAACAGATGCTTTTCTTGTGACAACAGATAGCTGAACTATTAGTGGATGGCAGGAGGCCACAGCTAGAAAAGCCTCTCTGCCTCTCTCTCCAGAGCCTGCCCAGCCCTGTAAATAATGCACTGAATTTCTGCTCCTCACGCTGTCCCACACCAAAAGGTGTCTGGCACTTTCTGGCAGCTCCACAGAGGAATTACCACCATGTTATTAAATAAGGGTCTGTAAATGATCCAGCACAACTTGCAGACTCTCCTACAGAGGTAGAACAACCCTTGTGTGTGAGTGTTGTGATGCTGTTTGATGAGGGAAGGTCTTGAAGAACATCAGCAGCAGAACTGAACATCACTGGCAATTCAAGTATAAAACCTGCTCAGCCCATCCTTAAAACTGTCACAAACACAAGACCAAGAGACTCCATCTTCTATTCAAATACATGTACAAAAAAGCCAGGATTTAAACCATCTAGACCATTGCAAATATTTTATCCCAAAACTCTGCCTGAACAGAAAAGCACAACCAGACTTTTAGTCACAAACCAGGTTGGTGTGTTTCAGCCTTCTTCCAAAGGCAAGGACACACCTCATCACAAAGCCCACTGCTGAAACTCCTACATTCCTTCCCTGGCAGTCAGAGGGAAAACTCAGCATGGAAAGGTGTTAAAAACGTAAGAATGATCTGTCTCACTTGTGCCTCAGTCACACCAGTGATTTAAATGGCCCCATCCTGGCACCTGACATTGATCTGCTTTTAAAAAGGTTTCAATCACAGGTGTCTCTCGGGCACATTTTTGAGCTCAGCTGCACGGGTAATTTTGAAGAGAGTTTGACATGACTGATACTATAATGATACTTAACAATGCAGGAAAGACATTTTAATATTTACAGCATGTGCAAAGGTCTCTTATCACAGAGACATAGTTCTGTTAGCAGAATTTTTTACAGAGCTGTATTGAAATAAAACTCTTACTCCAGGAGCTGCAGTTCAAATCCAGCATCTGAACTTACCACACAAAGTCTTGGATAATACATTGAAATCACAGCTCTAGCTGTGAACCAGTTTTACTCTTCACTTTTAGCCATTGACTGAATCAAGCAGGACACAAGTTCTCACCCTGTGACCTGTGAAATTCTCAGTCATTATCATGTGTGGCACCCAGCAGAGGTTTCCATTAGCATTTTTCTCAAAAAAATGACAAATCAGTTGTTTTGCTCAATAAAAACAGCCAGACGAGCTCAGAACTGCTCCTACAGTCACTCTTCCATCTGGCTCCCACCAACTGGAAAAAAATACCTAACTGTGCTAAGCTAAACTCTGCAATTCAAGTCCTTCCTGTGAGAAAGAAGGACAGTAGTTGAACTGTGCAACAGGAATAAGAAGCATTCTGTTAAGTGGCCATTCCCAGCATCCTTCAAATGACATCTTTTGACCAGTCTAACCCTGCAGGGTCATAAAGCTAAAGGACAGAGGAAACTGGTACAGTCCAAAACCTGCCAAAATAAACTTTCCATATCCATAGGTACATTCAGCAGTACTATGTGCCCAGTTTCCTCCATGCACAGTGAATTCCTCCATTTGACCATTTAATGGGAAGGCAAAGAGCTGGAGAAATGTGGAAGGGAGGATCAGGCTGCAAATGGAACAACTACACCACTGTGTCAGGAAAAAACAAGTCTTTGCTTCAAGACAGCTGTGACTCCTGTTCCTTCAGTGTTGGGACATTCTTTGCTCTGCTACCACATCACCTATAGTCCAACAGTTTGGGTCAAACACCTCCAGCCAGGAGCTGGGATAACATCAGTGTGCCTGAAAATTTCCCAGGGAATGCAAAAGACAAAGGGATCGAGAGAGAATGTGTTTCAAATAAGACATGCTTCTAAAATCACTAAGATACAGATTCTGCAGACAGAAGTTATTCTGGTCAGCTGCCTGTTAAAATATGAAGTACACTCCCCAAAGATGCCAGAGACCTGAATTTCTGCAAGTTCAAAACCAGAATCTGAATGAGAAAAATCTGATGATACAGAGACCACAACACTATATTCAGACCTTCAGGGCAGATTATTGCCACCAGCTCCCTTATTTACTGAGCTGGACAATGCATCTTATTTCACAGGCACAGCTTGTTTCTTACCTGGAATTCAGGTGGACACCATTAAAATCTCACAAGAGGGATATTTGCCACCTAAGCAATCTACTTTTGCATACAAATAAGGGCATGGGAAACATCACTTAGAGGTGAAGTTTCAAAAGGCAAGCGTGCCTTGGTGTTTCAAATGAACCCAGCCAGACTGGAACCAGAGGGATTTCTTCAGAGCTTGACCCCAAAGAATCTGTTTCTAGTCCTTAAAGCAGCTGCAGCTGCTGAAAATTCAGCTTCTGCTTTTTCTGGCGCAATTGCTTGTGCTGGACATGCTGTTGCTCCCACATCCTCTACCACTGGTCCATCTGTACAGTCTGGGGAGGGTCCAGGGACACACACACACACATTTCCAAAGCCAAGAGGAGAAAAATTCATTTCCCTGACACAGGAATGGGGCTGCTGGCTCAGAAGTCTTCCAAACAATGCAGCATCCTCCATGTGGCAGAAGCAGGATGGGTTAAGGATGACAGGACACAGCAAGAAGGAAGGAAAGACTCCAAGTACCATTGCTGGCCTCTCCAGCAGCAAAAATGCTGCTCCTGTGCACAGCCATGTGCTCCTTGGCCAGAACCTTCTCACCAAAGCTGAATCTGGTTTCTAACCCAACCAAACCTGTACTTTCCCAGCTATTCCCACTGCAAAACCCTGTGAATCCATTGAACAATTCCTCCTACAAATTCTTTCTACAGTTCTTCCTCAGAAGCCTGACTCCAACTCATTTAGCCTGACATTATGCATTCAGTTTTGAGAGCTGCAGAGACGAAATGCTCTGCTCATTCCCCCCACCCCGTGCTCAGAGCCCATCAGAAGAGATTCTCTCTGCCTCACTTGCCATGCAGGACAACTGGATACCCAGATGAGTGTAACAAAAATGTTAGTTATTTATTTAGGCCCTGATCCAGTGGAGCACATGCTTAACTATAACCAGGATGTGACTTCAAAGCAACTATTCCCCCTGTCTAAACTGTTAAGTATCTGCACAAGTGCCTGGTGGACTGCAGTGAATACAGAGGAGGGAGCAGGGCTTGGGAGAGCTGCACACACGTCTGTGGAGGACATTTCTCAGGAACTTTGCTGGCCTCATGCCCTGCTCACCAGCTCTTTCACTGAACACTCACCAGAATCCCAAGGATAGTTTGCAGAGGGGCTGTTAACACAAATCTAACACAAGAGATTATTACAATCAGGATGGCAGTTTATGCAAAAATATGTATTTCTACTTATATTGTTGGCAGAGAAAATAAGTGAAAGAGGTGAGTAATATTGAACTGCAATACAGATATTTCCTGTCTCAAAAAGAAGGGGGTAGGAAGTAGTGTTTTTCTAGGACAATGAGAACCCACATTACACCATAATTTTGTGCTCACTTCAATTATTCAGAGGTTGCTTCTGTAAAAATGAATACTTCTTCTACATCTTAAAGGATGCAAAAAACATAAAACACCATGAATTTGCTACTCAAAATTTGTGGTAACTGTGGGGAGCATGGGACTTGCATTGTGTTGTGAGGTTGAGCTCAGGTAGTTAGAGGAAAAAAGACTTTTGTCCCTACAACACCCTTCTTGCTTTATCTGGTGTGTTTGACACATCAGTAAGTTCAGAACTCCAGGGTGCAAAGAATTTTCATCAAATATTTCTACAAAGATCATTTCACATCTGAAATAAATGCAGGAGTTTTCAAATACACAAACCAATCAAGAATGACACCCCTTCTCTGTCTCAGTTGTGACAGAGGGGAATTGTTAAAGTGGTTATTTCCTCAGGCAAAGAGAGAGAAAATTAATTTAGTTTATGGTATTTCTCTCCCTCTTTCATTAGGAGATAACTCCCTCCCCATGACACACTGTCTGCTCCTCTCAGACTGCTCAGCTGATTCATCTCTAATTGCACACAGAGCACCTGAGCTCAGCTGTGTTCTCAGTTCCACACCTTCTTTCTCCTAGGAAGGAGGGCTCCCAAACCTCCCCTATTTTTTCCACTCCTACCAGCTGGTGTGAGAAAAAAGCAACCCCTGTGCTAGAGCCACATCCTGATGCTGACAGTGACACAGAACAGTGACCACGACTGTGACACTTTGGTTCAAGAGGAGAGATGCTTTTGTACAACCTTGTTAGGAATGGACAAAAATAAGACAAGACAAGATCACTTTCATCTGAGGTATCTAAGCAGCAAATGTATCATCTTTTTCTTAGATTTCTGCTTGACCAGATAACCCCACCACTGACCATGGGCATTACTGGTTGAAGTAAATTGATAAACCAGACCTTCCCATACATACCTGGTGACAAAAACAGCAGCATCCACAGGAGGGGTGTCATCCCTGGCACCAGGAACCTGGTTGTTACCAAGGTATTTTGCCCCACCATATTCTTCATTTTGCCACTGACAGAAGCTCTCCAGAGATCTCTCTCCATGATGCCCAATGGACAATTTTGCCTTTGGGGAAAAAAAAAATATATATATATACAAAAGGAGAAATATCAGTCTGTAGATAAAGCATCAGACCTCTCTGTAACAGTTAACCCCAGACAGCTTTACCAGGAAGGATAAAGAAAAGGATTCTGGTTCCTTTCACTCCCACAGCCCCTGTACTTCCCCCACCTTTAACACTGCCTGGTGAAGTGGAACAGGTAACTCCTCACAGTTTGTGATCCTGAGGCCACACAAGCCCCACATCCCCTCCCACCCTGTGGGACACTACAAAGCAGTTCCAGGAGCAGGGGAGAAAGGGGCTGGAACTCACAGGGCGATTGTGAAGCAGGACTAGTTTGGTCACTCGAATGTTGACTTTAATGCCCAGGCTTTGATGCTGGAACATGTTGTACACCTGTCAAAAAACAAAGAAAACATCCAGAGCTTATTAGCAGAAGTACCAAAACCTAGTAATAGTTGAATAAATTAATTGTGACTAAAGTTAGACATTTTTCCTTTTAAAAATTGACAGCAAAAACTCCCCCAAATGGATTGTGCTACTACACTTAATAAAATAAAGAATTTTTAAGAGTTACTGTGAAAAGGAGGAAAGTATTCCAAAGGAACTCTAAAGATAAAGTCTCAGGAACACGGACATACATTATGAAGCATCCAACTAACATGGATCTTCAGCATTTAAATATCAGAGATATCTGAATGCAAGATGAAATAATGGTGTGTTTTAGACTTCAGGAAATAGAATGGAAAAGCAATTTCCCTCTGTTATTTTCATATCTTATATAAGAGAATAGTAATAAGGCAGCACATAATGACACAAGCCTCAGGAAATACAAAAATAGCACCGGAAACTACCTTACTACTTTCTCCAGATTTTGCATTCCAGCTCAGATACTTCACCTCATTTTTATAGGTTAGACTATAAGATCTTGATTGATCCCAGAATTTTATTCCACCCATTTCTCTGTGTACAAATGTTTTAACTAGGCAGTATCAAAAAAGGTGAGGGAAGGGTTTATTTTAAAAAGGTGTAAAATGCCATATAAAAGGCCTTGGGTGAATATTGTATCCCCTATTTAGTAAAAAAAACAACAAAATCAAGACCAGTGAAAAGAGACTCCTGACAAATGGGAGGCAGGTTTGGCCCCAGGTAAGCAATATTCCTTCCTCACAGCTCGTTTGGCTACGAGCATCACCCAGGCTCTTGTCACTTCCCACAGCAAACCTGAGACACAAGCACACCTTGCACATCACGTTTTCAACGCTTGGTATTTTTCCTGTTTGTGCAAAGACTCAGGAATGTGCTCAGTGGAAGAGCACTCTGAAGCTCTCCAGTGTTTGGGGTTGGATTTAGCACACACGTAAATGTTTCCTACAATTTAGGCACAGATTTCAAGACTGAGCTACTCAGTGTTTGACCCAGTGACCTTCAGCTGAGCACAATGAGCCATTTCTCTTCCCTGGGGCTGCTGTACAAGTGCACACAAGGGCTGGCACTATTTGCTTAGCCTGGGGATGTGTTGGTAGAGCAGTTCAGGCTTCTCACTACAGACCTGGGGGAGATAAACTTGACATTTGCAGAGAAGGGCTCTGACAGATGACCCCTGTGTAAGTGGAGACCTGGACATTCAGCTGGGAGGGTCAATGGGGCACCAGGCTGAGGGGCTCAACCCCTGCTGCACCACTACAGAGGCTGACAAACATTTCCCTGGGATGGATGGATGGATGGATGGATGGATGGATGGATGGATGGATGGATGGATGGATGGATGGATGGATGTCTTTGGTTTCCCAGCTCTGCACTAGCTCTGGCCATCCCATGAAGTTCCCACTCATGAAACGAGAATAAATCCAGCAAACAGGTCCTCATCACTGAGCCTGCTGGGTGCTGGTGCTTGGCTTCCCATCAGAGCAGTCAAGCTGCCTTAGACTCAGCACAGACATATCCAAACACCACCAACTTCCAAAGGCTGTTTTCCCTGGCAAAACTTCCCCATTGTCACCAGCTGCTGGAGAGTTCAGGACGTCAACCTGAAAGCTGCCAGCCCTTCCTCCTTTTCTCTTGTGCTCTCTGTCCTAAGGATAACTCTGACTGCACTTTTATTCCCATTCACCAGCGATCTCAGAAGAGCTCAAGCAGCAGCAATTGGGTACTAAACCAAAAAAAACTCACTGAGAGTGCAAGAGGCTCAACTTTGCTTGTTTACTCAAGTTTTGTTTGCTTATTTTCTTAAATGAAGCCCAAAGGAGCCCCAGACTGATGACAGTTCGTGTTGCCTAGAAGGAACATTAACCTTTCCCTCTGAGGGAGATCACCTGTTACAGGCAACACGCACTTGACTTGGAGAAAATTTAATTTGCCAATTAAAATCACTGGTATATAGAGAAAAACAGATCTATTAAAACAACACCTTCCCCTCACCTCATCTTTACTCCTGCATTCCTGACTCCTCCCTCCTCACCCAGAGCCATGCAGGTGGATGGGGAATGGGGACTGTGCTCAGCCTGGAGCAGCTCTCTCTGCTCCTCTCTCCCACTTTCATCTTGTTGCAGTATGGATCCTCTCCATGGGCTGCAGTGCCCATCAGGAGAACCTGCTCCAGCACAGGCTCCTCTCCCCAGGTCACAGTGCTGGGAACAGCCACTTGCCCCACTATGGTCTCCCCACAGGCTGGAGGGCAACCTCTGCTCCAGCACCTGCAGCTCCTCATCCTCCTGCTCTGACCTGGGCACTCATGGAATTTTTTCCCCCACTTTTTTCCACTATTCAGCTTTTTTCCACTCTTTTGAAGGTGCTTTCATAGAGGCACCCCCAGCTCTCCTGACAGGCTCTGGAGGGATGGGACCATGCCTGGCACAGGGCAGCTCTGGGTCTCGGCCCCACTGCCAGCTGCACCCACACACTGTCCTTTTAGAGGGAAACTTCTCTCAGATCATGGGCTTTAAGGGTAGAGGCAATCCCATGGTCAAGGCAAACAGACCTTTAAATGACTTGATAAAAAAAATATGAGCCTGGCACAGCTCAGGTTGCTCCTAGCTGGAGTTAAACCAGGCTGTGCCAGGCTATACCCAAAGGAAGGATCAGCACAGAATCCATCTGAATTTAAAATAAAATAATTCAAACACATAGGTCTTTCCTGCTAAGAATGGAATTCCATCATGGCAGCAACAACCTTCTGCCTTTCTCACCCAGCCAACAAGAAAACCAAACCCCAGAGGCTCAGTGTGTCCAAGCTGTTCAACACCACATCCAAGTGTCCACCAGCAGCACGTGCCAAGTGAGGTGGCTGGGATAACTGGTACCAGGGGATGAGGAATGGGATTTCCCACTGCAGATGTTCTCAAGATTTCCTGCTGCACGGACAGAGACTGACTCACAGACACCTCCCTGCCCACTCCCAACACCATGGGCCACCCTTCCTCAAGCCTGCAATTGCATCACACCCTTCAGGCTGCTGTGACTACTTCCAACAGGGGAAAAGTAAAAATATTTGGGTGGTTTAGAACCTTTTAATGAAATAAGGCAGCTGGGGACAGAAGTGTCAGCTGCATGAAACTCTGCCATGGAACCAAATGCAAAGGTTACTTGTTTAGGACATCACCACAAGTGGCAGAAAGCAGCTTGGATGGAAAAGAAATGGAGGTTCTGGATTACTGGGATGAAAGGAAGAGATGGGAAAAGTGGTCAATGTGGCTGAAGTGTTGTGGGTGCCCTGCTGCAGGTGAACTTCTACTTCTGTACTGACTTCTCTGTGAGGAGTCAGCAAAAGTAGAGTGAGCTCTGGAAACAGGAGATATGGTAAAGAACCATAGAGAGAAAAAATGGAAGAAGTGCAGTAGAACAGCAAGAAGAATAAAGCCTGTCTCTGGCATCTCCCCCTTCATCTGCATTTCTCTGACAGAGCTTTACTAATGCCCTAAAGAAAACAGGAAAGCTTGAAGGCTGGACCATCCTCCTCTGTTTGCATTCCTGCTGCCTTTCTTTCTCCTCACAGCCCTGACATGGAAGGGGCAGAAGAAATGCAGTTTTGGCATAAGCTGTGCAGGCCTGCCCCAGCACGCACAAAGCAAACACAGACATAAGGAACTGGGCTGAGAGAGGAACTAAACTACATCATTTTAATTTTTTTTTAATTCTCAAGAGCTTCCTCTGCAGGTGGACAGTGGGAGGGAGACGTGTGTGTTTCAGATGTTTTGGACTTCAGAACAGCAACCCTGAGGGTAAATTGACTTTTTCTTTCCCCCTTTTTTCTGCCCTAAGCACTGCACTCAATCAGGAGCCTTCCCATTGCCTTGGCTGCTGGATGAGGTTTGGACAGCAGAAGCCTTAGTCAGGTTACTGAGGTTGTCTTTCTCTTGTTTTGAAAAGTGCTATAGGATTTCTAACACCCACCTAAAGCCAAGCTTTCAAATTACTCCTTTTAACATTATGAAAAAGAACATATTCATAGCTCTTTATAAGATACAGTTGACATAACTCCTTCTCCTGGGGCTGCTGGAGCAAAAAGAGAAATCTGTAGACAGTGATGAAACCCTCAGATCCTTTTCCCTTATGTCCCTGTTCCCATCATGAAACTTCCAGACCCGGGTAAGGGAGCTGATTATCAGTGGCAGCTCTGGAGCCTTTATGTGCCAGCCCCCAAGAGCACAGACATATAAATCCATCAATGCAAGCATGATAAAAATGATTTTATCTGCTTTTTTAACATAAAAAAACCCCTCACAGGGGAAATCCAAAATGAAAAACAATCTGTGGAGCGTAACATCAGGTTTCAGAGAGTAAAAACAGTATCATTCCTAAAGAACAACATAAGAATTTTCCCTCTTAATGACATCCAAAAGATCACTAACTTCAAGTTCCTGCTTGCTGCTGCAAAGGGCTTCCACAGTAATCGCATGGCTTAGCAACAGCTGCAGCAGAACTGACACACACGGCACAAACTCTCCCTCCAAAGGCAAGCTCCAAACCAAGCCATGGTTGTAATTTATTGCAAAACCCCAAAAAATATACTTAGGGGACAAAAAAAAAAAAAATAAACCAACCCAACTCGGTTTTTTTAGGTTTTCAAACCCATAGAAAGCAGCTGTTAAATGACTACGTTGTGGTCTTGGAAATTCAGAAATTCAGACGTCTCTGTCTCGAAATGCTCAGAGGGTCAGTCTGGGTGGGACTTGGTTTGCAAAGTCAGCTCTGCACTCTGCAAGGAGCCAACATCCACAACTCACTGTACAGGGCCTGGCTGAAACAGTCACTCCTCATCCTCAGCAACACAATAACCATGGACAGGACTTTCCAAAAGGTCTCATCCTCATTTGTCACCATTTGAACCAGTTATCTCCAGAACCATTTGAATCAATTCTCTTCAGAAAGCTGAAAACCTAAACCATGAAAACCAGACACAGCAGAGACCAGTGCAGCTCCTAAAATTTCTTTTTTCCTTTACTGGTCACTTCTTTCAGATTAAAAGTAACCACAAGAGAAAACAAAAGCATAAAACTCCTGCAAGAACAGAACATCCATCCTAAGGCCTCCACATGGATGAAATGAACTGAGAAATCAGTTGCCAGATGCAGACTAACAGAATAGGTGAGCAAAATAAGTATGTTTTTAAGCTTGATTTACCACAAGGCCCTTGGGTTTGGAATTCAGAGAAAGTTCTAAACATGAACAGGAGATGCTCTCAAGCCAAAGGTGAGACAACAACTGGAATGCAAACACTTCAACAAAGCTCAGTAACAAGGGAGTTTAATTTAGAGATCAGCACCTATATTTAAGTAGAAGGTTTTGCAATTCCACAGCTCTGCTGGTATTTCTCCCTGTCCATGTTCTTCCATTCCTCATACCCAGTCCCACTGCCTTGCTAAGGCTGCAGCTGTGCATGGTGGCATTTGGCAACAACTTTATCACCTGTTTGGAAAATCATGCTGAATCAAACACCTTGCCAGAAAACAAGAAAAGATTTCTTTTTAGCAGTGGTGACTTTAAAAAAGCCAGCTCAAACCCCTGGAGCCATACTTGTTCCTACTCATACATTACAGAGCACCTTAGAGGGAAATTCTTTCACAGTCTTGGAAAAATCTGTCTTATAATTTCAAGTAGTAGTTCAGTAAATGGACAAACCTGCACCTCTACAGTGACATTCACAAAAAACAAGTACTTTTAATGTGAATCTATTCTCTCTTCAGGGGGATGGAACTACAGCATAACATTAAAAACACAGCATTTGCTACATGAAGTGCTACCTGTTATTTCTGGGTTCCAAAATGAGTTTGCTGTGCTTTTTAGCTGTTATTCTAAAAGAGGGTGGTGGGTTTTTCTCTCTAAGATTCTCATTTACCAAGGGAGCAATAAACTCATATTTTGTAATGCTGACTTTTTTACCCTTCAGAAATTCTTGTAACATAAATAGATATTAAATACTTTAAGGCAGATCACTTTATTTAAAATGTCTATAAATATAAAAATGCATTAATAAGACCTCTTAATGCTTGTTTTGTGGTTTAACAGTAAACGTAATGGCTTACAGAGAGGAGTTAAGTTAATATACCCCTGACCAGTAATGTTCTATTTGCTTAAATGCAAGCATCCAAGCCAAAATTAACATTCTGGTTTCTTTTAGAGGCAGCCTGCCATCCTGCAGTATAGCTGAATAAGCACTGCCTAATATCATGGGGCAAATCCTATCCCCCAGCTAGCAGTCACCCAAGGCTGACAGGGAGGCAAGAAACAAAGATCCCAAGCAGTCAAGAGCTTGACTAAGGCCTCCCCAAACCACATGATTATCTCTCTGAAATACCTTTTTCTGAATTATCCTTCAGTTTCTTTTCCTGGGATGAAGGTCAGCTTTCATTACACAAATGTAACATTGAAATCTCCTTTGGTTTCCCTGAATTTCACCTGGTTTTATCACCACAGAATAAAGGATTTATGCAATGATGCCATCTATGTGTTTGTCTGTTATTTTTCCTCACTGTCTTTTGGTCTTGCCAGTCACTCTCCAGCAGAGCAACTCTCTGCTTCAGAGTCTCTCATTCAGAGACCTCAAAAATGTTCCTAAGAGCGTGGGAATGGAGGTGGCCAAGGGAGAGACTCTCCCATTGCCTCTCTGAAGGCTGAGAAGCTGAAACATGAATTTAAATCCTATCAGACATCAGAAAAAAACTTGCACCAATGAGCCCCCAGGAGCAATGACTTAACAGTGGGAAGCATTTCAGCTGGACCTTGCACCTGAGGAGATGTCACATGAATGTGTTCCTCATCCAAGAGTCCTCTTCCATGTGCTCTCTCTGGTGTCTAATAAAGGGGTGAGCTCACACTACAGCATCAGAACCGAGCTTAAAAGCCCATCAGCATAATCCACTGGAAACTAACCTTCAGTATTTGTTTAATACATGGGTTTAGAGAACCCAGCCCATCTATGAGCACCTCCCCACACAGATTTATTCACACCTGGCAAGCTGATGTTGCTGAGATGTTCTGCAGTACCTCAGCCTGGGCAGACAACAGGATTCAAAGACCCACAGCCATCTTTTATTTAAGACTTGGTCCATTAGTGTGTTCATCCCTAACAATCTTCACAGGCTGAAAAAGCTGCACAACACAGAGATCCCCAATATCCACAATGAAATCATTGACCTATTGGCATGAGGATCATCAAAAATAACTGCAGAGACACAGTGGAGCCCCACCAAGTGCCAACTGTCAGAGCACACTGGGAGGCAAAATAAAAGGTAGAGGAAGGGACACAGAAAAGCAGCTCATTAATGGAAAAGACCAATCAAACTCCCTATTCAATCAGCCTCCAGGAGGGCTCCCTCACACCAATGCCTGATGAAGGAACACAAGAACTCTTAAAAAGCTGTTGTTCCATAGCTGGTTTATGCTGAGCTTCCATCTCTTCATCACTGGGAAGCATGACCAGGCAATTACTGTTCAGGACTGTTATTTTTTTCCCAAGCCAATTTGCTGTTCATAAACACCAAGAGAGACACAGTGAGGAGAATGAGCTGTTCTTGGATATTACAATAGCATGGGCAAAGGAATATGAGCTTCCTCCAAGACTTTCTTGTATAAATGCCTCTACAAGGACCCCTGCAGCCTCTAAGCAGAGTTTTCCATGTCTACATCCAATTTAGCCATTACCTCCTTATTGGCCCTGCCAACAACCGAGTGAGCATTCCCTGTGGGAGGCTTTGTGTTCCCTTATCAGCTGAGACAGAAGGCCCCACTGCAGGGACAGCTCACAAATTAACACCCACACTTCCCTGTAATTTCCAAAAGTTCCCCTCACTCCCAAAAGATATCCTTGGGATTTCTAGAATGATTTTCAAGCCCAATTCCATCAACTATACATAGGTATGATCAGCACCACTTCATGCAGCCCTAGAGGTCCTGGGGTGAAAAGAGTGGGATCAGCCAGCAGTTTGGTGGTAAGTTTGCCACATTTTCTGCATCAAGGGAAGCAGCCATTTTCATTGTATAAAAATCAGAGATAAAAAAAATAATTTTGGACTTAAAGCCAGGTGTTCTGCTGGAAATCAGTATGACTGCTGGTTTTAACTGCCTATAACAATGACCCATACCTCTTGTGAAACAGAGAATCACAGGAATGATTCCAATGTGCCATAGGAATCTGTAGGAACCCAAAAACCATGTCAGACCAGACCATGTGTCCACTGTGGATTATCCTCCTCCAAGATAAACTGCAGCAGGACCAAAAGTCTGGTAGAAAACACCACTCCTGAACCACTACTTCCTAAGTGAAAACTTGCATTTTCAGTTTTTAAAAATGGGGTTTTTATTGTGGCAAATACCAAGAATAACACAAATGGAGAAGAGGCACATAATACAGTAAAACCAAAATTCCTTTTCTTGTACCTGAAGGTCAAAACAGTTCTCGATTTCTGCTGTCAAGTCAGCTTTATCCTACACTGGATACATCCTGCTTACTCTCACTTCCTATTTTGAGAGTAAAATGCCTACTTACCATATTCATAACTGTGAGGATGAACCTTTGGGCAGCCTCTGCTCCGTGGTACTGCACCATGTCAGCATCTGCCACCACCAGGGTCTCCACGGTGTACTCGCTGGTGAGGCGAATCGCGTTCCTCCTCTCGCGCCACTCGCTCGGGGACTTCGCTTTCTTCTGTCTCTTCTTTTCTGAAAAGCCAAAATGCCTTTTAAGGCTGGCAGATCATAATAAAACATTCCCACCCTTTTCAACAAATATTCTTGTGTGTATTCAGGTTGTAGCAACCTTTTAAATGAAAGTGTCCTTGGCTGGTTAAAGAAGCCACCAAGAGACTCCACTGCAGGTACATCTGGGTGCAGAGAGCAGCAGATGATGTGGAAAGAGGGAAGAGGATGGGAAAAAACATAAGTTCAAGCAAAGGAAAAAATTAACTAATTCAAATCAAAATGTTGCAGATAAACCTCTCTTCCTCCCAACTAAAGGGCTGATGCATTAATAATTTGTCTTCTTCTAAGCTGAAAGGTGAATTGTGTTTCACAGGCAGATGTGCAAAGCAGCTGAGGCACGACCAAAGCAGAAATTAAGTTCAGATATGAATTCAAACTTGCTCACTTCACTGCAGCCACAAAATTGTGTTCATGTTTTCAATTGTAAAAATAAAGAAGCAAATGAATTAACTAAAACAAATTTATTCTTGCAATAAGAAACAAACTTCTAAGATTCACTGAAATTATCTCTGCCTACTGTTCAGCCTGATATACTATGGATGCAATACTGACACTGCTATTACTACTGATTTTTTCCTGTGGAAAAGGAAAAAAGTCCTGAAACAGCACAAACAAAACATTCAGTTCAAGACTGACAGGAGACAGACCCTGATGGATGATCAGACAAATCCCTCTTATGTCACACAACACGTGCTGACCATTCCCCAGAGCAGAGAATCACTTTTTCATTTTCTCTAGATTTAACCTGAGACCCTCTCTGAGCAAAGCAGCAGCCAGAGCTGAGCTGGTGTTCACTGATCCTGATTTTCCACAGGCTGTTCACCAGCTCCCTGACATAATTCAGCCTGAATTTCCCTTCTTTCCCAGATCATCAGTTTTCCCTGACTGACCCTCCTGCATTCAGGGTGACAAACTCCACCAGCTGCAAGACCCCCAAAGCCCACCTGAAATGGACTCCCTGCCTTCACCCATTCATGCCTTTTCTGCCTTGTCAATGTGCACATCTCCACACGTCCATCCCATCTCCTCATTCCCAGTTTTCTTGCAGTCATCCAGTACAACTCTGCACGTGCTTTTCTGCCCAAGGCATCAACTGTCAACACTTGGTACATATTTTAAACTGAGAAAACAACCATGAAATTTGATTTGATTTTTTTTTTAAGAGAGTTTGGAAATATCCCCCTGGGTTGAAAGAGACAGACAGGAGTCTATGGACAAGAAAAAAAAAAGAAAATGTGGGGTGATCATAAATAATGGAAGCTACATGCCAACAGAAAAGATGAAAATAACCAAGTTTCAAGGCCTGTCTTCACATGGGCTGCAGGACAGCTACAGAAAAAGTGCACAATCATGGCAAAGCTGCCCCAGAGCAGAGGATTTCTATAACAAAAATAAAATTTAAAGGATTGACTATATAAGAAAGGAGAGCTGAATGCACTTCGATTTGCCAACTATGAGATGGAGATATCTCCAAACTCCTATGGAACAGTTCACATATTTGTGTGTTATCTTATTCCTTTAATTCCATTCATTTCCCATCCCTCCCTCTGCACAGCAGCACATCTTTAGCTACAGGTCCACAACATTATAATTTAAATACCAAGGAGAAATCAAACAAAAAAGAAAAGCAGGTGAATTATTTTAGTAAAAACACTGACAATTTGGATCTTACTGCTATCAATCAGAACCTTCCTGAAAACAGCAGCATTTCCCCATCAAATTCTTATTTTGGCAATCCCCTAATAAATGTTTCCAGGTGGTATAAACCTGTAGAGAAGTTGTTCTTATGGGGGGGCTAAGCCGAGGTTCAACTAAGTCTCAGCCTGGCATTGAATGAGCTGTGTATAAAAGTTTAAGTGGAAGGAAACAACTGGAGTTCTCTGGGTTTTCACTTAAAAATCTCTTTTTTGGTGGAAAAGAAGATGTTTGTGTCAAGAGGAGGAACCCACTCTGCTGGACTGGAGCTTGCACTCCGGGGAGGTCATGCCATGGTCATTTGCCAGTGTGGTCCCTCCTCCAGAGGCAGATGAAGGAATTGGCACCTCTTTGCAGCTGAACAAAACTCTGCAAGGTGTGACTTTTGGAGAGCAGCAGCCTAAAGGAACTCCTGGCAAAGGGCTGGGCAGTCTTGGTTCACACACAGCCTCTGGCCCCCTCTCCTCCTGTGGACTGGCTGCTTTCCACCAAAGGCTTGGGATTAGAGGATGTGTGTGGAAAACCAGCACCCCACAGGCTGCCTGGAAATGCAGCCAGAGTGACCTGACAGGGAGAATCCAGGCCCTTGCTCTTACCCTCACCTTCACACTGTCCAACTGTAAATTTACCTGCCCTTAAAACAGGCAACAAGATTTGAGGGAGCCCACAAAGAGCTCAGGATGTCACTGCTGAACCCTCCAGAACAGGCACAGCAACACTAGCTACTTAAAAAAAAGGAGAGGTTTTTTCAAATTTGTAGCTCCTCCATAGAGTAAATTATTTTATCCTTTCTTTCCACTTTCACAGGGCTCTTTGCATCCTCCTGCCTACCACAAATGCAAATAATTTTCCAGAATAATCAAGCACATAGAGAAAACAACACAGTTGCATGGATGAACCATAACAAAGAGAAATTAAATGCCCAGGTCCTGTATCACAGATGTCTGAGGAAGATCCAAAACCAACAGGAAAAATCCTCATTAAGTGCATTTGCAGCTCATACCTGAAAGTGAGACAGTTTTATGGAGGTATCCAAAAAATAAAAATGCCTCATCTCTAGAGCCTCACTTCAGAAACAAGCCAGCACAGAGAAGTCTCATTCCTGCCCTGCAAGATTTATGGACCATGAGTAGAGAATCCCTCCATGAGTACATGAAACCTCAAACTAAAATAAACATCAGCCATTAAAACAAGGATTAAATGCTTGGTGGATTCTTTATTTGAACAAACTGATGTTACAAATTTTGTGGTGCAGATGTTAAGTGTTAGTGTGAAGGCACAAGAAGCCATAAACCATGGGCAGGAACTGTCAGAGGAGTTTACATTGCAGGGAGCACACAGCACATGATTTTAGGAGTCAGGTGTTCCCTGCTTAAGAGGTCAGAGAATTTCATATGAAATATGAGCTGAAACAGTCAATCTACAGCACAGCACATACATGCTGCAGGTGACTGGGCACAGGGGACATTACTCTTTGGCCAGCCACTCTGACAGTGTGTTATACAGTCTATTGGGCCAAAAAATCCACAAAATTCAGGACTGTGAGGTGAAGGGAGAAGGATGGAACACCCCCAGATCCTCAGCAAGAAATAGCTGTGACACTGCACAAGTTCATTAGGTGACCTTCATTTACCCTCCCCTGGCTCATCACCTTCACAGCCATGGTCACACCACACCCTGCAGTCTTTGCAGTCTCCCCCACAAGGGGCAGAACCAGAGGCCCCACTGTGATCAGAAGCACAACGAGGCTCTTCTGAGGCCTCTGCAGAAAACTCCTGATGTTCAGTGCTTTTTATGGCAACTCAACAGATGTGCAATTCCAGAGCAACCGCCCCAAATGACCTTTTCCTATTACACACCAAAAGCACTGTCTAGCACTGTCTGGCTTTTGGCAGATTCTTGCTGTAAGTGCAGAGTCCTTTCCTGTTCCTCCTACCTCCCTTCCAACTGTATTTCCCAGACTCATCTAAAAGCAACCTCTTCTTCTCCAGTCTTCCACTATTTTTTCCTGCCTAATCTTTCCCTTTGTAATTTTAGCCACCTCATTCTTGTTAAACCCACTGACAGTTTCTGGATGCCGTTCAACAAAAGCCACAAATAAAAGTTAAACTGCAGAATCCTTTCTGCAAGGTCAGATTTCTCTTTAGAAGCTCTTTTCTATTGCTGCCTTAAAAATCCTCTCCAGCTCTTCCTCAGGAGCCCTTTGCTCCTTTCCCTCCTCCCACAACCTCTTTAACATCTCCACATACCCTCGATGGAGGGCAAGCTCTGCTTCACCATGTCCTGTTATTTCAGCAGCATAAAAAGGAAGAGAAGGTATCCAAGTGGGGCAAACAGCTAAAATTAATTCTCCCTAAGCCCAGGAGTTTCCAGAGAACCTATGACTGGTACTCACATTAGGCAGGTTTTATTAGCTTCACCTAAAAGTAAAAATCATCACCTCTCTAAAGCAAAACAGAAAGAAAAGGGAGATCCTGCACACAAACCAAGCCTAGAAATTAAAGAAAGGAAGTCCTCGAGGTGCATTCTTACTACTCAACCTAAAATCCTCTGTCACTGCTGAATAATCAGAGGGACAGGATGCCACAAAATGTCCCTGGTACCAGCAGCAGGATAAAAGCACCTCCCAAAAGGTGATTAATCCCAGACATGGAAACATGGAGCCCCTTTGCCTCTGCCAGGATGCAGCACAAGAATTATCTCTGTGCCTTGGCCTGTTATATCTCCACCAAAACCTTGGAATTTCAGATTTACCACAGCCAACTGATGCCAGTGGGTTGCCTGAAGTTTAGGAATTACAAATGGTTGCTCATTGAAAGAATAGCTGATTATAGGCTAAGAGCTGACCTTTCATTTTTAATGCCCTGTCCTACAAAACTGCACCTTCAATTTCTCTCTGACTGGAATGGCAGACAAAATCAGGCATCAACTGCTAGGAAACATTACTGCAGAGTAGAATGATCCATTATTCCCTAATTCACCTTCCAGAAATGGTTTTGTTTTGCCTTGGGGTTTTTTTGTTTATTTTTTTTCTCCCAAACAGCCACTTTCATACCAAATCACAAGTTCATGACTATTTCTCTGGCACAGCAGCAAACAAGAACTTGAGACAGAAGTCATGAACTTCGAGCTGCATCTCAGAACACCACTGAGATTTTACTGCAAGGATTATTATCCAAGTTAGTCTGTGGCTTGGACACATCAGTTAAAACCTTATTCTTCTGCAAAACAAACTCAGGCATCAACTCATCAGGACTTTGTTTTAATGGCAGGTCTGTGAGACAGGACAGGGTAAGCACTGTGATCTCTGCTCAGTGGTTCAAGTTGTCACCAGGACTCAAAGATTCCCACCTCCTGGATTATGTACACCCATCTCCCATGGACAGGACACTTTCCTGGTGGCACAAACAAGGATTCATGGCAGGTAAATAAAACAATTTAGTGCTACAGGAGCAGGCACAGTGGGCATGGCTTGAGCTATTGACAGTGATAACATGGAAGAAGCAAAGACACCTAAAAGATGAGCAATCTACCTTAGTCCAGGAACCATCTCTCTGCTTTTCTAGCCAGAATGATCATGGAATATCCATGAATGTCCCAAGACAAGGACAGTAGACACTGATGACTGAGCTCATCACCACCTGCCAGGTTGGATTCCACTGGGTTCCAATGGAAACCAGCACTCAGCTTTAGCAGGAACCAAGCAAAGGAGCAGCACAGCTGGTCTGGAAGGGGAAGAAATCCATCCACTACATGTATTTACACTTCGTTTTTGTGTCTCTTTTTCACCTTGACAGCAGAGGAAGAAGAACCTGGAGTCCCTCACACTCCTCATGATCCACACTGAGGGAATAATCCAGAAGAGACCTGCAGTAAAGCCTCACTTGCCACATATGATGGAAAAGGACACTTCTGAACCTCAGACTGCTGCAGGAGGCTGCTGTTTATCAGCCATGAGGAAACAATCACAGGCTTGCAGGAAAAACCCAGACTCCCCTTTTGGAAAAGAAGGGACCTGGAAAAACCAAGGGATTTATCCACAGAAGTGAGACACACTCCCATGGGCAAAGTGCTGAGTTCCTGATACAGGGAATCCTTCAGTGCTTGCAAACACTTAATCACATTACATCTTTTGTGGAGCCCATTGTTGAAATCCTGCTTTAATTCTCCAACAGCTGCTTCCTAATATGGACTAATACAGGTTGCATTACATCTCTCTATTTTTAGTGCACATGTTTTTGGCCATAACAACTGCTCTTTCAGGCCAAGTCAAACCTGCAGAGAAAACACAGCTAAGAGACAATGATTAAAGATGGGGAAATGCAATGTAGCAGTAACATGTGTTTAAGATTTATACCTGTTCAGGGAAAGCCTTCCCTACATTTGATACCTGCACACCAGCACTCACTTAAATTATTACCAGCTTTGATAAATTGTTAAAACAGGTTGCAAAGTAACTATGCAGAGAGGCAACACGTTGTTATTTTGTGAATTAAAATATTGACCTTCCTGTTATTTCACTGTATGTGCAGCACATTTGCATTAAAGGAAAACTGGTTCATTTAAACTGACAAAAAGGTTTAAAGCAAACCCACATTTAAGGGTAATTTATGAGGTCTATATCATAAACATGAAATAACAACCTTCCCTCCAAAGACAAGCTGCTCTCTCTCATGCTCCTGGACTGTATTTTCATCAAATCCTTCCTATGTAAAAAGACTTTAATACATCACTGGAGACTTTTGGAGAAGTTGTAACAGAACTTACTTTTCCCAAAGAAACAGAAAGTTTTATTACATGGTTAGAGGAAATTCCTATGCTTTCACAACATGGTTTGATTGCCTTGAACATTGATATTTTCTCAATATCAAGAAAACCTGAAAATTTTTCCCATCCACAGACTGATGGCAAAGAAAACATGCAAAGTATGTGTCCAAATCTCAGCAAACAGTTAAACTACTGTTGTTCCATGATAGTTAAAAAAATATTTAATTTACTGCAGCTGAGGTTGTGGTGGATATTGTCACATGGAAACAGCTTTGTTGTATGTCACAAGGTCACAGAGACAGGACAATGAAAGAAACTCAGGGTTTGGGCACTGCAAAAATCATGTATGATGCCTTAAAAGAGATCCTTCTCTCCTGCCTGGCTCTTCTGCAGGGAAACTCTTACTTGCATGTACTAAAACCTGCAAACAAAACTCCCTTTGACTCCATTCTCTCCATAGCAAAAATACTTCTCCAGGACCTTTGACAAGAAAATTGTCAGAGTTTGTCTTTAAAACGAGAGCAGGGTGTGACAGGAGGTTTGTGCAGATGCTGCCCAGTGTCCAGAGATGAGAAGAGTTTCACATCACTGGTGTGAAGCTATTTCCCATGTTCCTCACGACTCCCTGCTCCAGAGCAAGTGAAACCCAACCTTCCCTTCCTTCCCCCTCGTTGCATGTGCACCTGGAAACCTTTTAATAGGTTTTCTGTTTGCCTCACAGGGGCTCATGTTCATGCCTGAGCAGAAATGTGCATTGTGACTTGAACTCTCTCTCTCTTGCTGGATGACAGGTGATAAAAATAAAACATATTCACGTATCATATGACTAACAATAGCACCTGGCCCATGGTGATAGGATCCCTCCTTTGCTGCTGGAGCACTTTGGAATTTAAACAAAGGAATTAAAACATCAGCCTTAGGATTTTTTTTAACCCATTAGTAGACACTTTCAGGTTCAAATCTCAAGGATCCAGTCATGCAAAACCTTAAGTACTTTCCCATTCTTGACTACAGCCAGATTAATCCTCTTATACAAATTATTCCAGGAGAAATTTGGCTCCCACAAAGTTCTCCTGCAGACCTAAAAATAATTTTGAGTGCTGCAGGACATGTAACACCACTCAGGCTAAAGGAGTTGTTTTAGAAATTTTAACCACCCCTTATCAAACCAGCCTGATGGCATTACCTGGCCCCAAGCCACTTTCCCTCTCCCAAGGCTGGGGTCTGCAGGGAGAGCACCACATTTCTGGGGGGCACACAAGGGCAATGCCCTTGGAAAGCTGTGCTCTCTGTCTCCTCAGCAGCACTTCATAATTAAGTTCATTTTGCTTTCTTAAAGTGCTTTTCTGCTCCTCTTCCAAATACTCACACATTACATCATCAAGCACCTTTGTTTTACAAATCATTATTATTAGTTCATATATCACAGGAAATTTGCCATTGAGCAATTTAGCTCTGTTTAAATTTTTATTTTATGATCAATAATTAGCATTAAAACTTCAGCTGATGTTTTGTACTTTGATTCCCAAATAACCCCAGATTATGCCAGCTACCTCTGAATTACAGAATTTCAAGAAGAAAACACGTATAGAGGTGGTTCTTGTGTATTCAGAAAATACAAGAACAGCAGTAAGGGACTGGAAAATGCCCAAGTATGGCAGTTCTGTGCCCTTGAAAAATACTCATTTTATACTGTATTTACACAGACTTGTCTTTTTCTGTCTATATCGTTCCACAATGCAGGGTCTGTATCTAAGATGTCTGGCATAGAAATATCCCCATGTATTTACAACCTCCAACCTTTCCTGCCAAGTTTTAGCCTGGGTGAGCCAAATTTTAAGCCACTGGAAAACAACCTCTAGTACAAATCTGACCAGTCCACGTTGGTGAGTATCACTGAAAAGAGACCTTTTCCCAGGAGAAACTCTGGAAGCACACCCCTAGATGGTCACTTCCACCCAGTTTTATTAGAAATTGACCTTTTGTGTGTCAGACAGGATTAATTTTTTCGTTTCTAAACTTCTTCTGCACAAAAGTTAATCCAAAGCAGACAGGAGGCAATTAGGTCGTTAATGTGCTGAGCCTCTTAACAGCCATGAGTTACATTTATCTCCCTCAATAATGACAAACATCCAGAGGTCTGCCTTTAAGTGGGAAAGCCCATGAGCAATTGCATTATTTTAGCAAAGGGCTACTGCCAAGCAGCACTGCAGGGGCTTGGCTCCTTTCTTAGCAGAAGGAAGCAGCACCCAAGGATTGGGAATTCTGTTCCCAGCTGTAGCAGTGGGTCCCCAGAAGCCTTCAGGAAGCAGGAGGTGCCACTGGAAATACACTTCTCTCAGTGTCTTCTTTTAGTATCCTCATGCTCACTCAGATCCTCTTTCCCTTTGTCATCCAATGTAATTATTACCCAGTGTCTCCCCAGTTTCCTTCCTTT
The DNA here is from genome assembly GCA_037013685.1 of Acridotheres tristis. Taxonomy (NCBI): domain Eukaryota; kingdom Metazoa; phylum Chordata; class Aves; order Passeriformes; family Sturnidae; genus Acridotheres; species Acridotheres tristis. Next base: position 3,385,399 of record CM072897.1, on the reverse strand, counting down.
AGTCCCTCTTCTCCAGGAGGGAATTCCAGCTCTGCCAAGGACAGGGAGCATCCTGCCCCTAGAAAAGAGGTCAAAAGGTTCAGTGGCCAAAGGGTGAGGCTGATTTCCTGGACTGATTCGGGTTCAGTTCAGATTTTAACTAATGGCTGTCTCATTTTACAGTGTAAGAATTCTGAAATGCATTTTCTGTGACCACAGGGCTGCAGCACCTATGGAACTTGGCTGGGAAATCAGAGCGGTGCTGAATTCTGATGTTTTCTCTGAAAAGAGACATAAGGGATCTGTAACTGTAACCAGATCCAAGATTTCATTCTCAGAGAATCAGAAAGAAGATTGGCTTAGTCTGAACCCCTGAGAATGATAAACCTGCTGAACTATTAAGAGCTCAGCTCCACACAGGAGAAAAGAAAGGTCCTGGCTGCAGGATTTACCAGCAGCACTGCCAGGGAGGACACAGCTTAGAAGCAGGCACAGGTTGTTTTGCTGATGCACAGGTCTGGTTAAACACAAAAACTGAGATACAAAGCCTTACAGCAAACTTCAGGTTCCTGGCTGCGTGTTCCAGTGAGCTCCTTCAGGGCTCTTCCACTGCTGCTCCCACAAGGAAGCTTTTTGTGCCTCCTGTTGCTGCCACATCCTTCCAGCAGCAGCAGCCCTTGTCCCTGAGCACTCAGCTCTTCCCACACCAATGATTCTCACTCCTGTACCCAGAAAACTCCCCAGCCCTGCTCCCCATTTTGCCCCTTTGGCAGCCCAGCAGCAGAACCCACTGCTCCATTTATGCAATCCATCCAGGAGAAGGCAGGAGAGCAATGAAAGGAACAGAAAATACAGGGACACTGCAACCTAATGAATAACCCCTGTGCAACACACCCAGAGAGAATTCCAGAAAGGATAAAATTAAATTGCTCCAAAAAAGCCAAAAAGTAGTTTATGCCAGCTGGCAATTTGACTGTGTGGCTTTGAAAGTGGGAGAAGACAGGATATGATCAATGGACAGAGTTGGACATTTTCTCCAGAAAAATGATAGCAAATTATAATACATAATACAACAGCTGTTTTATCAGATAGAGCTTAAGTTTGATGAGTCAAACACCAGATAGAAAAAGCAAAATCAAGCTCCTAGTTAAAAAAAGCACCTTGATGAACTACATCTGGTAGTTCCAAATGCACACAAGCCCTTACAAAAGCAATTAAAAACCATAAAATAATACAAAGTCTGCTCAGTTGACCCTGATATGGATCATGTGCTAGCCATAAGTAAGAATGATGGCATGAGAAGCTGAAAAAGAAAGCAGATTGTTTTAAAAGACAAACTGCATCTCTTCCATCTCCAGATATCCCTTTATCCTATATGAGCTGGATCCCTGGAGTTGGACTCCACAGATGATACTTCTGATTAAATTTTATCAAAGTAGCTGAAGTGATGTTTTCCATACTCTGAAATGTGAGCATCACCATTCTATCCCTGCCTGCTCAGCACAACTCCAGTGGAAAGGTGAGATGGAAGAGCCCAAATCAACACTGACTTCAGTTAAAAAAAAACTGAACCTTTGCTAAAAACCCAGTGAATCCCTCCCTGAGCAGTGGTCACACTGCAAGGTTAGAGCAGAATTTATCATCTCACAAGTCCAATGTCACAGCACATGCCCTGACAACCTCATGTCTGTGATGTGACTCCTGCCTGAAGCAGCAACAGGATTCTCACACTTGCCATCCTTCCCCAGCTCCAGCTGCCCAACCAACCAGAATTACAAAATACAAACAGAACTCCCGTGGCTGCTCTCTGGAGCCACTCCAAGCTCACCTGCCACAACCTTGCAGGGCTCCTCAGGGCCGTGGGGCTTGCTGGGGGGGCCGGGTTTGGTGGAACGTCTCCTCCTGACGAAATGTTCCTTCCCACTGAACGAGGTCTCAGATGCATTCACAGGCTGGATCAGCAGCTGCTCTGATCCAAGCTGGATGTAGCCAATCTGTCCACAAAACAGAACAAAAAAACCCCATCAGTTTGGTATCCAAGACTTGTCTATCCAAGGCAGTGTGAAACCCAGGTCATTTCACTGCAATCATTTGCAGTGTGAGGAAATGATGTGATTACAGTTGTGGTCAGTCTGTGTAATACAGATTAAAGAATTTCATCTGCTTATTTATTTTTTATATCACTGAGCACTATTTAGAAACAATGCACAAAGGAAAGGTGGGGATTCCTGTCAATATTTTTCCTTTCACTTCTACCTCTCCCTTCAGACACAGCCCCACAAATGTGTGTTTTACGAGATGCTCAGCTCAGGTGAGGACAAATAAATCCTGTTAACAGAAATCCCTTCAGAATCACCTCTCCAACTGCCAGGATTGCCCTGCTATTGAATGACATTTACTATCTCAGAGCACAGAGGTGACACTGCCTGCATACAGGAGGCCCCTGTGTGTACCACCCTCACAGAGAAAACTGAGTTGCAACACTGAGTGATGCCAAGTGTGACTTGCACAGCCACATGTATTTTTTGGGACCAAACACCTCTTCCTGACTACACTGAGGGCCACATAGTCAACTCTGCTCTCCCTGCAAGCCTCAGGTTGGGCTTCAGAGGTGAAGTCAGGAATGGACTGTTGCACTGTCCCAGTTTCAGGATTTTCCACAATCCTTGGAATAAGTGACACTAGGAAGGCAAAGACCCTGCCTAAATAACTCCATAGGGTCCAGGTCAGAGCACTAAATCCCTGCCTTCCTTGCACCAAGTCCAGAATTTACACCAGGGCTGGCAAGAACACCTTTGGAAGCCAGCTTCTGCCCCGGGAGAGCCCTCCTCTGCTCACAACCCAGAGCTTTTAAGGGGTTTTTTATGCTTTTTCCACTCCTTTTCTGGCATGAAAATAAGAGAGTGAAAGCAAAGTTATCACCTTAAAACTTAACAAAGCCTCCAGGTTTAGTAATCAACACTGAGGTTGTAACACTTTGCACAAAGTGAGTATTTACAAGGAAGGGTTCTTACTTTTCATTGTAGTAATCCAGTGATTATTTATATTGCAATTAAAAGTCTCAAAACACAGCTCTGCCATGTATCTCCCCCTGGAGAGAAGTCTTGAGGTCTGATTTAACTTCTGTTAACAACAAAAGGGCTCACCTGGTCTGCCAGGATTGTGCACCTGAGAGGTAAAGGTGCTTCCAGAGAGCTCCAACACCCATCCTATACATAAAAAGAGAGGCCAGATTTTTCTGGTCCCCCCCTCCCCACGTTCTGTGCCAGCCAGGCAACTCTCCAAAGAAGTGCTCTGCACGTACATCCAAAAGCTGTATGTTCAACAGCTGACTGTACTAATATGATTTATAATATACATTACATACATACTGGATATTGTACATTTCCACACCTCCCTGCCAAATTCGGTCCTCACGTACACCCAGGAAATCCCTTTGGCCCAGTATTTCCAGCAAAAGGAATTTCTGCTAGCAGAAATGAGAGCTCTCCTCCTCTGACAGCCACACAAACTGAACAGCATTCAGGGAAACCAGGGTTTCTCAGAAAGGGTCACTGATTTATAAAAGAGTGCTTGGACAAAAACAGAACTGTAAAAGTTGGTGTCTCCACTGGCCATGGCTGCAAAGCACAGCAGAGACGATCAGTCCCCTGTCTCTGAGGAGCCAAGAGACACCTCTTTGGGGGTCTTCCAAAAGAGACCTTGTTCTTGGGGCAGGGGAATTGCTTAAGGATAAAATGCCTTGGCACTTCCCATATACAGAGAAAACCCAACATTATTCCTAGGCCCTATGGAATGCTCACCAGTTTACAAGAGCCACTCTGCCCTGGAGTGCCCAAAGGGCTGCCTTTTCACTTAAATCACAAGTTGGGCTTTGTCAGAATTGCTTCAGAGACAGCAAAAGCTCTGGTGACTTGTTCTTCCAGCCTCCTTTACGATGTTCTCCACTACTTCCCCTCCTTGTTCCAACATTCCAGCTGGGAGGTAGCCCCAGCCCCCTTTTTTAATATAGGTTTTAATTATTTAGAAGAAGGGCTGTAAATCTGGTGCCATGGTACTAAACGCCACACCAGAGCTCCTGACAGACTGCCAACCACGTCAGCTGGTGCCAAAAATATATAAGAAGAAGTCAGTTTCATCACCACCCCACATTATCCCAATTTTCTGGCATCAAGAGTGAAAATAATTTAAACCATTGGAAAATACTTATGTTTCACATTTGCTGTGGAATTGTGAAACCTATGGAGTGAAAGAGCCCTGAGTCTTCACCCTGGAATATGTTGGGAGGCATCTCAAGCTCAATCTGACAAGGCAAATAGAGTTTCAAGCAGGAAAGCTTTGCAGGATTGGGCCTGTAAAGTGTCTCTAGGAAGTTAAAAATTCCCCAGACTTGCCAGTTGGGTTCTAAAGAGTCCCCAAACCTGTTGGCCCAGAAAAGATCTTTTGGACCCTGTAACTTGAATAGTCTGGTCATTATCTTGCTTTTTCCATAAGAAATGCATCCTTCAAACCCTCCAGACCCTGCTCTGTGCTAATCCCAGCATGAGAGATCAGACATCAGCCCTGGACAAGGGCTCTGTGCTTTTCTTCTCTTGTCTGTACGAGTTCAGGGACTGCAGAAGGCTTTGGATTTTGAAGATAAGGAAGTAAAACAGAACCCTCAGAGCTGCTTTTCCCATATCTCTGGAAATCATTCCAATTGAGCGAAATGCTTTGGATCTGCCAATTCCTGTTTGCTTGGGGAGATGCATATCAAAACCTGGGATACTCCCTCCCATCCTTCTCTCTCTGTGGGAGCTCAGGATCTGGGATTGCTGAATGTTGAGAAAATCAACTGCTGCCCAACCCCACTGTCCTGGAGACACAGGAGTCATCAGGAGCCCAAAAATTCAGAGTGCAGGAGTTCACCATCGTCTGCATAAATGTTACCAATTTAATTTTGACCATGCAGACCACGCAGCTGACAGAACCCCATTGCTCTGCTAACAGAAAAGGCTGAATGATTTCAGCCTCCAAAGGCACGCAAACTGACAAGTTGATTAAAACAAACAATAATCCACACTTCCCACTACAGCCCCACTCAGCACTGCGCTTAACAGTGGCAAGATCTTTCACATTAAGGATATTTCATACCCTTATTTTAGAAGTCAGCTCAACAGTGCTCACCACCAAAACACTCCCATGTGCTCTTACCCGGGGTTTCACATACACAGGGTCACTCCAGCAACCTGCTCACTCTGTGATCTACTCTTGTATTACTCCTCTGCTACAAATCATCTCCCAGTGGAGCTTTTCTTGGGCTAAATGAGAGCCCAAGGGAAAGGAGGAAGGTGCTCACACTGTGTCACTGGAATGACAGTGGTAACACAGCCTTTGTATGACCCCATCCTGCCTCCTTTGCCTTCACTGCTCTCTGTGCCCTGGTAGTGCTGGTGGAGGCACTGAAGCGCCAGGGCTTGCTCAGAACAGGGATCCAAATTCTCAGTGCTCTCTGCACATGGTTCCCAACCTTCCCTCATGTTAATACTCTCCAACAGTTACACTGTTTTTCCAGCCCTTTTTATTTTCACAACATCTTTGAAGGAGATCTGTGAAATGCTGAATCTTTAACAGATTTTTCTCTTGCTGCTAAATGTTCATTAGTTACATACATACGAACATGTTGAAAAGAGAACAGATTTAAACATCTGACAAATTCCATCCCCTTCTCAATTTCTCAACTGTAACGCTGTAAATCGTTGTTTAACCATTTCCTCAAAGTTAAAAGGAAGTCAATGTTTAAAGCGAAGAACAAAACAACCCACAAATACAGTTTAATAAACTTCATGTGGGTTTTAGTCCCACCCTTATTAACCATGTTTCAGATTTGGTTGGTTATTATTTAAAAGTGCAATTTCAAGCAAATTGAAAAGAAGAGCTTTAAATTAAGCCTAGTTGCAGAGTCATTTCAGGTTTACACTCAGCTCTGAGAGCAGACCATACCTAGGAATATCTGTCCTGGCCCCCAACTCTGCTAAAGAAGGAAACCCCAACATGCTCTCCCTCTTGTCTACTGTGGAAGAGGAAAGAAGATCCCAGCACAAGGAAACCCAGCACAGTAATTTTAAGAGGTTTAACTTTTCAGCTCATGGCCCAGCTATGGATGAATGCCAAACAGCTCCTCTCCCAGACAGGAGAGTTCAGCAGAGCTGAAGGTTTCCTCAGGGGAAATTGTATCATGTTATAATCCCCACATGCCTGCTCTGCCCTGCTTCCCACAGCAGCAGAGGCTCCTGAGTCACCTGAAGGGCAGCACCACTCTGGTGCACACAGAAAACCCTTCACTGGCCAGGGATGGAGCTCAGTGAGCTGCAGCATCTGCTCTGAACCAGGCACCACCTCCCTCTGCAGTGAATGAAGGAAGGCAAATTCCTCCAGAGGGACAATTCACCGACCTAAGGTACCTATGGCACAGCATGAACCATCAGGGAAGTGCTCACCATATCACTCACTCACCCCTCACAACCAGACTGGCCTAAACCTGCCAGACTGTGGCCTCTTCTGCATCCTTGCTCCTCTCTTTTCCAAGGACAGAGCAGGTTTACTGTTTTACCAGGACTCCTTGGAGTTACTGCTCATTCCCTGGAGGCTGCAGTCCAACCCACTCAGTTCTCTCTGCCCTCACTGCCCTTCCAGACAGGACCCAAGCCAACACCTGGACATCCAGGTCCTGCAAGGCATTTACACCCAGCTGGAAATCAGTGGGACTTCAGAGACCTTAGAGGAAGAGGTCCAGATAGATGCTCCTATCATCTGTACATCTACACACTCACAAAGTTTATGGATGGTCCCAAGTGAACAGGACACACCAGAATGAAGAGCCACCACTCAGAAATATTTTAACAAACTGGAAGATTTGTTCACCAGGAGATGCAGGAAGTCAAATGTACACAAAGCTTGGAAGAAAAGGAACCCTTTTCTTCTCGGAGTAGATTGTATGAGACATTACTACAAAATATTTAGGTTTTCCCAACTTCCAGCATGCATTTCTTAAGGTGTAGTTTCAATTAGTCTATTCTACTCCACACAGAGAAAAAACTGTTCTCATCCCACGAGCCCTTGTAATGGGACCACCATCCATTTCCACCAATCCAGTCTGCACAAGGAAGTTCAAAGGAGACAAAACTGGGGTGTGAAAATGTTACGTGAACCAGCATGAACAGGAGGGAGGCACAAAGTCTTCACTTACCTCAACTGAAAAGGACAAGCTACTTTATTTAGAGACAAGCCAAAGAGCAATCCTGAACCCAAGATCAAAGATGCTGGATTTTAAAATGGAAGTTATTTACAATCAAACCTCTAAATGCATCCCAGCGATTTTTACCTTTTAGTTCCTGAACAGTTTTCAAGTTAATTTCTACGTATAATGTTTATTTTGACATGGACTCATGACCCTCTTAAAACTGTAACTGTTTTCAAAATGTAGGTATGAGAAATATGAAAAGCCTACACCCTCTGTAAGGTGCTGATGCTGCAGTTCAGCACTTCAGCATGTGACAGGGACCCAACTGTGGCCTTACAAAGCTGCAAATTCCCAAAAAATAAAGTTTCCTGTACTGGCTGCTGTCTTCTAGTGATGGTCCCAGAGGCTGCAGACATGCCTGTGAGTGGCCAGCACCAGGGAAGGACAGTGCAGCCCTGAGCTGTGGCCACAATCCAAGTGTTGGCACAGCTGCACTCCCCAGAGGACGGTGCTGCCAAAGGGAAGGCAGCAGCACTTTCCAGGAACACGGTGCCTCCTGCCTGGGCTGAATTCCCAGCTTGTCACAAGGAACAGGATGGCTGGAGCATCCTCACACGAGGTATTTCAGCTCTACTTCAATGATCAGACCTTGGGTACAGCAGTCCTTACCTCAGTGTGACCTCACACAGCCCCGAGAGCACTGCCACCCTTCCCAAAGCAGGAAGCTACAGCAGCATCTGTGAGCAGATCTTAAAAACCAGACCCCAACCTTCAGATGCCACACTGGGAATCTGATATCATCACCAGGAAGCAATTGCTCAGTCTGGCTGCAGCTCAATTTTCATGCCACTGTGTCAGGGATTTTGTTTTTACTAGAACTCCACTTGCCCTGATCATTTTATATCACTTTCGGTATGATTTATGGCATGGCTGAGAATATGATTACAACAAGGCCTGAGCCAGCTGAAGATCAAGACACAGCATTACTGCCCACTCTACTTCTTAGCAACTATGTTTTCTGAAGGAGATGTCCAGATCACCCAGTTAAGAGTCCAATGAGCATTCCCCTGCTGGAATTTTCAGGAAATCCCCCACTGCAGCCCTAGAACTGCTCAGAAGACAAATGCCAGGACAAACAGGCTGCAAGGTTTCCACTACCAAGGTCTTTCCTCTAGCCCAGCAGGTCTGGCCCATGTCCCACCTCTGAAGCTGCTGCTGAGGGCAAAGCCTTATTCTTTCTGCAGCAAACAGGGCTCAAGGAAGCAATGGGAAAATAATTTTTTTTTAAAAAGTAACGGTCTTAGTATTTTTAAATTGCCAGACAGAAGGCAAAACATTTTGGGCTTTAGAGTTTCCAGCTCTCAGTTCAACTCATGGCAGATTAAAGACTTCCTAGACAATTTGGGGCAAACTTTTGATTCTTCTGATCCCAGAAAACAACTTATCACTAAGTTGCACAGCTTTCACTACAGGTATGATGGTTTAGTGTGGCCACTGCAAAAGGCTGTGTGAACACTGGAAACAGCTTAAAATGTGAGATGTTTCATGTTTAAAGACAGACTTAAGAAACCAAAATGGTCCACTTAGCTAGAGAATAAGAAGGTTCATCTACATGATGGTATGGATTATTTCAATGAAACCATTTCAATAATTAATGAGGTTCATCTTAAGTTTGGTTTCATCCATCTTAAGTTCAGGCTCATCCTCAAGATATTGGAGTTTTGGGTTCTCTAGGTTTGAGCTCACAAGGGTGTTTTAACCTGAACTCGCTCAAATGTACCAAGCATCTGCTTTTAGCCCTTTCCCATTCCTAGTGATCATCTGAATGAAGAGGATGAATGGATGGATTCCTCTAACAGGGAAGGAGTATCCCAACATGCAGAAACACCTCTCTCAACACATCTGCCCACAGCACTCTCAGCACTCCCAGGACCAGGTGCACAGGCAAAGGCAAGCAGAGCTTTACCAACACTGTCACTAACACACAGGGCTTTGTCTCCAAGAGGTGGCACAAACCAGCAGCTTTGACACCGACCCCAGGCTGATCCAGCTCAGTCACGTCAATTTCGCCATTGTTTAGAATTGCTATGATCCAAACAGGTACTGCAATATTGCTGTTCATTTTTGCTGAGTAGTGAGCAAAGACTAACTAGTCTTGTCTCCTTTTCAGCTTTTCTGCTGGGAATTTTGCCAAGCTTTTTCACCCCCTCCTCCATTCCCTGATCTCAGGCAGTTAATACTGTGCCTACAACTACATTCCTCTTTTTTTAAAGGTTCCTCCTCTGCTTGTTTGTGCTTTCCAGCTTTGGAAGCCCAGTAAGATTAACAAAATACGCTTGCTGACAAAAGCATAGAGCTGTTAGTGATTTAAGGCTTGAACTAGAGATACTAGTTTTAAGCTTCCCTCAGTGGAACTCAGCTCAACTTCCAGTGCCACTCAGACCTCAGCATCTCTGTTTGTTGGGGGTTTTTAATCCTGAGGCACAGCGCCCTCAAATGGCTCCAGAACGAAGGCTGGAGCCCTGAGGGCAGAGCATGAACTGCTTTTCACTACGGTTTAAGGATAAATCTCCATCATCAGGTCTGTTCTGACAAGCACACTTCCCAGGACCATCTGCTGGGAATCACTGCCTAATGCCCCACTGACTTCCTGAAGTACTTTCAAGCTATGAATAATAATTGCGAACTATTCAGTGTCTTAAGCATCTCAGTCGCCACCACTGAGAAACTTTCTGTCCTACACAAGATCACCTGCTCCTACCAGGACGCTCAGAGGAGAGCCAGGCCCTGCAGAGCCACCTGGAACTACAGCCTGGGGCAGAGAAATCCTGACACTTGTGGTGGGAAAAGCACCCCTGAGTGGGATGTTCCTCAGAGCATCCTGGAGCACTGGCTGAACACAGCTCCCAGTGAACAGCCCAACACTGACGGCAGGGGCCTGGGAAGAGCCAGCTGCAGAGCTGCCACAGAGTCAAGCCAGGATGGCACCAAATCATCCCCAGCAGGACACAGCCACCTGCCCCATGGCTGGGAGACAGTGACACAAGATGTTTCCTCCACCAGGACGCTCCTCTACAGCACCCTCGGGCTTTGCTGCCCACCCACAACAGAACCACAGGGACTGAGGCCCCTCAGGGATGGCTGAGACAGCTCCACAGTGGAGAGCCAGGATGGGAGAACACCCACCACGGACAGCGGCCATGCTCGGTAGGGCCCGGGAGGTGAGGGGACAGGAGGGTCACCTCACTGAGAGCAGGTGAAGCGCAGGCATCGGGCTGATAGTACCAGCGCTGAGGGGAGCGGGGTGGGATGGCAGTGCCAGCCCTGAGGAGGGGAGCAGGGGTGGGATGGCAGTACCAGCCCTGAGGGGAGCAGGGGTGGGATGGCAGTGCCAGCCCTGAGGAGTGAAGTGGGGGGGGAAGGCAGTACCAGCCCGGCGCAGGTGCTGAGGGAGACGAAGGAGTCGCTGCGGTTCAGCGCGTGTCCCGAGTAGAAGCAGAGCCGCTCCCGCGGGGGCCGCCGCGCCTCCCCGCGCCGCTGCTCCACCGCGAAGCCCCGGGCCAGGAAGCGCAGGTCGCGGCGGAGGTGCAGGTACAGCTCGGCGCCGGCGGTGGGCAGGCGGAGCAGCACGGCCTCCTCCTCCTCCTCCTGCTCCGCCGCTGCCCGCCGGCGCCGGGGGCCGCCGCGATCCCCTCCGGGCGGCAGCAGGTGGATCTTCTCCAGCGGCACTCGCTCCGGGATCACCACTTCCAGCTCCGCTCCGCCAGCTGCAGGCGAGAAGGAGAGAGGCTCAGGCGCTCGCACCCCGCAGCCGCGGCCCGACGGGGCGGCCGGGGGCTGCGGCACCCCCCGCTCCCCGGGACAGCCCCGCGCTCGGGTTTCAGCGCAGACAGCCCCGCGCTGGAAACTGTGAACGGGCTGCGCAGACAATGGAGCCAGCGGAGCACGGCGATTTATTTCTCTCTATATACACATATATTAGAGACAGAAGCGTGCAGGGAAGAGAGGAATAGAGTAAACGCTAAAGCTACTTGTACCATTAAAATATATATATATATATATGTATATATATATATATATATAGCTGAGACACAAGCATCGCATTTCACCAACCCCAATAAAATCTGCAGGGAGAAGGGGAAAAGCAGAACGAGCCGCAGCAGCAGCCAAGGACAGTCAGCAGCTTTCCACATGGAACGCTAAAGCAGCAGCGGGAGGACAGGAAAAGAAAATACAAAAGCCTGGAGCAATTCATCCCCCGGGCTGGGACCGCGGCCACGCAGGGATGCGGTGCGTGCCCTGCGCTCCGCGCCCGCACGCTGCCGTCCGGGACCGGACCCTGTCAGTGCCGCCGGGGAAGGGGAACCGGGGCGGCAGGGAGCGCTACCTGTGCCGGTGTCCAGTCCGCAGAGCAGCAGGCAGGGCACGACGAGGGGCAGGAGACAGCCGTCAAACATGGTAGTGCGGCGGCGGAGCCGAGCGCGCAGCGCGACTACGGGAGCGCGGCCCGAGTGCGCCCTGCCCGCCCTCGGCACCGGGGATCGCCGCGGCGCGCGCCCGGCCACGCCCCCCACCGCGGCTCCGCGCGCCCATTGGCGGCGACGGCCGCCGGGACACGCCCCCCCGCTCCCCCATTGGCTGCACGCCGGCGGCGCCGCGCGGGGGGAACGCACGTGGACGCGGGCGGCCGGCAGGGGGCGCCCTCTCCTGCCCCGGCCCGGCCCCTGAGGGACCCGCGGGGCCGCTGCGGGAGCCGGTGTCGGTTCGGGACCCGGTGTCGGTTCGGGACCCGGTGTCGGTTCGGGACATCCCGGCCGGGTCAGGGGCTCTGACGGCCGCCATCCCGCCGCTGGGCAGCCCCTTCGTGCTTCCTCCGTCTCCCTTTCCTCATCACTAACTGAATTTAGACACTGCTACGGCAGCTCGCTTGAGAAAGTCCTGTTCCACAGGACAGGTGCTAGGCCTTGGAAGACCAGGAAAAAAAATATCATAGAATGGGTTAGATTGGAACGCACCATCTGGTCAAACCTCCCTGCTCAAGCACGATCATCCCAGACCACAGTATATGGACACTCACAGATTTTGGGCAATGATCCCACATACTCCTGAAGCACTCATTGCATGGATGAAAATACGAAACAAGTGCATAAACCTTAAAAGATATAAAAATTGATTTTTGCTACCAATTCCCATTTTCACTGAGGTCTTGCAGCCACTGGAGTTCCTTTCCACCCAAGCCACATGCTGCGTATCCTCAGCTGTGCAGGGATCAGGAGAACTCCGTTTGGACAGGGGCTGTTGAAAGCAGCAGGGTGATTTCCAAGAGCAGAAAGGTTTCCGCTGCGTTTGGTGGGCTTTGGATGGGATCCTGTGCTCCTGGCATGGTTGAGTCATGGAAAGCAGTCAAGACCCAACCTGTTAGCAGCTTTAAATTGCAGCGGCCCAGCAGAGCAGTGTCCTAGACTTCAAACTTCTGCAAAAATCTGCAACTTTGTTCCTGAAATTGTAGAAGAATTCAAAGGAAGACCCATAAAAGAGTGTGAATGACTCTGGCAGATCTCCCTGCAGCACTTCCACGAGAATTGTCCGGAGCTGTACTGACAGCAGGAATGGCTCTGAGTTGCAAACAAGCAGAATTAACTTTGGATGCTCATCCCAGGGAGTGCTGCACTGAGCGAGTGCTGAGAAAAGGGCTGTTTGGAGCTGGGAAAAGAACTGGTGAGAGACATGAGCAGGTTAACACCATTCTCTTTCTTCCAGGCACTGAAAAGGCAGCAGAACCACGTTTTCTTAGTGAGCTGTTCCTATACAAGGAGAGAGGCTGTTTGAGAGACAGAATCTTGTAGCTGCCTCCAGTTCTTCACCCTGCTGGTTGTGCTTTTCCCAGATATCAAGGGACACCCCATGGCACACCATGGGCTGGTGTAGCACCTCAGAAGGCCCTGCCCTGCAGAGGGCCTCTGCAGCACCTTATGGACACAAGAGCATGTCCCAGCTCGTGCTGTGGCCTCAGGAAAGCCCCTCGTGCCTCCAGTGGGGTGGCACTTGGAAGATGTTACCTGTGGTCAACAGCAAGAGCAAAACTGAGGACTTGCAAGCAGCTCCCAGCAGGCAAAATCAGAGTAAGCCAAGACCCGTGGCTTATAATAAATTAATAATAAACTCTTTATTAACATGAGATCAGGTGAGATTTAATAGCTCTGTGTTTCCTGCTCTCTCTTTCAAGGCTCATTCTGCTCTCTAATAAGAATTTACCAAAGCAAAGGGACTGGCCCAGACCCATTCAAGTGAGACAAAACCTCAGTCTGGGGCTGCCTTGCTCTGTGTCAATAGTGTAACATAACATGGAAAACAAAACCTCAGAGCATGAATTTCCCTCCTGACCTGTTGTGAACCAACGATTTCAGTGCTTCCCTCCAAGGCCAGGGCCCCGGCTGGCACAGAGTGGGGCAGAGCTCCCACACAGCTCCTCCACCCGTGGCAATCCTCTGCTCCTGAGAACCACGAGGCAATTTGATTTGTGAGCTGCCAAACCTGGCCTGAGCCCTCAACAGCCACATCTTAACCCAGACCACCAGCTGACTTCATTTGCTAAGGGACTGGAGCTGGTGCCTCAAAAGGGTTTGACGAGGGGGCTTAGATTTGTTTAACTTTTTAGTAGATCCCTTCTCCCACCTTCCAAAGTCCTCTGCCAAAAAAATAATAACAATTCAGAGAAAGAATAAATTTAATAGTGTGGGGGAAGAGAGGCACTAATAAAGAGAAGTCTGTAACTTACTGCATGGAAGGACTTGCTCAGTGGCTGGGCTGGCTGGCAAGACTACACTGGGGTAGGGATAATCCCAGTGGAGCATCCTAGACATTTGGACAGGAGCCCAAGAGGCTGCAAACCCCAGGACAGGGGCAATATCCCAGGCCAGCCTCAGTGTTGCCAAGGGGCTGGAGCCAGGAGTGAGGGACAAGCCCCACAGTGGTACCCACACAGCAAAAGAGGAATCTGTCTTAGGAGCAGCACTGGTGGCTTTCTTGAATCCAAATCCCAAAGTTCCAGTGAGACACAGACTATGAATTGAACACCACGGGCTTTTCAGAAATGCCTTGAAATTGTTACTGATAAGGATAAAGGTGTGTGGGGCAGGAGGTGGCTGTGGTCCTGTTGTGGTGGTTGCATTGCTCCCCTGCTCCCAGCCTGTGGAGAAGGGGGGGTTTCTCCTCTCACCATCACAGAGGTGGATTTGGCCCTGCAGTTCCTAGGAAACAAGCCCTCTCCCCCTCTGAAACTGGTGTTGGGGTGGGTTTTTTTCAATTTTAAATGTACGTTGAGGAAGCCAAGTTTCATGGCCATTATTGCAGAGTTAATAACCCTTTGGAGACTGCAGACATGTGTTATATCCATCTTCCTGAGCAGTCACTTGGCTTGCCGCCTGGAAAATGCCAGAATGGGAAGGGTTAACTTGGCCACTGCTCAGCCTTCTCCCTTCTCTCCAGCCACCATTCTCCAAACCCTTCCTGTCCTGGTCCTCTCCCCGACCTCATAGGTGCCGGGACACTCCGATCTTTTCCTGCTCTCCCCGCAGCTCCTCCCCTCTCTGCAGTCTTTGGGCATCGGGAATTTCCTCCCCTCCGGAGCCTGCAGAGCTTGGCCAGGCTGGTTGGGCACGGACGTGGCAGGTGCTGCTGTAACCTGTGCAAATGGCCCCCCAAAGAAGCTGGAGACAGTTTAGTGACAAGTAGGGACCAACAAAAGCTCTCCTGGAACTTCAAACCACCAACCAAATAAATACAAATCGTTTCAGAGGTGCCAACAGTGGTTTCTTACAGCCTGGCTTTACACACCGAGCCAGAGGTTCAATTAAAGCTCTTCTCTGGGCAGAGGGTGTTTCAGGCTGTGCTGCTTCATGTTGGACTCACTTCTTCCAGGTGGTCTCAACCATCTTTAAGGTCTTTCTCAGCCTACACGATTCCAAGTGGAGTCACCAGCATCCAGTACTGTTCATGCAGCCCTCAGCAGAGGCACTTAGGAGGCTTGTCCTCACAGCAGCCTCAATTCTCCCAAGCCTGCAAGAGAAAAAACTCCCTGTGGGACACCTCTCTCAAGTCTGGCTCAAAATAGACAGCTTGTTCATGAGCTTCTGGGAATAGAAGAGCAGAAAGAAAAGTGACAGTGACCCTGGAGATGTCCAGGGACAGAGCTGAGCCACCAGCACCTGGGTCCTCAGGGGAGCACGCAGCCTGCTCCAGTTCAGCTAAGACCATGGCAGGAGAACTGTCCTTGTCTTTCTCCTGGTAGGGAACTTTATCCACAGGCTGACAGAGTCAGTTTTGTCACAGGGAGTTTGCTTTGGCTGAGCTGTGTCTGTCTCACAGTGAGTGTATCACATGAAGATTTCCCTGAAGATCTTTCCTACAAACACTTTCCCCGCCACCATCTCCAGGGGGCTCCCAGCTTCACCCAGCTGCAATGGGGAAAAAGACTCTGTTTCCACAGAATACTGAGAAATGAGAAGAAAAGTATTCCTGTGGGACAGGGGCTGAGGAATGGACTCCTGAAATTCCAGGTTGCTTCACGTCTGGCTCCATTCCCACCCTGGTGCCACTGCTGTCTGTGCAAAACCTTCTAGGGTAACTTGGGTGCAGATTTGGAGAGATCAGTTTGCAACAGTGCCAGGACCAGAAAATAACTGCAAACAGGCCACAGTGGGTGAGAAAATTCAGGAATATAAAATAATATACTCCCAGCTGAGCAACACAACTGCAGGGTCCTGGGAGAATCTACTACTCCCTCAGAGCAGGCAGTGCTTTGTGTGGAGAAATCAGAAATGTAAGTGCACCAGCACCTCCAGGCAGGCCATGCTGGGATTTTGAGGCACAGACAGGACTAGTGCAGGTCAGTTTGGGATCAGGAGGCTGTGCACAGATAGCCATCAGCCAGGCCAGGGTGCCCAGCCACACGTCACTCCCCAGGCATGCAGGGACACACGGACAAAGCAAGAGCTGTTGTTGTTTGACCCTAAAGTTCAGCCAGGCTTTTTATGAAGTCCAGCGTTGCCACCTCTGATGATGTTATCAGGAACCTGGTAATAGCAGGCACTTTCTTTTGTTATGATTTATGGTTTGTTTGGGTTTTTCCTCTCTAGACCTTGGCTCCTGCAATCATGAGATTGATTTCTCATTTAACTCCATGTTTGACCCCCTGACAGGCTGGGAAAGTGAGCTAGGAGAAGCCGAGAGGGTTTTTGCCCAGGAGCAAATGAAGAAGTTCCCAACCATGGGATTGTTTAAGATAATCCTTTCTCAAAAATTATGCTATTGATTCTTTTTGTGTGTGTGTATGGAGGCAGAAGCTCTGAATCCTTGGAGCTGACAATGGCAAAGCCCTTCACGTAGGTGTGACCTCCCTGGCCCTGGCAATATCCCACATCTAGTGTTCCCCATCTCCTCTCAGTCATCTCCCTTTGTGTCCAACACCTGTCTTGGATGAGGATCGTCCCCCCAAACTGAATATTTCATATCAGGCTCTTCCTTCTCTGCATATTCCATGCAGCAGGACACAGGCAGCCAGAGAGGGAGATTTGTAAGCCAAGAAGGTGGTGCATGGCTTGGAAGAGGTGGTGCCAAGGGGATGCATAGGGCACTTCATCCATCTGCATGTATGGCTACTGGAGCCTGGACTGGGTGGTCCAATCCAACTGCACAGACCTGAAGTGGCTGCTCTCCACCATGAAAGAATTAATAAGGGAAATTGCTGACTTAAAACACCCTTAATAATGTTTTCCTGTTTCTTAAACTCCTCTCCCTTGGGCATTCTCTCCTCCCTTACAGCGTCTTGGCCAATTACACTTGCAAAACAAACAGAAAACTCAATATCCCCAGGAGCAGGGATTGCAGGGTCAGGGGCCCCGTCAGGTGCTGCAGAGGGGGCTCCAAGGTGGGTCACGCCCCAGGAGCAGCTCTCCTGCAGCCAGCAAGGCCCTTTGCCATCCCTGGAGAGGGATCCCAGCCAGGCATGGAGTGGGGGGACAAGCCAAGAGGGGAAGGGCTGTCCTCCAGGCACAGGCATTGCTGAACGGTGGCACAGAGCTGGGGAAGGGCTGTGCCCCAAAGCCAAGCCCCTCTGGCCCCCCAGCCTGGGTGTGTAAAACATCCCTTTTCTCCTGTGGAAGTGAAACAGCTTCAAGCTTGTGTGCTTAGCTGATCATGGCTCTGGGCTTTTGCTGTCTAACCCTTCTTTTGTGTCATATTCAAGCTGCTCACAAGCTGCCCTCAAAGCTTTGTCAAACCATTTAAACTTTTACAGAAATTCAGCAATCAAAAACCACCTTTTCTTCATGTGTAGTGATAGGACCAACATTATTCAGAGCTATTTTCCCCATAGGACCAATCCTTGACTCAAGTTTATGCTGATTTTCCTGGTTGCTCCCATTCTGGATGCAGAGCTGTGCAGAAGCATTACTATAATGCCACTGACAGAAGCTGTGCAGAGTTCACAGCACAAAATCTCTGACTGCTTTTAAAAATTCACAGCACAATTTTGTCAGCCTTCTCTTTTTCCTTCTTCTCTTGGGGCTACTCTGCAGTTCCCCCTTTCTGAGTCAGTCAGTCTTTACACTCCCTCCCCACCATCCCCAGCTGAGTCAGTAAATTCTCCATCGCTGTCCCAGGAGCCTTTACTATGAGCTCCACAGCCTGGAGATGCAAATTGGGATGTTTGGCTGTAGGATCATAAAATCACAGAATGCTTTGGATTGGAAGAGACCTCGAGGATCATCTCATTCCAATGCCCTGCCCTGGGCAGTGATGCCCCCCACTAAATCAGGTAGCCCAGAGCCCCATCAAACCTGGCTTTGGTTAACTCATGTTGCCTGTCTGTGTCCGTTGTCTGGCCTGGGGGTCACTTGCAGCACCTATTCAGGAAAAGAGCCCCACTTTTTGAGCTCTAGGGCTGCCCTGAAGCAGCAAAAGCGTGTTTGTTCTCAGAGGATAAAGGACCAGGGTGGGCAGGATGTGCTGTGACCATTAGAGGGCCACATCTGTAGCCCTGTGCACTTTGGCAGATGCTGTTCACCTCACTCTCCTCTAAGGGATGGCAAGGGCTGCCTTTCCTCCACAGGCAGCAAGGAAACCCCACTGCCCACGTCAGCACAGTGCTCAGAGGCACCAATGACAGGGTCAGTGCGAGGTCTGAAGGGAGCAACAGGCCTGGAGTCTGAAACACATCCTGCTCCTAATCAGCAACAGCCACCAATACCTCATCCCAGCCCATTTGGGGCCAATATTGTCATTTTTTGCAAGGTCATACAGTGAACCAGGAACAGAATTGAGATGCTCCTCTGCTGCTGGATCCTCTCTCCCAACAGAGCAGGCAATTGACTTTGGCTCGGCTGCAAGTGTTTGTTCATAATAGCAAAACATCAGTGTCACTGTAGGACTGTTAAAACTGCTGGCTGTCAGGAATTCTGGGCTGGACACGCACAGGAATGGAGGGGAGATGTGTGTCAGTGAACCTGCTGGCAGGGAGGATCCCCACCAGCCCCATCTGTGAGCTGGGATGCAGGGAACTGTGCTGACAGCTGGGCAGCAGCCCATGGAAACCCTGCATGGAGAGAGCCCTGCAGGCAACCTCAAAACTTCAATCTGCAGGGACAAGCAAGCCAAATCCAGCTGTCTCCTGGCTCTGAGCAAGAATCCCAGGCAAGAGCTGGGGTCAGCTGGGAACCAGAGAGGTTGTCACCCACAGCCCACAGCATCCAAACACCTCCTGTCCATCCACAGCCATGGAGAGAGCTCACAGAAAATTTTCATCCTGCTATCAAAACAAACCAGATCCCAGCTCTCCCAGCTGAGCACAGCCTGCCCACGAGGGTTGTGCCACATGGGATTAAGGCAGCTTGTTTGGACCAACGGGTCCCTTTTTCCTGCTGACACTCATAGGAAGTGTGCACCTCATGCTTGTGATGGAGACCCTGTCTCCTGAGGTGGAATGGGACCGTCAGAATGGCATCATTGGAATGGCAGCGTAACCCTCATTATTCTGAGAGATTTATCATCCTTGTTTACATTATAGACATTAAGGATGTAGATGGGAACAGGACTTCACCAGCCACAAATCCTGTGGCTTGAAAGCTATGTAGGTTAAAGAAACAATATGAGAAATTACAGGCAGTAAAGCAGTGTCAGAGCAGATTTAATATCCTTTCTTCTCCAGCTGTACCCCACATACACCAGGTACAGTTCTGGTACCAGGAGAGAAAGCAGGACAGTGCTGCACCTACAGGGAAAGGGCCACAGGTCACAGCACACTGGGCCTCTGGACTAGCATCAAACACTCCTTCTCAGTAAAATTTTTTTTTTTTTTTTTTTTACCCGATACCTGTTTCATAGTCAGAGATCGATCAAGCAGAAATACCAGCTGCATGAATTCTGCACCGCAATACTCAAGGGAATCTGTTTTCAGGGGCAAAAAGATGGACAGCAACGCTCCATGGAGCCGTGTCCCGACGGGAGCCGTGTCCTGCTATTGCCACCTCGTGGGGCCTCGCAGCAATGACCAGGTCACCAACAGGGGTGGCACGGGAGGGACCCGGGGCGTTCTCACCGCAGCAGCTCCAGCAGCGCTGGGCTCTCCAAAGGCAGCTACAGCCAGAACCAGAGGTCAGCAATTCCCCCGTTCACCAAATGCTGTGCATGCCCTGCAGAAGAGTCGGGGTTATACAACAGTCCTACCCTTAGGACAAAGGGGACATTGCTACAGAGTCCTGTTCTCTGCATCCTTGCAGAGGATCCTTTATCCAAAGGGATAAATAAAGCTGCAAACACACAACCACTGCCTGACCTCGCTGCCCTTGCAATGGGGAAATGTATGAGACATTCTTTGGTTGCTGAATAATTCCTCCTTTAAATCAGCAAAGGAACTAGGTAGGATTTGCATGGCCTGATAAGATTTAGCACAACCTGATAAGATTTAGCTCCTGCTTCCCACAGATTCTTATGAAATCCTAGGACTTCTGTCTAGTAACAGCTGAGGCACTTACCCATAGGTGTAGTAGGAAGGCCTTTTAGCAGCTTTCTCCTGCTCTTTGCTGTAGAAAGCAGACACACAAATCTTCCAGGAGCTCTTCTAGGACTCCTAGGATTTCCAGTCAGCCAGGAAAAGCACAGAACCAGCTCTGAGGTCCAAGGGGGAGTCAGGCTCCCCCAGCAACTGGAGGTGAAGTGTGGGGTCGTTGCCACAGCTGCAGGTCTGCTGGGCTCTACTCGTGGCTGCCCTGGCCCATCCCCAGCCCAGTCTCTTCCTATCCCCTCACTCACATACTGGGAACTTTGTAAAGGAGCTTTTCCCAGATCCTCCTGCTTTGCTCCTGCCCTGGGAACTCTTCGGCCGGGTTCAGTCTGAAGCCGCCAGTGCTCGGGGAAAAGGAGTTGTCCTGGCTGCAAAGTTCATCTCTGAGTCCAGGCAACGCTGGCTGCTGCAGCTCGGAATGCTGATCCTCAGGATACAGAACTACTGTCTTTTCCCTCCTCCTTCTCTTGGGACTTGTGCCTCCTAATATTGTTACTGCTCTGCTTTGTGATTCTTGGTGATGTCACTTCTGTGTTTAAGCCGTTGCTGTGTCGTCCCAGCCATTTTTGCTCCTGCTTTTCCCTCTGCTCCCTTCTCTCCCCTGGCTCAGCAGCCCTCTCCTGCTGCACCCACATGCTGAGGCAGTTGTGATGGTTCCTATTTCACCTCTTCCTGATAAATTTGGCCTTGGATTGTGGGCTTTGGCTTCAGCAGCCCAGGCATTGCTCAGATCCTGAGCAGGCAGGGGACAGGAAGCAGAGTGCTCACTGGAAGTGAGGATTCTGCCTTGAAAAGGGGAGGGCTGCTTTCCATGGAACATCTTTCAAAGGATACATGCTCGGCTTGGGAAGAGGCAGAGCTGTGCTCAGGTGAGTGCCCTGCAAACAGAAATACTCATTTTCCAGGGAGGATTTTGCCCTGGGCTGTAAGAAGAGGAAAGCTGGGGGCTGTGCCCTGCTCCTGATGGCTGGAGAAGGCAGTGCCATGCTGTCCTTGCTGTAACTGGTCACACGAGATCCGGGTCTAATTCTCACCAGTATCATGGGAAAAACTCCTGTCAATTGCAGTGGAAATTTAATCACTTATTGCCCTGCTCAACTTTAACTTCTTTTAGACCACCTTCTTTTGTGGTAGGAAAAATATGGACTTTTCACCACCTGAAACAACTGCCTGGGACCTGTTTCTTCCCACCCAGCTCAAAACAGAGCTCCATGGCTACAAGGCCATGCTTCTTGCACTTCAAAGTCACTGTGGAGAGGGTTTATACTTGTTATTCCACTTAATGTTTCTGACTTTGAAATGATTATGGGGTCTCCTCTGAATGCTTTATGGGGTAACAAAACTCAGAAGAATAGGGCTCATTCCAGCTGAATAAATAGAAGCTATTTTCGTAAATCTTGGGACTATTGGAACATCAACAACACTATCCTATGTGAGTTGTTATGACCTTGTGTTTGCAGATTCGTGTGTTAAAGCTCAGGCTTGTGCTTTCAGCCTTGTGTTCTGTTATGGTAGAAATTTCAGGTAGCCCCAGAGAGGGTTCTGCAGCCCAATAACCTCTCTGAGCCCCACTTGAAGCTCTCTGTAGCCAGCCTGTGTGGAGATCACTCTGATTTGATCACCTTCTTTTCCTTGCAGGGAGCCCATCAAACTGCCAGGGAACCAGGAACAATCATTTCCAGCTATTTTGAGTGAAATTAGCTCCCAGGTACATTCGTGGTTCATGTGCTGCTCCACACCAAAGGTTCCCAGCTTGGGGGCAGCCAACAGCCCTGGACCTGCTCTGGAGCTCTCACACCTGGGCTGCATCCCTGTGCTCAGCATGGACTGTCATTGCTGGTGATCTGCTGCTCTTCAAACCCACAGCTGGGGGAAGTGCCTGTGGAGATGGTGTTTTTCTTCCAAATTCAGCAACTTTTTTTTTTATTCTTCACAGTTTGCAAGTTGTTTGTAGCCAAAACTCACACAGCCCTGCTCGGTTTGCTTTCCATCTACTTTATTCTTACTCATAAGTTTGAAAAAAATCAGCTAATAAAACCAAAGTGTTCTGCTACAGTTCATTATTTGGGCTGAAACACCTTCCCTTCTGTTTGATTGCCCATGGGAAGAGAGGGTAAGTCAGAACCCCTGCAATCTTCCCAACCAAGGAGGCAGAAATGGAAAGAGGAAATACGGAGCAGTTTGTCAGTTGATACAGGTGAGCACAGCTCCCCTTTTTCTGTAAAGCTTTTCTGCTTTTTCCAGCTGAAGATCCATGTCTGAGAGGCCTCACAGGTGATTGTGGTGAGCCACTGATAATCCCACAAGAACCTGCTGGGCAGTAGCACCTCAGTCCCAACACACAGAACTTGCTAAGCAACCCCAATGTGCACCTCAAACCCCAGCTGGGTAGAGATACAAACAGGTGCAACATTCCTGGTGTACTCAGGAGCACTCACAAGTACTTTAATCAAAGCATAAACCTTGAATAATAAAAAGGATAGGTAATGCCCCCATTAATTTTGTTTCCTCTCCATTTGTTAATTGTTCAGAAAAACACAAATTCATTTACAGACACTGCTATTAGGTCTTGTGAAGGCTGTGGGTCATCCAGTTTTTACTAGGCAATGGAAAAACTTGTAAGAGCAAGGAATTTTTTCCTGAACTAATGATGGTCGCATTGAAAAGCTTGGGGCAAATGGAAAACACAGAGGACAGCACCACAAGGCAGAGAAAAATAAAGAAACCCTTACCTAGACATCTGTTTTTAAAAAATATTTATTTGTAGTGTTTATTTCAACTGACCAAAGTCAAGTGGTGTTAAGAACAAAAGAAGATAATTATACCAAATAACATGAATTGACAAAGTGAGTTCTGTGGAGTAAAGGAGATCTGTAAACCCAATCCAGAGCAGGCTGGTAAATCTAAGTATGACACAAGTATGAAGGAAGCAGAGTACACATGGACAGGAATACCTGAACTAAATCCAGAGAAATTAAACAGAACAGAAGAGTTTCCCCTGAGTCTTATGGACTAAGATTTGATTTTCAGTCTAGAGGTCTATCAGAAATATTTTGGCACAGTCAAAGTGACACAGCAAAGCTAGATGCACAGTGTCAACTCATTGAACCAGGACACACTTTATGAAATGGTAAAAAGAAAATGTTAGAGTCTATCTGTGCTCCCATGCACACCTACAGTTGTTCTGCACCTGCATTTTTAGACTCTTTGCACAACAAGATTATAAAAACATTGAATCTTCATTGCATTGCATTGAATAGACTGAAAATCTTAAAGCACCATGATATAAATTTATTTAGCAGAAATTGTGCCCCCATGACCTCAGCTTCTTGTTTCCGACCATCAGTAAAAAAGAGGGAAATTAAATGAACATAACTCCAGGAATGACCAATCTGATGATAACAGGGGACACTCTGACAGCCCATTCTCCCTTCTTTCTGTGCTGTGGGTATTTATTACCAGGACCTAGTGGTTAACATTCAGTTTTTAGGTCTAATCCTCTTGGTTGCCCATGACAGTAACCCCTGGAAACTCCATGGCCTGCCTGCCTTCCACCTCCTCCCACTGCAATGTTACTTGGTAGCTTACTGTGCCTAGACTTAATCTTTACCTTCAGGATGTTACTTTCTTCCATATTCTTCTATACTTACCCAAAAGTTGCCTCAAAGTTTTATATCTGAGTGTATTTATCTACCTTTTGTTCTTCCTTTAAGATCTCAGTTGCACATCAGCTTAGAACAACAGTTCTTGCAATTAGGTTGGATAACTGCAATTCAAAATTTTTCCTAGGCAAGACTCCAAAAGAGTTAATTGGCTTCAGTGGGAGACTTGTCCTGAGTAGGAAAGGCAAGTTTTGGCCTCAAGGAGACTATAAAATCCCGTTTAAAAATCAGTAGTTGTTCAGAGGCTCATTCCTGTGACAACATCATTCTTTGTGTTTCCTTTCCTAAATTCCTTTCCTAGTCATAAGAGGAAAGCTTCTGGCACCAAAATCAAATGATAATACCCTGGCCACCTCCCAAAACCCCGTAGAATCTCGAAGAAAGCACCGTTGTCTCTCCCAAGGCAGTGTAAATCCTCCAAGACGCCGGATTTCCACGTTTTGTTAGGAAAGTGTTTTTCATGCAGGCAATAAATGGCCCCGATAAGAACTGTGCCCCTGCCAAACTCTCTAGTTGCTTTACATGTTGCCATCAGAGCTTACACTCCTCACAGTCCCCCCTGCAGTATTTAAGGTGTTGTTCTCATCTGTGCAGGAAGGGCACTGGTGGCCAAAGGCTGCTGAGGGGGTTCTGCCTCCTCAGCCCAAGTGGCACCACTGAACTACAAGCACTGGGACAGGGGTCTTTTTCCACCATCACACATCTCCCTTCCTTCTCAGAAGCTGTAAGCCATGCTCCTTCCTCAGTGTAATTCTCTTTGTGGTAAAATATGCACATTTTGGGTCCAAAATAAAAGTTGACACTGTAAAAAGGCCTCTGTAACAAAGCCTTCCTACAGCTTCTTGTAACTGCATAAACTCCACTTCTTTCTTCATATCTGAGATCTCAAACATTTCCCATTCTTTCAATGCTGCAGTCACTGAATTACATCCCACTTGCCAGGGAAACCTTGGGAAAACAAGTCAGTCCTGTAAAGCTTCCTGTAGGTCCCCAATTTGTGCTAGAGCAGCCAGAGGGGAATGGAGCCATTCTGAACTGAACACTCTGCACTGGGGCTGCTCTAGGAGTGGTCCCCTGGCCTCTATCAAGCTACTGGGTTTAGCTCCCCAGATGATCTCAGCTACTGTAGAGCCACATGCAGAGCCTCTTGCCTCCCAAACTTATGACACAAATCCTTTATGACCCTGTGAGCTAATGCAGAGGGAAATGGGACTGGCACCGCCCTGTTTACAAGGCCTGGGCTCTCCATGGAGAAAATGCTGCTGCAGCCCCACTTGTGTTAGAACAGAAGTGCAAATTTAGGATAGAGGCACTTTGGGTAAGAGGAGCTGTTGCTCACTGGTTACAGCATAGACAACAGCAGGTGGCTGAAGTCACATGCATCCAGGTTTGGGTCTAGCTGGTGTAATTCCCTATTTTACAAAAGAGCAGAGATGGAAATACAGATCTTGGTATCAAATGAACCAACAGCAGTGACAGTGTGAGATCCTGTGCCAGTCCCGTGCTCCCCAGTGCCCAGGTACCTGCAGTGAACACCCCAGAACCACAAATCAGAACTTGGTGGCCTCACTCCAGAGAAGGCAATATCCAAAGCTGTGAGACAAGGTCATGAAAAGGAAATGGATGAGATTTTGTTTTAACTTTCTGATCTGAAGATGGGTAAGGAGCAAAGAGTGTTTGGCAGTTTTGAAAGGTAAGTGCACAAGAACCCGTGAAAAAAGCCAATTTCCATTTCCCCTCTTCTCTCCCCTCAGCACCTTCTGTTCTAACACTGGGCCAAAATGACTGAAAGACATTTGAGAAGCCTGGAGCTCAATGGAGAATTGAGGCTGAGTTTTGCTGTTTTAACAGTGACTTCCTTGACACAGTATTTCAGCCATCTATCACTTCAGAGAAAGGCTATATTTCTACACTGAAGCCAACCCTTCACAGACAAGTAATTTGAATTCCTCCAAGTTCACTTCCTCTAGCCTCCAGGAAATGAAATATAACTCAGAAAAATACTCATTTTGATGAGGGTTTAAACTGAAAAATAAAGATAAAATGCCAGTCACTGTACAGCACTGTCAAATTTTTCCCACATTGAGTAATTCTGGTTCCTAATGGAGTTCACACTACCTACCTACCACAAAACATCTGTGATTTAAGTTGTTTGATGAAATATATCTTATATCAGATTGAAAAACATTAGAATCAACGGGACACTAAATTACTTGACTCTCTTGAGCTTTGCCCTTGTAGAGCACTGTCAGTCAGCGTGTCCAAACATCTTTCCACACACTCCACAATGATTCCGAAAGTGGGTCATTAACACATTTTGTCATGTTATGCAATTTCTCCCTCCCCTCTAAACTGGGCTTTTTTCCAGGTCCAGTAGCCAACAATAAATCAATCACAGTCTCTTACAAGCCTTTTGACTTAAATCCTGTCCTGTAGGCTGGGCTAAAACCAGAGCAGGAATCACTGCAGGATGTGAGGCAGGACAGGGCTAGTGGTGACTGCTGCTTACGAGGTGTTTGCCTGACCCACTGCTGTTCTTGTTGCCACTCTTTGTGGACTCCTCTTCAGTGTCTGTAACAGAATCTTCCTCCTCCTCATCACTCCGATCATCTTTCAAGTCCTAGGGAGAAGAAAGCACTGTGAACATATTCTACTGCCCCCAGAAACACACCCTGCCCCCAAAATGGAGGCTGACATCCAAGAAGAGATCAATTAACAGCACTTTAATTTTGCAGAACCAAATGTTCTTTAGACAAAACTGCTTCTGTGACCTTAGCCCAGCCACTTGACCTCTTCTTGTTCATTTCTGCTTCTCACTGTAAAGTGTGATTGTTAATCCCTGGGTGCTGTGGGATTAATTAACAGCTGTGAAGTGCAGGGAAGATGAAAAGAATATTGTTTAAAAGCTAAATATGATGAATACACTCACCCAAACACAGGAGCTGAGAGGCTTCCTGCTTCTGACAGGTGTAAACTAAACAGTGATGAGTTGTGCCAGCATCTCCTGGCACCAACTTTGCTCAAAGACACTTGCTGACCCTAAAATGCTCTTTCCTGCTCAGTGGTGTACACAGCACATCAACACTGGCACAGGGGAGGCTGTGTCTGTACAGCTGTTGTGCATCTTGGCTTTATCATCCTGTTAAGGGAGCTGCCTGGGAGGAGAAAGGCTGCTCCATGAGCAGGGATGGATGGGGAGCCTGCCCTCAGGAAAATCCCTCTCCAGCTCCATAGGGACAGCTCCAAGCATTTGGCAATCATGCTTCATCCCAGACAATCAAAAATGGAAACAGTGAATGTTTCCACCACACAAAAAAGAGTCATCACATCTACCTCGTGTGTCAGGGAGAGTGAGACCATGCTGTGCTGTTTGTCATGGCACATAAAATACACCATTAGTCTCCTATTTCTCAACTCCTGCCATAACCTAAGGCCCTACAATGTGCTCAGAAGTTTGTTTCAAACAATCGAGGCTTCAGCATTAAACCCAAACACCCCAATTTTCCCTTCAGTGCAACAAGCTCACAATGGCAGCACCTGCCTGGAAGACTTTCCACACCAGTGGGTGACCTGCTCCACAGACTCAGGGCAGGATGCTCCAGTTAGAGATGCTGTACATCCAGAAAACACTTTCTTCTTCCCAACTCCTGAGATTTGGCACCACTTTTTGTGTCTTTTTGTACTGTGGGATGCTGGGGCTTCTCCTCATGACAGAGCTCTGCCTCCAAAGCTGTGCTGGAGCTGGCAGGAATGTCAGCACAGACAATCCCCTGTCTGCACAGCCACACTGGGAGCACTCCATCATGGACAAATCTGCTCTCATGTCATCCATCTGGACCTCAGCTACACAGGCAGAGGCTGCTCCTTCTCCCTGTGATGTGCCAAGGTCAGAGCAGTGATGCAGGGAGGAGAAACCAGGGCTGTTCCTGCCCCTCCTGTATCTGCTCTTGGAATGAACTAACAATTCCACTTCCTTAGCGTGCTGCTCTGAGGTCTTTCTTAAGCACTAAATTCATACAGAGAAAATAAATAACAGCCCAGTAATAACTCATCCAATTGCAATCTCATATCCCTTCATATATTACACTCCTAGTTAAAGGTATAGGGCTAGAAAGCAAATTAAAGCCTGAGCTCTGGCTCATCACAAACTGTAAACTTCCTGGAGATTTTCTTTTGCTTTTTCCCTAACAACTTACAAAGGGTATCAAAACAAACAAATCTTACTGTAAATACTGTAAAATAAACTTGGCATGCCATCAGTTAGAGAAAAGGCAAGACAGCCTTTCCCACACAATTTATGAGGTTCTGGCTCTTTCAGATCACCTCGCTCCCTTCTGGTATTTTTGCCATTTGTATTTGCAGTAAAAGACAAATGCTGAGGGGGTGGGGAGAAGATTGTTGCTTTTCTGCCACCAGAAATGTTTCAGAAAGAAAAGCAAACTAATCCTAAGCAGTGTCTGATGCCAAATCCACTGCACTCCCTGGAAGTGCTCTCATCTCCCTGAGGCTGCACTGTGGGCAGTGATGGGGAGCAGCACTTCAGGACTCATTGGGAATGATGTTCAGGGAAGTTTGTGGTATTTCATTTGGAGTCCCTCCTTGTGCTGCACACAAGTTGCTGGTGCTCAAGCATGTCCTTAAGAACAGCTGGCAAACTGCTCTGCTTTGGATGATAGCCAGTATGTGATATTGATTCCTGTTTCCTATAGGAATGAGCTGGCATTTCCAGCATGGAACTGGAAACTCAGAGTTGGCTTCCCAGTTTTAATGCTGTCAAGATGGATGCTCTGATTAAAGGCACTATACATAGTAATTAAAAAACATGTCGTGTTTTTTCCAGCCCACTGTAAATCCCTGCCTTTGAGAGAACATCTTACAGATTTCAAAGCAGCAGAATTAAATTTCTTCATATTCTGAAGTAATCACTGCAAATTTTCTTAATTCTGGGAAAAAGTGTTACTTCTGAAATCTGATATAAATCAAGAAAAAGTGCTGCTAAGTTAAATCTAATTTTTATTGTAGTTTGTAATAATGAACTTGCTTCCTGGCCAAGTGCTTCTAAAAATTCCTGTGTTAGGAGAGTCTGGCCATTTTTGTCTGGCTTGTTTAAGTGACAGAACTTGAAATAGCAATAGCTTCATCTGTAACTGGAAATCCAAGCAAACCTGTCTTTGCAAACTGTTTAACAGACCATTATAAATGTATTAAGATATTCTAAGTGAAGTTTGTGCCTCTTAACTTTGACCTTTTAATAATAACAAAAATGGTAACATTTCTAGGATTTTCTCCACTTTAATACCAAGATGTTTTCTCTGAGCCCCTCACATCATATATTATACTCATGTTTTCCAACTCAAAGGCTCTGCTCTGACTGTCCTTGAGCAGCAGCAGATGAATATACTATCAGGAACACAAGAGCTGGCAAACTGTAAATACCACAGCTGAGGCCATCATTAATACTCAATGCTTTAGTTTAATGGCATCAACTGCATTTATTATACTTCAGCTGGTTTTGGGTAACAGACAAAATGGATGTGTACATTTTCTGTTCTGGATGACTAACCAATTTAATCTTTCTAAATGGATGAATGGTTTCAAGGTTTATGAGAAGCAACACTAATGCTATAAAGTCTGCAAGAGAGCCATTTGTAGTGAAGCCAAAGCTACAAACTTTTATAATCTTTTTTCCTTTTGTTTAACCCTTCCACCTGCTGCTCAGTCTGCCTCTTTTAGTTAAATGAACCGTATTTGTTAAGGTAGTTTTGGCTTCTTGCATTTCACTGCTGTTAGAACATGAAATGTTCTATCATTGAAGTCATTAGCACAACATGAGAGGTAAAGGAGGACCTTCTAAGCGACTTCACCACGGAACAAAAGAGTTCTTGAAGTCAGGAGATGAACAAAATCCATGGGCCACCTCCTAGCCTCTTGTAAGCAGAATAATGCTGCTCAAATCTCTGTCTAAACCACCAGAATCCACTCCTAACCGTACAAGTCTGTCTCAGAGATCACTTCCCTCTTGACAAGCCCTTGGCCCTTCACTCTGCTGCAGCTGAGGAGAGCAGCAGCAGGACGAGGCTGAGCTGACAACTGATGGAAGCGTTGGTTTCCTGTGCCCTGGGCTGGTGACACCATGGGAACCCCACTGCTGAGGTGGGGCTGGGCAGACACCACCCTTCCCTCCTGCCCCTTCACTGGCAAAGTGGCATCTTTGTGCAGGGCACACCGAGGTCACACTGCAGCCACGGCTCCAGATCTGCCACGGCAGGGCAGTTCAAGTGGAAAGTGTAAGAGCAGAGGGAAGGACAGTGCCAGGCAGTATAAAAAAGGCAAAAATATATATAATAAAAATATATTGTAGCAACGTGGACCGATCCTCCAAACAGAGAGGAAACCTTAGCAACGTGTCTGTGCTTTCCCAGAAGGGGAAGGGCCCTTGCTAGCAAATGTCAGCTCCCTGTGAGGGTGGGGAGGCACAGTGGCCCAGAGCAGCTGTGGATGGATCTCTGCAAGTGCCCAAAGCCAGGCTGGACACGGCTTGGAGCAGCCTGGGACACTGGAAAGTGTCTCTGCCCACGGCAGGGGCTGGGATGGGATTTAAGGTCCTTTCCAACCCAAACCATGCCACGATTCCATGATTCCAACTGTGTCCATGTGGGTGGTGGGAGATATCCCAGGCCTAACTCAGCTGGTGGGATCAACACTGACTCCAGGCTTCTCAACAACACGAGAAAATTTCAATTTGGCCCTGACTGGACAAGACTACAACCAATTAATGTTTTGAGCTAAGCATAGTTTACACCCACACAGTTAACTGGATTTCTCCTACCAAGTACTGATGCATCAAAAAAATTCAGAGGTGATTCCAGAAATTTTTTTTTTCCTGATCTGCTGAAATTTAGATTTTTGGACTTTCAAATACTTATTCTTAACATTTAGTTGGAATTTTCTGACTCTTATATGGATCTTCTATTAAAATCAGAACCTTACACCCTAATTCTACCTTAAAAATATTTTCATTTAAACATCCACAAACACAT
Source organism: Acridotheres tristis (assembly GCA_037013685.1). Taxonomy (NCBI): domain Eukaryota; kingdom Metazoa; phylum Chordata; class Aves; order Passeriformes; family Sturnidae; genus Acridotheres; species Acridotheres tristis. The sequence goes on along the minus strand of CM072897.1, from coordinate 3,354,436 downwards.
TGACTAGATCTTGATTTTTCAATGTAAAGACAGTAAATTCCACAGCACCTGCACATATGGAAACAGCTTGAAGTACAAAGATGAAAGCTATTAGTCAGGTCAGCAACCACTGCCTCAAATAAAAGAGATAATAAACAAGAGAGATTATAAAAAGTCAGTCCAAGTAGATAGAAGGGGGTACTTTTCTAACAAATAAAACTATAAAGTTGATGAATCTCTGAGCTCAACATGCTGAATTCAACATCAATAATTTAACTCAGCTGACATATGACTTAATAAGTCTTTACTTTCCTATTGAGACTAAGCAATATACATTTGGATTCAAGCAAACTCTTCTGTATTTCCAGCCTGGAAGATTTTATTGGAAAATATATTTCCCTTTTCAGCTCATACACACTAGGCAACATAAATAATGTTTATCTTCTACGGAAGATGCACAGTTGGACTCTGCTTTCTGCAGTTTTTAAATGAAGATGCAGACTTTGAGTTAATTGTATTGGACATCTTGTGGCAAAAAGTCCTCTTATTTAATCTCTCTCTTCTATGTAATACCCATTCCCCAAGCTTTCCACTGACAGTTTCCAGAGGAAACAAAAAGAAGACTTGTAAAAAACAAATTAAAAGTTCTCCTCATTCCACAATTATCGAAAATAATAGCCGTATAAACCTAGATGTTGCTACTAGAACACGTCCCTAATTTTGACTGACGGAATAAATTTAACCCCAAGGAAACCTCACTGGTGGTGTCACTCAGCAGAGCACACCTGGAGCCGGGGCTCCAATGGCCTGAGTGCTCTGGAGAACGAAGTCAGTCCTTGTTTACAGCTAATCAGGGGCTCGGTGGCTCCAGCCCAGTGTGCAGGCTGAGCTATTGAAATGCACCGAGTGAACCTCGCACCGCGCCCGCGGGGCTTTACGAGAATGTCCAAAGCCCAGGAGGTACCGAGTGAGTCATAATGTCCCACTGCTTTTTGAATTATTCCAATTTTAAATCCACAGTTGGCAAAGAAACAAAGAACAATATAATAGGCATTTGATGCTGTTCTCTATAGTGAACTTTTTTTACCCTAGGACAGAACTTGCTTTAAGCCAGGGAGTTCAGTGGTATGAACTTTTATCAGAACATGCACTTTTACTCCTTAGAAATGCTGTTTTGGCTACAAAACAGCTGATCAGACACTCGTGCTGTTCTCAGGGAGGTATGATGCTGCACTCAATTAATGTTTTGAAACAACACAGCTGCTAAAGAGTATTCCTGCAGAAGCCTTGCAGCACTGTGGACTGAGACCACAATGCACAGGTATGGGACAGGCACTTCTGTCCAGCAGGGACATTTCTCTGCATCCTTAGAGACCATTCCATCTAAACTTTACATCCATACTTAAACATCAATCTCATTTTCAGTCACAACTAATTGGTTTTTTTTAATATTCATATCTCAATACCTAAAGCAATTTCCATACAGACCTTGTAACCACTCTGATATCAATGATGGAATAATTTCAGTAGCACCCAGTGAACAAAGTTTTATGCAGTTTCCTTACTAAGCCAAATGATACAGAGATGGGGACCCCAGAAATTATGGTAGGGACAGGCTCAGTTACACAACACAAATCCCACCCTGGGGCTGCTTCCCAGCCATCCCTGCCTGCCCAGGCTGCCTTCTGTGCTTCCTGCTGAGGGAACCTGCAGAGCCTGATCGAAACTTACCACAACTGTGTTACAGAGGACAAACTGCTCCTCTAAAGGATTTCTTCCCTTCTTGCCATGTAATTATGATTATGGAGCACTCCTAGGTCCTCCTAGGGAAACATTTGCTTTAAATACAAGACGGAACAACTTTCTTTCTCAATTGATATTAACCTATCATTAACTAGCTTTATTGCAATCTTTTTAAAAATCGATTCACCAGATTGCAGTGCAGTAACTCCCTCTGAAAATATAAGAATTATTCACCTCATAGCACAGTCACAATTCAAACCTCTGCAGCATATATTAAAAATAGTAAATGAAGGCATCAAAAGTTGTGTAAAGGCTTAGGGTTCACTCTGTGAATTGATTTTTTGGCAATTGAAAAAATAAATACATATGCACACTATTACACATATATAATCTTTATATAGGTGTATATATAAAACTAGCAAGAAATGGAACATTTCATAAAGATCCTGCTAGAAAATTAAAAGATACAAGCAGTTAAAATGAGAAGCCAGAAAATCTGCCAGCAAATGCCCTTCAGTGAACAGCAAGGTAAAGCAATTAATTGTAGAGCAAAAACTTTACCAACATTTATCTTTCCTCTAAATTAGGAACTTGCACATCAAAAGAAGCATTTGGATGGGGAATTTACTAGAAGTGGAGTTGCCTTGTGCCAGGGAACACGCAGAGAGGGGTGGGGGTGCTTGTTTGGCCAGATCCATTGCTGGTGAAAATTGGCACAATCCCATTGAGCCGTGCTCATTCCTACCAGCTGAGAGCCTGGCCCCCATCAGCCCTGGGGAATGGCCAGGCCAGGAATCCCTCAGGATTGCATGGAGGCTTGGGTTTTTATTCTCAGAGGCACTGGTCATCTGCAGCTCCTACTGAAGTCAAACCCAGTGCCTTTGGAAAGAGCAGATTTTATTGCAGCACATCCGAGCTGTTTATGGCTCAGCCAACAGAGACAGGCAAAGGGAGCATCCACACCCCCAGTCTGCTGGACTCTGGCCCAGGGGCTGAGGCTGCTCCTGCACAGTCCTGGGTGTGCACAGCAGGGCTGTGGGAGGGTACTTTGCCCCAGTGCTCCCACCCCAGCATACCTTCACCACCTATCTAACAATTAAATACTCACAATTTATTTTCTGTGGTTTTTCATTAGTTCATTCTTCCACAATGGTCATAACAGCCTTTAACTCAGGTTTTCAAAGCTTTACCTGATTTTCATACAATGTTCAATGTATGAAATGTTGTGGAATTATGGGTATTCTAAGCAGAGTTTATAAAAAAATAATTTTAAAAAAATCCAGCAAAGAACATTGTTGCTGTATTGAAACCTGAGAAGTATATTTTCATGTGTGGTATAACACACAATCCACTGAGCATATATAACACATCTCCCTGCAAGTCACTGCTCAGCTGTTTACTCCAGATTCTGAATGGGGTCAACAAAGATTTACACAGAAATCTGCCTTTTAACTCCCAGTGCCAGGACAACTGGTTGAGGCCCCAGAGACCAAGGAGTGCTCTTGGACTGGCACAGTGGGGAAGAGCTGGTGGCTTTTCCTCTTTCACAGGCTCTGCTGGGCTGCACACTTTGGCAATACCCATGGCTGGGGGCAGCCTTGACTCCCCATCCCTGGAAGGGCAGGGATCCAGGGCTCCTCAGCTTCTCTGCTCCTTGCCTGTCACTGTAAATATCAACCAGCAAACCTCAAACTCTTCTCTGCTCCTTCTGTCTGCCTCCCACCCTCCTCCCTCGGATCAATTTGGCAGCATCAAGTGAGACATGTAGCCAGGCTTTGGGTTTAACTAGATTGCTGGAGCAGAATGGGAAATATGCAGATGAAAGAAAGTCATAACAGGAAGTAATTTCCCTTTACTAGGGCAAGAGCCTCCACGCTGCTGACCTGGCTGGCTAGCTCCCATCTCCAGGCTGTTAAAACAACTCATGTCCCCAGGGCAATCGTTTTAACCAACTGGGAAGGCTCCCAGATTGACTGGTTTTCATGTCTAAGAGGGAAAGCTTTCATTTGGCCTATTTTGTTCCCCTAGTAAGCCATCCTCATGAGAAAATCTGCTATAAATATTCATCTGTTGAGAACCAACAAATTCAACTTCTTCACAACCTGTTTTCCTTTAAAATGGAAAAAAAGAACCCCCTACTAATCTAGTTCAACCTGTCTTATGTTTGTGCCAATCCTCCACTGAGAGAACTCAAACTCCAAAGTAGAAGTGGCCCCTTCCCAGTCTAGAAGGGAATAACAAAATATCCAGGAAAAGCTTTTCTACAACTTCCCAGTTCCAGTCATGAAAATGTAACTCGCTAGATTTTCATTATCCTCTATTGCTGCTTTTAAAACTTGGAATTAAAGCAAATGCACCTCTAGGTCTGTTTCACCAGCTCCCCAACAGCCACTGGGCAGCACAGGTCTGACAAAACACATTAGTAAAAGAAAACAAAATATTACATGCCTCTAGGTTAGGAAATAAACCCTGTCCTCTGTTTAACTCCTGTAGTATGTCATTTTTCTGAAGGAAATAACTTCTCACTGAATGTGCTAATTCTCTTTAAATTTCAATTTGTTTGATGCAAGCAGATCAAGCACAAAAAAAAGTAAGAGGAGAAATGCTGCAGTAGAAAAATGATGACTGGGAACAGCAGAAGTATCATAACAAGCACTTCACAGCTCTCATTTCAACTCAAAATAGTATTTTCTTATCATTTTCAGTTTCTCCTACTCTGTTTTTAGTCATTCTTTGAACACTAAACTCTCACTGTTGCCTTGGGAATTTGCACCAAATAAGGAATGAACAAACCATGGACAAGAATAAGCCCAACCAGTCTTTAAAAAGCTTCCCAGAAACAAAAGACCAAAGGAATATTGAACATAGACAGGTTTTTGAAGAGTGGCAAGTTCAAAATCCTGATCTACAGCAGTGCAGGATCTTTTCTGCTTCAGGAAGAGGAAAGAACAACAGTGAATCCAAGAAAACTGCAGCTGATGACTCCTAAATAACAGCAGCCATTAGTGAGCAGCTCACTGCCTTCCTTGAAGGTGGTCTGATGGTGGCAAAGCCATTACAAGAGCAGGAAAAGCTATTCCTGGACACATGACAGTCTGTTAGAAACCTGCCATTACCCTCCACTGATGGACTTTGCATCAGCCCTGAAGTATCTGAGACATGTGGACATCATGCCCATTTCCTACAACTTACACATATTTTTCAAGACTTAAAGCACCATAGTCTCAAAACCTTAACTCAGTGTGTAATGGGTTTAACATATATTTTACATCTTAATTTGCCATAATAATGTGGCTATAAGCTGCTGTCATTCACTCCCTTTTTCTGACCTTGGAAATAAAATGTTTAATCTCCACGGGATTTTCCTGGCGAGATGTTTTAAATCAGTGCATATGTACATACTTCTCTATATGCTTTTTCAATTTTCCTAAAATATTCTCATATGTGCAGACATGATGACTAGACATGTTTCAGTGGTGCTTGAAACTTGATACAAGGGGGTAATTTAACCATGTAATTGAACAATATTACAGAAACACACTGAGTTTCCTAGCAACAAAAGGCCTTGGACATCAAGATGGCAGCCAACAGCTAACATTGCAATTGCCTGACCTAACTTGAAAAGAAATTACACTGAAGAATGTCCTCCTTCCTCTCAAAGTAGAACTGGTACATGGCTACAGGTCTGACCTTGAAGGGCTTTTCTCACAGGCCTTACTCATACACAAGGTCACAAATGTCACATGAGAAAGGACATTTAGGGAACATTTCTGTTTTCCAGAGGTAAGAATAATGGATTTGAAAAAGGTTCTGTGGGCTCAAGTTTACCCCTATGGAAAACAAAAAGCTTCTTAATGTGAAGCAGCTAAGCATAGCTGAGCTTGTGCATGGGCAACTCCCCCTTGCCAGGGCATTTCCAGAGCACCAAAGGAAAGGTGGCACAAGTCCCCTGAGCCTGGAGGCCACCAGTGCTGCCCTGTGCCACCAGTCCCTGTGCCAGAGAGTCCCATGGCTGGGAAAACAGGACACACAGAGATGGCAGAAGATCATCTCCCTTCTTTCCTTTTCCCTCATTTTCAGCCATCTCTCGCTGTAATATTTGGGAGGAGCAAAAACACAAGATTTTTACGCCAAGTTCTTTTTTACTGAAGCAAGTGAGTTGGCTGAGCAGTTATCTCAGAGGGCTGAGGAGAACTGTCCCCTCCATTGGCGCAGGGGGGAGGTGACAGCTGAGATGAAGAGCTTCTGACCAGCCACTCTCAGTCAAAAGCTGTCTTCTCCTCAGGGGGAAGAAGCCGTCAACTCTTGAAGTTGCAGTGACCCCAAAACTCCAGGATCAAGGCACAGAGGACACAGAAAAAATTCCTTACACCCTTCTATGCTCAGAGCTTCCTTCAGTTAAACAACAGAAGCCTCTATTCCCAATTACACCATGACTTCATTTTTCCATCTGAAGCAGCTAACTGTTGCTTCAAGAAAAATATCAAAAATTGCTAAGTTTTCATTCAGAAAACAGGCAGTCTTGGGCAGAGAAACAAACCCCTTCTAACACCAGGATGATGGTCTGCTGGTATTTCCCTAAAATAGCAGCAGCTATTTGTGTGCAGCATGTCTATAACAAAGATGTTGGTATAAAAACGCTGCCTTGCCAACGCCATTCTTTTCAACGTTGCCTTTCCAGCTCTGGAGGCACTGGCTGCTTTCACAGCCAAGTTTGCCACTGCTATGGAAAACAGGCTGCACATGCAAGCCAGCTGAAGTCATCCAGACTGAAAAGGGCCCAGGCTGCTGCTGCTACCACTGTAAAAATGTTATTTGGAAACCGTCTTCTCAGAGAGCTGTATAAGGAATCAAAAATCCGTGGTAGGGATGCAGGCTTGGTGCTTTCCCATTTTTTAGCAGTGACGAACACAACAAAGCTCTTATCTCAAAATAAAACATTTTTGCCCCTTACAAAGGCACATAAGCAGGCAGGGCAGAGTGGCCTTATATAGCTGGCCTGGCAATGTCCTGTTCACCACTGCATCTGAGCACCTTCTGGCACTGTGCTCCCAGAACCTCCATCAGTGTGCATGGAGAGCTCTGCCACGCCTTCCTCTTCCTCAGCTGGGGGACAGAGGGATGTCTCTCCATTCATGAGAGGGGTTGTGCACAGGGAACAAGAACAGCATGGAGACAAGGCCAAAAATCACAAAAGAAAACAAAAGTAAAGCGCTTTAAACCCCAATAAGTAAGGCCAGAAATAATGTAGTTAATCAAACAGAGGTAAATGACACACAAGAAATACAAGATTCTCAGTGTCTAAGAGAACACAGAAGCTTGTTTTAGAGGCAGAGCAACACAAACCATTTCCTCCACAGATTTGTCCCTTCTGTGCTGCTGTTTGCTGTCTTACAAGGGCTGAGTTTGTAACTTCTAGGACAGATGTTGGGTCTCCCTATGATACCCAGCTGTCTGTTTACATAAGACTTGATGGAGTCTAAAAATCCAATAATTACAGGATGGTTCCTGTTAGCACTCAACAACAATTAAATACAGAGAGAAAGGAACATTTCTATTTCCTTAAGATGCTTCACAGCATAAACTGCTTCAGATGAAAGGTCAGTTTAATTAAGTTTTTGTTTCTTGAGCCTCAGGAAAAAAACCCCCATTTTTCAACAGCACAATTTAAATTTCATCTTAACTAGAAAAATACACCTATCAATAATTGTGCCAAATCTTAGAGACATTCTCCAAAGTCCTTCTCTTAAATGCTTTTTGCTAAATATTTTATCTATCCTGCACCTCACTGCACATTTAATGGCAAGAGTCCTTGTGAAAATGTCACTACTTCAGACAATCAGATAAGACATAAATGGCAGCAGGTTTTTTTCAGAGTTTTTCCTTTATGAGTTTTCTCTACAAGGTAAAAGCAGATTAGGCTGCACTGTTTCTCTGCTCCAGCTGAATATGACAGCATTTAATTGAGCCATAATATAATACCAGATATGCTTAATTTGGTTTTTGTGATCCAAAACCAGTGCTCAAGTTTATGTGACCTCTGATTTAGGGAAATCTGAAGTAGTTTAAATGCTGCAGAAAAATTGTAGTCAAAGCTCTCATCACTTCTTTTTTGGAAAGTTGCTCCAAAGCCCAGTGACAAAAGATTGCTTTCACTCAGAACTCAAGAATTCCTGAAGAGTTCTGGACCATCTTAGGGCTTCAGTTTTTGGGAAAGCTCATTTCTCATTTACTATTGGTACAAAACATCAAATACAGGCAAAACCCCCCATTCTCGCTGAAATCTTTATATTCCAGCCAAGTCGTTGGGTGTGACAATGAGAGGTGCAAAGCACATTTGAACACCTCTGTGCTTTGCAGATCCCTAGGAGAAATGCTGACGTGAAAGGTCAGGAAAACAATAAAATTCCAAGTAAATCTATTGGAGGTGTTAGCATCTAATTGTTTGATACTTCACATATCTTTCTGAAGAAAGAAAATTTCTTACCTTTAAGAAAACGAACCTTTTCAAAATCTTGAAAATTAAGTAACCCCAATATAAATGCAGTCCTTGGAGGATTAATAGCATCCCATTGAATAAAAAATATGCTATGACAGGAGTCGTGGAGTAGTAGGTAGGCTGATAGAGTGTGGCACGAAGAATCCTAAAAAATAAAAATTGTTATGGTGCAAGATCCTTCCTTATGCTATTTACACTAATTTCTAATCTCATATTCCAAGCTGATTAATATTAAAAAGCTCTGCAAATACAGTAGATTAAATAACAAGCCCTGCCTTAACTAGATTGTGCATCTCTGTTGAAATATAGACTTCAGAAGATGAGAAATTCGAGTCTGGCATGAAAGTATTCTAAGTGAGGTTAGAAAAAGTCCCTGTTTTTCAGATCTTTATCTCTGTGTGGTCTAGATGCCATGCAACTCAGAGCTTGCCTACACCTTGTTTAGTGTAAATTCTCTCTAATCTGAAATGCACACTCCAGAGAAAATCCTACAGGCTTTGCAGCAGGGCTTTTTGTTAATTAACATAGGTTTTGTCCATCTTCAGACTTCACTACTTTTATATTATTTGGGGCTTTTTGAGTCCCTTTAATCTCATCAGGTTTCGCTTCCAAACTCAAGAACTGAAGAACAAGAAAGTCACTGAAGCAAAATGATTGCAGATCACTTGTACAGTTAATTAAAAAAAACAACAATAGAGTAAAAGACATCAGCATTTCTGAAAGAAAATACTACAGGAAATTAAAGCCTTATGTTGATCAATGTTTAGAACTATTAATTTAACCAGCTTGAGTCTCTAAGGGCTTGTCCATGTGCAGGGAGGGGCAAATTAGAGCTGTGAATGTGAAACATATTAAACACTTTTAAAAGATAAACATGTTAAGCACCCATGTGGATACTCCAAAGCAGATTAAATCATAGCACTCCAAAGGCATGCAAGTATTTAGCAAGTTAAGATTTATTTGTGCTGACTTAATAAATTAATTGCTTCACCTAAACTCCTTTGAGTGCTCATGTGAGTGAGGTGAGGCACTACTCAAGGACTGGGGAGCAAAGGGAATGCTCTAAAAAAAACAAACTACAGTCATGTACTCTGACTTTGCAGCTACAGCAGAAAGGGTGGAATGAAAGGGAAAAGGATTTATCTTAGTAAAGGAGCTCAGTCCCCCTAAAAATGCAGGGGCTTGTAGCATTTAACTACTATTTACAAAAGTTACATAACACATAAAAGCTTTTATTTAGGTTCAAGAGGCTCATTTAAAATTATTTTTATGTAATAATTTTAAAGAATGTCCATTTTCTCACTAGCAGAATTTTCAAGTCCAGTCCATTCCTTTCCTTTTTCCATCACAACCAACACTAAACTTTCAGGGGGAGTGGGAATGAAGTAAAAGCCTGGGACTGGATTAAATATTGCTTACCAGAAGGGCAACAGGATCATCCTGGTGATGAAGAATGCAATAGAAAAGATGATAAACAGCATGTTGCAGGTTTTCTCCCAGCGAGCATAATTAAACATTTTGGCTGCCTGCAGTGGATAAAAACCCCCACAAGTATTATAAATATTCTCTGAAATAAATTCTGTGTTTTCATAAATAAAGACTCATCTTCCACCTAAGCAGGAAGAGTATTTCCTCCCAGTTTGACATCTAAAGCAATCATTTTACTGATACCTAATAAAGCAGCATCAGACCAGATTCTTTGTTTATATTTCTCCTTTTATCTTGAAGGAAAGGACTCTGCATAAAAGGCCTAAAGAACAGCTCTCAGATCAGAATATAAAGTGTCATGGAAACACAAAGTGCTCTTTAGAACAGAGGTAATTCCTCATTTTTCTACCAGATTCCAAACAGACTAAATTCCAAGAGAAGCTGCTGGCTACACCTGCACATTCAGGAGTAGGAGTGACCCCTTAAAGGCAGGTGTTCTGGGACATGCCTGTTACTGACCCTGCTCTGGGCCTAATTCAGCTCCTGTCTCCTCCTTTGTGAGAGCAGAAGATCTCAGTGCTGGTTTCTGTCCCACTAATAAAAGTTGTAAGTGCTGCTTCTCTCTTAAATGAACTGTCCAGCTCCCCATGCTCCATCAGGAACCACCCTGAGCAAAGTGTTCAAGTGTGAGCAAAGCTGCAGGTGCCAAGCCTAAGTTTTAAACAGCAGCTTGATTAAATTCTTTTTTTTCCCCTCCTTTTGAGTGGCAGGGCTGGATTAAGTTGTTCTGGTACTCAACTCCAGTTTCCATCCAAGTGCTGTCCTACTAGTAGCTGTCAACTCAACTGTTTTTAAGGCCACCCAGTTAATTTGACCTAGGAGCAGTTCAGGATTAAAAGTAACCCAGCAAGAAAACCTGTTTAATCTGGACCAATCCCAAGTGCACAGCCCCAAAATTAGTTGTTCTGGTACAATAAAATAGAGTATCAGGGACAGGGAAGGACAGGGACAGATAACAGCCTACAAAGGGCTGCTTACACTGGCACTGCCACCAAAAGAGGTGATGAAACTCTGCTTTCAGATCTGGCGTTATAAACTCAGGGTAATTCTAGTGAAGGAAACACTGTGTTTGTCTTCCAAAAAACCCAGAAGCAACTGTGATCACAGTGCTCTGTGGAGAGTAGGACACTTCTTAAACACTTGGACTAGTATTTAGTGCAGGGAAGAATCCTTTCCCTTCAGTTCAGGAGAAGAAACTTTTCTTCTGCCAGAAGATGCCTGACACAGGTTGGACTGGATGTCAGAGGGCTTTTCCAGCCTCAGTGATTCTGTGATGCTGTGGACAACCTGGTCTAATTTTATCAGTGAAACAAGAATAACCCAGGGAGGCAGATTTATTTCCAATCCCTGTTCTGCACTGAGGAACTTCTCTTCTGCTCCTTTCTCATAATGGATTCTGTAACAAAGTATCAAGTATCAAATTATCTGGAAGCTTTTTTTATCTTACAAGTTACAAATCTGCAAAGCTGCGTCCCTGTGGGGATTGGAAGGGATCTTATGAAACTCGTGGCAAAAACATTAAAATGTCACTGACGCCAAAACCAAAAAACTCAGCACAGGGGGGAAAAAAACCCCAAAAAACTGGATAGCAGGGTTACCTCGAGCCAGAAATCTGCAGTGTCGTGCACGAAGATCACCAGAGTTCCAAGCCGCACGTAATTGCCACACCAAGAGCCGCTCATCAACCCGATGGCTGCCAGGTGATGAACGACGTGAGCCGTAAAATCCTGGGAGGGCCAGAAGGAAATAAAGGAAAATCTGGTGAAGCACAGCCCCTGAGGGTCGCTGCCGTGTCCCCCCGAGCGCTGCCCGGGCTCAGGGACGTGTGCGGGATGCCAGGCACAGACTGATGCTGCCCTCAAGTGGCTGCACCAAATCCCGGCTCCAGGCGCTGCTTTTACTTAAAAAAAACCCCCAAAATACCACATTTTCCTCGCTCACGGGAGCAGAGGTTCAAGGTACAAACACCACAAGCACTTGCCTTTCGTTTGATATCAATCCCAAGGGTAAATATGAGAGACCAGTAAAACCCGATCTCGGCCATGTAGTACCAGTACTGGGATGGCAGCAAGGTCTGTGATGAAGAAAAACACAGTTAATTCTGAGAATAGGAAAAAGTAACTGTCAAGTGAGATTACTTCTTTTTTCCTTTCCTGACTTCTGCTCCTCTGGTGAGCCTTGCTGCAAAAATTAAGCTAAATTAAATTCCTGTCCTGGAAATTAAGAAGGATGCTCTGAGAGCCAAGTATTTTAACTTTTGCTCAGCCCAAACTCTCAATTCCCACAGTTCCTCCCCCACCTCTGGATTTTTACATGCTTTTTATCTGTTTCTGTCACAAAACTACACGCAGAGTCCTTCTGCATTTAATTACAAACAACTGCAAACCAACCCCCTCTTTTTTGGTGAACAATTAACATGATAAACTGAAATGCCAGTTATTTTTGCTAAAATCCTATTTATCTGCCATGGGGAGAGCAGAGCTTGGCTGCTCCCTTGGGTCAGTACTTTTCCCAGGTGTGTACCAGGAGCTGGGAAAACTCAGCTGGGGGCAGGATTATTTGTATTCCTGGCCCCTGCCTAGGACAGGAATAAGAAGGCAGTGGGATGGGGCAGAGTTATTAAAATAAGAGTGCCTTGAAGCACCACGGGGCCCGGAGCAGTGCAGGGGTTCTGCACTGAATCTGGGAACACTGATAGCATCTCCAGTGAGTAACTGGTGTCCCGGGGTGGGTGGAAGTGGCAGTGGTCTGCCTGGAGGAGGAAGTTGCAGCACAGGCAGATCCCAAGGAAGTGCTGCAACAGTCAGCAGCACTTCCCAAAAAAAGGCAGGAGGCTTTGGTGCCACACCTCTTTAGGTGGTGCCCGTGTGGAGGGAAAAGGCTGCCGTGGATTACCCCTTCCATTGGGGAAATACCTGGAGGCCACTGGGCCGATGCCAAAAAGCTCACCTGAAACGGATAACCAACCCACGTCTGCCATATGTCGTAAAACCAGGGTTTCTGGGGGAGACACATCAGTCACACACTGCTCAGCTCAGCAACAATTACCATCTTAACTCAAAATCTTCACTACTTCAAATCCCTCTAAGTGGAGCAGGCAAAGAAGCTGTAATCTTGATAACTGTTCTCCACCAATTTCTAAAGGGAACTTACATCTCAGATTTATTATATTGTTCCCAGCTTTTTGGCTTCTTTTCAGGACACCTGAAACGTTCCAGTTCACAATTTCATCATCCAAAGCAGTGGGTGTGTGTTTTATTACTGCAATTACTCAAGATATGTTGCCACAGTGATTAATTTGCTGTGTTTACCAGTCACACACACCAGCGGTTGAGGGTGATAAACAGTGTTTGGGGAGAAGGGCCAGATGAGCAGAGACACGCCGGGATCTGTTCCGCTGCTCGGGGGAAGCTTTAATGACACCCCAGGCAGGGCTCTCTGCTATTCCCAACTTCTGACTCAGCAGCAACACCTCAATAAATAGCTGTGACCCCCAAAAACGCTGCCAAAAAAGCTTTATGGCCTCCTCTGAGGAAAGCAGGGCCATGTGATGCATTTGTAGGTGTTAACAAGGCATGTTGTAAAACCATCTGCGTGACTTCTTCAAGCTTGCCTTAAAAATACTGATTACTCATAAATTCCTTTATCATAAAAGGTCAAAAGTTAACTTAAAAATTAAATCTCAGTGCATATTGCAGCCCATCATTCAGATGACATACACCAAAGATCTGAACCCACAGAGCCACTGAAAGCACAGAGACTTTCAATGGGATTCAAGAAAATCTAGAAATTATTTTGTTAAAAACAGAGTATTAATCTTCCAAAAAGTTAACTTACATCATACAGAAATATAAATCCAACAATGGAGGATGTCAGATAGAATGAAAATCGCCAGCTGCAAAATTGAAATGAAAAAATAGGAACAAACCATTACATTTTGTAAAGAGATTGTCCTGAGCCAGAATTACTGCAAATCATTGTATATCACAGAATTCACATAAATGCGGCCTCACACTCAGTGTTAAAGATTTACACATATTAACTGTATCTGAATTATTAATATTTAAATATTTAAGGCTTAACTGCTAAATTAGGAAATTCTGTTACATTATCACAGTACAGATATTTTGTCATGATAACAGTAATTTCCCAGCCAGGCTTGAACTGATCAAGAGAATGACCACAGCAAGCGTAATAAATCCCCTAAAAATTAATGTTTGAGAACACAAACCTTTTCCTGGGTTCATTCACTTCATCTCTCTCACTATCAATTGCTGATAACAGGGGAGACTTATGAATTATTAGCATCTACTGGATTAGTTTACATCTTGCTACAAGGTCTCAACTATAACCTCATCAGAATTCAGCCTGATCTGAGTTTTTTGTGGATTAAATGGATATCCAGCAAGGCAGATAAACCTTCCAGGTTTGCACCATCAGCCTGCTAAGTCAGCAAAGGGAAAAAGCTCTTGAGCATCTCAGTGCACTGCGCTGTCCCTTTTGGGTGTCAGAGCAGGACGCTGTGACTTGGAGCCAGCAATCGGCTCCCAGTGACTCTGCGGCCTGTGTGGGAGGTATTGTCCCTGGGGCTGGGTGTGGCTGCAGCCTCAGCCCAAGCATTCCCACTCCCACCTCTACAGATGATGGAAAATTCCTTCCTTTCCACTCTTCCCCTCGGCAGGAACGAGCCTGACCTTTCCCATAAGTGCCTCTGCAAGAGCAGCAGGAAAACACAGCAGGACTTGACATGCAAAGAAAAGTTGTGAGCACAGGACAGGCACATGGCCTCAGACCTGGTGAGAACCTGTTCTGGAACAAGAGATATCCCAGAGGAGAGCAGCAAGCAGCTCCCAGAAAACCTAAAACCACTGAAAAGGAGAAAGCACCACAAGAACCCTGGACCAATGGATTGAGAGATGCATGAAAGGAGATTGTGGTCTTGGGAAAGCATTAATGAAGCGCCAAATGAGAGAAGAGGAGGAGAACCTGTTTGGTAAAAGCAGCCCCTCCTTTCTGAGCCCCACTTCCCCTGGAGGCTGATATGCCAGGACAAAGAATGAGATGTTCAAAGTCTGAGACAGTTTTTATGAGAAAAACAACAAACAAAAGATAAGGATGTGGAATGGTGGAGGTGAGGCAAAATGTCTCATACCTGAGAAAGAAGTCAGGAAAATAATTATAAAATTGCCAGTTGATACACATGTGATAAACAACTGTTTTTCTTCTCAACTTTAAACTATCTGTCCTCAGAAGATTTGAAAATAGCACAATAAGCACTGCATGGACAGGAAAAGCACAAAGGTACATGGTGGAAATTTAGAGAGTAAATGGAAGGGAAGAGTGGAAACCACAAGTAATACTTGGCTCAGAGTTAACAAAGAGATGCTGGAGAACACAGCACTGGCATGGTACAGACTTTACACAGGGGCTGCTTCTGCCCTTATGTCTCTCATTCCAAACCAGGAGGTGTGAGCAGTCCAGTGGATATGGCAGAACTGATTCTGTATTGATTGTAAAGTGCAAGTTTTCTTTTTCAAAGTGGGTTTCTGAATGGGATTCAAAGCACAGAGCACCTACAAGACCGTGCCATTAATCCCCAGCCCTACAAATATATATTGAATATGTTTGGCAATAAACAGCTTCAATGAACTCATTCTATGTGCGAGACTGCCAGAGCACTCCCTCATTTTGCATTTAGCTGAGCTTCTTTATGAATTTGGTGAATAAAACCTGAAGTAAAACTCATTCAAATTCACCAAATTTTACTCAAGTGCCTTTTAAACTCTGATCCTGGCCACCAGAGAGAGCACTGAACAACGGCTATGCAAGAGGATTTTCTGGTTTAACTTCAGGAATCTTTTCTCTTGAACTGAATGGAACAAAAAAAGAAGTTAGTAAGGGAAGTTAAAGGCTGGTAAGTCTTACAAGGCAGTGAGGGTTTCATGCAAAGGGCTTTCCAAACCCCAGCATTGCTTAACTGGGAGCACTAATAGCATAAGTATGGTTTAGATCTGGCTCATCAGATTTTCCCTGTGATTCAGAAAAGAGATCCTGGAGATTGCAGGCTTTCATAAAATTTCATAACACTGACTGCTAGAGTGGAATAACTCTGTTCCTCATTTTTTTGCCTAGAGAATTATATTCAATTAAATTCACTGACAAAGAGCAGAGCAAGGTTCACAAAATTGCACAAGAGAAACCTGTTTGATTCATTCTCACTCAAGCTGCCAAGCAAGTTGGAATTTCAATCTTCTGTTGTGTGTTACTAGAGACAAGCATACACGGCAGGCAGGTCTTTTAGCAGTAGCAAGAAATCTTATTGTCACTTGTGAAACCAAATAAACTGATCCCCAAAACAACAGCAGACATAAACCATGTCAGGAGAGTTTACTCAGCTCAGACTTCAAAGAGACACCTCTGTCTATCATCTGGATTTATGTCTGATAGAGGACACCACTAAATCATTGTCACATT
This sequence comes from Acridotheres tristis, assembly GCA_037013685.1. Lineage (NCBI taxonomy): Eukaryota > Metazoa > Chordata > Aves > Passeriformes > Sturnidae > Acridotheres > Acridotheres tristis. Next base: position 3,338,253 of record CM072897.1, on the reverse strand, counting down.
GATTAACACTGAAAATAATCTTGATAAAGTACTCAACTTTGAGCTCTGTGCTGAGCCCTCATTCTTTAAGCTGATCTAGAGTAACAGAGGTTCAATAGTACAATCAAATGAATTTTTGGCAATGTAATTATGCTAATGAAAAGCCAAATACACAGAGCATTTGAAAGTACTTTACACTGGTACAGTTAGTGTCAGTACCCAAAAGGGATGAGCTGTGCCCATTTGGGGATTTGCAATTTGTATGAGATTTTAGATCACACTTGAAGTGTTTAGGTATGAGGAAGTTCTCACACATAAGTGAAAAATCATATGCAAGGGGTTTTGAAACTTCTTACATATTCATTACTATCACTCAAAGCTGCTCACTGGCCCACTCTCAGCAGTGAGTTTGAGTTCCTGTTTCACACAGTATCCCATGATCAAGCTGTGGCACCTGTCCTTTAGTCTGGATGCCACAATTCCTGCTCTTGAACTGACTTTAATACACATGACAGCATCCCAAAATGACAGTGTGGGTACAAACATAAACCAGGGTAAGCATTGTTGTTCCCTTATGATTACTGGCAGACAGGAAAATATTTCCCTATTCTCTGCATGTTTTCATCTTCTTTGTGTAATTATGGATTTGTAAGCTCCTGGTACAAAGTGTAAGACTGTAAAATATTTTAAGTTGTTTTTTTTTCCAGGAGAAACAGTTAACCTTAACTTTTAACCATCATTTGGAGAATGCTGCTAAACCCTTTCAACTTGTTTGTGCATTCAGAAACCAAAACCCACATAAGGCAGACCCAGCCTTCTGGAAAAAGGGGGACCTCAATAATTTTTTTCCAAAAGATTAAAGCAGTAATAACCAAAAACATTGTCTTTCCTTACAAAGCTTCCTTGAATTTCTGGAGCACTGTTGGGATCTCAAGGTTTCGCCGTCTCCTGAACCATTTCTCCACCAAGTGGACGGTGCAGTTGCACTTTTTGGCAAGGCCTTTGATATCTGACTGCAAGAAATGGAACAGTGTTAGCACCAAAGTCACTTTCATTTATTTTGTAGCTCACAGAGCAGCTTCCCACAGTTGTAAGGTCTTCATTTAAAAATACTACCAATATTAAATATACATGAGGGGAGCATCTTTGAGTAATGCTCACAGAAACCCTGGATTTTTATTTATATAAATAAAGCAGGCACAAAATTAACAGACCCATAGACTGTTCTATGGTCTTTCTGGTCACCCCTGAGAGTTTCGGAGATGCAATTTTTACTGTTAGATGAGAGCTTAGGCTGGAGAGGGAAGTGCCATGTATGAACACATGTGGACACAGCACCTAATATCTTACCCAATCATAAATATTAATAATGTGTTTATATGTAAGTCTCACAGATGAGAAGTGGCATGGAATTAAAGTGACCTGAGCTCTGCTCTCAAATCCAAAGCAAGTCAATGTCTCCTCCTGAGCAAGGTCCAGAGTGCTCCCCTCCAACACCAGAACTAAACTAGGGGTGGAGCAGGGCCTAGAACTGCACCTGGCCATTGGGGTCTCTGCATCCTCTGTGCTCCCAAGGTGACCAGGCCAGCAGGGGCCCAGCACAAGGCAGTGAGACTCCTGCATTTCAGGGTCCTCAGTGCCCCACATGCAGCAGCCTGAAGCTTCCTCCCTCTCCTCCATCCCCAGGTGCAGAAGGTGTGGGATGTCCTCCCCGGGGCTGCCTCAGGAGCAAGGGCAGAGTTTGGCTCATCCCTGGGGAAGTTCTTTCCTCCCAAGGCCAGTATGCAAATAGTGGGTGGCAGCAGCGCTGCCTCCACCGAGGTGAGGCCAGTCCAGGTAGTCTCCTACCCTCAGGGAAACCTCTGGAATGTGAGAAAAGGCACCTGGGCTGCCAGGGAGGGCTGGAGTGCAAAGCAGCCGCGGTGTCCAGCCCACCCTGCTGGCTCTGAGCTCTCCACTTGCCACGCAGGAATAGTGACTCTGTTTCCACACAACAGAGCCCACATGCCTCAAATGCCAGCCAGGCTTTCCCAGGCACACTTCCCCAAGCTGGATACCTAAAGGAGGCAGCCTAAATCCTTCCCAAGCTCTGAGGAGTCTAAAAAATGCTGTGCTTCCTTTCAGAAATCAAATGTCCAACTGCACTCAAGCAGAAGGAAGGGATGAAATTGGGACAGGGATACTTGCCCAAGGAGAGAAGAGCTCGTGTGTGAACACCCATACATCTACTCCTGATGTTATCAGGCAAAAGGCACAATAAAAGCAGAGTTAGGGATAGAATGCCAAATTCCACTCTCAGTAATTGTCAAAATCACTCGTTACTAGAAAGCACATATTTCTTTTCAAAACCAGTGTAGGAAAACTGCAATTGTTTGGGAACTGTAGTCAGGTAAGGGAACTTCCTGAGGCTGCACTCACAGCAAAGTACCTGTCTCCCATCGAAAATCAAGTTGTCTCATTTTTGGAGGTGATAAGCATTGGCTAGTCTTTTCTTTCTTGTTCAATTTTAAAAACAAACAGTATCATAATAGAAGGATTGCTTTTCTTTCTCACATAAGCCAGGATTAAGTATGCAGCAACATAACGGATCAAAAGGCTTCCATGCCAGCATTCCAATATTACTGCCTGCAGTAAATACTGTCCTGCTTTCCAACAACAGACATCAGCTGAAGTTTTCTCAGGCTGAATGAGTTAAAGATGGAACAGTAATCTTCACTGGAAATATGATTAACAATCTAACCTAGAACAGCATGCCAGAAAATAAAACATCTCAAACGTATTTTCTGTTTCAGATGCCATATACCCTTGTCAGCAGAACAACAACAAAAACCCAAATAAATTAAGTCATCTGTAAATCAGCTGGAACTCATTCCATGATGTCATTGCTGAGAGCTGATTGAAACAGTAAGAGTGAGATTTTCAAAAAGCAAAATGAGTTTGGAAGAATGAGAATCCTTACTTGGGATGGATGTCTTGAGCACTCCCGGAAATAACTCTCTAACACGGGATTAGGCTGTGGCTTCACACGTCTTACATTCTTTATACCCAAGGCTTTTGCTAGAGGTATAGCAACATATCTGAAAAGACACAGCATGAAAAGCTTTACAAATATAACACAGTTACAAGACTTTGGCTGTTCTCATGCCAGGATATGAAGAAAACAAATCTGATGCAATTTAATCTCCCATAGAATGTGTCAGTGCACTGAGAAAATGGGATCTCCCTTTAGCTGATCCCAAGAGGGATCCCAAGTTTATCAGCAGTTTCACAACAAAGAAGACCCAAGGAATGCAGATTGTGGCCATAAAATGCTGTTAAACTCGAGGAAATATCCAGGCTTTTGTGGCCATCAGAGGAGTGCTGGAGTTGAGTGAAGGGAGACTGGATGCTCTCTCCATGTGAGCTCAGGGATTCCTACTGGGCCATTTCCTCCCAGTGGCAAAGTCACTTGGCACCTTCTTCACTGGGCCACCACCACCCACGCTGGATCCAGCCTGTGGCACACAGCCAGTCCCTGAGCCTGATGGATTCTCTTTCCCTTCCCTTTTCCAACCCAAATGGCTGCAGAGTGTGCCAAAGGTTTCACCCTCTTGCTTGGGCAGGATGTTCAGAAAATTCCCCTCCCTCCTGCTATCAGCCATCGATTCCTCATTACTCATAGCAGTGGTCAGCTTTCCTCAGACTCACTGCAGCCAGATGTGTGGGCTAATTACCCTCAGCAGCCCTTTCCAACAGCACTGCACAGAGACACATTTGGGCAAGAGTGTGTTTGGGAGACACTGGGAATGGTTATGAACATATGATCCAAATTACTTTTGATTTCCAGCATGAATGATCTTATCTGCTTCTGGTTTAAGTCTGTCCAACTTACAACATTCCAAATTTCCTCATTCTGTCCTGAAATAATTATAAAAACCCACTAATCACATTTTTAGAGGGAAAAGAAAAGAAAGTAAAGCAAAAAAGGTACAAATAAATAAGTCAAAACACTGCAAATCTTAACGTGTTTGTAACTTTCTTCTCCGGAGCCAACCTCTGCCTGTCCCTTAAGATTCCAGCTGCAGAAGCAATCCATTTCTTGGTGCCAAAGTGAGGGGGGAAAAAAAAATGAACCAGCTTTACTAGATCTGCATAAAATGTTCACATGAAACTTTGAGATCCCTCCAGTCTGCTTAGCTTGGCCACAGAGAGACACCTGGGATCTCTCAGCCTCACACAAATGTTCTGGTACAGGACCAAATGAGAGGTTTGAGAGGACTAATCTCTCTATCCTTCCACTGAAAGAGAAAAAGGAAACCCAAATGGTTTAGAATTAATTGTGAAAAGAGTGAAAAGTGATAATCATTAATTTTTCTCCAGTGAAAAGAGATAATCAGAAATATCCAAATGCTGTTCTAGTAAAGCTGGATAGAAGTATTTCCCTTCTGGATTGGACCACAGCCACACATACCTAATAATGAAAATATTTCCCAATTTTTCACCTCCTATGTGATCTGTACTAGATCTTCCCAGTAAACCACCAATTAATCCTCCTTTATAAAACGTCACATTGATCTACAGATATCTCATTTTCAGCATTAATAAGGACTAACATTAACATCAAATTGCATTTGTGTTTCTTACCTTTCACTGAAGAATCTGATGATGAGCAACACAAAAGCATAAGGGATTGTGGCATATAACTGATGTGGTTTGGGAAAGACAAGTCCATCACGGTCCACAAAATCTGCCCATGTGCAGTTGATGGGCATCCAGATGTTCTCCCACCAGAACCAGCTGTTGAGTGTCTTTAGTATGTATGCCATGCTGAGTAAATAAAGAGAATTTCATTTTATTCCTCACGTATTAAAGAGAAAATGCATGAAAAGGATCCATATTGAGCCTTGTTGTGTAGAGCCTGTAAAGTCAGTGTTCTCAGGGGGGAGAAAAACAAATCATACAGGAAATTAAAACCATCTTGGTTTAGAGCAAGGAGATGGGATTATAACTCACCAGAAGATAAAATAATAAAGCCAAATTTGGATCTGATATAAAGCAATACAGGGCCTTTGAAAACTGCACAGGGAGGTACCTGCTGCCTCCTTTCAGTCACTCACACTGCACTGCTTAGTACCTGCTCAAATCTCCTGCAACACTCATGTATCATCCATCATATTAACACTAATGAGAACTGATCTTCCTGAGGCTGTCTTTATAAATCAAATATAAGTGGGAGGAAGAGTGGAAAAGAGATGAGAAAGTCCAGGGAGTGCCTCAATTCCATAGTAATGAGGACATTTCACTGATTAATTACTGCTGTTTAATATGCTAATGGAAATATACCCTGAATTTACAAACACCTGTGCATAGGAACAAGTGGGAAAAAAATATAGTGCATAGCAAGCTTTTTCTGGGAATTGGGGGAAATAACGTGATTTAACTGTGACCAAGGTCTAGCTCAGGAACAAATATCTAAAATCAGTCCTGGGGAAAAAAAAAAAAAAGAAAAAGAAAATCACTTTGACTAAAGTATTTAATTCTTGTAAAAGCCTCCTTTTTAACTTTTGCAGTCTACATTATATATTTAGAAATTGCTATTCTCTCTCATTTATTTGTAAGGACTTTATATGTCCATTACATTTACATGTAAACTTTACATGTTTACAAGTACAAACATGTTATATATACCAAAAAAATAATCTAACACTGAAGAAAAATAGAAGTTACTATAACATTTTCCATAAGGCTGAAACACAATTTTTCCATGATTTCTAGGAATAGTAAACTTGAATTATTTTTTCCATGCTAAAATTTTCTGTAAACCAGGAAAAACATGAGGAAATCACTGATTTCATTGAAACATAGCCTTGATGAGGAAACAGTTGAGCTGGGAGGATGATTTCAACCAAATCTTTCTCTCATCAGAAGATCTCCCAGCAATGTCTCTGTACAGGATCGTGAGATAAGATCAAACCATGCCAAGGTCAGGCAGCCCTTCAGCCCTTCCCATGTTCCATGTCTGAGCAGGGGACACAGGATTTTATTGTGCCTGCAGCTGATTTGGGACACCATGCCCAGAGCATCCCACCAGCACTCCAAACCCGGACACAGCTTTAATTAACACTGGAGCCCAGGTTAATTAACAGCCAAACAACCATTGCTGGTCCACACTGGGCTGTTTCCACTAAGCTTGGAGCAGGTTTGTGAAACAGTGACCTGCACCCACCAAACAGAGCTGGTTAACAGCACTGCAGATCCATTTACTGGCCAAGCACAGTAGTCAGAATTGAACTATTAATAACCCAGCCATTTAATCTTTTTTAAATGCAGGAAGGGGACAGTAAAAACCTCCTGAATGAATCGTGTGTATATAAGCAAATGCAAAAATAAAGGAGGGAGAAATCACAATTGTTCCCGCACTGAGACTTTATATGCCAAGTTTCAGCCTAGAGCAATGTTTTACTGCAGAATTATAAACTCCTGGAAGTGGGGGATTTATACAGGGGCTGCTAACACACCCTAAACAGCAGCTTGCAGGCGCCATCCTAATGAAGCAGGGCTTTGAAACATGACATTTTGGGTCAGACAGAAAGGCTTGCAGACAATAGAGGACAGCCTTGTTACACAGTTCTGTTTCCTAATATATCTATATTTTTTTAACTAGACTGTGCACTGCAAGCTATCACAAACTGCAATAAAAACAGACCAGTCTGTTATAGCACAGTGGAAGGAGCACTCACAGTTGCTTTGTGGTGAGATGGGCTGGGACTGAACATGCACCCCAAATATTTAAACCTTAGAAAAGCCCAGTGGTGCATATTTTCTTATTGGATTCCTGGGATCTCACTAATTGATGGCTTTCTTCCACACATGGATGCCTCACCATATGATTACCTCTTTAACTAGTTAATATAGCACTATTAAACTAAGCTCATAAGTACATGCTTAATCTTAAAATGTAAGGGATTTGAGGTCTGATCCAGAGTTCACATATTTCAGGGGAAATATTTCCTCACAGACACTGAACAGATTCATCAAAAGTGGGTTCCATGAAACTCTTCCTTTTGCATTCCCTGTATTTGTACCAGGACTGACCTGGCCCCTGGGAGTTAGACCATCCCTGATGAACATTGCCCAAGTGATTCTGACAAAACCAATGACGAGAGTCCAAATCTGTCTGCAGCATATCCTTATGTTTCATCACCCTTAAATTGGATGCTTTTGCTGCAGCAAATCAGGCCATTCCCTGGGAAATCTTGAAGATTTCCATCCTCATAACAGCAGCAGTGAAATAGTTGGGTTGCTTTCCTACCTCCCTTCAGCTCTCATGATGAGGTTCCTGGAGCACGTGGGAGGTGAAGAATTCCTTACAAACACTGACCTGAGCAGGAGCAGGGGGCAGCCCTGGCCACCAGTGCCAGTGCTGGGAGCAGGCTGAAGATACTGGATTTCAGAAGTGGATGGTTTGTTACCTGCACAAACTGTCACAAGTTTTCTCCTCTGCAAACGCTGCTTTCAAAGAACGGGCAGCAGATGCAAAAGTCCAGCTTGACCTGATTTGGGACCAGCTCTAGCCAGAAACTTTAAATCCTACCCAGCCTAAACCTCCTATTGCAGAGTGCTGAGCTCAGAGCTTCTCCTCACAGCCTGTGGCAGTACCAAGCAAGCAGGAGTGAGAAATTCAACAGTGAGTGACTCATTCTGCCCAGCCTAGGGTGAAAAACCTCTGCCTCTTCCCAGATCCCTATCCACAGACCAGCACTGCCAGGAGCATTTGCATTGAAAAAAATGGATTCGTTCCTCTGGAAGGGGTTAAAAGTCAATAAAAAAGAAAGATATTTTAAAAAACGGAAGTTCCTCTGCATCTCAGGGATTAAATACTCCCAGTAAAGAAATCAAATCACCTCCCTGCCATGGAAGGATCACCTCTGTAGCTTAATCTAGTTTTAATGGGCTAGTGCAAAACTGGAAAATCAGGAATGATTACTTCAGGAATTGCATCCTTTATAATTAAAGGAAAGCCCACACAGTTGGGAAGTACCAATGTGAAGTTTCCTTCAAAGCTCTGTTTCTTGGATATATTCAATAAAAAAAAAAAAAAAAGCACTCATATTTTTAATGATATTAAGCAAAGAAAAAAAGAAAAAGGACAAATTTGAGGTTGACAAAACCTATGTGGCTGCATTTTGCAAAACAAATTCAGGAGCTGCTTTGAAGTGGAATTTCTGGCTGCTGCAGTCTGAGGAATTAATAAAAAGAAACTGAGCCAAAGCTTTGATTGTATTCTCTGCACAAAAGCTTTGGACATGCAGTTTTTGCAAGGAAAAGCCAGGACTAAGAGAAGGAGATATCCAGGTTTGCAGGATGTATTAGGAGGATTTCCTATCCCTATTTACTGAATAAATTACAAAACCCAATGGATCAACAACACAAACATGCAAGTGAATGTAAACTTAATTCTCCTAAGCCTCCCTTTAGTCTCCTCAGTGAGGCTCCAGAGGTGTAACAGGGAAAGACTGAAATCAACAAAAAGCAAGAATACAATTCTCCTATTCCTCTCATAATTTGGCAGAACTGGTAAATCTGGTGCAGTGACTGTTGGGAAAAATCAAACCTCAGATATCAAAACAGATAAAGCTGTTCCAGGCTGTTCATCCTCAGCAGGAAATAGAAATGGTTTAAAAGAGCAAGTAAAGATCAGATTCACCATATCACAGGCTTTGGTTTTGCTTAACACTCAGCAATATTTCCAGGAGTTAACACACAAGTTTGAGCTGCAAATTTGTGTTCAACTACAACCAGATTTTTTTTTTTTTTTACATTGTGTGAAGTATCCCCACTACATCTACCACCATGAAAAAGCTGAGCAGAGATGGGTCCTGCACATTGAACTGTGGTTTGTGGAGGAAGGGACTGAAGGAAGGATTTTTTGGTGCTGCCACCTCTTTGCAGCCTGTCTTATCTTTTGTGCAAGTGGGAGAACATAATTCCAGTTGAATTCTCCACAACCTGAGGCAGGGGTGACTGACACCTCTCCCAGCCCACACACAGCAGCAGTGGCAGCACGGAATAAAGAAGCTGCTGGACTCAGTTTCTTACAACTAAACCCTGAAATACTGAATTCAAACAGCTGAATTAAGATTGCTGTGAGACCTTTAACTTCACATTTACTTCCTGGCTTCTACAAAACTCAACTGTAAACACTTTAAGTGCCTCGTTACAGAGCAATTACAGCATTTTACTTCTTTTACTGTTCTTTTACATTACCTTGTAACTTGGGTACTATATTGAGCAGGCAAAAATAGCACTTTGAATAAAACTCAGTTAAGGTGAGTTTTTATTTTTCCCTGGTCTCTGGGAGGAAAAAAAAACCCACAAAAAAGTGAACCAGACTAATTTGAAATAATTCATTTTCTGAGTGAAAGTCACCATGCTCTCTCTCTACTTAAAGGTAAATAATTTTTGAGCAGTTAAAATGGTTTAAGGTGATGGCAGGCTGTTGAGGAAAGTGAAATACAGTTATCTCACTGTACAGTTACAGTGCAAACTATGTCCACTTTTAAGCTTTAAAAATCTATAACATGAAGAGAGTGGAATAAAGAGCTGTGAAATAACTCAAGAAACTGCAATAATTTTGAGATAAGTTGTTGGAAAAAACCTTAACCCTATCCAAGCTAGAGATTCTTAATAGATTATTAATTCACAAAAAGTTTGAACAAACCTAAAAGAACAACACTTATTGCTTTGAGAACTTAGTAACACTTATGAGAATGAAAAGAAACATTATTACATTATGAGACTTTTCTTCAAATTTTTACTATTGGGGAAAGATGCAAAAAGGATTAATTTTTGTAGCTTACTAAAACGTAGTTTGAAATTCAAACTTGAAATCTAACTTAAAATGCTAAGCGACATAATGGAGATTTTACCAGAGCTGTGTCACTTATTTAAGGTGAGAGTGAAGGGCTGAGAATTGAGCAGCACAGGGTACACAGAGGTCAGGACAAGCAGTGGGAGCACAGAGGTACCACAGGACATGTGGAGGCAGCAGAACAGCGAGAACCAGAGAGGAGACCTGAGGCTCTTGGCTTCTCCATCTTCAGTGAATGACTCAAGGTTTTAAATTAGCCCTTGGAAGGCAGGAAAGGGACAGGATTGGTGCATTTGCACTCTGGAGAACTCTGTTTGCAGCTCCCTGAAACAGAATCTTCAGCCCTGGTGTGCACCAGGGGCTCACACTTGGCCATCTGTCAATGATCTCCACTGCACCCTGAGCCAGCAGCTGAACCCAGCCTGCTGTGCATCCCCCCTGCCAGCTCTCTCCTGGTTATCCCTCCTGGGCAGTTCAACCTGCTCAGACATTCCCCACCCACAAAGACAACTGGAGGAGGAGCCACAACAGAACTGGTCTTTCATTATTTCAGGCACTCTGACATCCTTTTCATGTCCTAACAAATGCAAGGGAAATTTTCAGCTACATGTGAGGCAGCACAGCCTCTTCATCAGCAGTGGCACCCAGCTGAAGGGCTGAGCTAGAAAGGGAGTGAAAAGTAGAGATATATTGCAACAATATGATTTGGGTTCTCCCATCTGAATGTTGTGACATTACTATGAAATAACCCTTTCTGGCAGCTTGTTCTGGTGTGTTATTTATAGCACAGACTTCTTCAGAGCTTCAAAAGATAAGTCTTTTTAAAAAACAACCAAACATCTGTTAAACTGAATTCCTTAAAGGACTTTTTTTTCCTTAGCATTTTACATCTTTAAAAAAATTACAAGCAGCTTTTTCAAGCTACTCAAATGCAATGGTTTTTCTCTTATATAAATCACGTCTATATCAATAGTTAACATTCATTCCCGTTGAGAAAATGTCCTCCCTTCCAGATCAGAAAGAAGTGCTCTTACAAGCACTTAACAGGATAATGGTACAAGAAGTAGAAAGGCAAAGTTACTATTGTAACCTGTATTGTCTTTTTTCTTTCAATAGAAAGCAGTTCTCATAGGTTGGAATACTTAATGGCAAAATATGAAATCGCATTAATGTAATTCCATTCTTTACCTGAAGATTACTCCTAAGAGTTACTCTGCTCTTCCCTTATAAAACAAGGTTAGAGACCAGCACATGCTGACAATTCAGTACACAGGCTGATGTAAGGAGATGGGGAAAAAACCCAACAAAATGTACCAGGGCAGGGAAAAAGGGCAGAAAAAAGAAATCTTACCTTTCTGATGTTGCAGTCAGAGACCATAAGCACATTAGCAAGGAAGAGGCATCACACTCACTACTCTGACCGAGGTAAACACGCCCTATCTCCAGAACCCTTTCAAATTCTTCTGAGACCCACCCAGCAAAGCTGCACTTCTAGATTTCTGACTGAAGGCAATCCTGATGTCATCCACATCCCTCCGTGAAACTCGGCAGTAGTGCCAGTGCCTTCCCTGCTCCTTTCAACACAGCAGATGAAGAAATGTTTGAAGTCACGTGGGTTTTGTTGCACTATAAGAATTTGTCTCACCGTATATTGCTACACACACACACACAGAGGAGGATGCTGAGCCTGCTGAGGGCACAGGAAAGGGAGCACCACAAACATCACTTCACTCTGCCAGGTTCTAGATAAATTGTGGGTATTTGAATAAAGTTAGAGGAAGGTTTCTACTCCTATTGACCACTCTCAGCAGTACTTCCAGCTGAATGTTTTACACCAAGTGTTCCAGTTCCTCAGATCTAAAATGGAATTTCTGAAATTCCTACAGCAGAAGAAAGCACACACTGAGCTTTGGTTAGAGATACCATAGAAACAGGTCAGTTTTACTTAACCTGAATGTTTAATTTCTTTTCTAATTCCATGACTAAGGAATCAAGCTGAAAGTCATTCCTCAGCAGCTCTCCCCAGTTTCAAATAACAAATAACAGCCTTCAGAAACGTTGGCATTACTTTGTATTCTGGTGGACACATTAATGTTGTTGCAAAGGGAGAAGAGAACCTCACAGAGGTGCCAGGAGCAGAGAACCTTTTATTAGCCTTTTCTTCCTGCTTGCAGTCAGCAAACAGCAACCCAGGAAATGGGACCAGACTTGTCAGAGTTGAGCCAAAGCTCCATCTCAGCCAGCACTCTGTCAGAAAGAAGCCAGGAACAGACGGCTGTGGAAGAGCACGAGAATGGAAGAAACACAAAATAGTCACTGATAAGGCCCCCAGCCATCAGCACTTTGGGGCTCCAAAACTTCTTAAACCACAGAAGGAGTCTATGAGAGTAACTCTGGAGAGGTTCTCTCCTGCAGGCCTTCCTTCCCACAACTCCTTTTGAGCATATTGAAATTTCCATCTGAGTCTATAAGCCTGCCATGAAAGAAGATGTGACCCAATAGTTGGAACCTCCTCATGTATTTCCCCTCCTGAGAAAAGCATGGGTTTCTTCAATACAGCATTTCTTTAACTTTAGGTATTCTATCTTGCAGCTATTGCAAGTCTTTGGTCCTTCCATAAAACTGGGAGCAGTATTCAATAACCTGATGCACCAAAGAAACATTAAACATGAAAGGATATTTCAGAAAAGATTATGGCTTGGCTGCTGCTTTAAATGATCTCCAAACTCTCCCACATCTGAACGAGCCACTGCTGTGAACCAAGCAGAAGATTTAGGAACTCTCTGCCAATTAGGAAAGCCTAGAGCAAGCTGATTCATCAGCACTTGGCCAATACTGGGCCAGGAATGGAAGAGGTAATTGGCAGCAGCATCTTTCTTATGCCTAAAACCACAATTTCTTCACTGTTATGGTAAATTGCAAAAAAAGAAGTTTGTTTGACTGGAGCAAATGTGGGACTGCTACAAAAAAAACCCCACCACATGTTTTTATATCCTTTTTGAGCTGGATTTATTAGGCTGGCACCACCTACATAGGATACTATTACAAGATTAAAGATATTCCGTGGTAAATAACAAGCTAATCATACCCCCTTGATTAAAGTACCCACTGACCTTACAATTATCTCTGCACCTCCATACTGCTTAGCCTTCAGGAGTCTTACATTTGAATGCTGCAAAAAAATAAAATCAAACAAAAATATACCTTAGTCTGCATGTCTCACTGAGAAAAGAAATTTAAAAGTTTAAGTGTTACTATTACTTATTTGCAGCATAGTATCTACTCCTTCATTGGACAATTAAATATAATATAATAATATAACTAAATATAACTAGATAATGGAGACATGTATTTGACTCAATTATTTTACGTATCACCAGGAATTAGATACAGGTTCTTAGTAAAAAAAGTATTACAAAGAAAGAAAAAGTCACTTCTTTCTGAAAATGTAAAAAAAAAAAGTCCCTCTTTCTTTTCCAGCCAGCTGAATTAATATAATAAATTACAGTGAATCCACACAGTGGGTGTGAGCTTTCAGCTGAGGTTCCAAGCAGTTACATAAGAGTTTATAGTATTAGTAAACTTTTGCACTAGAGAAAACTCTTCTGTCAAATCTTTGAGACTGTATCAAATCTTAAACTTCTAGAATCAGAGCTGTTGTGTGCAGTGGCACCTGCAGAGGGAGAAGAAAAAAAAAAACAAAACACCAAAACCATCCCAAAACCTCCTAAGGGTTTCTTTTGTTTCCCTTCATTAAAAAAAAGAGAGAAAAAAAAAATCCTGGAATTAATATGGGGAGCCAAAAATAAATGTTCTAAATATACTGTCTGTTAGTACCTAACCATTTTTGCTGATGATCTCAATGGCAGAGTGTTACTCAAATCTCATCCATATGCATACATGGAGGAAAAATAGGAATCAATTTGATCTAATAATCATTTGGAATCTGAATTCTCCCTTCACCACCAGTGAAATCCATTTCCTTGCCATCAGGAATTCCTTCAAGATTAAAGTAAAAAACTTTGACATTCCTGTACTTTCTGCTCCTCGAGAAACGATAGAAGCCTGAAAATCAATCATTCCAAGTCACGTGTCATAATATCATAACTCAAAACCTTGCAGTCTGTAGTTGAAAAGCTAAAATCCTTCTTTTCACAGGAATTCACACCTTCTCCTAATATGCCAGCTTTCCCCTACATAAAAGGAATGAAAAAAGTCTCAAAAATCTCTCAAAAAGCTTTTTCTTCAAGATGTTTCTTCCTAGTATAACCTGATTCATAATCCAGATCCTTACAGGGAGAGGGTCACTGAGGAGAAGCTCGTTACTAATTAATTAGTAATGCCATCTGTCATAAATAAAGACTCTACTGCTGATCCACTCTGCCATAGGCTCCAGAAAAAGACATTACCTGGGGACTGCCTCCCAACCAATTTCTCTCACACACTCAACCACTGAGGGCCAGAAGACCACAATTATGCTCTCTTACAGCCAAGAGCCTGTATTCCATTTAAGTACTGAACACACCATGTATCAATAATCCTCCTGGACAGGAATTAAGAATCATCTCCTACCCAGGGGCACAGAGATGGGATTTGCTGAAGAGTTCATCTGCTCACAGGTTGGTTGTGATACATTCCTTATGCAAAATCCTAATTGTTTTGTCTTTAAATTATCTTTGGTGAGTTTTTCCTTTCCCTCGTTTTAGCATCAACTTGTCCATACTTGTCAAAAATCCCTTTCCTCTTAACCAGAAACACCAGAAAAGTAAAAATATAACTGCTTGTCTGTATAAGGAACTTCCACCAAGTTTGTTCCAGTACATCTGCAAAGGTAAAATTCACGTTTTCCTCTCCACTAAAGCACTGCCAATTCACCCAAACAACTCTTACGTGCTGCCACTATCTGAAAATGCAGGAGACTCATTCACACGATCTCTGGCTGCAACAATAAGAGATTTAACAAGTAATCCAATCAACTCAGGGAGCTTCTTAATCCATTTCCAACAACATAGGAAGAACATAAGATTAAAAAAAAAAAAAAAAAAGCCTTGTTGATCCCTGGAGCTGGAAGCACTGGTTTGACAACAGTAGGAAAATAAACCTCAACAATTTGTAACACTTGCACGTAAGACAATGCTGCAAACATTTTTTGATTACATTACTGGGAGACTCTGGGAGCATCAATCTTTACCCACCCACAGAAAACCTAAAATATGAACATTTGCTTAGTGAAACTGAAAGACAATTCCTTTGATGCTTCACACCCCTCAACTCCCACTTCTGCATCGGCTCCTAAGTGACAATTACAGAAAGTGGTGGCATCAAGCTGGTCAGTAATTTTAGCTGAGGCAAAGGAACTCTCCTTTGGAGGAACCAATGCTCTGTTGAAGGTGACCAAGTACTGGATTCTCCCTTGAGGATATAAATAACTTTTTTTTTTTAATTTGGTTGAGTTTGGTATTTGCTGCTTCATGGGTCTTTGCCTAACTTTCACAGTAGCTGTAATGATGTCAGCAGAAAGGCATGAATTTCTAAAAGAATATAAATATTATCAAGGAAGCCAAGTACTAGAGGTAAATGTCCAGAAAGCATTAATTTCTGTTTCTGTTAAACCTCTGCCTGAAAGAGCCATGAAAGGGCCGTAGTGACAAAGTTACTCCAAGATCTGACAAACCCTGGAAGGTGACACTTGAAGATAAAGCTTTTTCCTTTCCAGCAAGGAAAGAAATAAGAATATAGGATTTTGTCATTTCTCTTTTTAACTTAATCAATATACATTTCTTTGCAAGACAGACCTCAAATTATTAATAATGTTTTAATATTTGGCTATTACTGCCTCCAAATGTTAAGGGCATTTGTAATGTCTTTGAAGTTCCACTGAAAATATTCATCTTTAACTCTCAAGAACTAGGATAAGATGGGGTAGATACTTGGACAACTCCAATTACCAGCTACAATTCCTAACAATTTCAGAATATGGACCTGCCAACGTTCCTTACAAGCTTTAAGGAAGCCAACATTCAGCAGTGCTCACTTTTCAGGTTGTGTGTGCTATTTTTTCCAACAATTCACATTCTTTTCAACTCTCCCCCCTAAAAGGACACTGCTGAATGGCTAAACTCATGTTTTGCAGTACAGGGAAAGTAGGAACCAGAAATAACTAAGGATATTGTAATTCTCCATGCAAGATTTTTACCACAAAACGTATTTTATTTCTTCCATTAGTGATGTAAGCCAGCTGGTCCATTAAAGAGCATCTCAGTTATCAGCAATAAACTCATTTACACAATCTCCAAGAAGAAAATGACTTAGAAAAGCTTAAATCCCTGAGACGTTTCTCAACTAAGTGCAGGTCCTTGCCTGCTGTGGAGGTAGGGACAGTAGAAGACTGCCTGCCATCCATTCTGACACTCACTGCTGCCTTCTGCCAAGGTTTCAGAGGGAACCAGGCAGCCCAGAAAGGCTGAACAAAATACAGCAAAAATTTACTTTAGGATAACTCTAAGGGAGAATACACAGAGCTAACATTGTTATGACCACAATATTTTCACTCCTACTGACACTGTGATAAATCCCTGATAGTGACTTCAGACACCATCCCAGAGTGACTCTGGAAGAAGTACAAACAAAGCTTATCTGACAGTGATAAACCAGGGAACAACCAAGGCTCCCTATTCCCAGCTTTACAAGGCTACTGCAAGTATAGAGGTTCCCAAGGTTGGTTTTTATTCTTGTATTACAGGATTAAAACTTGTACTACGAGTCTTATGAGCAGAATGGAAAGCAGCCATAAAAATATTGGAGAAAATCCAGTTTAAAGAACCACAATTGTGGAACCACCTGGATTCAGATGTAGCTGCAATCAAGCTCTACCAGCATTCAGTTAAAAAGTTAAAGAACGTTCTTTTTAATAAGCACATCCTGTAAGCAACTTCTAGTGCTAGCTGCTTACCTCATGACAGCTTAATTTATTCTATTGATGTTGAAGGTAAACTCCACCAAACAACTTCATTAATGGCAAACTGTGAACACTTCAAGAGGAGTCCTCAGATCCACAGGTCACCTGATTTCTTCTGTGTCTTGATTTGAAATAATACAAGGAAAGTTGGTAGCTATCAATACCCAAAGATAAGGCACATGGATCTCCTGGTAATCACTGACCTAATTCCCAAGTTCTAATTTAACATTGGTAACAGGTTCTGCAGCTGAATTAATTTGCTCTAGCACATGAAATAACCAGCTGTGCCTAAAAGCTTTATATAATTTTAAAAACCTTACCAAAACCTAACCAAACCACTTTCTATACTCACCAATTGATTAAAATACAAATTCTTTAGCAAGCTGCTTTTCTTGTGGTTGGTTTCTCAACAGAGCCAAAAAACTCCAATCCACCTTCACAGCTCACCCTCAATTTGTGTGCAATAAAAAAACCCTCAGCTAATCAATTTAACTCCATCTCAGGTCATAAATGGTAAAGTATCAACACATTAAGGTATCTAGTTGCCAGATACGAGCTATATTTATCCACTTCTACAACTAAAACATTCTGAGAATTAAAACAATGGCTTTCTGAGAAAGGAAACATGTGGGAATGATCACTTCTAATAACCAGGTGGGCACACAATCAGCCTCAAGCCTGTAAGAATTAAATACAACTGGACTGCAATTGGATTTGCTGTATCTAAAAAATCTGATTATGGGATTCTACATTTCTTGCTACATTCCACACACTGTTCTGTCTAAACTCTTTATAAAGGATTTTATAGTTGTAGTAATTGCTGACAAATAAGACTAGAACTTATCCAAAATTATCACACCATTCTACCTTTCCCACTCAGCTTATCATACCAGTGTCAGAGATACTGCTGCAATTTAGATATTTCCAGTTGGCAGAGTATAGATCAAGAAATACTGAACAATCCTATGTTCAGTGCAAACAATGGAATTACTCAATTAAAATAAATCAGTCAGCAAAGGATAGATTAGAAAAGGAGTGAGGGTAGTGGAAAGGATTTCAGTGAAATATAAGTACCTATCTACTTTGAAAACTGTGAACTTGAGAAACTTTTGCTCAAACACCTTGCCCGTGGCATTTCCTGTGTTTGAACTGAAAAGTTCCCAAGTTGTCTGGAGCTGCATCTCTGAACATGCCCACAGGGATTTTAGTCCTGACAGAAATGAGCAACTCAGCAGCTACAGCATAACTGAGCTCAAAGAGAAGCCAGGCATGTTGCTGCCCTGGACAACTCCAGGGTTAGTTCTTAACTACAGGGATGAATGGAAATGTTTCCATTCCTTGACATTCCCACCTACCCCTCTGCACAAAAGTTGTCTTGGTCTCAGGAAGAAACCATGGTACAGCAAAAAAACCAATATTCAGATCTCCTTCATGCCAGTGAGGAGGATCACTCCTTCCTACCTAAAATAGTGCTGTCACCCTGAAGGAGTAAGACTGAGGTCCAAACCTCCCTGTCTGTGAATTCATACCATTCACTGGAACTGCCAGCTAAAGGATCCAGTTTTCTTCTTCTCCCAATTGCACCGATTCAACAGTTCAGGGCTAAAGACTAAACTGGAAGATGGCTACAGAGATTTGAAGGTCAGCAACCGGCTCGAGACTGCTTAGCTTAGCATCTATTTTAGTTTAACACTTAATTTCTATCCAAAGGGAAGAGAGCACTGACTTATCTCAGTCAGAATAGAGCACTTACCTTCAAGAGAAGATCCTGAAAGGAAAGCTGCTTCCCACAGTTGTGAAGAGGTCGGAGGTTTTTCCAGTGCTCCTGTTGTCAGTACTTTCCCAGTGCCTAACCCTTGGCACATCATTACAGGCTGCAGCAGCAGCATCAGGTGCTTTCCTGTAAGTGCACACGCTGCCTCAGATCCTGCTCTGAACTCGCTCCCCCAGGCAAACTCTCAGACACTTACTTTTCAGGTTATTCAAATTACATCTAATAAAAGATATAAGTATAATAATTTAACATCCTCAATAGCCATCTCACTGCACTGGAGTCACTTACTTTCTAATTCTCTGGTTTAAATTTATTAAATATACATTCTATATTTGTAGGAAATGCATGATAGATGCAAAAAATTCTGTTGGAATGCCACTTCTACATTACCTAAGCTTAGTTAAAGATACAATGTTCAACTAAACTTGTCCATAGGCAATATATGCTTTAATTCACATCTACCTTTTCTTTTAATTAAAGGAATATAGACATCTGAAGGTCCACTTTGAGCAATGCACCAATGCAGAACACATAGGATAAACAGTAAACTGTTCCCAACTATATTATTTTATTTAGCCCAACTTCCAAGCAGTCAAATGTTGCATTAGCTTTGCCCTGTAGTCCATAAATCACTACCAATCTGACAATAAACTCAAAAATAGAATGACATTAAGTATAATTCATAACACTCTAAATATATTTTTGAAATGCTTTCACATGAGTTATTATAAAATGTTGAATATCCAACAACTAATCCTTATATACTGTACACTGACATGCACATCATGAATAAAGTTAAGATCCTCAGGCCGTGGATCACATCACTGGATGCAATTCCAGATTTTTAGGGTGCTAACCAAATCCATATTTACCCTGCCTGAGGGTAAATACATTGACTGGTGCAACAGGCATGATCTTTAGAAGTCATTAATCTCATGGAAATGTTCCTTGGTGAACTTGTTAAAAAAACCCACAAGAACACTTTGGATTATTGTAGATTCATGGATTTACTCATCTTTTCAACATGGCTCAGTAGTTTTAACAATGCAGATGGATTATATGGGAAAAGATTTCTTTTCTGCAACCTAGAAATAGCCTCTTGCAGCTCTTCCAAACACTTGGTTGATTTGTAAAGCATTACTCTTAGGGGAGCCATGGTATCTGAACATGCCACACAAGCCCAACGGGATGAGGTCCGAGCTCCCTTCGGAGGCGACACTTCAGATGTGCGTGGATTCGGGTCATCGTCTCTGCAGCTGCAACCAGTTTCCCTCCTGCTCACCTCACCCTCATTGTTTGAAGGCAATTGCTTTGTGTTTACCAAGCGCTCTTTTCCATCTGATTCCACCTCCGAGTCCTCCGAGCTGTCATAATTAACCAGGCTTTGAAGAGAGCCAGGCAGGGCCGCGCTATCAGTGGCGGTCAGTGAGTCACGCCGGCTCCATTGGGCAGCCTCACCATCACCCTGCGGCGCTGTAAACACCGGGCAGTCGTGAGGAGGAGCCGAAGACATCCCAGTCCGTGGCTCTGCCTCACAAACAGCATTTTGCAAACTCTCCCCAGGCACGCAGCTTTGCTTTTCTCCGTGGGGTGGTTTGACAGAACAAACTGGGTGGAAAGTGCCGTGCCCGGTATCGAAATGGTTACAGACATCTACAAAATGATGCCACTCCTTCCCAAGGAGCTTTAAGTACCTCACCAAGTACTCCAGAAAGCAAGTTTCTGATGAAATCAAAAAATCTAGAAGTACCGTGGAATCAAATGCAATCTTTTCTAGAAAAAATAAAAAGATACAGTGTGGGTTATATCCACCTGCATGCACAAGGAACTTCCAGGATTCCTCCTCTTTTTGGCTTAGATTATCAGCAGCATCACACCGTAACCTGAAAAGTAAGCCAGGAAATGATTTAATGGAAGTTTACAGTTGTTTTTTTTTTAAAGCAGCAATATCCAGAAGATGGATTCTTGCTCTTTTTTAAAATTTTGTAAAAAAGTAAGAACAAAAAGAGAAGTTTTTGTATCAGAGTGAGAAAGAATGAAGGAGAAATAATGGGGTCAGGAGACTGGACAGCTAAGGAAGCCAAAGGACTTAAAGCAGGCCTTAAAGGGCACTCCTTAGGAAACCTTCTGCAGTAAACAAAGTTACTTACAATACAAACTGTACTTTAATATAAATATGAAATCAACTTATTTTAATATTTTTGTTATCCTGAATTCAGACTAATTTTCAGACTGTTACACACCCTGGAAGAGGAGCCTACTTGCAGTTAAATGTCTAAGAATTGTGTGTATCTAAAGGTATTACTTTGCACTGTCTTCCCACTTGAAGCTTGAGGGCCTTGTATAAATCAGGATAATATCTTGTATGGTAATTTAAGCAACAATGAAGCATTGTACATCCAGGACAAATCCATGAACATTTTTCAGGTGTTAGCAATATAACCATTTTTATCAAGTAGCTGGAATTCCCATAGGGCTAATCCTTATAAACTTTACCAGAAGTACCTGAATTATTCAAGTTTAATTCTAATATCCTATTCTTGTCAAACCTTCAGTGTTGCAAGGAAGCAATCTTGCTTTTTATCTGTCTAACCACTATTTTAGACATGAAGTCAATTATCCTGAATTACAGGATATGATAAATTATTTAGTAGGAAACTTTCACAACTCCCATTTCCATCCAAAAAAAGACTTAAATTATCAGCTCTTACACCACACATTATTACATCATCCTGAGGTTTGAGGGGTTTTAAATTATTAAAAAATAATTTTCCTTCCAACAAAAGCAACAGCAACCTCACTGAAGTAAAATTCTTCATAGTTCTGTCAGAAAAAAAGAAGTACACTGACCTATGAAACTTTAAATAGATGAGTAATAAAACTTTAGCAGCTTCCCACATGTCATCATCTTGCTCCATGAAAACCAAGGAGAGCCATTCACAGTGATGCACAGCTGGGTGAGACTGTGGGGAAGGCTTTACATGACTCCTCCAGAACATCAACAGCTGGGACATGGAACTCTCAAAGTCTCCTGGAAAAAAAAAAATTAACCATGAATTTTGCTATACATTTTCTGTTGCCAAACAACACACACTCTTTATTTTTAAATTAACAGTGCATAACTGTTCTTGATTGCAGTTCTTTCCTTAGCTCAACTGATATATCACAGCAACAAATTTTATAGATTAGTTCTTGCTGTTTTAGTGCAGTAGCTTACTCATAAAAATCACTTTGTATTCATTAGACAGAGAGATTCTCTCCCCTAAGTCAAACAATGTGTATCTTCAATACTAATGAGATACTACAGAGCAGTTTTTGATGTAACACACCACACACATTCAAGGTTCAGAAAACAAAGTTTTCCTGCAATATTGAAATAAGTTTTATTTACTGCATCACTATGTGATTTTCCTTAACATTTGACTTTAAGATTTGTTTTCCCTTCTAGCAAATAACAAGAACATCAAATTATCTTTGTTATTAATTGTTACTCTTCAGACCAAAAATCTTCCCTATAAATCTGGAAATGACTCTCAAAATTGAAATTAAAGTTAAGCCACTCTAATCCATGTTAATAGCAAGAAGATCAAGCAGCTTCCTGGAAGTTAGCATATTAAAGCATTTAGGTGCTTGTTTTAAGCATTTCTTGTAATGTCACTAAAATAAGGAAGTACCATTCCTTTCAAATTGAAATTCCTCTTGACAGTTGGGGTGTTTGAACCTAATTAAGAAACTCATTTTTAGTGTCATGAATCTAGAAAAGAAAGGAGAATGTTTTTTGTGAGAAAGAATTTTCATAGAGGCACCTAAAATGGATATAGCCTACTTTATTTTTCACTTGTTCTTACCCAGTCTCAGTCTCCATACATTTTTCAGATGGTGGATTACAAGTAAAATATTCTTTACAAATACTTAATCTTTAAGAATGCAACTGACATCACAAATAGAACATCTTCCAAAAATCTGGAAAAAGTTTCACAAGCTGTCTTATGGAAGTTGTAGCTCTTTCACATGGATGAATTAAAAATTTATTTTAGGCTTGCTACCTAGCATAGAAACATAAAATGTAAAATAATATTTACATCCAGAACTTCTACTTAAATGCCTCAACGTATTTAAAGAGCTGTAAAATTTCACTGTTGATTACAAAGAAATAGAAATTACTTTTGGCTACAATCAGTAAATATAGGAATACCCATTCTCACTGGTGTCTGACTAGAGATGCTGCTTCTGAACTGCTTTTCCATTTCTTTTCCAGGAGGATCAGATTCTAGGTAGAAATTCTCCTCTGTGATGCTGGTGAGGCCCTGGCACAGGGTGCCCAGAGAAGCTGTGGCTGCCCCATCCCTGAAGTGTCCAGGCCAGGTTGGGAAGGGCTCAGAGGAACCTGGTCCACTGGAAAATGTCCCTGCCATGGCAGGGGGTTGGAACTGGATGATCTTTAAGGCCCCTTCCAACCCAAGCCATTCTGTAATTCTGTGTTAAGTCCCACAATTTCCCTGTGCCTTACTTTGGAGCTTCCTTATTTTTATTTACCTTTCTATACCACAGCTGGTTTTGCCTCATTACATTACTTGGCTGACAGTAATGCCTTGTACCTTCAATAAAATAAATGCATAATGGTGCCTGAAGTTCTACCTCCACCTTAGAAAAGAATGTTACCTGCAGTTCCTTACAGTTCCCCACCCTGAACAGAGTAGATGCTTGTGCTATGGACTTTTTTCTTTTCCAGCTGAAGAAGAGCCTGTGTTCTCAAGATGGCTTAATGCTCTTAACAGGAAAAGTTTTCAATCCCAAATGCACCTGTTTCAAGCTCAACATATTGCAGAGCTAAGGATTTGATAAAATGCAAGGAAACAACTAATTAGGCAGGACACAGAAACGCAGTTTCTTGGGTGGGTCTTCTCCTTTCTGCCTCCCACCACCACTAATTCAGCTGAGAACTATTTACAGTCTTAATGAGCTATAGCTACAAAATCTAAAGCTCTAAAACTCTTGCTGCTTAATGAACAAAATTTAAATAGACTGTTACCTTTGATTTCTGCTTCTGTTGCAGAGTTGTGAATCTTGAATTCCAGTGCTTTAAGCACAACCAGACTTAAGGCTCTGAGAACAGTTTGGTCAGAACCACCTTGAGAATCATGTCCAGGAGCAGCTTCACTGCTTCCAAAGTAGTTGGACTTTCCACTAAGTGGGATCTGATTAAGCCAAGTCAAATTCACAACCTGCAGAACAGCATTACTCAGTGCAAGCATATCCTCACACAAAGATGGGTTTCCTAAGACCAGTGATCCACTTCTAGCATCTTCTCTGGACTTGTAAAGGACACATTTTTTAAGGAGCAAAATGAATTTCTTCTTGATCACATAAGGAATTGATGAGCTAATAACACTGAGGACATAAGAAGCTTTCAAAAATAAAATTCTCTGGCACCTGAGCGGTAATTCCAGTTCAATTCTGGAAGCCAAAAGTGCTTCAAGCAGATCTATAAAACTGATCAGATTGTTTGTAGCGTCAGAATAAGGTGAAGTGTAGCGGTGACTGTCAAAATGATGGAGCAGGATGGCATTATAAAATCCCTCAAGCACTGCATCAAGAGGAGCCAACAACTTCTTCAGAAGACCTATGGCAAGGAGAGGCACATTACTGACCTGCAGTGTCACACAGATACATCAGCAAATAAGAAATAAATCCGTGTGGTCACTTCTTTCAGAACATAAATATGTTCAAACCACTACATTTTAACAGCACTTTGCCACCCCCTGTTTAAGGAAGGGGTGTCCTAGAGCCGAACTATTCCCGAGGAATTCCGGGTGAGTTGCTCCTCCTGGCGGCCCCCGCGTGTCGGTACCGCCGCAGCGCCGCCCGTACCTGCCCTGGCTACGGGCGCGTCCTTCAGCGTCTCCTTGAGAATCGCCGCCAGGGTCCCCAGGCAATCGGCCACCCGGGCATTCCCGGGAAATCCCAGCAGCGTGTGCAGAGTAAAGCTCAGCCACGGGACATTTAAGGCGTCCTAAGAAAAATAATTCACAAACCAATCACGTATGCTCTCTGTTGTTATGCAAATTGCATTAAATCATAATGCAAGGATTTTTAATTGTGCATAAAAAGATTCAAATATAGAAACAGACAAAACACAGGTAGAAATAATATCTGTCCTGGGCCATTAATTAGGTCTTTAATTACAAACATGAAGCAACATATGCATGCAATAGAAGTTATCTGTAGGATCCAAAAAGGGAAAACCAAACCTCCTAATGTCATGTGACCTACCCAAAATCAGATAATTCTGTAGAACAACCAGAGCTGAATTCATAATTTCCAGACAACTTGGCAAGAAATATTGCAAACATAATTATGAAATAAATCTCTGTTCAGGATGCTACTATGGAGACTGCAATACATACTCGCTAAATATATAGCAAATAAAAAAAAAAAAAAACACTCAAGTAATTGGGATATTCAAACAAGAAGATACAGCAAAGCATTTGATTAACTTCCAAGAGGTTATTAATGATTTTTATCTACTGCATCACCCAACAGATACCAGGGAACTGTAAAAATACTGATAGTCCAAATCATGGCTTTTTTTTAATATCTGTATTGCAACCGTAAAGAGATTGTCATCTACACCCATTTTACCTTAAATGAGTTCCATAAAATTCCAGATTTTTATATATAAAGACACTCCACACTTCTGTTAGACATCAGCTCTCCTTTCCTTCCATACTCCAGGCTCCTCCTAACACAGTTGACAAAGTTTCTCAGAAAATACAAACACTATAAAGACTTGGCTGTAGAACCTGCAGGAACAGGTTCACTAAGGCATCTTTTGAGCTGTGAAATGATGCCACACTCACCTCTTCCTTCAGCTGGAAATACACAAGAGATGCTAAACTTTGTGAGGCCATGTGAGATAACAGCTGATCATCACAACCGAGCAGGTGAATCTAGAGACAGGTAAAAAAAAGGAAAAATATCTAAGGCACATCCCTTTTTATTTTTCCTCCTTTCCTTAAAAAAAAAAAAAAAAACCTGTTCCAGAAGTTACCAATTTTGAGTCAATTTTTGCCTCCTTCAGAAGAAGAACAAAGATTTCACAGTACTTCTGTCTCACGTGGAGCTCAATTTCCTGGGACTCTGCTTTTGTCACCATCATTC
Organism: Acridotheres tristis; assembly: GCA_037013685.1. Taxonomy (NCBI): domain Eukaryota; kingdom Metazoa; phylum Chordata; class Aves; order Passeriformes; family Sturnidae; genus Acridotheres; species Acridotheres tristis. The sequence goes on along the minus strand of CM072897.1, from coordinate 3,312,531 downwards.
TGATCAAGGTGAGCTGGAGCAGCATCACCTCTCGTGGGCAGAACGAGGAGCTCATGTTTGCAAAGCTGCTGGATAAATCATCTGTTGCAGGGACAACATCTGACATATCAGTGTCCTGATGGCTCCCAACACCACCAGCAGTAGATGGCAGAGGCTTCTGATGACAGGATTCATCTCCTTCTGGTGGCTGCTCAACACCCAGGTTAATTAAAGAGGAATAATGAAGGCTTTCCCTTGCTAGGGGAACGCCTGCCAGGACATCCTTGTACACCTGCTGCAGGAGAGTGATCTTCATGATGAGCTCATGCAATATTCCAGAAAATGCTGTGTGTCTTCACTGATTATTCACTGTAAAGCAGCTTCCCAGTTACTTGCATCCAGAAGCACCACTGGGCATTTCTCTTCTAAGTTACCTATAAATAAAACATTTTGTTGTTACTTTGCAAGCAGCTAGAAAATATAAAGTAACAACACATTTTTAGAGGTAATGCTGCCTTTATTAAACTTATTTTGAAAATGCAAATTCAGCTGCACAAAACCGTCTCATTGAGACATTAAAATGAAGAATTACAATCCTGGGAAGAAGTTCACAGTTCCAGTATTATATTACCAACACCAAAATTCATTTGCTGGAATTAACAAACCCAAAGATAACTATTATTAGGGGCTACTTTGAGGATATGAGAACTTGGATTAAATCTTTCTCTATATTGTGTGGAGTTTACCTTCAACATCAACTACTAGAACCTAAATTCTTTTGTGACAGATGCCTCCAAAAACAGGCATTAAATTTCAGCTGCAAATTTTCCATTGCTCCACTGAGGCTGGAACTGGAAACAGCTCTCAAAAAATGAAAGCCAAAAAAGGACAAGTCTTGACTTTTGCTGCACACAGGCTGAAGGTGAGCTGACCTCAAGGGCACAGCAATTAAGAAGCTGAAAATTAAAGAATAATTCAAAAACAAAGTGCAAAATTTATTAAGAGTCAAAAAAACCATTTCAACATATTCAGGAAGGGTTTAAAAAAAAAAGTCTTTATCCCCATGTCAATGGAAGAGATCTTTCAATCACAGCACTGGAATATTTGCTACAGCTTAAAATGAAGAGCTATTAAGAATTCAAATCTCTGCATGAAGTGTGATCACCTAAGCCCTGACAATTTTCCATCCAGTATGTAAATGACCAGACAGATACCCCACCTTCTCAGAAAAAATAAAACCTTAGAGAACATCAGGGTTTCTTTTTCACCTACATTAAGAGTGATGCTCATCTGTAATATTTATCTTTTTAGAGCTGTTTTAACATGCTCTCTAACCAGATCTCTTTTAATTAAAACCAACAAACTCATTATCTGTATCTATGGTGAAGTTAGGAGTAGGACTTAACTTGATTATAGGAATTTTTATACTTTTTTTTCCTACTTTACATACTTTTTGTATTCCTAAGTCTGGCATAATCAACCAGGTAGAATTCCAGGCAGAATCCTGCAGCCATCCACCTCTAATTGGCTTTTATTCAAATACTACATTTCCCCTTTCTTACCAAAGGAAGAAAACAGTTCAGCTTTCCAACCAGTAAAAAATTATAAAAGACTACTGTCATCATACCAAATATATTAAATTACTACTTCTTTTAATCAGTATATTAGAAAACAGTGAAATTGTAAAGGTCAGTATATGAGGCATTTTTGTTCTAGCTTATAATCTTTACAAGTTTTAAAAATAACATCAAACATTGAAAATGACACCTTCATTTTTACAACCTGATCTTTTAATTGCAGCTGAAGCATGTATTGACAAAATGGCTTCCCAAAGGCACAAAAGATTAGAGGTAGACCAAGATGTGCTACCTGACTCATCACTTCTCCCACCATCAGGAAGCATTTCCTTCAGAACAAAAGCTAAAACTTGAGAGCATGAAGTTGCCTGCAGGAGTGATCTACAATTCCCTCTGGTGTGGTATTTTTAAAGACAGTCAGCAAGGGCTGACCTGAAAACTCCAAACTGTTACAGCATGTTCCTCACCTGATAGGACCAAGAACCCTTCCCCCATCCTTTCCCATATTCCACATTTTGCTGGATGTTAAGAATAAATCTGGTATTTCAGGCAATAAATTCCTTTTTCATTTGCAGAATCTTTTCAGAATTCTACTTGAGGTGGAAATTTATGACCTGAAACATCATAAAATGTCTTCAGAAATCACTCCGAATATTTTAGATAGCTATTGTTCCTATCCTTGAGTTTTATTTCTTCCTAAATGAATAGCTAATAAAGTAAAATCATTTCAACACATTTACTTCTGTGTTCGAGATCAACTTGAATTATCACCTTACGTGGTAAATGAAGAGATCTCATGCACAAATTCACACGATCCTGCAAGGTGGCCACAGCAGAAGAGATTCAGAACTTTTCTAGGACATCCACGGTGAGATTTCACCTTCATCACATGATATTGGCTGTGCTTTCCTGGATGCTCCCATAACACATTTATGTTCCACCATTAATTCATACACTTTACAAAAACATCTGTAAGATGTGTCTCACTCACACATGCCAACAGTTCACAAATGTACCGAAATGCAAAGTGAGGGGGCTTATTTTGAAGGCATTTACTTCAAAGAAGGAGAAAACATCAGACAAGGACTAAATTTGTTTCAGACCCAGCACAAGAGTGAAAAGCTCAAAGCTGAAGAGTAAAGAAAAGCAGTGACAAACTCCAACCCTTATTTGTATTATTTATCTGAGTTATTCGTGACAGCATCTAAAAACCAATTAAGGCAGTGCCTCACAGAGCCAGACTCCTGCATAAACAACAGGAGACAGTTCTAAAAACCTTATATATAGATGTAAAAGGGAAACTACGCAGAAAGTAAGAAACAAAAAATAGAAGGGGCTTTATATGCTACTTTTATGATTAATAATGCTTTAAAATCAAAATCAAAGTCAAGTGGAGCTGCAAATAGAATGAGAGAAGAAACTCAGGCCTCTTCACTTATATCTCTAAGTTATTGTGTGTCATTACAAGCCATTTGTGCTAGTAAAAAAAAAAAAAAAAGAAAGAAAAGGAAAAAGGACCATCAATAATGTTAGTTCAGTCAAACTAGGAAGAAATTTTTCCCTGCAGAGGTGGTGAGACCTCGGCACAGGGTGCCCAGAGAAGCTGTGGCTGCCCTTGGATCCCTGGAAGTGTCCAAGGCCAGGCTGGACAGGGCTTGGAGTAACCTGGGATAGTGGAAACTGTCCCTGCCCATAGCAGGGGATGGAATGAGATGAGCTTTAAGGCTCTTCTAGAAAAACTATCCAAAAGCCCACCCTGTTTTTATTAAAAAATTAAATCTGATAAAGCAAAATGAAACCTCACTCCATGACTTTTGGGTATGAATCTGAAGGCTCGGGATCTCCTTACCATGAAATGATTGTAGCATTTAAGAAATAAAATACACTTTGCACTCCTTGTACATGCAGTGATTTCGTAGGCTCATCTCTCAATAAATAAGCTTCTGCTCAGTGCTGAAATACTGCAAACGCCTCTAAATTAGTGTCATTTCCTTCCAGAGTTTGCAAACAACCTGAGCTGTGCAATCCCTGTTAACTGTGACACCTCAGCACGCCGGATGCTTTGGCTGCAATCCTGCGAGCGCCTTTAGTCACTGCTGGCAGGAGCAGACCGGGAGCCGCCTCACCGGCCCCTCACGGCACCTCCCGCTGCCAGCGCTCATGGCAACCCACGCGACACTCGGGGTGACACCGCGAGCACGGAGCCGTGCTCTGTTCTCCAGAGCCCACACGGCCCCATCCTGCCGGACTGAGGGCAGGCAAGGCCTCCAACCCCTCCACGAGCGCGGCTTCCCGACCCGGCATCCGCACAGCGACCCCCGGCCCCAGCCGGCGACCCTTCCTTCACCCGCCCATTGCTCCCTCAGCGTCCCCAGGCCCTGCCCTCAGCCCTTCCCGGACTCCCCCTTCAGCCCCTCCCGGGCCCTGCCCTCAGCCCCTCAAGGCTCCGCCCCCGAACAGCCGAACCACGCCTACACGGACATAGCCCCGCCCCCACCATCTGGCCCCGCCTGTTTCACTCCAGGCCCCGCCTCTCGTCCCCCCCCGACCCGCACGCCTGCGGCCCCGCTTAGTCACCCCGAGCCGCGGAGCGCACGGGCCCGTCCCCGCCCCGCGCCCCGGCGGCCACTGCCAGGCAATGCTCGCCACTCACCCGCCCCTGGAGGACCTCGAAGCCCAAACTCCCCTCCGTCACAGCGCCGGAATCGCCGCCGCCGCCGCCGCCCCCTGTCGCAAAGGCACCCCCCCCACTCCTCCGCAGCTTTACGGCAGCGGGGCGGGGCCACGGGGCGGGGCCGCCGTCAGCCCGGCGGCCAATCTGGCGCGGCGGCGGCGCGCGGGCGGGGGCGGGCCCGCCGTCAGCCCGGCGACCAATGGCGGCGCGGCAGCGGCGCGCGGGCGGGGGCGGGGCCGGCGCGGTGGGCGCGGATTGGCCGCGGCGCGGGTCAGTCCCCGCCCGCCGACCCCGCCGCGAGCCGAGGGGGGCGGCCCGGAGCGAAGTGTCCCCGCTCGGCTCGGCCCCCCCGACCCCCCGCCCGCCGCCGCCGCCAGCGCGGGGGGCGGCCGCGCCCGGGGCCCCCGGCCCGCCCCGCTCCGGCACGCGGGTCACGCAGGTAACCCCGGCTGCCCCGGGGTCCCTCGCGGCGCGGGGAGGGGGGGCGCGACCCCATGGCCTCCCCTCGCCCACACCGGGCAGCCCCTCCGGCGGGTGCGGGGTTGTGAGGGGTGCCCCCGCCGCCCTCCCTGGGAAGGGGTGCGCAGCCCTCCGCCGCCCCTGCCCGCTCCCCCGGCGGGCTCCGGGCCGCCCCCGGGGCTGCCCGTGGAGAGGGGTCCCCGTCCCCAGCCCCCGGCGGCGCCCCGGGTGCCTTGGCGGCCGCCGGGCCTTGGAGCTGTGCGCTGGGGCTTGGCCGGCTTTTTGTGTGTGTGTGTGTGTGTGTGTGTGCCTGTGTGTGTGTGCGGCTGACGGCTCCTGGAGCGTGAACTCCTGCGAGGGAGAGGTTTGGTTTCCCAGCAGCTCAGCTTTCTGGGTTACTTCCTGTCCCATTCTTTAGCACTTATCTTTACTTCCATTCCCTGGAGGAGCTGCCTTGACAGGGCAGCGGTCCTGCCGTTATTATCCCTTCAACTCCTTAGAATCCTGAGAGAGTGTCCTCCTTTTCCAGGAGAGATCCCGATTTTGATGAATAACCCCTTTCCTTCCAGATTTTTGAAATCTCTTCGTATTTAGCCCAGCTATTGCTTTTGTATTAACCAATTATGTTCTTCATTTCTCTCTTATATGCCATTGTGTAGCTCAGTTCTACTTTTTTTTTTTTTTTAGGTTTAAGCTGCCTTAAAGGAGAATTAAAAATAGTGACTCCAAAGAACAAAATAACACAGAAGAGAGAAAACAGCACTCAAAAAGCCCCCAGAAAGGTGATGATTCATTTAGACTCTCAGAGTCATCCTAGACACATGGTTTGGCTGGGATTGGGGCCTCTTGTATTTTTATGGATTTCAATAGGTAGCATTTGATTTCTTTGTTCTCTTAAAACCTACTTACTGTTGACATTTTAAAGTTTGAAAGCTCTGAATCCCATTTGAAGTACAGTTCGTCTTGTAACACTTGATAATTTTCCGAAATTATTCTGCAAATATTATTTTGATTATGAATTGCTACTTAATGGGGTTTTTGTGTCTTCGTCTCAGAGATGTAATTTAAAATTGCTTTGCTCTAGGTCGTTAAAAGGATCTTTTCTTAAAGTCTTTCCATAAATGTATGGGTTCAGCACTGCTTTTGTTTCTGTTTTGGTTCTAAAATCTTTATTGGGCTAGGCCATGGTAATTGCATTATGTTGGTTTAGTCATATCTCACTTCTGCGTGGGTCACTTTTTTGTGTGTGTGTTGCAATGGAGCTGCAAAAATTGAAATTAATTTAGTTGGATGGTGTCTTCTTACAAGTACTTACTTTTTGGGCTGAGATCATAGAGGAAGATGATGCTGTTGGGTGCTTAAGGGGAAAAAATGAAAGGAGTCATCAAAACCAATGCTGCTGGTAGGAGGGAGGTTCTGTTTCAGGGGGAGAGCTGTTCGTAGGGAGAATTGCGTGTTTTACGTGGTGAGATGAAGAGATGGATCCTAGCAGAGAGAGTGGGGGGGTGAATGATGTCAGTCAGTCTTTTTCTGCATCCTGCTGTCAGCACGCTCCAAAGGATGGAGTTTCTGCGCGCTCTTCTAACGCAGGGTCTGTCTTGAAGCCATTTTAATTTGTTTCAAATGTAGGTGAGTTTGTTTTTTGGCAAAGACCTCCATAGAGGTCCCTTTGGTCTGTGTCGTGTTTTCAGAGATGTCACTGACTGTACCAAAACGTTGTTCATTGTTGGCAATCTGTTGTTTTTGAGCATTAGCCTGCAGGAGAAAGAGCAGTATTTGTTGCCAACAGCCTTGGTCAAGGCTGGATCATTTTTCCAATACAGATGTCTTTAGATTAAAACAAAAAGTAGTTGCTCTGTGTTGAAGATTAAAATAGAAAATCCCTCCGTAACACAAGTGCAACAAATTCTGAGATACGCTTTGGAAGTGCAGGGAAGAAATTTTCCATGTTATTTTCATAACCTACGAGTAATGGCAGAACGTGTGGACATGCCCAGTGTGATTCCAGGAGGGATTTTCCTGCTAATAGGTGAGACAGATGTGCATCAGCACAAACTTACCAGTACAGTTATGGCACAGCTGTTTCATCTGAATTTAGTTTATTATAACTCCCTTTTCCCAACACACCCAGTGCCTCTCACATCAGGGCTGTAGCTGCTCCAACAGCACCTCTTGGTGCCGACAATTCATGGGATCTTTGGGATTTATTCACAACAGGAGACCTGAGTTTTCATTTGATTTGTCAAGTTCCTTCCTAGTGTGAAATGCCAGTGCAGCAAAGTTTGATTCAGATGCAGAGACTGGAATGGAGTTAATAGGAATGAGGGAATTAACTTCTGGCAGAAATTTGCACATGGTTGAAACAAGGCACAGAGATCACTGATATGCTGAAGTCCTGTTCCTGATCCCTGGAAGAAATGCAGCATGTTGCAAGTATAGCAGCCCTTTAGAGAAACTTTAGTCTTCAGGCTGTATGCTCACTTTGGGTTTGTTTTTCCTCATTGTGAATTCTCAACCCTTAAAGGAAATGTGCTGTCTGAGGGATGGTTTTGTTTTGTTCCAGCAATGCTTACAGAATGATATTATCACAGTGAAAATCTTCTTTGTCCACTAAAGACGTCCAACAAATTTTGTCCACTTGGTTTCTGTTGGGCTGTATTAAATAGAAATATGTATCAAATGTACTTCTAGAGATTGTTGAAGGACACAAACTCTCTAAGCAGCACTCAATTTATCAGCTGTGAGAATTAGGGCTGAAGTGACTCCTTTAATATGGTTGAATTCACCATTGGTTCCTGCTTCTGTCATTCTATGCAATGTTGGTGTTTGGGTTCTCTAATGATAGTAAGTCACATGAAAACACATAAATCGTAGCAATTAACACTTGCTACAAATTAATTACTTGTAAGGCTGAGCTTCCATCTGACTTTTGCTACTTGAAACTTAGTAATAGCGCTGCTATAAGTTGGAGGAGAATTGATATTTTTTTCTTGGTACACGAGGATCTCCAAGCATGCTGCAGAGCACAAGCTCCCTGCAGTTTGTCAGTGCACATCTTGAGGGAGGAGGTTCTGGCTGTGTGAACCTGCTGCAACATTCTCTACTGAAAAAAGAGCTGTAAGGCCTTGCTTTAGCATCAGCACTGAGGTCCTGCCTTCAGAAGGAATCGCAGGATTTTATTCATGGGGCTCTGCTGTTGAGCCTAAGGTTGCCAGTGTATGGGTGGGGGAGCTGAGGATGGTGAGTAGTTGCTGTGCTTTGTGAAGGTGAAGTTTCCCCTCAGGTTTGCAGACCTGAACTTGTTTGAGCTGGGTGATCTCTGATTCTCCATCAGGACCACAGTCAGACCTCAGAACCTCTCAGCGATGGACAATTGTAGTAAAATGACACCTCTGTGCTTCAGTTTCAGCCACCTGCAGAATGTAACAACACGACAGCTGCTTATTAGTGTGTAACACCACCATCTCTAGTTCTGTGAACACTTGAAGTTGGTGGGGCACTTGTGGATTAACTCTTTTGGTTATTTTAAATTTAGTATGCCCGAGTATGAGCTGGCCTTACGGGAGCTCTCACAAGAAATGTGTAACTTTTAATGACAGCTTGTGGGGAGTGAAGGCTTCTTTCCTTTGAAGCAGCAGTTCCTCTGTGGTGTTTTGGATTCATGCACTGTTAACTCATTGCTTTCAGGCCCAGCAACTCGCATGTGTTGCTTGGTGATTTTCATCTCAGCCACAGGGACACCTCGCTTGGTGTCTGTCTGGGCTGTAGCTTGGAACATTCAGCAGAAAATATATTCGGGATTACAAGGCTCTGTGAAATTTTGATATTTCACATGTTACTTGCAAACTTCACAATTGTGATGTGAGAATGCAAATGACAACACAATTGTTTGCCCTACTCTCTTGTCTGAAGAGCTCCTGGAATAGGAGCGGGAGTGACAGCTGAAGATGATGGTTGTGTTTGGTTTGTCAAAAATATATTGACCATTTTTAAAATGCCATTTGAGTGAGAACACATTTAGCTTGTTCAGGCTTTGAAATGGGTAGGAGAAGTGAGTTGTGAGACTAATGAAGGCTGATGTGATTATCCTTATTCCACAGGGCTTTTCTTTTTTCTATTGTTTATTTGATTTAAATGTCTCAGAATACTTCGACCACAGGCAACTCAGATCTGCAGTGATTAGGTCTATGCCAGATACTAAATGTCATGTGTAATGGTACACTTCCCTTGCTGTACAGGGTTAGGCTGACATCAGTGACTTCTGGTCCTTATTCTGCTCTTGGGTGTGTAATCTCAGAGTTTAGGAATCAGGTCTTTCTCTCAGGCCATGTGAATGAGCAAAATACTGAATTTTGAGGTCTTGCTTTTTGTACCAACCTTTAACTTTCTTTAAAGTAAGTGTATATATATGTTGGAATTAATTTTCCACATGATGTTTGCAGTGACTTTAAAGAAGTGACACTTTGATGTGGGAAAGACTAAGATCTCTTTGACAACATGAGACATTATCAATAGATAATGACGATGTTTGTCTTATTATTTTTATTTAGTGCTGCTTCTACTATAATTATTAGTGTTTTAATCAAACTTTGTTAAGTCATTGAGTGAGGGAACTTTACTCTCACTAAATATGACTTATTTTTATTAAAGTTGCAGATCTTACTCTTGCCATATGCAGCTAATTTTCCTTTGGGGGGAAAAAGCTTGTTACTTTTTTAGTGGAGCAATCTGTTACCTTGTCTGTAGTCTGTGAAGTCAGTGCAATTCTAATTTGCATCAGCTAATAAAAAATGTGTGGGTTTTAAAGTGAAAATCATGCAAAAATTTAAAAAAAAAAGGTGAACGACTGATCATCTATGCAAAAAAACAAGGCTAGAAATGTGATCAAATTAGGTCATGGCAGTGCAGTTTTGTGCAGGGCTGTAAGCATATCTGAAGACCTTGTATGCTTTATCTTGGGAAGCAAAGCTCTTGGAAAATGTGCATAAGAGGGATAAAAAGGTTTTTTTTTTTCATCCTCCTCTTTGAGCTCTCATTGCAAAAGCATGATTTTGTGTTGCATTAAGTGGCAGAAATTTCAACTTAATCTAAGAGCTGCAGAGTTCATGGAACTGTTGTGGTGCAAGTCGTTTGCAGAAGAAACGAGTCACAGTTGGGTTTGTGTGATCAGCTGTACAATTAAGTATTTAATGGTTTTATTGTTTGTTGTATTATTGCAGTGTTCAAATGAGATAAGGGTGCCTTTCACTAAAAGTTTGCAGCCAAAGGAAATGAAAGGTCAGATAAAGGTGTACAAAGAATTAGTGAAATAACAGTGATGAGTACAGGAGAAATGGTCTGGGACTGATGCCATTAACTGCAGGTGACAGGGGGGATGAGGAGGGATTGGTCTGAAGGAGGAATCTGCCCAGGGATTGTGACTGCCATTTGCTAAACCTCGATTCTAAGAGGGTCGTTTTTCCATATGAAGGAAAGAAAGGGTGAAGATTTTTGAGCTGGTGGTTTTCTTGTATTGTAGAGGTGGCTTTACCTGTTTGTGAAACACAGCATGTGCCAGCTTGAGCTGTCACATGAGGGAGAGGACACAGGCTGGTGGCTCTGCAAATCCAGCTGAAGGACACAACTCAGTGCTCTGTGGGCTCAGGTTTTATTCTTTACTTAGGGAAGCAGAGAGGGAATGGAGATTAAAAAAAAAAAAACAAACAACAAACCCCATACAAAAACAACAATTTAAAAAAGCCCCACAAACAAATAAAAAACTCGCAAAAGTAGTTTGGGAAGAATTAAATGGAGCCTGAATGTTTTTCCTGGCATCTGACTCCCACAGGGAGATGTTGAGCAGTGAGGCAGAAATACCTACTGTAACCTTTGCATCCATTCTTGTTCCTTACAGGAGGAGCAGATACACTTAATTATTAGAGAAGGGTGTAAACCATTTCTTCAAGGTTTACTCCAGAGAGGAAGCACATCCCTCATCTCTCTTGTCTTCCATAAAATACTCTCTGTAGACTTTTCCTCGTATGGCAGAAGCAAACTGCCCACCCCAACCTCTGGAGGACTCTTTGATAATAATAGAAAACACGCTTTGGGTCTTTTCTGACAGAGCTGCATTAAAATGTAGCATTCTCACACAAGAATAATGTAGAAGTAAGTAAACCTCTCGCTTTTATTCTTTACAACTAACAAGAAATACCTTTTTTTAAGGGGTAGCAGGTTGTTTGACACACATGGGCACAGAAGATTATGAACAGTGAAGACAATGAAGAGTGGGACATCCATCAAAGAGTAACAACCTCTCATAAGGTAATTCAGGACCACATTGAGTTTATCCTGTTGTACTTGCAAAATCAATTAAGTAACTGTTGTTGTCTTCCATTTTCATGGCACTATAAAATCATTATAACCAAGAATATATGGGTATATTTTCCCCCCCTGTGCTTCCTTTCGTTTTTTCACTTGCATGCAGAAAGCCAATATATAACAACCCAAATGCATGCTGAGTTCTGAATGAGATTGATTACAGTTGCAAAACATAAAATATTAAATGCCAAAGGGCTACTTCCAGTAGTCCTCCTTCTCTTCAGAGATTGATGTCTTAAATGGGGCTTTGCAAACAGGACTCTTAAATGATCTATGGAGCAGAAGTAAAAATGTTTTCAAAGCTGGTGTGTACCTAAAACTATCCTGAAACCTTTAATGTTATGGTTAAGTATTCTTGTCATTTGAATTTCATTGCTTGCCACAGGGGTGGGATGGAAGAGTGGATATTTACAGAAACCGTGCAAGTGATAAAAGGAGCTGCCTGACTTTGTCTTCTGCTTTGTGTGTTTTAGTACTTATGTACTTTAGTACCAGCTAATTTGAATAAGCTCTGCTAGTCACATGCAACATATGGAGCCAATGCCAATTTTTTATAATGCTGCATTACAAATATACCCAGCAGCTGAGAAGTGTGAGAGAGAGAGCTCTGCTTTTCCTCAACCAACTGTCTGCACAGAGATTTGCAGGGGGAATACTGCTGGCCCCTCAGATGAGAAATCCCATTTCTCTTCACCACTTTAGTCATCCCATCTCTTTCTGTAGCATTTTGAGCAACTAGCCTGACCTTAATTTTCAGGACCATGTGAGGGCCTACAAGTATTGGTCCTTTACAAGAAAGGACTGTAAAAATGACATCATAAAGTTTGTTTACATTAAGTTTTGATCAGATACTCTCAATTTGGCAAAAAGTTTTCATATCTTGTTTTTGTAGGTGTTCAGAATCTAGGGCTAAAAGGGACATAGTCTGTATTAGTATTTTTTAAGGGTTTTGCATGACTCATCATCAGTTAGATTCTTCTGTCAGTTTTCACCTGCAAATCCAAAGGAAGATCTTACTCTTGCAGCTGGAATTTCATTACCAGTGCTGTTAGTGGTGTGATGCAGAATGAAGTCAAGCTCACTGTCTTATAGGTGACCGTGTTCTGAAGTGCTAATTGGAGTTTAGAAAAGAGCTTAGCAAAAGCTTATTAGAGTCAATAGAAATGCTTCCATTGTCATCAGATTAACCAAGTTTGAGTTTTGGAATATGCTGCAAAAGCTGACCTATTGAGTTGGCAGTTGCTGCTTTGTAAATCCTCTTTCCTCTCAGTCTCAGATAATGAAGTTCACACTATAAAACAAAACAAAGCCAATTTCTAAGCCATGTATAACATATGGAGCTAAAAAGTCTTCTTTAATAACCCTATGCTGAAGTAGTGATTGTTGCCATACATGGTAAGCTGAAGCATTTATAAATGTCAAAGACAGGCATTTGCTGTGTGTGATTTCCATATTTGCAGGGTAAGTAGGGTCACTGGAGCACCTGTTAATTATGAGTTTATATCTCTCCAAAAAGCAGATAAATAACTTCTTTACCATGGGCACGAGGGGGTTGTAGAAGAGCAAATACACTCTGTGCCTTTGTCTGCAAAGTTGGCAGTGATTGATGCTTTCACTTTTCTCTTGTCTGTGGGTATACCTGGATGACAGGAAAACAAGTGTCCAGTGGGATATGGGAAGCTGACTGCAGTAATGACCTGTGGATCATGAGGATCTGGAAGTCTTTATGATACCTAAAAGAAGGTTTAGGTGGTGATGTGGGTTGACATCCTAATAAACCGAAAAATTCCTGTAAATTTTAAGTTTTGCTTAAAATTCATTTTCATCATTAGAATTTTTCTTTGTACTTCAATCTTGATTAACTTTGCAGGAGTTTAAATACACTCCTCTTTTTAACCTTCTAGGTCTGTGTTAATACTCATCCACCTTTGAATATTTTCTGAGGCTCCTATTGCTCAGCATTACCTTTCTCATACCCTTCTTTTATTCTTTCTTCTGATATTCCTTTCCATTTTAGGACTGTGTGATATAATACACAATATATGTGAAAATGCAATCACTTAACTTTGTGTACTGGGGAACAATCCTTAAATACCTGTTCATTTTCTTGCCCCCAACTAGAAGTGCAGATGGTACTTTTCAAAGAGAGCATGGAGTACACAGTACTTGTCCCTTTCCCAATGTGTGCTTGTTTCCAGGCTCTTTTGCAGTGGCTATTTTAGATAACTTTTTGGCCCAGCTCTCATATTCTCTATCAAGGTAATTATAAATTGAATTATTCTGATATATGTTCTCATGGTGTTTGCCAGGACTATAGTAACTACACTTAAATGTATTTTCGGGTCTCATAATCCTTATATTTGATTTTTGGTACATAGAAGTGTGTACTAATTAAGAAGTGCTCAAGCTAGAATACAAACAGTAGACTCTAATTAAAAAAAAAAAAGTAGGGTGAAAAAGGAAAACAGATAATTAGAGTTTTCAATTTGAACATTAGTGTTACTAATACTCACATGCAGTAGGTCACAGAATTCTATTGGTAAGATATTTTCACTGAAGCTTACAAGGGATGTATTTCTAGAAAAATTAAGAGTATAGTTCAGTTACTGTAGCAGTGCAGTGGTGGTTCCTGTAACAGTTTGGCTCATCCATGCCATTATTTGGATAATCCATTTAACTAGTGTCTCTGGAGGTAGTGATATTAACCCCAGTGTGATTTTGAAGTGAATGGTAGGTTCTGGAGGTTTTCATTTTGCTCATAGCTCAGTTGCTTTAACTATGAACTACTGTTTGATGCTGTCATTTCTGAAGAAAACATTTACTATTTATAATGTGCAAGTGTCCTTTTCTTTTGCAGTTCAGTGATGTCACCATGTACTATGATTTTGCTAATAACAGTGAGATCATTTGAGATTTATCCTCCCTGTAACATCACTTTTCCCAGCATACACAGAGAAGTCTTAGCATCACATTTCATCAATCCTTTTTTCCCTACATACCCCATTTCTGATCCCAATCCTGACTTATTCCTGCTTCCTTCCCATTGCTTGAAGGTGACTCGTGTGAGCTCATGAGGCTCCTGTATAGGCCAGACTCAGCTAGGATGTTACACCACCACTGCAGGAGGAACCCTGAGCTGCAGGAAGAGTTGCAGATCCAGGCTGCCGTGGCCGCCGGCGATGTCCACACCGTGCGCAAGATGCTGGAGCAGGGATATTCTCCAAACGGCCGCGATGCCAATGGCTGGACCTTGCTTCATTTCTCTGCAGCGAGAGGCAAGGAGAGATGTGTCCGTGTTTTTCTGGAACATGGAGGTGAGTTGCCCACAGAGAAAAATCTTTCTGCTCGTCTGACACCTTTCTATCCCGATTTTCACTGCAGGGCTTTCCAGCACTGATTAGATAGCAAAATACTTCTGGTTTTCTTTTGTGAGTATTTTTGATTCTTTTGTTCTTAATGTCTGTTTATTTCTGATGCATACTCTGGATGACATCATAGATTAGCTTTATATCTTAATAACTTTTTTCCCCCAGCATTGCCTAGGAATTGTTCAAGGAATGAATAAGCATGATGAAAATAGGGCAGAAGGACTCATTATAAAATGAAATGTGCTCACAGCACTCACTACAGGCTTTTCTTCTCTGTTAGGGGGTATTATTAGAGGAAGGCAGATCCTTGAATTGAAATCCAGGGAAGTTTGTTTCAGAATTCTAAAGCGAGTTAACCAGTTGCATAAAAGACTAAGTTTAATACAGGCTTTAACAGAATCTGCTAAACTTTATGAAAACAGTCTTCTTTGTGCAAGGACTTTAGTGTCAGCTCATCCAGATGAGTTTACAGCTCTCCTACATCCAGCCACAATGAAACTTTATTTCAAGAACGGACTGAGTTTTTTTGATTTAAGTGATACTCATGTATGTCATGATTATTATCCCTCAGGTGGCAGTCAGAATTTCTCATTGCTTTATTATCTTCCAAGGCCACCTGAAATTTTAGAAAGGGATCATCCTAATCTTCTAAAGTGGTACTGGAGAGGAAATCAGTAGATGTTCTCCACATTCTGATCAGTGCTCTTAAAGAACAGCATCCTCTGTTCTAGCACTGTTCTTACCAAATGAATTCCGAGGTTTTCAATCCCAAGGAAACTGAAATGATCTTTCTGATGCTTTGTGTATCTGAGCCATATGGACCCCTTGTGTTTGTCGCTGGGTTTGTCAGCTGTATGGCTCATGCTGGAAGTGGAGTGGCATTAACAGGTTGTGGTAGTGGCACAATCAGTGATTTGTTCCTGAGGAGCAGTGGTGAAATACAGCCTGAGCAACTGGACTCTGTGAATGCAGCTACTACACATTGTAACCACCTAAAAAGGGCAAACCCTGGTGGCCTTCTTGGAAGGGGAAAAAAGCTACTAAATTGAACTAATATATAACTTTAAATGCTACTTTTTAGAAGTAATATATGCAGATAATCTCAAGCCTTCACTTTTATAATTCAAAAGTTTAAGGCTTTAAGTCACATACATTGCTTTTAACTTTTTATCTCTGAGTTTAAAGACTATAAAATAACCCAAATCCCTTCTGTATTCCCATGTATTTTCATTATATAGATTTTCATATTACATAGCTGCCGATGCAGTCGTTTGTTTTTATTTTCGATGTTACTCTTTCCCATACAAAGTATCAGCTGAATGTGATGCCTCATGAAAATTGCCTGTGATGAAACACCTTTGTCCTGAGGCAGCTTAGAGTTGAATCACCAGGATGAGAAGGTTGAGTAACAAATAGTGTGAGCTTTAGTCATCCACAGCAGCTTCCCTGCAGCTGAGCCTCGCTCCCGAAAATTGGCATTGCCTGGTGCCTCTCCTCGTTTTCCCTCCAAACAGAGGCATAAAAGTAATGAGTATTTATCACATAATCATGTCACAAATGAGTTATTAAGCAGCAAATGAATTGATTCTTACAAGCTGAGTTAATCATGCCACCCTCATTAGGGAGAGGTTTGTGTCTACCTTGCCTCACATGGTGTCTGCTTTCTTCCTCTGGAGTGGATTGTTTTGCTGCTGGTGCTTAATCCCCATGGAGCAAAGAAAGAGATAAAGGGTAAAGGAAAAAATCCTTTTCTCTTTTGAATCTTATGGTAAAATAGAGAATATTGAACTATGCTCTTTATATGATATAATATACTATATTATAAATACTGTACTATATATATAGTGCATATATATATACTATATAATATATTATACTATATTGGACTATTACCAATAGGTAATAAATTGATGGTGAGAGGGAGTCAGTGGAGTTCTGAGGGTAAGAGGGGATTGAGATGGGAAGGAAGGGGTGGCTGGTGGTGGTTGTGGCTGTCTCAAGGGGTGATGGAGCTGGGAATATGTTCATGGGAGAAATAGGAGTGGGAAAACCACAGTGGGCTGTTGTTGGGGGCAGAGTGCTATTCCTCAGATCTGAGATGCTGCAAGGGTCCCAGCAGAGCCTGTTAGTGGGATGGAGGGTGAGTTGGGCTAATAAAGGCTGAGAAGGAGTCTGGTCACTGACCTGGAAATACAAAGTAGATTCTTATGGGAGTCATGACCTGTCCGCCTCCTGCTTTTGCTTTTTCTCTTCCATCACTGCTCACCAGCAAAGAAAAGAGCCAGAGGATGGTGTTGTGCATGCAGATTGACTGATTTGAGTGGAGGTGGTGGAACAGCAGGAAGCTTTTTATTATCTGCTGAGGAAGGAGGCACAGATAGATGGGGAAAATGCAGAAAAAACAGTCCAGACTAAAGGATGAAGCCAGCAGAAATACCAGCTAGATACAGAGGGGATAGGTTAGATAAATATTATTTAGCAACTTTGAAATGAAGAAGGTTCATCATAACTGTGGAGAAACTTAGTTTTCATAAGAAATAGTGAATTTGACTTTCTTAGTGTACTTGTCTCATTTTATTAAGGTGAAGATTCTATGAAGTCATCTCTTCCCACCCATAAAAACAATCTGGAGTCACAAATCAACACCAAAACAGGGAGTGTAGTTTTTAGTAATCTTGGATTTTGGTGTAACAAGCCTTTTTTCCCTTCAGTGTACTTTGTAAAATTTTAATATGACATACAGAGACAGACAATCCAAAACTGGATAAGAAATATGTTTTATTAATTTCCAGCCACCACTATTAATGTTGCAACAAACTAAAATCTTGAAAATGTCTACATAGCTGTCCTTTGGTGATACCTTCTCAGTATTAACACAGCAGTTTCTGGTTACTCATATTAAAATGAAGAAATAATTCACTAAAGCTCCTAGAAATGAAACAGTAAGAGAAAGTAGCCAAGCAGCCGTATTTATTTATTTTTAGTCTTGGCTTCAAGGTATCTAAATTTTAGTAAGGTCAAGCAGAATCCAGGAGGATCTAGAAAATGCCAAATGCTCACCCCCCCCTAAGCTCCTAAAGGGTGTCTGTCTCTGAGCAGTAATGCTTTCCTGGACATCTTCTGTATCAATGTTTTCTTAAGAAATTCAAAACAGAAGCTGCATGTAGCCATGCTTCTAAACCTTGTGGTCAGAATTAAGCCCTAGCTGAGGGAAATAAGCTTGAAATAATAGAAGTACTCAATAAAGCCAGAAGCATTGCTGAAGCATTGCTTTCTTGGCTTCCCAAATTACTGTGATAGAGTGACCTAAGGAAGGTGTCAAGGAAAAACGAAACTGTCCCACTGAGCTGTAAATTGAAATTCTGAAATATGGGTCTTTTATTTATGAATCTATATATCCTCTAGATTACAGTATTAGAAAGAGTTTTATTAACAGTGGACTTTAAATAACCAGCTTAGGTGCCCAACTTCCACATGAAATAAGATAATCTCAGGATCATTCATTGGTACAGATTTTCCATCTCGAGTGACTTTGATTGCAGTAATTGGTACCCTTGACAAGCTGTTCCACGTTTCTGCCATTATATTTGGTTTTACATTTGACAACATTAAAAGTGACCAAATGCAGTTGTTCATGTTTCTACATTCTCCTCTCTCCACATTAATGGGAATCTTGGAATGAAAGAACTGTTTGACAGTCAGGATGGAGATGAGATAGAGATCTGCTGGCAAGTACTGCCTTGATCCTTTTCTAGCTAAAACTGCCAGGTAATTTTTACATCTCTGCAGATTCTAAAAGGTAATCTGAGAGTCATTCCAAATCCATTTTTACCTTGCTCATTTTCCAGGGGGAGAGAGCTGCTTTACAGCATGATACTGATACCGAAAATTCTAGAAAAATCAGGCAAAACTCCCACAACAGCTCAAGTTCTTTAGGCACCATCAGCCTTGGGGAGTTACTTTTACTAAGACAGGGACTGAGTAGATGGAATTTGTTTGCGACTTCGTGCAGGTCCAGCCTCTGCTAAAAGCTCTTGTGAAATTCGGAAGTTTTCCAGGAGGTGGCAGCAGGACATTGATGGAACAGCAACAGACGTTCTGATCCCGTTAAAATTGTTTCTCTAATCCGCAGGCAGACTGTTGGCTCACTAGAAATCCATAATCTTAATGGGAATTACAGGATATTTTCACGAGGTTTTTCTGAGGGGTTTGTTATGGAAAGGTTGGTTGTTTGTGTTGCTTGGTTGCCCAACTGTGAGGATTTTTTTCCTATCCTTCTTAAGAAACTTCTCTTACATGACTTAGTAATTTTTTTATTCACTTTAGTGGTCAAAAGCAATGACATTTTGGGAGTAAGGAAGGTGTGGAAAGGTGCTTAAAACTATAGGTAAAAGGCATCCTTATGTTGCAAGGAAGTTTTGGGTTTGGATTACAGCAATGACTATAAAAGTGCATATAGGTGCACATGTAAATGTTGGGCCATATCTGCCTGAATTCGGAAATGGCACTGATTAGAAAGGCTTGTGGCAGTGACCTGCACCTCATTTGGGGTGGAAATGATGCCTTGCATGCCTTATGCAGTATGGGAGAGAGAAGGTTCAACTCAAACATTATTTCTTTTAAAAATCTTCTTTGGTGGAGAAAGACTCTTCCTGCTGCTGTCTCCTTCCCATTTATGTCCGTTTTCCTCCCCAGTTCTGCCCTTCACATTGTATCATCCCTCTGCCTGTTCTCATGCCTGTTACCCACTTTATTTATCACCACACAGAAGTCAGTGTAGAACAGTCTGAGCAGAGTGAAGAAAGAGAGACCCTGGGAGCAGCATCACTTTGAAATATTATCTTTGTGTGGGTTGTGCTGATTCTTTGCTGCATTTTGGGCATGATCACAGTGCAGGTTAGCAATCACCCATTCAGTCACTGGCTGCATTTTCCTGCTGGGCTGTGGGTACTTCATTCATTCCTTTAGCTCAGGTTAGTGTGACTTTTCAGGGCACTGAAACTTCTGCTTTTCACAGGAGAAGAGGAAAGCTGTAGCAAGGAACTAAACTTTCCTTAATATACCCCTTATTTCTGTGTTTATTTCTATTCTGTGCACTAGAGGCGGTTCTCACATCTTATTTCACATCTGATTTTTCTGTACAGCCAGGCTGCATTAATTTGTATGTTGGATTTTTTTTTGTCAGTTCGTTTGTTTCCTTCCTCTCTATCTTCTCTTTCCATTTAGAAATATCCTTAAAGTTGTGGATTATCTTTGCAGCTGTATTCTCTACTCCTTCCTTCCAGTCTTTTCATTTTGGTGTAATATCTGTCTTGGTTTTATCTGGTTATGATCACAGTGGGTTGAGAAGCTTATTCCTGTTTTGTGTTTGCACCTTTGTGTGTTCAGGTGTGTTCAGTCTAGGGTAGCCTGCAATTAATACTGTATTTTGAACTTAACTTAGAGCAGGTCTTCTGGTGCAGATGGTATCTAACTTAGGTTGGGAAAGTTTTCAAAGTTCCACACTGTAGTTTGTACCTTTCAGTATCCAACAGCAGCACCCATGAGTGGTGGAAGGAGAAACCTCAGAGCCTGGCTTGTTCTCTAGCTGAGAAATGGCACCTTGCCTTGGGTAATTAATTAGTCACTTGCTAAACAAGTTTGGGTGTCCTGAGGAAATTAGACAAATTGATTGGATTATTTTAATTTTTTAATTAATAAATCAGTCTGAGTGTTTGTGCTGTGTGAAGGGGAAATAAATCTGTAATTACCTGTACTCTGCACTAACAGTTTATCTGACTAATTTCAGAAGTGGGTTTTTTACATTCTTAAATTTTTGTGAAACTACAAATTCAGAACAGAGTCTAAACAGATTCATCATCTATGAAAAGAGATTTTATCAAGATAATCTAAAATAACATATACCCTACATGCTTTGGAAATCCTGCAGACCACAGAGAAACATTTTACCTAATACAGCATTACACCCTAAAAACAATACAATGCTGCCAGACCACAAAACATCCGCAATTTGGGACAGCAGATGTTTCTACACATGCTTCTTTTTAAGACCAAGAACCAACACAAGGGAAAATAAAAAGTTGAACATTGAGAAAGAAATGTAATATTGTAGAGCTGGGGGAAAACTGGATGGACAGAGAGATTTGAGTAATTAGTAATTAATTCCTAAGAGTGCTAGAAAGATGTGGAAAAGTATTTGTCAAATGGAAACATATGTACGTGAAAGAAATTATTTTTTTGTAACTCGTTCTAAAATACAATTTTAACTTTGTCTTAAAAATAGCATGTTCATGAAAGCAAGAATTAGCTTGAAGTACAAAAAGTCCTGTCATGCTATGCCTGGAAAGACTAGCAATTACTGTTTGATTTTTTTGTTTTTAATATTTTTTTTTTTTTTTTAGCACCGGATTACCGTAACGCCATCTAATTCTTTTTTAAATTTTGATTTTCACTTCAGCTGATCCCACAGTTAAGGACTTAATTGGAGGCTTCACTGCTCTGCATTACGCAGCCATGCACGGCCGGGCCAGGATCGCGCGCCTGATGCTGGAATCCGACTACAGGAGTGACATTATCAATGCCAAGAGCAACGACGGCTGGACTCCCCTGCACGTCGCCGCTCACTACGGCAGAGACTCCTTTGTCAGGCTGCTCCTGGAGTTCAAGGCTGAGGTTGATCCACTCAGTGATAAAGGTACTACACCACTCCAGCTGGCCATTATCCGGGAGAGGTCAAGCTGTGTGAAAATCCTCCTGGACCACAATGCCAACATCGACATTCAGAATGGTTTCCTGTTACGATACGCTGTGATCAAAAGCAATCACTCGTACTGCCGAATGTTCCTCCAGAGAGGGGCCGATACAAACTTGGGGCGCTTGGAAGATGGACAGACACCCTTACACTTGTCTGCTCTTAGAGATGATGTGCTTTGTGCACAAATGTTGTATAATTACGGAGCAGACACTAACACAAGGAACTATGAAGGACAGACCCCACTGGCTGTTTCAATAAGAATTTCTGGAAGTAGCCGACCCTGTCTGGATTTCTTACAAGAAGTGACAAGTATGTATGTAAGAGAAGTTAATCACAGGACACAATGTCCTCTAAAAGCCTTCTTTGAATTTAGCCCCAGAAAAAAAAAATGCTTCCTCTCTGCCCCTTGACACTATTTAAATGCACTAGAAAATTTCTGGGAAGGTGAAGGGATTGTGATGCTGGGAATCTCTTACATGGCAAAGGTGCTGATGTTAAGTGTACTTCGTTTAAATTAGTTTTGTTTAAACATCTACGGGAAGCATTCATTTTAAGAGTGAGCTGTCTGTAAAATCTCGTTTTATTTCTGGCCTTAGCACGTAAGATTTTTGAGTTTGGTTTTGTTGTTTGTTTAGAGGCTTTTTAGTGTCTTTTGTTTTGCTTTTTTATTGCCATGCAAATCCTTGGCGGTTGATGGCTTTTTCATCTGCGCTTACAGCTAGGGCAGAAAAGAGCTTTGGCTGTTTTGTGTTCTCCCACGTTCCCTCCTTCCCTCCCCTAAACCAGACAACAAAATGCCACAGTTCATTCCTGCAATTTGAAGGGGTTTCATGTGCTGTGTAGCTTTGATTTGATTTTGTTGATGTCTTTGAAATACGAGAGGTTTTAACTCATCGTGACTTCTGATATTTAGAAAAAGTGTCGGGCTCCTGATATCCGGATCACTTTTGATTACCAGTTTTTGGTGTGCTAGATCTACTCAAAGTTTTCCTCTCTCAACATGGAATGATGTTCTAATGTTTCATAATCCTAGTATTGCCTAAAGCATTTAGGAATTGCTGATAAGCATTTAGCAGAGTTTGCCAATTCAAACATGTTAAGATAGCCTGGTAAATTATCATCCAACTAGAATGATCTCTGTGCCACAGAGGATGGGGTATTTCATATATCCTTTTTTTTGTCCTCTGTAACTCCTTTTATTTTATTTTGAATGTGGTAATTTTTTAATGAGGATTAAGTAACCTATATGCTCTGTAAAGAAACTGAAAGTCAGTGTGGGCTGGAAGCGAATCAGCTGAGATCTGTTGTCAGTAGTTGACACAAATAAGCATTTGGAATTTCTTTTCTTTTTCTACATGATTTGTAGTGTTGTTTTTGTTCATATCTGAAATTGAAAGAGAATTTCTGGAGAGGTGGAAGTTGATGATAAGAAATACAAGCAGTTAAGCAATTTTGGTTTAATTTGCCTGCTGCTTCACATTCAAACACATTTCTTTCTGGTTTCCTTTTTGGAAGCCTCTCGCTATATAGTTGCAGTGTCAGGGATTTTAGGAGATGATATAATATCCAGACTTGCAGTTTTTCAGTCTTAGGATGTATCAGTAAGCAGGAAAGCTTAGGCTGCTCCCCTGTTTCCTCAGAGTCTAAAGACCAATGGAAACAGGTACTGTAAATTTCGGCTTGCAGTTTCCATACCTTAAGGGTTTAATGTTAAGTGAGGAGTAAATTCTGCTACCAAAAAAAAAGTAGCTTTAATTTGTGGCCAGTGTAACAGTGTTGGAACTATCCCAGTTTTGTGCTGTTAGAGGGAGAACTGGGAAAGCAGTGCTGACAAAAACACTTCAGCTCCGTGCTTCTGAGCAAAATAATTATCAATGTATGTTTACAAACCACTGTAAACAAACTCTGCTGCCCTTTTTATAAATATCCAAACACTGTCTTCCCTGCTTTTCATGAATAATTACTTTAATAAGATGCTGTGTAAGAGATGAAATGGATAAAGAGCAAGCTGACATTTTGATAGTGGAGTTCCCACTGTAAAGGGAATTGTTGAGATCTCGTGCTGTAGCACTTTGGGGAAGAATCTTCTTTATGAGTCTACTGCAATATGTATTTTCTAAGAAAAAAAATTATAAAATTTTTTTGACAATTCTTCTATTGGAATTCTTCCTGAAACTCTTCTGAGGTAGGCAACAGTGCTTGTTTTTGGGGCTTAATGGGAATTTCAGTCTGTTTGAACCTTATACGAAATGCTTTATATAGAAATCCATAGCTGTAAGTTTTATATCTGCACCTGGAATTTTGAAGAGTGTATTTGATAGTAAAACCGGAAATAATTTTTATTTTTACAGTAGATTAACATTTTTAAGGCTAAAGATTAATAGATAAAAGTTACCAAAGTTATCAAACCAATCTGTGTCTTCAAGTGAAAGCAGTTGCATGCTGCATACAAATGGGATGCTATTTAGTACTCTACATGTAAGATGTGAGTAACTATTTTTTTTTTATACTTGGAAAACATATTTGTACAGTTTCAGTTTCTCAGAAAACATCATTTGTGAATTTCTTTTTGTTTTGGTAGGTATTGTAATCGGTAATAATGGCAGCCTTTAGCCCAGGTCCCCGGTTGGGAATAACAGGCAAGAAACCAAGCTCTCAGAAATACTCAGTATTGGCCCTGAGAGTCTGCAAGAAGATATTGGATTTTGGGGTTTGACCCTGAAGGTCTGATATTCTTCCTGGTTACAGGTAGAGATTCCTTTGCTCCTAGAATAATTCCAAGAGGAAGTTATTCTATAGTTGTCTTTCAGTATTTAAGCACAAAGCTGGAAGTTAGGAACAGAGTTTTTGACCATGAGTCTGCTGTTGACTTGGTGTTCAGACTTGTGTGTTTTTTCTTTTTCCCCCTCTCTATTTTTTACAACACAAAAATAAGCAAAGTCTCCCTGGGGAAAAAAAATATTAAAGATGAAAACTGCTCAATGATTTTATTAATCACCTTCCTTATCCTTCTCTGTGTTATACTTTCCTATTTCAAAAAACATTTATTGGCAGCCACCATAGTACCTGTGATCATTTGATAAAGAATTGGTTTGGAGCAGTGTAAATGTTTCAATTTTCACATGGTCTGAACCTGCCTCTTCAGGAGTGTTAATGTGTTAAGCTTGGAATGCACTAATGCAAATTAAAATAGAGATACGTGTATATGAGATATATGCAGATAGAGATACATAGAGACTTTTATTGGTAGTGTATATATTTATAAAATTAGTGTGCAATCACAGCCCTGGATGAAATTATTTCTTTTGAAGTTGAATGGGATTTGAGAATATCAAGACTTATAATAGGAATGTAGAAGGTAGGAAAAAATGCAAGTGTTAGAAAAATACATAAGGGCTTAAATAAACTTCAAGGTACTAGAAATTTCAATTAGGATCTTTAAAGAAGGGAATTTTTTCAAAGCCTGGAAACTTCCCCCTCCCCATAGGCCTCCTTTAATTGAATCTGTGTTCAGCTCAGGAGCAGGAGAGGCCGTGGGGAGCTGCTGGTCCCTGTGGGTGCAGAGAGCTCAGGAAAGGATGTGCCCAGAGCAGTGTGCTGTGCCTGGTGTGGTATCCACAGGTATCAGAGAACTCAGTTCAGTTGTGGAACAACATCTAAAGGTCACCCAAGTGAATTTAACTAGGAATGTTTCAGCTGCATTCCTTTTTTTTTTTTCGTTTTTCAAAGGGCAGATCTTTGGATTTGACTAGATAGTGTAATTTTGTGTTTAAATTTGTATAGCACTGTAAATGTGCAGAATAACTGAGATAGAAGTTCTGTTCAGGAAACCCTTCTGCATCTTTTGTCTCTATCCTTTGGCTAAATCAAGATAACTTTTCACTAGATTTTTTTTTTAACTGGAAGAAGATTTTTAAAAGTTTCTCTCCATAGAGTTTTAACTTTTATGAATGCAGAAATGTCATAGTGAATTAAGTAGATCTCTACATATTTTATTTCATGGATAGTTGCAAAGGAAATGGTATTTTCATGTTTGTAATAACGTAGAAGATCTTTTCTGGAATCTCAGGCTTTACTTGAGTGCTGCTGGAAGTCTTGCAGTGGTGATTAAGGTCTGCTTTGTCATCCAGTTACACAGGGAACTAGGATAAGGGAATTATTGTATAGTTTTCCACTCTACAGTTGACTATATTAAGTAATTGAATCACATTGTGTAGCTATATACGGTTATTTACTTTGAAAGAATTTTTAAAGAGGCCTTTGTAAAAAAAAAATAGAATTTAAGACTATTTTTATATATGGCATTTAAGGTACAGCCATGCTCTACTCCCATTTGTACACCTATGCTGTACTCTGCAAAAATAATTTTAAAACAAAACAATGCATCTTAAGCCTGTCTTGATGTTCAGAGCATATTATTTCCTGTCTCCTAAAAATAGATAAAGATTATGGTGTTGAAATTCTTAGCTGCATTTCCATAGCAATTTCAGTGAGACTGAATTTACAGAGATGTCACAAATTTTTTTTAAAAAAATACCTTTGCAAGTATATTCAAATCTTAATTTCATTGCTAAATACACCTGTTAAGTATAGCATTGAGCCTTACTGACATGCTGCTTCTTCATATAGAAATTTTCAGTCCAAAATAGTACATAAATTCTGTGCCAGATAGGCTGAAATTTAATAGACATCTAAAACTCATTGTGGGGGAATTATTTTTCAGAGACCAATGAAAACATATGTCAGGCTCAGACATTCTAGCAGAGGCATACTGAACACAAAATTAAATTAGAACTTTTAAAATAACTTGTGTGATATCCAGTTAAAAAGCTCTGCGTGTCCTGTCGAGCTGAAGGGATTTTTTGAACACTCCGTAATTCTACACTCATCCCTGCATGTCTGATATTAATATTTTAGACCTGTAGATTTTTGATATTAGCTTTTTCTGACATTTTGAATGCTGGAAAAAACAGATATCCTCTCCAGTTATCCTGCTGTTGTTTTTTTACAGAGTACAGCCAGTGCATTTCCTAACCTTCAGACCTATTGCACTGAGCAGCCGAATTCCCCTTGGGCTCAGCCTCAGTCACTGTCTGGGTGATCCCATCCTTTCCCTGTGATCCTGCTTTTGTGCATCCTCCCCAGTGTGTTTTATGCCTGGTGGGTGTGAGTTTCCAGTGGATAAATTCAATTATCTTTTTCATTCCCCCCCCCCTTAAAAAAGCCAGCAAATTCAGAACTCAGTTTAATTGCTGGCAGTAGCTGCATTCCTTCACTGCTGTGAAATAAGGGATGGATTTAAGGGTTTGCTGCAGAAATAAATACTTTTCCTGATATTCTAGAGGAACTGAGCTGTTGCCAGCATACATCAGCCTGGTTTCAACATACTTTATAAAATGTTTCAGAAGATTTTTATTTTTAAGTTCTCTTTGTAGCTAAAAAGAAATTACCAAATGGTTTCTTGCTACTGTGTTCAGCCTTTCAGAACTCCCAGGAGAGGCAGAGGCTCAGTTTGAGAAATACCACTCTAAGGTTTTTTAGAGAGATGCATTAATATTGTAGAGAAAACTGTGGGCGGCTTCTGAAATATGTCACTGATGTTATTTTTCATTTTTTAAATTTCTTCAGAAACAGCCTGTCCACTTCAAACCAATGACACTAATTGTTTGCTTTAAAAGTACTTCTCTTTTAGTAGTTAGAACAATACATCAGAGGGGATCTTCTTGCAGCCTACAATGTATTAATTTCAGTTATTCCCAAGTTTACTCTTGGGTAACAGAAAGGTCAATTCATGATTTTTGCACTGTGTTTTTACATGTCGGTTTTTGTTCTGTATCTGCAGTGGAGGAAATGGGTAGGGATTCCCCTTTTCCAGCTTTGCAGTACTGGATGAAAGTCCCCAAAAAAAAGTGGTGTCAGAGGCATCACAAATATGCCTTAATGGTCCTTAAATCTAGACTTAGTGAGTAAATTAGTGTTTTGTTTCTTGGGGAGCATTGGCTGCAGAGGGAAGGCACAGGTATAAACACAGAGAAGTTTTAACAGTTTTTAACAGAGTTCTTTGGCCAGGTAGCAAATCCTAAATGGAAGTTTTGTCTGCCTCTGGGATAGAACAGCAAACTTCCAGATATCATACCAGAAAAATCTTGAAACTGCAAAAAGAAAAAGAATGGAGTTTTGAGTGGAAATTCAGATTAATTGTAATAATTTCTTGCTGTTAAAACACATTTTTATTTTCCTTTGCTTTACCAGCAAAGGCTGATCTTTTAATAATAAGTTAAAAGGCTCATTTCATTATTCAAGTAAAATAATTATTCAAGTGGGAGAAAGCTCAGAAACTTAATTTGTTACCAGCTGAAGAACTGATTTAGGAAAACATTTTAATTTTGTACATGCTGAAGTCTGCCGCATCTAGATTTAAAAAGTCAAAAAGCAATTCCTCTCGATTCTTTCAGCTCATGCTTAATATTTCTTCTGTTTGGAAGAAGCTTTTCTGTCAGGTTTTTTCCTGTAATTAATACTCCTAATTCATTTGATTACTGCTTTAAGCCTTGCAAAACAAATTGAGTGCAGTATGTAGTGATTTGGTGAACACATGAGCAAATCCAGAATAAGAGCAGCAAGGTGGCCCTTAGGGATGTGCTGGATGTTTTTAAGGTGATCAGTAGTTTTATGTGGCTGTTTTGTATGATAGTGGTAATTAGGCCAAGCGTGCCTTTCATGTTTTGTGGGGTTTTTTTGTTTCTTTTCTCTTTTAATTCTCTTCCTTTCCAGCTTATTTGCCTAAATAACTTCCCAAACTTGTGATGCAGGATATAACCGAAGTTGCTACTTCCTAATCGTTTTGAAAGAGAACTTTATTCATCATTTAACTTGTCTTACTTTGCCAAGTTACTAATAACATTTTTCATTTGCCAAACTAAGGTTCACTGACATGGGTCTGTAATCCTTTATTTTTTTTCTTTTTCATTCAGATGCAACCAAGAATGAGTAAGTGTTCCAGACACCGTTTCTAATAAATCACAAATGCATTAATAACCCTGGAATTTGCAAGGCGTGACCTAAGACACCAGCAGCCACTAGATGTAGTAACTGGTGCTTAACACTGGAAATGTCCATTGTTAACACATTCCCAGGAAATATTTTTTAGGCTTATCAGGGGAAAATGTCATACATTTGATAATCGGGTCTTTTTGAATGAACTGATGACCAATTTCTTCTGGGTATTTTAAGTTGTCTGTTCCTTTATGTTCTCAAAAACCTCGTAGGATGTTAATTAAAAGGCATTTATTTCTGAAACCAGAAATCAGTGTCTCATAGCTGATTTATTGTGTACTCTGCTACAGAAAATACACAAGGACCTTTTGTCCTTTATTATTTCTAATGCAGCTCTTTGCAGTGAATTTCTGAACCCTATTTTAAAGCATCAGAACTATTTCTTTATCACCATTAAGATTGCTTGGTTTCTTACCAGAGTAACTTTCCTTTCCCTGAAGTTTGAGCATTCTGCTGTTACCTGAGTTGCCTAAATTCTTTCCTTCTGGTGGAAAAAAAATTGCCAGGAAGAAACCACTGGTGGACAAAGTAACCATTGGTCTGTGTTCTAACTCATGGATGAAGGCTTTAACTAAAAATAGATTGACATTTAGATGGTCATAAGTATAATAAAAGTCTTTTCAACTTACATAAAGGAAACTCAAATTTTCATGTTTTTTTGATTTCAAACCCAATTTCTTTAAAAGCAGACTGAGACTATTTTCATGCATTACTTCTGCTGGCTTGCCCTGGATAATTTTAGTGCTTAAGATAAATCCCAGTGTCTAAAAATGCCTACCTGTCTGTCAGCCCATTTCTATAGATACCAACAGAAGCACCTACATTGTTCAGGGTGCTGAGTATTTTGAATTTGACAGTCATCAGGTCCCATAACCAAGTCTTGGCTTGGAGGGGAAAAAAAAAAAAAAAAAGAAAAAGAGGCTTACACAGTTAAGTCGATGATCAAAATATTGATTAGCACAGCTTTGATGTGTTACTGGAATAACTCCAAAAAAGCTGTAGCAGAATGAGGAAAAAGCACAAAGGCAGGCAGTTTGTTCAGAGGTTTGGAGTGGTTCCCATGTTGGGGGTTATTAGCTGGAGTTTTCAGCTTTGGGGAGAGGTACTGAGCATGAGTGGAGGATGGAGGGTTTATATAAAGGTATGTAAAATCATGACTGGCGTGGGAACAATTATTCATTATTTTCCTTGTAACTCAAAGAATGGCAGGCATGCAACAAAGCCATCAGGAAGCAGATCTAAAATAAATAAAATTACTTTGTAGTTTTCCAGCCAACGCCTAATTATATTGTGAAATTTGTTGCCACAGGATGTTTTGGATACTGAAAGTATGAATGGGTTCAAAAAACACTAGACAGATTTACAAAGGGCAAGCTATTCACAGCTATTAAAGACACAGATCTGTGTGCAATCTCTGGGCTAGGAAGGCCCAAAGGCACCAGTGCTGAAAGCAAGAAGGGTTTATTGGGGCAGGATTTCTCAATGTCTGTTGTTCTGCTCTTTTTCTCTTTCTTTCTTCCTTGGGATCCATTGCTGGGTGCATTCAGATACAAGACTTGATTAAATTTTCTGAGATTATTTTGGATAGAGGAACCAAACCCCAACTGTTTCTCAAGGTGTTCGATTTTGAGTAGTTTCCTGGTAAGAATGAGCTTGAAAGAGAATTTGTTGTTTTGGAAAATCCTTGCCAGGAATGCTGAAGTTTTTGTGATGTCAGTAAAACTTTTCCTCCGTGGACAGTGGTTAATTCACGTTTTCATCCCTTTCTGTTTGATGAGGATTTGGCAGCATCCAAACCTGAGGCTTTATCTTTTCATTAGAAGGGAAAGAAAACCCCAATGTTTAACTCTGCCACAGGATCCTGGAATAACTTCTATAAATCCTCACTAAGGAAACTTCCTAGTCCTGTTACAGCTGAACTTAGAAGTTTCTGTCTCATTGTTTGAAAGAAAAGCAAGACTGAGGGGTTTTTTTCCCCTCAAGAATAGGAAAAAAATCCACAAAAAGTTAAATAGAAGAGTTCTGCTATTCTGTAAGGCATAAGCATATGTTGCCACCTGGTGGGAATCCTCACATGGGTGAAATCACTTTACAGTGGCATCAGTAAAATGATGTGCATGTACAAATGTTTTTAGGATTCATCCCTTGATTTCAGTGAGTTCATTAAAAAGGTATTAACTTGTAATTCTCCTGTAATTTTTCCCTTCCCTCTCCCTCTTAGGAAACAGCAAACCCCTGACATTTTGCAGAGTAAATGATGTCTTAAAATACATTTAAAAATGTGGTCATTTTATTTTTATGTGTTCCTTTTGTCTTTTCAGGACAGCCCAGAAACTTGCAAGATCTATGCCGAATTAAAATCCGTCAGTGTATAGGCCTTCAAAACCTCAAACTGCTCGATGAACTACCCATTGCCAAGGTCATGAAAGACTACTTAAAACACAAATTTGATGATATCTGATACCCATGAAGAGAGGAACTCTGAGCAAGTTTAGTTCTATTCCAGATACTGAAGAGGCTTGTTGCCTTGCACAAAGTATATCCTATGCAAATTCTGATTTTTCTGTGAAGTCAGAAGGCAGGTATACACTTCCTTGGGTTTTTTATACCACATGCTAGAAGGTCTTAATTTTTGGTTTCTTGGTCCAAGTTTACAAGGTCCAAGCTTTCTATACAATATTGCATTTTCAAAATTGCTGTTGGTTTTCTGTTTGTTTTCACATTGTGACTTGCTGGGGAGATGGAAGGCAGCCCCTCGAGGGAAGTGGCTGGTTTGAGTTGGCATGCTGAGCAATGATACAAAAATAGAAAAGTTTGGAAATCAAGGCACCAGTCCTGCAAAAGGATACAGATAAATCTCCAGAGCCCTGTTTGTTAGGACCTCTGGCTCTGCCAGGTGTTTGTTTTTGCAGGACAGAAGGAAGAGGAGATAATCAACTTTTCCTTGGGTACTGGATGAATATAATTGGAAATTGAGAAAAAAAATGCAGTTACCTTGTTCAATTTGAGGGCTCTATGCATTGGTTTTTTGGGTTGTTTTTTTTTTGTATTTTTCTTTTCCTAATTACTGTAGTTGGGATGCCCAGAAAATTCAGGCCCTTTCCCAACATTCCCTGTTGAATGGGCTGTTTGTAAGTCTGTTTTTAGCAGTGACAGTACACTACAGAGAGGCTGTCTTAGGGTGACTAAGAGGCAAAGCCTCAGTATTTTTTACATTAACTTGAGAGGAAGCAAATTCAGATTTTTTTGAAGCCAATGTATTCTGTTGCTCATTCAGTGCCTCCTGTGCAATAATCTCTGATGTATTTTCCCTTGATGTGTGATTTCCCCCACTATTCCTCATTTAGGTTCAGTGCATTGTTTGTGAGAGCAGGAGCTGCTGCCTCACTGTAGTGTTGATGTGACATTACAGCAATGATGCAGCAATTGCTGTTCATTAGTACTCCCTGGATTTCATGAATGTATTACCTGCTTTATTTCACTTTCAGTTGAAATCTTGTCTACGGGTTCTCAGCCAAATTGTGTCCACTTTGAGAAAAAAAAAAAGTAAATTGGTCAAACCATTTTGTTTAAAAAGCAGTGTGAGGGACAGGGGCTGTTTTGATTGCTCTGAAATTCAGGTTTTTTCTGGTTAGAGAGTGGGAAGTGCACATAAGTTACTAACTAAGAAGAAAAGCCCCACTGACATTGAAAGTTCAAATTTTGCAATTAATCTGAAAGCAGAAACTGAGAGGAGTGCTGAAATCTGGCTACTGAATGTGTCTTTCAAACCAGGTATTAAAAGAGTTTTGTTTCTGATCATAGGAAAAAATTAATTTCTTGATCAAAAGATTGGGCCAAAATGTTCAGTTGTTTCCCTCTCTTTATTTTCAAGGCATTACAGACTCAGCATAAGATTCTTGCCAGTGTTCTCTACTTTCATTTTGGCATCTGCCTGGCTCCAAAAGAGCCCCTCTGATAGTAGGAGTGCTTTTACACCAACTGAAGTGGGAGATGAAAGGAATGATGATGGATTTTTAAGTTTCACACTGTCACTTTCAGAATACTTAGTATTAAAAATAGGAAAAGCAACGTAAGGCAGGTAAATTCATATTATTTAGCTCTGTTAGTTCCTTTTAATATTTGATAAGCCTGGACTGCAGCTCCCTGAGAATGAACCTTATCACTGCTAATGGATGCACCGGAACCATGGCAAGCAAGGAGGATTATCTGTCCCTATTGTGCCTGGCATTGCATCAGGTCTCCAAACAATAAGGGATTTTGGAGATTCATGGCTCAGAGGTTTGGGAATGGGGTGTTGAACCTTTTTATCTCCAGCTTGTACTGGTTCAAGTCCAGCTGCTGGAGCAGTGACCAAAAGTTCACATCTCAGCAGTGTGAGTGAGCAAGTCCAGCCTAACACCCTGCACTGGGTTGTAGAGCTTGTAGTGCTTCCTCCTGGTTGTATCTGTGGAGTAGGGACAAGCTGTGGGGTGTGAGCAGGAGCTCGAGTCTTCTTGGCCCCTGTGGAGGGAAGATCAGCCATTCTAATCTTTGAGCTCTCCAGTGCTGAGACAGGGCAGACTGGCAGGTTTGAACACCAATCTTCCATTTTCTGACAGGAAATCAGAATCTTAAAACTGTTTTCTTTAAAAAAAAAACAAAAAACAAAAATAAAAGAGACTTAGTATTGTTCACTACACTTGTAAGTTGGTCTAAACCAATGTCCTTCCCCAATGAATTTTTACAGTAATATTTTCTAAGGTAATCTAGAGTATATTTTAGTTGCAATCTATATTGAGGCAAATTATTTGTTCTGTCTGTTGCTGTGACTGAAGAAAATTATGGAAGACTTTGTTGGTAACAAGAATGCTATTTAATGAAGAAATGTGTAATTCCATTATTTATTGTTTGAGGTTTGTTTTTTGGTTATTTCTTTTAAGTAACTGACATCTAAAAGGGAACACATACATGTTTCAGGCCAGTAAAAAGCCTTTCTTTCAAATTAATTTTCATCCTCTCCTCTCCCCAGGGTGGAGGGAAGCTCTCACCCTTTTTTGCAATGCTAAGCCATCTCTTGTAGCTGGTTTCTCACCTTAATTCTTGCAAAGCACCACAGCACACGAGGGTCTGAACCTGCTGATAGTCCTGTGCACTATCTGTGGTGATCCTTGTGCTCAAGTGCAGTTAAAGTAGAATTATTCATTGATAATCCTACCCAAATTTCAATAAGGGGGAATTTGGTCTTTTTTTAATTATTTTCAATATTGTGCACAAATGCTTTGAAGAACAAACTGACCTTTGTTTTTCATTTGGACTAGAATGTGGAAGGAGAAGTGCATAATAGAGACTTGTGATGTAGCCTCGTTCCGTTACCTTAAAAATTCACGGTTGAACACTTTTAATAAACCTTAAAAAATTGGCAAACACACCAAAGAATCAATATGAGTAAAAGACTCTGATCATTAACAAACTGCAAACCTCATCCTTTAAAACAAAGCAGAAAGTTTTTGTAAATATTTATGTTTATAAATGTACAGCAGAGTAAGAGTGTTTTTTAGATTATTTAATTACCATATTTCTAAACTATTTACATTATAGACAATACTTGTTAGCTTGAAACGCTCGAGTGGGTTTTTTGGTTTGGTTTGGTTTGTTTTCTTTCTTTTTTTTTTTTTTTTTTTTTAAATTCACAATCACTCGTGCTTGGAATAACTCTGGCTTCCTTGGAATAGCGTGGAAAATTCGGTTTTCTGGCTCTGGTTGGCAATCATAGGAGAACACATCTGGACAAACTCTTCAGATAAATACCCAGAGGCAAAAGAAAAGATGTGGCATCTTTACCAGGATGGGCTGGTTTGGAGGAAAAAACCTGCCCACAAGTGCAGCTTCCATGCAATGCTGTGTTACCAATACCATCATGTATTTTGTTCTTCCTTTGCAATGTAAGTTTTTGCTTTGGGTCAGTTTGAATTTAAAAAAAAAAAAAAAAAAAAAAGAAAAAAAGAAAAAAGTTAAACCTGGTTAAAACCTACTTTTGCTTTATGTTCTGTTTATTTCTAATGTAATGTTTTAATAACATAATACCACTTTACACATTTTCTCTCAATGTTTGTCTGTCTCTTCTACTCTTCTTCCCTTCTCCGGGGTACATAATTATGTAATGCATTTGGGATTCAAAATGCCCCCACAAATGGGAGATGTCTCAGGAGTTGTAATGTGATTTTTTTTTTTTTTTTTTTGCCAGTAAATATGGACAAAAACCTCATAGAATAGTTCGGGGTGGAAGGGACCTTAAAGCTCAGCCAGTGCCACCCCTGCCATGGGCAGGGACACTTTCCACTGTCCCAGATTGCTCCAAGCCCTGTCCAACCTGGCCTTGGACACTTCCAGGGATCCAGGGGCAGCCACAGCTTCTCTGGGTACCTTTGCCAGGGCCTCCCCACCCTCCCAGTGAAACAAAACTTGCTCTAGAGCTGGGCTTTGGAAGAGGGAACAAACTGCTCCTGAACTATGAGTGGTTGGGTTTTCCCTGCTCAGATTCCAGTAAAGCCACTTCAGGACTTTGTGACAGGTTCACCTTTCTTCCTCAAGCTCATGCACTAAGATACAAAAATGACCAAACAGAGGCTGCATTTTTGGGTCTGTTTACTACTAATATAAAAGGGGTGGTTCACATGAATATTCCTGACACACAAATAGAAACTGGAACATTTGGGCTCAGTCATGAGAAAAATGTATAACCAGAAGTTGCAGTAAGGTTTTGGACTAAAAAATTTAGAGAGGAAGGAGACTAGATTTCAAGACATTACTGCTAAAGGGTAGTAGGGGAAAAAATGCTGTTCCATTGCTCAGTAGCAAACTGCACAAACATCACTGGGACAACATTCACTGTTAACCAGCAGTTGTGTTTAGAGCTGCTGCTGATGGTTTCTAACAGACTGGCCAGGCTTTGGCTGGACTTTAGTGAATGCTGTGCTAAAGACTTTGTTCCTGTTTATGTATTATATTTCCTGTTTGAGTGTTCACTTGTGAAGTTTAAAACAATTAATGGCTAATGTTACTACTTGGATAAACCTGATTTACAAGCTGTTGACAAATGATGTGTTTAGAATATACAATCTTTATATATATTGGTAGAAGTAGGTGATAGAGAAGTGTACTTATTTTATATGGCAAAACATGGGATTTTTTTACCATAGTGAATAACAAAAAATTAGAACCTTTGGAAGAAAAATTACCAGAGCAAAGAACAGGCTCTTCTGTGTCTTTTCCCAGACAACTGGAATGAAGCATTTAAATTCTCTTTGCTCAAGTCTCTCCCCTCTGCTTTGATTGGGGCTACCACCACCTCAAAGTTTTTATCCTGTTCTTGGAAACTGGAATAGGCTAAAGTTTGCTTTTTCCTTTATCATGGCACTCCGAGTTGAGTCTTTGCTGTTGGATTCTACTCCTTGACTTATTAGCCAAAGTAAAGCTCAGCATGTGATTTAATCCCAGGGCAATAAGAAACAAAGCAGGTATATACACTGCTTTATGAAACCATGCTACCAGGAGTTCTTCAGCCACTGCATTCCCCAGAGAACCACAATGTGCAGCTGGAACAGCAAAAAACTGGGATGGAAAGCTGCACTGACTTTTATTGGGAAGTCTCCAGCTGTCTAGTGAAGAAGTCAGAACTCCAGCTGTTTCCTCCACATCTGGGCTCTCTAGTGCTGCTAGCTGCTGTTTGTGAGGTCCCAGGTAAGTTCTGAATGTTGTCATGTTTGCAAGGAGGATGTTTGACCATCTCCACAGGTGCTTGTAAAGGGTCTGGAAGCATTTCTGAGCCTTCTTCAGACTTGCAGGTTTCTCACGTGGTGGAGTTGGAGTACACTTAAAACAAGTGGGTTTGAGAGTGGTGGGTGCTACAGGGTCTGTATTTCCCTCACTTTTGACTTGATCTGTTGCAGTGTATTTACAGACCCCTCAGCATCCATTGAATAGTCCTAAGAGAAGTGAGAAAGGTGAATAAAAAGAAGCTTATAGGCAGTAGGTACTTTCAGGAGAAAATGTAGGTCTGTAAGTAACTGAGCTACAGCAAAATCATCTATTCTTTCCTAAAGACCACAAGATTGGCCAATAACTCTTCTGTTCTGACTTGCAAAAATAGAGTTTATTTGCAATCTTAATAGACTCCAAATAGATCATCTCCTGTTCTGTCACAAATAACTGGAAGTTAATGGAAATGGTCCACTAAATTATGTCCTCATTTCTCACTTGGACCATTGTAATTCCACTGAAAGTGATGGTTACTCAACATTTAATCTGGTGTGAAAGAGCAAATAATTGCTTTGGATGGTCAGCTTGCAGTTCTGCTTGATTCATGGCCTAATGAGGAGAGTATTTTTGGAAGGTATTTGCGAAACACTTTGTGAAGGAGCACTAGGAAGGTTTCCGTAGTTCAAGCCAATTTTGTAAGGAACCAGCAGACAATTTTATTTTTCTCCTGAAAACATTGCCTATTTTGCTAGAGTCGCTTAAACTCTAGTCCTGAGTTGGTGAGATATTTCAGTTTGATGTTCCATTCCATATCTTGAGAAATTTAACAGGTCTGCTTATTCTCTAATAGAGCAGATCGAAGTAGATCTATAATGAAATGTAAACTCATTTTATTTTAAGGACTTAATTAATTTTGAAGCCATTGCAGATTAAAGTTTATATACATTAGCATAACAGCAGGTCATGTCCTTTGCTGAGTGTGTGGTTGCTTGCAGTCTGCATTCACAGTGGGTTTAAAATACAAGGTGGTGAGTTTGAATAGTATCTCTGGATGCTGTGGATCTGGAACCATCAGATCTGCCCTTGTCCATGATAAGTCAAAGGTGATGCTGGAAAAAATTGCTGTCTATGTCTTGTCAGTCTCCAAGCCAATACAAATGGGATTTTTAGGTTCTCATCTGTTCCTGTCTGACTATAGCATTTGCATGGAGGAATAGAAATTTAGATTCTGCTTCATCTAATGCTTGATTTTCAAACCTCAGAGAACCCGACTGCAGGATGTGGATTACTGAAAATCACTTCCAAGCTGTGTCTGTCTCGAGCAGCCCAACTTGAGATCCATCCCCTGGCCCTCTTGGATATTGCTCATCTCATAATGGGTTTTAATATAGCTGCTAGGAAGGAAAACCAAATAATTTTTAGAGAGCAGTCAGTCTGAAAATAAAGTGCCCAGGATGTTTGGTAAGAGGATGAAGTTTAGATGTGTGTGGGATTGTGTGAGGGAGAGAGCAGAAAATGTGCCTTTTGATCTTACAGAAATGTTTGGTATGTGGGTTGTTGGGCTTAGAAGTTTGAACGTCCTTAATATAAAATAATCTGTGTGAGTATTTGAGTCTGTTCCTTTTCAACTTTGTGTGAGTTTTTTAATGGCTAGTGAGCCAGAAAAAAATCACTGTGTTTTCTGATGGTTCAGACACCCTCCTAATGAGTGGAAGACTTGAATTAAAAGTTCCCACTCTGAACCAGGCAAAGCAATTAAGGATGGGGATTTGGACTCACATTCCCACCTTTTAGTGCTGCGATTACAGGTTTGTTAAAATTGTGCCACAGAGAGAGAAAATAACAAAACTGTTACACAATCTCTGAGGCTGACCCCGAGAGGTCATTCAAAGCAGGTTCCCAGCTGGATGGAGTCCAGTCCTGATGTCTCCTGCTCTTGTGAACAAATGACTGAAGCTCATGAGGCTTTTTTGTCCCTACTTATCTGTAATCCACCTGAGAAAATTAACCCAGGCCTCTTCTGCTTCCCTGAGCACCTTACCTGGAGCTCTGGTGTGTTTGTGTTTGGTGCCACGTCCGTGGAGGTGCTCAAAGCCAGGCTGGATGGCTTGGAGCAGCCTGGGATGGTGGATAGGGGGTGGGATGAGATGAATTCTCAGGTCCCTCCCAACCCAAACCAGTCTGTGATTCTGTGAGCACCCACCTCCTTCCAGCCCTTTGGTATCAGTGCTTTCAGACTTCTTCTTCACAGCTTGTGCTCCACACCTCACTGAGGAGGATGGGGAATGAGACATTCCTTGCTCCAAAGGAGACCATCCTAGCAGGTGGATTGAAAGGTGTCCAAGTGAAAAAATCTAATGTGATGTAAGCTTTTGTGATACTGCTCAGGACTTTGCTTTCTTGGCTAAGGACTCAATACTTTTTTTCATAAAACCAAAATATCTTACCCTGCATTTTCATTGACTTCAATTCCAGTGTTCCATTCCAGATCACTGATTTATCTTATGTTTTCTTAAGACTCTAACACTTAGCAAAGTTCTTTCACATCACAACCAGTTACTATTTTAATGAATCAAACTGATTAAGGGCACAAAGAAATGTTACAGTGACATATCTGCATTATTAGTACTATATATCCTGTAACTCTGCTTTTAATTTGTTCATGTCCAAGTAAATTAAATTAAGGGGCTGTTTTACGAGTCTCATCAGTTGTTTTCAGTCAATAGTAGAAAACACTTTAATGATTCCAAATAAGAGTTCTTTGAAAGGTGTCCAGATAGGGGCAGTTTCAATCTTATCTTATAAAGAGCTTCAGATCATCTTTGCTGCAAATTGAATCTTGTGGTTTGTGTTTTCTTCTTCCTGAGCTTGGATACACTGATTATTTTTCTCCTCGAGCCATTTTGCCAGAATTTTTGAAATCTGCCATTTTGAGCAAAGAACTTTGCTCAGCTTGGATTGCTTTCATGATTCATTGATCTTCCTTCAGTCCTGGTAACAACTTTTAATGAGAGCAGACTCCTTGTTTTAAAGGGCATTTTTAATGCCCCCTGTATTTTGCCCGGATTGTCAATATTTTGTCCAGTATTTTGTTAATTTGTAGTTGTCTTGTCAATAAAGTGGCTTTTTACCAGATATATGGAGCATAACAGTTATTAGTTATATTGGTATACAGCTGAACTTGCTGGCTTTGAGTA
The DNA here is from genome assembly GCA_037013685.1 of Acridotheres tristis. Taxonomy (NCBI): domain Eukaryota; kingdom Metazoa; phylum Chordata; class Aves; order Passeriformes; family Sturnidae; genus Acridotheres; species Acridotheres tristis. The sequence continues at coordinate 3,273,367 of CM072897.1, read as the reverse complement.
TTTCCTGTGCTTCATAAATACTTGTATAATCTGTTGTGCAGGCTCAGCTGTTCTTAATTCGAATGTGATTCATATTGTGCTTAGAAATCTGACATTCTTGGCTTGTCAGGAATATTAATATATGTTAGTGCCATATCTATCGAAAATTGACATGTTTTGTGCAGGGCCTTAATTTTCACTTCTTTATATTGCAGCATTCCATATTGAGCAATGCAGCTTTGTTTGCTTTTAAATTTCCCTCTCACCTTCAGCCCTGAGAAACCAGAAATAATTAGATTATATCTTTCTCTTGGCTCACATAGTTTTCACTTGCAGTGAATTATGCCATGCAAAACTATCCCTCCAGTGAGAATTTGGTTGTCATTGTTAAGAGCTACATCTGGACTGTGTAATACTTCGTGTGTTGCACTACAAAGAGTCTTTGCCTGTGGCTCAGTGAGAACTGTACCTCACCAGTGACTTGGAATAGCTCTTTCCTCTGGCAAAAGTGCCACATTTCACCTCCCCAGGCCTTTCTGCTGTGAATAAGGCTGCTGGACAGACAAAAATGTTGCTTTAAACCTCCAAGATTGAAATGCCCCTAACTCTTAGCAGCCCAAAGTATTACAGGAGTATTGTCCTCCTTGTGGACAAGTCCTATTTCTTCAGTGGGTGATGGAAGGCCAAGCTTCCATCTATTTGAGCCAAATACTTTATCCTGGTAGCTGGATGAAAGTTCAGCTTCAGGAAAGAAGTTTGAATGCACCTTTAAGGTCTGTATGATGGTGAATGAAAAGCCTTTTCTCTTCAGCCCCTTCTGTGTTTAATTACCCGACCACAGAGGAGCTGAAGCTTTTGTTTCCAGGTTGAATCCTGATTTCAGCTGGGAAGTTATTAATGATGCTGTCTCTCTGTACAGTCTTTCATCTTGCTGATGATATCATTTTCTTGTATAATCATGGGGTAGTAAATGATTCCTATTCAGGCTTCCTCTTTAGAATCAGACTTAGGAATTCCCTTGCTCCCCACGCTGGTTTTACAATGCTGTCACCTCTTATGCCAAGCTCTGTACTGGTACAGACCCACCAGGTCTTCCCTGAGGCTGTTCGGACTCTGGTAAGGCACTAGAGACCCTTGGTTGTGAAGTTACAAAGAAGCAGTGCCACTTGCCCAGAGAAGAACACAAAAAATGTGTGGACTTGGATTTGGGGTGTTTGTTTGGGTTCTTGTTCTCCCCTTCAGGGTCAAGAGACCATCAAGTGCTCCAAGCAGAAATGCTCCTGTTGGCAGAAACCTTGGTGATTGCTCTAATTGCATGAAATTCTTCCTTGCATTAGAGCCATACTCAGTTGGAGAAAACACTTATTGAAACAAATCTAGACTGATACTGACTTGAGTTAGCAATTAGGTGCTCTCTTTTTCTGTCCATGCAGAGGAAAATGAATAGCTTGAAGCCTCATGTCTCTTAGAGTTTCCTGTCCTCATCCCTGTCCTCTCCCACCTCCCTTTCCCAAATCTATTACGGAATCAGCAAAGTCAACTATTCTGCATTAAAAAAAAAATCTACTTGGAATTGAAACCTTGGCTGCCTGCTTTGTGTACTATTAAGAAACTGAGGGGTTTTATTTTAGTGTGTAAATGAAGTCTGGCTCCACAGCTGGCTGTCCATGTTAGGGGGTGGCATCTGTTCCAAAGGCAGGAGATGAGCTGACACTCGGTGAAGTTCCCCTGACTCATCTGCCTTACCAGAACATACCCCAGCATCGATATGTCATGGGTTTTGAGTAGGATTTATTCTCAGAGTAGCTTCTCACAGCTGCCTCTTATTCCTGCCATGCACAGATGTGAGGTTACAGTAAGGTTCTTCCCCAAAATGATGGATTGTCACCATGATCTTGACTTCTGCTCCCAGGGAAGTTCACGGCCATAAAAAGCACTTTGTTCAAGAGTAGTGGCTGTAACAAATAAGCTCAGCTAAACCCTTCCTTTTTCACTTTTACTGATTTCACTCTTCTGCTGCATGATAGGAGTTCATACAGAGAATTAGATTCCAGTGACTTTGTTTAAACCTCCTTATCCTTGTCTAATTAAACTGAATGCTTTAAAGATGATTCATCTCACTTGACACCCTTATATCTAAATGCTCTTTTAGATGGAAAGTGAAGGAAATGTGCAGACTAGAAATTCAAATGGGTCTTCCTTTCAGTTACTGGAAAAAGGGGGGCTTTGGGGGTTTAGATATTTGCTTAAGCTTTCACTGGTAAGCACTATGCTTTTCCAAGATCTAGTGTAATGATATCCAGCTCCCATAAACACAGTTTCCCATAAAATGTTTCTTAAAGGGAAGAGTTCAAAAGCTGTGATCATAACCCCTGTGTCAGCACAGAGCAGCTTCATCACCACCTGCAGAGAGGTACCAGCATGTTTTGGAGGTTGTGGCTTCACCCTTTGGCATGACCACGTTTTGACAGGTTGTTAGGACTTAGGGCTAGGTACAGCCTTCCCCCACTTCTACCCATCTCCCCATGCTTCCATCTTTCTGTTCTTGGGAATTATGGTGTATCCCAGTGAAGAAGTTGGTGGGAAAGGGGAGCAGGACTGCTTGATGTGCCCACCACAGGACAGCTCTGGCTTTGTGACAGATTTTTTTCAGATATTGTCAGCTCAGTCAATAAGGATGCACTGAAATGAAATTTTTCTGCCATGTAATGAAAGCTTCTTGCAAAGCTACCAGGAATGGCTTGGTTTTGCATAACATTTTGTGTGCTGTGCCTTCCAGAAGGCGTGGTGTGAGTAACAAAGGCAGGGTTGAAAGATGCCATGGGTTCCCTTCCTCCTCATGGCAGGACTTAATGATATAAAGAGCACAGTATTTCATTGATGTTTGTTGCCATTTCTGCTTGTGGGCTTTTCACAATACTGTGGTCAGGAAGATGACAAGATAAAGGATGACTAGTGTAGATCTGCTCCCTCTTGTAAAATAGGAATAATTCCCTTTTTTGATTATATTTCCTCTCCCCTCCCTTGGAAAAGATGACTCAGAAATCCTTGACAAAGGAAATAAGTTCATTTGAATTTCTATGGAACCTTGAAAAGCCGCTTTTATAAAGTCCTGTTGGAGGCTTTCAGCAGTGGCCTTTGACAAGAGCAGGAGGCAAAAGCAAAACTCATGGTCCAGATCCTCTGGTGTCGGTGGGTTGCTCTTGGCTCTTGCTCAGTATTGCAGATGGAAAATGAGACCATTACTCATTCTTGGGGGTTTGCTGTGGGATCCAAATCTTCAATAGCTGTAATAGTAGAAATCTCTACCATACAAGGAAAAATTACTGTTAGCTAATCTCAAAAAAAAAAAAAAAAAAGGCAAGCCAGCACAAATCTACTTTTTTTGTATTTGGAGGTGAGAGAAGAAGGAAGTGGCTGAAAGCAATGACTTATTTCCCTGTGCCTTTACAAAACTTCTAATGTTCTTTTAAGTACGAATTTGTATTCAGCCTTCAGTTTTGATAGTGTGTTCAATGATGATCGTATGCATTCAGAAGAAAGACTTCTTTTCTCTTCTTTGAAGCAGAAGTCTCCAGCAGATACAGAGACGAAAATGTGCCTGTTCTCAGTCCTGTATGTGTGTTTCAGGAGCAAAATGGTCACTCTCTGTTCTCAGTGTGATGTGAAAACATGCAAGGTGCTGAAAACAAGAGCAGTGATTTTATCACTACATTATGGATGTAGAATAGGTGCATCTGCGTGAATAAACTGACATTGCATCAATGGGCTCTTTATGCCAAAAGAAACTCTTGCCCTTGTCAAAAGTTAACGTTTGAGTTGCCATCAGATTTGCAAGTGTTGTTCTGAATTCAGTTATTCAAACTTTGCTCTCCATAATTCATCCTGCTCAGTTGTCGCCTATACCAACAGTTTTTTCCAGTTAATGCAACTCAGAAAAATGTGGCAAGTCTTCATTTTTTTTTCCTTTTGGATTGATTGTCTTGAAACGCAAGTTCTAAAGAGCAGCCTAATGTGTCTCTAAAAAGATGTCCACTTGCTTTTGGGCATGAGTATGGAGGTGTTGGACCCAATGTTCAGCAGCAGGGCGGTCTCTGAAGTTTGGAAAAAAATCCCGCAGAGTTCAGGCTGTCAAGTTATTTTAGTAAATCAAGTTTCTCTACACTGAATTAACTGTGTTTTTAAAAGCCATTTTTAGAGCCATATTTAGAGAAATAGTACAATGTATGATAAGTCTGGTTTTGTGTTTCTTTTATTTAAACAGTTCTCGAAAAAACAGGTGGCAATAAGAAGGCAAATAATGGAAATTATATGAGGCCATTGCTTGAGAAATACTTTTTACTTACATCAACATTTGAGTTTATTTCTCCAGGGTTAAAATCTGACAAGTGCTTCTGCACATTTTTCCTAATTTTATGCCAGTCTGCATCCATGAAACTCAGCACTCAGTCTCTGTAACTTGTTTATCTGGCCCAAACCCTGACATTTCTACTATTAATAATACTTTTATTTCATTAAAAATACAAGGAGCAGGGGGAGATTTTGCAGATAATCCTTGGACAGGGTCACTTCTGGTATTTTTTGAGGGAGTTGTTTTTGTTAAATCGCCCACAGAGCCCGTCAGAGGCCTGGGAATCAGTGCTGGATCGCTGCTGGCAGCCACTCCTCGGGTCCTTGCCCAGGCAGGGGACAGGGCACGGTGTCACTTGGCCCTGCCAGGGCTGCTCCTTTCTCATGGCTCCCCAAGAAAGCTGAGCCCGAGTTTTCCAGACTAAACATTCGAGTTGTGTAGTGGCCATTTTAGGGTGAGGAAGGAGAAGAAGCGAACGGGCTCAGCTTGGGAGTGTTTCTCTGTATCTTCCTGGTTTGTGCTGGAAATGTGCATGTGTGGTAGAGTCTTTAAAGATGCATAATCTCTATAATGAAGCCTGCTCTGAATTAGCAGTTTGTTTCAATATGAACATTTGCATTTTGAATTCTGCCTTCCAGCCTATGTAACTCAGGGCTGTGTGTTTGCAGCAGTTGCCTGAATACTGAGGGTTTTCCCCTCGGACCACCATTCCTTATTGAGGGTTTCTAACACTTTTTTGAATATAAGCACAGTGGTTAATGGATTGTTCTCTGCTTGAGTTCACTTCAGGCAGTTACTTGCATGCACTCTTTTTGTAATAACAGAATTAGAGGGTGTGTTAAAAAGACTTACAAGCAGCAGATGAAGCAATAAACAAGCAAAGAGCATTTGTATGCAAATGCTCCAAGTGCTTTGTCATGTTCTGGGATCTGTTGGCCACCTCTGTGCTTCCAAAACTTCATCCCCATCAGCTCTCTGTGCTGAGGCTTCGTGCCAAAGCCCAGTGAAGTCAGTGGGGCTTCCCACCACCACTGGTGGGCTTTGCACTTGGGTCTGAGAGAGGAAAGAAGCAAATTGTTACCAGCCACTCTGATTTTGCCAGGAGCTTCCCTGTATTAGGAAGGGTTTTCCTGTGCTGGGAATGAAACCAACTCACAAGAAGAAGAATAGCCCCAGCTTTGGAAATTTTTGTTGTCGCCTGTATTGGCCATTGACTCGGTCTGGTGACCTCAAGAGGTGAAAGCATTGAGCCTGTTCTGCCTGCATGAGACAGCCAGCAGCCCCTCGAGCTGGAACTGGGAGAGATTAGCAGTTTTTGTAGCTTCTGGCAAAAAAAAGGAGGACAGGAAGCCTGTTGACCAGTGTGTCAGAGCTCAGTTTTGTTGTATACAGTGTATGAGTATGTCGGGTTCACCGTAAATTTATCCCTGAGGTTTTCAGAGTAGGTGATTTCCATCCTTCTCCCCCATCCCTCATGCCTGCAGTGTCTGGTGTAAGCTGTGAGAGCCCTGAGAAACCCCTCTGTTCCTCAGCTGAGACAAGCTGGAGCCCTTCCATACTCTGTCCCCCCAGTGCCGTTATCTTTTTATTACCAGGAATTGCAAGGTGCTGTTGTGCTGCTGGGAATGAGTGAAATCTGTGTTGGTTTTATGTGGCTTTTGAGTCATTCCAATGACTCTAATAAGCTGCTTTGCATTATAGGACAGGCAGATCAGTATCTCAGGAGACCTCCTAAGTTTGGCTCTTTTTCCTTGGGCTTGATAAGCAGGAAGGATAGTCCCTAATGGGAGGAGAGGGAAGGAAGGAACAAGGAGACATGTGGCATGTGCAACCTGGAAAACTTGTCTGTGAGCTTGACTTGACTCCATCCAGGGAAGGAAGCTGATGCTAATGGCTCTGCATGAGATAACAAATTATCCTGGAGCATGTGTTTTCTGTGTTCATTACAATATGTCTTGGGGGGGTGGAGGAACAGGATGTATAGTGTGTGCTTATTTCTGGAGCCTCAGGAGAGCTACCCAGATGTTGAAAAGAAGTAAGGAAGAGTTGGAGATAAAGGAGAAAGACCTCCAGGGTGGGACTGTAAAAGCTGATCCAGAATAGGAGTCATTGTGTTTTGCTCACAGTCACACCAGCTGGCTTCAAGTGGCAGGGGAGCTTTCTAGAGAAGCTGTGGACAGTAGGAGGATAAAGAAGGAATTTTGTTCAAAAGGGTGAAACAAAAGAAACCTGAGATCTGCAATACACCCAGAAATAATTATTTAGGCAAACTGTCCTGCTGGGTAGTGTGTCCTCATGCAAGCCTTAGGTGTAGTTGGAAATATGGTGATGCTCTGTTTGTTGATAGTTGTTGTGCAGTTGTTTTAAGCAGGATTTTAAAGGAAGCACTCTGGTAATCCCATTGCCTCGTGTGTTGGAGCTGATTGCCTCCCTGCTTGGCTGTCAGGGACTGCAGCAATGACTGATGGAACTCACTACACTTGATCATTGTGTGCTTGCAGTGTATGTTTTTTTAATGAATTATCCCATTCTGGTCCTTCCCCAGGGCTTTCCGAACATTTTCTTTCTGTCCTGTGTAGGCTCTCTGCAAGGACAGCAGTAGGGTTGGTGCAGCAGCCCCACTGACCCAGTGTGGTTGCCTGGTGATGCTTCCTTTTGTTCTTACTTCTCTGGTGATATTTTGCTGTATTTTAATTTAATCTCTGCTAAAACCACAGTTCAGGATCTCTTCTGTTGCCTGAGCGTGTCGTGCTTTCTTGTCTTAATCAAAGAGTATATCTTTTTCTCTACACACACACACTACTCTAGCAAAAACCCTACAAAATAAAAAAAAAATTAAAAAAATTCCAGGCTTCCTCACTACTCCCTGTCATTTTATGTACTTGCAAGAATCCAGATGCTCCTGCTATTACTAGGTAAGGAAAGCCCAGAACATCTGGCTTCCTTGTGAGTAATATTGTGGTTTAGTTGTGCTGAATTCAGTGAGTAAACTCTAGTTAGTTATTCCCAAAGAAACATAACCTTGTGAGATAAGGAGTTAGGAGCCCATTTCCTGCTGTCACTGGTCTGTTCTCATGTCCTTGCCTTTCTCACAACTGCATTTGCAGAAGTGAGTTGTGCCTTAGCAAAGCCCTTCTTGGCACAAACCTCTTGGATGAATCGATCAATCAAAGAGATTAGGGGGACCACAACCTTTCCAGAGTCCCAAAGGACGTCAGTTCTCACTCTTCCTCTGCTCCAGGGAAAACAAAGATATTCTACAGGGGCACATTTTAATGACTTCGGCAAAATACTTGAAAATGGCAGAATTTTATCCAAACTGTTGTAACTTCTTGTGCCTGTTGGAGTGAAGTGGGTGGATGAGGAGAGCAAATCAGCAGAGAGCTGTGAAGGCCAGGATGATGGGCAGTGCAGTGCAGCTGACAGATAATGGGATGACATCATCCATTTCCTGGAAAATGAGACGTTTCTGGCCAAATCATTCCAGACCCCAAATGCTTAAGTGAGCTGGAGAGTTCCTGGAATATTTTAAGCAGATATTTCAGTAGTCTAGGTGTAATGTGATTAAGGATGAGTAACAGCAAGATATGAGTCAAGATGAGGATTTCTGGTAACTCTTTTGTAGGCCAGTGAGAATCACAGGCAAGGAGAGAGAGGGAGGCTGAGAGAGATGGCCAAGATGTGAGAAAAATTTAAGTCATTTAACCTTTTTCACTTGAGAGTGGAGACCTCTAAATAAGATTTTTTTTTTTTCCCCACTCCATAGGAAGACTCATGAATTGGAAGTATTGAAACACCCAAAAATTCCATGAGAGAGGTGAAGATTAGGGAACAGCAGAGAGCTTCCATGGTTTGGAAGAAGACTGCACTGTTGAGATTTTGGAAAAGGTGATTCTTGCAGTTTGCACAGTGGGGAAGATGATTTCTGGTTACTAATTTCAGTTACCTTCTCTGGATTTGATGTTTATGTCCAGTTGTAACACTAGGACAGAGACCTTAGAGACAGGCTCAGCCTCAATGCTGGAAGGTGGAAAGAGACTCACTGGATATTGCAGACAGCTCAAGACCCAGAGGGATTTTATTTTACTTGCCAGTTGTTTGATTGCAAACTTGAAACGAAGCAAATACAGGACAAGGAATTTGTACATGTATTTCCTCGGTGATGAAAATAAGGAAAATGCAGCACAAGGTTTGGTACCTCAGGGTGGGAGGGTGGTTCAGCACTGAGATGAGGATGCTCATGAGCAGACACACCTGGATTGCTCTTGCTCAAGCAGGTCCTCCCAGAAGGGCAAGCTGGTTTGAGTTCCTCTGCTAAAGAACACACAATATCAACATAAATAAACCTTTGTAACACATCCAACAACTTTCCATCAGAATCTTCAGAACCATAAATAGAAGCCAGGCCTGTACTTGCCTCATCCAGCTGCTGAAATCCAGATGCTGATATGTTAAGACAGGACCTGCCTGTCTGGGCTGCTCACAGGTAATTGTGCTTAGGAGGCTTTTTCAAAGACAAAAATGCTCCCACCCACCCTGTGATGTGTGTCGTGCTCACAGCAGTCTGTGCTCAGCATATGTGGCAAATGTGAGCTTGTCCTTTCTCAGTCTTGTAAGATCAGTTGGTCAACAGTGTCTAATTATCTAGATCGTGAGTGTCTAATTATCTTGATATTTATTGACTGTTTCAACTTGGTGTTTACAGGCTGTCTCCTAGGAGGAGACATGGAGTGTGGGTGGATGGGGGTCAGGGAGGGCAGAGAGATGGTTGGGACTGAGTGCAAGCCATAATCTGGTTTTTGGGAAAATAATACCTTTGTGAAAATGAAGCTCCGTGATCCATATTGAGTGTCTTGTAAACGTCAAAGGAAATCGGTCCCAAAGGATGGGGAGCTGCCCACAGGAGAATCCCAGTGGAGTATTTAGCCATGAGATCTCAGCTTGTCTGGGAATGGCAGCTACGTGCAACACGCTCTGCTCCTGTTTTATAATGGAATTTTCTGGCTTCTGCAGGTGTGAATTAAGTGGATCCTTCTAAAGTGTTCAAAGCTTCATTTCAGACCAGCAGCTCTTTGTCAGTCTGAGCAGTTGCCTGGCAGATGGAACCTCCTGGCCCCCTCCAACCTCCTGTGCGTCATCTTCATTATCACTAAATTAGCTGTGTTGTCATGGGGGATCTTAGGAAATGTGGTTTTCTTTTCCTTGAATCCAGAAATATTTAATGACATGATGTTCTTGTTACACAAGGTGGAGGCAGGAATGGAGGTGGAGCAGAGCAGCACTTTGGAAAGAGTAAGGAGCTGTGGCCAAAGCCTTGAAAAAAGTCGAGATAAATAATGCTTCTATTGCCCTAGAAAAACTAGCACGTAGGAAATAAGACCTGGAATCATACACTGAATATAAAAATATGTGGAGTTCTCTACACAGCACCTAAATTCCAGGAAAGCACCTTTGGAAATGTCTGTGTTGCTTTCTGAAATACTGTAAAGTAGAAAGCCAAGAACAAGACCACCTGATTAGGGGGCTAATGGATTTTACAATAGAGTTGTTTTGAATTCTTACACAGTATTGAAAAGAACGAAAGAAGTGTTGAGTGGGTTAGTCTGTGCAGATTTCAGACGGTGCAAATTCATGCAAGTAGCGAAATACTTGTGAAAAAGCCCTGTCATGCAGGTGCTCCTTGATCTTTTAAGTTGATTAATAAACAAAAGCAGGTCTAGAAGAGGCAGCAAAGCCTTTTGTGCTGAGCAGAACAACACAGAGACTGAATGTCCTCAGAACCTGGAAAAAATGCCAGTAGTTTGTGTGATTTCCCATTGGAAGGGAGGAGGGGGTGGCTGTGGGAGTCCCAGGCACCACGTGCAGTGGGTTGGGATCAAGCACAGGGAACATGGACATGCTGTTCTCTCCCTTAGCTTATGTTTTTCAGTCATAATAGACATCTCACTTTGACAGTAGCTGCTTAGAGGAATTTAAGATGAGGACATACATCAGCATATCTGATCCCTCCTGCTAGCTGCTGCTGGTTTGGTGCATCTCCATCCCACAGCCCTCACTGCAGCATCTGCCATTGCTTCATCTGCTCTTTGCAAATCTCTCATAATCTGGGAGCTGAAACACCCTAGACAATGAGTTTCACAATGAAATTACTGTTCTGCAGGAAATACACTTTCCTTTTCTGACTGGTTATTTCATTAATTTTGCCCTAATTTGTTGATGTAATGAAAAAGGAGTGAATTGTCTCTTCAGCTTTTCCATTCAATTCGTCTTCATGCTTTATCCCCAGTTGTCATTCATGTACACTTTTCTATGTGCATTTTTCTATGCATACAGCCTGTTTTTATCACTCTTCTGGTTTTATTACAAACTCTTGAGATGTAGGGAAGGGCAATTCCAGAGCTGGATGCCATGCTCAGAGCTCGGGTGAGCTGTGGATTTTGTGTGAGTTACCTCATGTTTACCAGCATGGTTCAAAGGCTGATTAAATTCACAGTGTCATGTTCATAGAATCACACAAGAATTTAGGTTAGAAAAGGCCTTTGAGGTCATCAAGTTCACCCACTGACCCAACCCTGCCAAGGCCACCACTAACCCAATGTCCCCAAGTGCCACATCCACAGATCTTTTAAAGCCCTCCAGGGATGGGGACTCCACCACTGGCCTGGCAGCCTGTTCTTGCAACACTCCACAGTTCCAGTTTTGAATGCCCTGAAGGATTTTGCACTGTTGGTAAAATAATTTCTTTTGTATTCACTTTTATGAGCCAGTTATGAATATGGGCCATCCACAGTGTCTCAGCCACACTGAGGATGGGGAATGCCAAGGCTTGAGATTTTCTCACAGTTTGGTAACACATAAATTCTAAAGGAATGGGCTGACAAATTAAGAGCAATCAGAGTGGAGCAGAGATTTCAGCCTCTGAACAAGCAGATGAAGGAGGGAATCAGGGATAAAGGAGGAGTTTTCAGCCAGAAATGGGTGGCTCAGTTCTCAGGGAAAGGGGCAGAAACAGGAGTATTTGGTGACAAATACACCTGGCTCTGTTTTTTTAGTTTTTCACTCCATCAGATACAGTCAGCCACTGGAGTCACAAGGTTAAGATATTTTCTGTACTCCAGGAGCTCCATCTGCTCCTTCAAGCACTATTGCTGCTGTTCCAGTGGGGTGTTTTGATTTCACTCAGTTAAAGTTTAATGGTTTGGTCATTTCATCTCAAACCCCTCACAGTTCAGCAGCTACAGCAGGACCTCTTCTAAACTTCTATGAGGAAATCCATGCAGACAGAAACAGCTTCCCATAAACAAACTAAATGTACATTGGGGCAGAAATTCATCTTTTGAGATATAAACAAGAAAAGGACGTGTACAGGGAAGAAGGAGTGATGCTTGGAATGTAAGTGCCTGGATGTCCAGTCCCCTCTGGATGACCACTTGAGCTGACAGAACAGTGGTAGACAAGAGCCTATGTAAGAGGAGCCTTAAAAACAAAGTGAAGAAACAACTGATTAATCTTTGTCTTGGATAAACATTTTAATGGGAATATTTGTGGGACTTAAGTAGTTCGAAAGTCACAACTTCAGGGATGAAGAAGTCTCCAAAAAGAAAGTAATCATCATAACCCTATTCCAACTCCTAGTAGTAAGAGTAAGACCAGTAGCTGAACACTTCAACACAAAAGAATTTTAGACTTTATAATGGAAAGGAAACAGACTGGGTATTGCACATCTTGAATTTTTCAGCAGCTGGAAAAAAGTGAAGGATATTCCCTTTGCACATGAGCTTGTGGGGTCTTGCCTGTGCCTACAAGAGGGATGCTGTGACACAGGCAGGGCAGAATCAGCTGCTGAAACTTGGATTTGGTTACCCTTGCTGCCAAGCTTTAGGCTTGTTACCTGAGACAGGCTTCTCTTCTTCAGTTAGCTACAAGATCCATTTATTAGCTCTAATTTTAGGTTGCCTGGAGAAGCTGTGGCTGCCCCACCTCTGGAAGTGTCCAAGGCCAGGTTGGACAGGGCTTGGATCAGCCTGGGATAGTGGAAAGTGTCCCTGCCCATGGCAGGGGGTGGAATGAGATGAGTTTTAAGGTCCCTTCCAACACAAACTATTCTGTGATCATGATTTCTTGTTCGTATCGGTTGGGAATGCAGGTATTGCTACTGTGTTGCAAAGGAAACGAAATACTTCCAAAAGCAGCAGCCTCTTTAAATGTTTGGTTTGAAAATACAACACAGGATGCAATTTTTACCCAGGGCAGCTGTGTTTGGCTTTGTTGTCAAGTGCGTGCAGCTCCCTGGGCAGCTGCTGCATCAGTGCCGTAGCATTTCACAGGAGGAATGAGTCTGATGTTCATATTCCCTTTACTGTCAGAGGCATTATTTTCGCATTTTACAAGGCATGATCTGTGCCTTGTTAGGAGATTTAAAAAGCATTATTCCAGGAAGTTAAGTTACCAAGTTTCTTCATTTCCCACCCCCTCCCTTTCCACAGGGGATGTTCTGCTCTGCTCCCATTACAAGCTCTACCTCTTCTCATGGTGTTTGTAAACACTGCAGACTCTCTGCTTCCTTCTGCCACCCCTTTCCTCCCCAAAATGGACTGTCTGAAACCAGCCCTTGCAGTGAGTGCTGCTCTGGGTTTCTTTTCTCTTTCCTTAGGATGTCTCTTCGTGCCATCTGAAGCTCCATCCAAAAGCACTGGCAGATTACTGTGCTTGCCTGAAGTTCTTCAGTTCTCACTTGTGGGATTTCTGTGACCCCCTGCAGCTTCTCTTTTTTTTCTACAATGTGATTTGTCCCTGTATTGCAGCACTCACGACACCAGCCCTATCCTTACCTTTCTCATTTATTTAATTTAGAAATACTAAACCTCATTAATGAGCTCTGTCTTTGGGTTAGGATTTTTCTCTTTTTGTTATTGCTAATGCACTTAGAAAGTTATTTGGAAACTTTCTAGCCAGCAAGGTGTTCTGGCACGTTTGTATTAGACTTTCCTTTGCCTTCTCCAGTGCTGGAGCTCTCATGGGAGCAGAGTTACATCATCCAGCAGGTTCCTTACACAATGTCTTTTATGTACTCCACTGTGTAACAGAGGAAAAATCATGTCATTATCCCTCCAGATATTAAAACCCAGCTCAACTCAAAGGGGAACTATTTGGAAAGCAAACAGCTCCCTTTCTAGTATCATCAGTGGGTGCTTTTTCAATATCCTGTATAATTTAGGGCTGAAAGCACCTGTCTTCTCAGCCAGATCCACAAGGCACTGAGGCGTGACCGGCTGGAGCCCGGGCACTGGAATGCCCTCCTGCTGAGTTATTTCTTTAGCCATAATCAACAGTCACACTTTATCTGCAATCTGACTTTGCACTGCGTTTTCTGTGGCTCTGGTGAGACTGAAAACCTGCTTTTGAACCAATGGCAGCAGCGATGTGTGTGCATGCAAACTGGCAGAGGGTCACGTCTCTGCTCCCAGCCTTCTCTCTAACACCTACAAGAGGAGAAAAAGGGCTTGATACAAACCAGTAAGGGCTGTATTTCAGTGCAAAAGTTGGTAAAAGAATATGAAACATGAGCTGATTAGCAAGGTCTCAAAGACTTGAAGTATCTAGTGATTCTCTGCACAATAGTTCCTCATGACGTTACCCTGACAGGCCAACCCTGGTGACAGCCAAGGGGCCATACGTTGCTTGAAATAATTAAGCAAAAATATCTCACACATGGCTTCTCCCTGAGAATGTGGCCTTATCAGGTTTCAATTTTATTTTGTTTTTGTTCTACATTTTGGCTTGTCCTGCTTGAGGTTGGTTGTGGGGGTTGTGACAGGCGGTTGGACGGGAGAGAGAGCAGGGTATGCTTCGTTTATTTTGGGGAAATACATATGATTTGCAGATGAACAACTACTGTGATACATTTTTGTTACAGCATTTCTGATTGTAGCTCTAAATGAAGGTTATATTAATAATAAATGTGGTGTTATGATATATATATATAAAATATCTCAAGTGTTGAGATATTTTGGTGATTGGTATTCTAGAAAGTCTTTTGGTTTTAAGACAAACTTTAACAAACTTATGTTGGTGCAGAAACTTAAAAGGATTTTTACCCACTGGAATTGTCAGAATTGGTTAAACTAAGCAGGTAACTTTTGGGCAATTTTCAGTGGAGAAGGAGAATAGCTTTGTGCCTTCTTTCTGGTCTAAAGCTGGTGGGAATGTTGATGGAAACCATGCAACCATGACCCAGGGCAGCAAAGCTGCCCAGGTCACCATAGAAATGCTCAGGAATCTCTGATTTAGTTTAAAAATAAATTTTAGAAGGCACAGTATTCTTAAAAAGCTGCATGTGCTTTCTCATAGGACATGTCTCCTCACATTAGCAACAAGGACAGAGTAACTGGATGATGGATGAAAGAGGATCTCTTTGAATCTTGGTTTGGAACATGAAGAAAAAGAAGCAAATTTTTGTTTATTTTGAGGCTTGGAAAAATGAACTTGTTTGTTACATCCCCACCCAAAGTTTTTTTTTGTTTGCATAACTTTGCAGAAGGTTGAGTTTGCAGAAAACAGATGCTGACTTCAGTCCCTCAGGTGGTGTTTTGTGAGCAGTCCAAGCTGAAGAAATAGAGATGCTGCCAAAAGGAAGGTTTCACATCCCCTCTTCATCCCAGCTCTGGGTTGCCACTTGTGCTCTCACGACAGCACCAAAATCTGTGAGGTCATTGAAGGGCTGGTGCCAGGCTTGGTTTTGTGGGACTGGCTGTGCCAGGACTGGTGCTGGCTGGAGGGAAGATGTGAGGCCAGGAGGTGAAAGGAGGCAGCATTTGGACAAGCTTAAAATGAACAAGGAGCTCCAGCTGTGCTGATGGAAGTGACCTTCAGCACCAGACAACCTCTGGGCTGTATCATAGAAAAACGCTCTTTTCTAGCTGTTCTCATTTATTTAAATAGTTGCTCAGTAGCAGAACCACCAGTGCTGGGGTCTGGTGGTGCCACATTTTGAAAGAAAGCTCAGACATCCAGCTCCTTGGAAGGATCTTTTTGGGCAACTACCAGTAGATAACCCTGGCCACACTTTAAAGACTCTGTGGGACAATCAAAGCCTCACTGTGGTGTAAGGGTACATTCAAAGACACAGAAGAAGCTCTACAAGCACCTCATCTTGCTGTTTCAGCATCAGGAAAGAATTAATTAGGATTAAAAATTAATAATTTTTTACTCTTCTGGTGTTATTTGAAAGAGGGTTCTTCTTTTGATACCTTGAAAGCCAGCACATGGAATTAATTGAGTTGCATCATTTCATAGTAGCTGTCAAATCCTCTCAGTAGCTTCAAGCTCAGTAGCTGGAGCAGGTCATGGGACACTCGCCACTTGGCCTGCAGCTCGTGGGTTTTATTGCTCCTGGGAAAGAAGAGGACCAGTTACAGGGAAATC
The DNA here is from genome assembly GCA_037013685.1 of Acridotheres tristis. NCBI lineage: Eukaryota > Metazoa > Chordata > Aves > Passeriformes > Sturnidae > Acridotheres > Acridotheres tristis. The sequence continues at coordinate 3,257,613 of CM072897.1, read as the reverse complement.
TGGTGGAACAGATGTAATAATGGATCCAGAAGCACTCACTGCATACAAGTGCTCTGCTTTCTGCTCCAAAACAAAGCAAATGCAGGTATCTCTTAATTTTCTCTTTTACAACTGAAGTTTTGGGTTGTTTAGTTGAATTCTAAACTGTTCTGTCTAGAGGTGTGGAATGATTGCCTTGGAGATTTTGGGAGCTAAAGCCCATTATATATGGGATGTGTCTGGAATGTTGTAGGACACACCTCTGTGTGCACAGGGTTTGGGCATTGAACCCATCATCTCATGGCTGTTTGGATTACCTGGCATCCTTCCTAAATTAACAGAAATCCAAGGATGCTGGGTTACTTCATTTGGTTTTGTTTCATTAACAAGATATCCTGTCTCTGAAGGCTGGAGTTGGAATCTTCCAGTGCTAGGATCAGGACTTCCATTGTGGCAAATTGACATGGGATTTTGCTGATGCCTTTGAACACCTTCAGCACAGATTTGCTGGAGGTGCCAGTGTCTCCCTGGTCTGCTGGAGAAGCCCCTGGCATGGAGAGTCCTGGTTATTCTTTCCATATTGTCCCTTTGCCAGGACACCTGCAGAATGACCCCATGGACCTGATGTCCCTGGGTCCACATGGCTGGAACATAAAACATGGAGCATGATGGTTCCAGTGCAGGACTGAGGAGACAATCTGAGTTTTCCCTTAAAATAAACCCAATATCAAATGGGTTTGTTTCTATCCATCTGTTCTCCCAAGATATTTGGACCCACCAAGTCAAGTTCAACAATGTGAGAAGGGTTAGGTTCCAATCTGGATCCTCAGCAGATTTCAGTAGAATTGGCAAGTGAGTGAACAGAGGGGACCCAAATGTGGTGTTTCCATCACAGACAAGGTTGGAGGAGCTTGAGTTATCCCAGGTTGGTGTCTGGACCTCCACATGCCCATCAGCTTGGGAATGCTGGGGATGGTGCACACAGAGCCCTCAGGAAACTGCAGTGACCCAGCCATGAGAACTCCAGGGCAGCAGGAACAGGAATATGAAATGTAAGGAGTGAAAACTGGGGACACAGGACACAAACTTGAGTGAATGAGTTTCCATCATTCCTGCAGTATGAGCAACTTGGATTCTTAGGTGCTGCTTAGGGTGAAATTCATCCCACCTGAGGCTGTACAAAACTGCTGAGTATTCTACTTAGTTTCCTCCTTTTTTTGGTTTGGCTTTTTTGGTTTTGAGGGGTTGGGTTTTTTTGTTTTTTGGGTTTTTTGTGGGTGGGGTTTTTGGTTTTTGAGGAATGGGGTGTGAGATTAGGTTCAAGTGTTGTTAAAGGCTCAAGTACTGAGGGCCCCTGCAGAAAATGAAGTACTCAAGAGGATGGCCATTTTCATTAAGTGGACCTAATCAAGCATAGATAATGGGGAGTTAGACCATCTCTGAAAATCATGATGTGTGTCACATAAAAGAGTTGGAGACTTACTGTTATAAGTTTATTTAAGTGAAGAGAGATTTGGCTTCTTATGGATTTGAATCCTTCTAGGGACTATTGGCATGGAAAATTAAGAGGGATTTTGCTGGGGAGGTGCCTGGAGGCATTGCCTCTGTCTTGATCATATTTATGCACACAAAAAGAACCCAAAACAGGATAGTTAACCTCTCAAACTTCTCCAAGGCATTGAATAGAGGCTTGTGTTTCACTGAGAGAAAGCAGGATGTCATCTGCTAGAAAAGCAATTTCATATTCTTTATCATGGGCTGTGATGCCCTGAATCTCATTTAAGGCTTTGAAGTGCTCCAAACCCTCTTGCATTATCACCAAATCCCCCTCCAGTGAACGTGTTCAGGGCAAGGCACATATCTTAAAGGAAATAGCCATGCAAGGAGCCTTCCCTGTGATAGCTGAGACGTTCGTGCAGACATTGCAGAGCGTAATCTAAAACTTCCTTGGCTGCAATTAAGTAAATCCTGTGTCCTACAGCACTGAGATAATATCTCCACAGAAATGCTTTTTAAAAGTTTCCTGTTTCCATTGTGTTCTCAATCCCCATGGGATAATATTCTCATTCACTAAGTCCTGGGCCCTTAAAAAAATAATAATTAATACATCTGTGAGTCGATGGGATTCCCCAAGTTTCTTTTTTGGTTTTCTGCTTAAGGAGCATTGCAACACCGGGTTTATTTGAGCAATCTGGGGGGATGCTGGGGCTCTCACAGTTGGCTGAGACCAAGGACATGAGAGGGAGGCAAGGGAAAATGTGGATTCTCAGGATGCACATCAGACCTTTTTATCCCACACTTTGTCGCATTGGCAAAGGTTTTTCCTCTCTCTGTCCCATCACTCTGTGTTTGTGGGGAAGTGCTGTCTTGTGATGAGCACACTGGTACCTTGTTCATGTGGAATCATCCCAGCTCTGCTGTGATTCAGTGAATGACTTCACCTACCTCAGTTTCTCCAGCTGTAACAAACGATGACCAACACAAGGGCATAAAAATAAATAACACCACAGTTCCCAAATCTTTTTAACCCACTTTTATGCGTACCCCTGGCTGCTCTACCCAGCTTAGGAGCCAGCAGCTCATCCTTCAGGAGGATTTTGAGCTTCTCCAGTGAAAGCTGGTGGACAGTGGAGCCTTTGTGCAGCTGCCTGGTGGCAGATGGTGTCTGGTTCTCCAGAGGAACCCAACCCACAGCTGAGTGGTTGGGCTCTGTCTCCCTGATCTGCTGGAGACACTGCTCTGAAGTGAGTCTTAGGAGGAGACTGCTATGTTTCCCAGGGCATTTTGGATCTGCTGCTCCATCCCAGGGAACAGGAGAAGGAGGAGAAAATGGTCCATAAAATTTCCATTACTCTGAAAAGCAGAAACATCTGTTGGAGCCTGCGAGTGAGGTTGGAAGTGGTATTTACCAGCGAGAAGCTGGCATCTCATCTGTTCAGACCCTCTGCAAAATAACTCCTGCTTCCTCCCATGGAAAATAACGGGGAGGAATCTCTGAGTCAGGATCTGCCCCAGGCACTGAAAGGCAGCAAACTCCTCACTCCTGGCCAGGCTGTGTGGATGGACCCACGCTCGTGGTGCATCTGCCCAGGCTCTGAATGAGGTGCATCCCATGAAATCCCAGCTCAGCAATGGGCTGTTTCTAATAACAGCCTTACATAAAGTCAGCTGTTCTGCATCACACGCTCTGCATTTAGGAACTCAGCTCTTTAAAGCAGAGTTTGAGAAAACAAGCTGGATTTAAAAAAAAATTTTTAAAGGAGGGAATTGGAAGAAGTGCAAAGTTCCCAAGTTACCCAGAGATCTATGGTTTCTCCATTCCCAGGTAAAATGTGTGTTAGGGAAAAGGCAATGGCCTGCTTTTTAAGACAGAGCCTTGGGTCATCATGATGCTTTGTGGCTCCACATAGAGCCCATGACTCTTCCATGGCAATTTTGGTGCTAAAATGGCAAACACCTTCTCTGTGATGGCAGAGCTGCCCCAGCAGAAGCTGCTAGAACAATTAGAGGTCTTCAATGCAGCAAGTTCCCTTTTCCTCCTGTTATTCCAGTGGTGTCCTGCTGTCCTGAGTGTGTGAGGTTCCCAGAGTTATTCTGGACCCTGATAAATCAAACCTCAAATATGGAGAAATGATCTGCACCTGAGTAAGGCAAATAGCCACCTAAGTTTGAAAAGAATGAGAGGTATGTGCAGGTCTGGGATAGGTTTGGTTTCTCCTGTTCTGTTGCCTTTTGGTTTGGTCCTTCCCCACACTCTAGGTAAGACCAGGTGTGCTCTGGGTGCCCACCAGAGAAGCGTTTTCTTGGAAAAGGGCCAGAGGCTGAATAAGTGAAATCCAGAGGCTGGGAGCTGCTCCTCTGGGTATCCTCTCCTGCTAGGTTGGGGTCTGATGGCAAATTTGTCATAAGAAGCAAGGCAGGAAGGCAATTAACATCCTTGGCTTTCATCACAGGATGATTCGCCAGCTGCTCCCTCCAGTCTGTTTTGTTGTGAAGCATCTCATTAAAAAAGCAAAAGGGATTTCAAAGGTGGTTTGAAAACCAGAGGTGAGAAAGGTTCCCCTGTGTCACTGGTGTGGTGTTTCATGGGCTCAGGTCACTCCATTTGTTCACATCCCTGCCTTGCTCCAAGAGCTCAGATGAGCACGTGAATCAGTGTGTGCTGAGCAGAGGCTGTTCCTGCACTGAGACACTGGCTGATTTTGGAATCAAGCTAGTTGTGAGCTCTGTGCTTAAACTGAGCTGGTCACCTCTGACATGGCTTGATTTAACAGGTTATTTCCTTGGCTTTGTGCAAATCCTTTTGAGACCTGACTCTGTGAGTGCTGCTGCTGCTTCCCAGCCATGCAGGGCTGTCGGAGGAGGTGTCTGGGTTTGCCCACCCTGGTCCAGGGGGAACAGGGATGCTGAAGGTGCCAGGGAAGGAGGCCAAGTCTGTGACTAATCCTGATCCCCCCGACTGGGGCTGGTGCAATACTTTAAATCTGTTCTTTTTCCCTTCCACCTGTGCTGCACAGCTGGAGAGTGGTTGGAGGGAGCAGTGTTTTGGGGGGTTCTGTGCATCCCTCTGGAGCATCCAGGCCGAGCACTGTCAGATACAACATCCCAGGATAAGCCATTAGAGTGACTGTCCATAGCATTTCTCTCTGTCCTTTTGGCAGGTTTTCTTCTGAGGGTAATACATGTGAATGTTGGCTAACAATGCCAAGGACTGCTGGAGCAACTCTTGCAAATGACCCATTTTTTTTTGGTGAGATAATCTGCAGGTTATTAAAAAGACATATATTTAAAAATCCTAAAGTCAACAGATTTGCATGAAAAATTGTCTGCCTTGCCTGGCTTCCTTGACACTTTGGCTGTCTCAGAACAGATGGGACAACATCCAGCTGTGGGAAAGGAAATACATTTAATGTTCATATTGTGGTCATTGAAATGTGAGGGGCACCAACGAGCTCATGAGGAACCATTGAGAAAATCCCCAAAGCCTATCAAAGCCTAGGTTGCATAATTTTGACATAACAGCACTGCTTGGAGTAGCTGTGCTAAGTCTAATGCATGTCCAGGCTGCTCTGCACTGTCATGAGAGATTAGATTTGATTAAGACCAGTGTGTTTCAAGAAATCATTTGTCCCTGCAGATCCACGCAGGATGTTCTTGTGGGCTTAAAGGAGAACCTCTGAGGAGGCAAAAAGCTGGTTCTTTCTGGAGGGAGAAAGCATGGGAGACAGACTGGATTGAAAAGACAAAAAGGACCCTCAACTCTCTCTAATCTTCAATAATGTTGCTGGTAAAAGAGAGTTCCTGTGGTGGAATCAATCTCTTGCTGCCCTGGTGGGTAGGAGCTGCTTTGAGTAGCTTTGGCTATGTGGTGCTTTCTTGGAAGTGTAGAAACTGATGCCAAAATATTTCAATCTGTGTAAAAAAACTAAAAGTGAATTAAAAACTTGCTTCATTTGTACCATCCCTCTTCTCTGCCTTCTCCAGGGAGTTTTGGCAATGAGGGCAACATCCAGGCCCATGAGCTGGCCCTGCAGCATGGAGGGACCCTCCCTCACTGCAGCTCCCTCCCAGGCAGGTAGAGTCACTCCCCTGCAGTATTTCACAGCTCCCCTCTTCCATTTTTTTTCCCCACTTCTTTTCACTTAGAGATGAGCCTGGATTTACCCCTTCCTGACTCTTGATAAAGTTGATCAATAGACCACCTCAGCCATGTGTAGTGGGCAGAACAAAAGCTCCTGAGTGTTCAGATCCACCTCCAAACTGCACAGCTTGAGCCCATCTCCACATTTAATTACTCCAGACCATTCCCATGTGTCTCTGGGAAAGATGCATCCCTCATCTCTGTATCTGCTTAAAAATTCTATCAATTGCCATTTTTCTAAATCCTTCTATCAAAGAAATCCTCTCCCCTCCCTCCTAAATCTCTTGCACTTGGAACTTCAGGGAACAGAGCAGATGCAGTTTGATGCCCTCATCCAAACTAATGATTTGTTTCTGGCCGAGAACACGTTACCATCAAGGGGTTTTAATATTCTGCAGAATTTAGTGGAGGCCAATAGAGTAGGAGGGGGGTTAGATGCTCTGCCTTTGCCAAGATGTTTATGCAGCAGGAATGTTATTTATGTAAATCTGGAAGCACTCTTGAAGCGATAGCCTCGCTCTTGCATCTCAGACTTTTTTCATTAAGTCATTGATCTTTCTTCAAAAAAAAAAATTTTTTTTAAATAAAAAAATCCCTCTGAAAACCTAAAACTCGAGCATGAAAAGTACTTGGGGAAAAATATTTACTGCATAACTGCTCCAAACTACCCACATTATACAGACCACGGCAATTCCTGAAGAATGCTGGGGTAACAACTGCTGGATTTGGGGTTCCACACATCCGCTGCCCTCTTCTCCAGCTGCCTCCTTTCTCCTTCTGAATGAAGTTATTGCCTGTTCCAGCATCTCACTGCCCTCTTTAGGGTGAGCCTGCTTCTCCTAAACAGGCCATGCACACACACTAAATTAAAATATGAAATATAGGAAGTCCTGATGCCTGCAGTATGTGCACAGGGGATGAGCACCATCCTCATCTCCAAGCTGTTCCTTTCTCACCAGCACAAAGCCCTGAGACCATGTTTCTTACATGAAGCAAAGAGATTCTGGCACAACTCAGTTTGTGCTCCTGGCTTTTTTTTTTTTATTTTATTTTTTAAGATGTGCTCTCCTTGTAAAGTTTTTAACATGTTATAAATTTCCTCCCTGTACATAACTGCTGTTCATAGCTTTGTCTGTTAAAACCTAGAACGTAATGGGACAGTTTATCAGGATGGATTGAAGGGCACAAGGTGGACTCCTATGGATGTTTTTTGTTGTAGGGGAAATCAGGACAAAGGGTCAGAGCAGGGCAGCCTTGCCCCATTGAGTGCTCATTGTATATATCCATGTAATGTGTATATATCCAAATATATGGATATCCATGAGGAGACAAATGAGGTGGTGGCAGGTAGAGGAGGCCTGGATGTTGCTCAGAGATCAGACTGTGTGAGAAGCTTCACTAATTCAGTCCCAGCTGCCTTCCCTGGACTGCCATGGATAAGCAACCAGCAGGAGCACTTCTCCAGAGCCCCATTATCTATCCTGAAGAGATTTTAAAAATATCTCCAAAAAAGGCTAGTGGCAATTTCGGATCATTGTATGGATACACTGAGAAAGATCAGCAAAGCTGGAGGTGCTGTGAGCTGCTCACTGCACCTTCAAGTACTCAGTGAAATTCCCACTGCACAGGAGACTCTCCCTGGGCAGAATTGTTCTGCACACCGTGGATGTTAGGAGCTGGAGAGAAGTGGATGCTGTGTTTGAGGTATTTGAATGTGATGATTTCCACCTCAGAACTGTTAACCTGTGTTCTGCAGCCAGCAGGACACTGGTGCTCTGTGTTAATAGAGTGTGTGTGAGGAAGCAGCAAGTGTGACAAACAACACATTCCTGAAAACCAATAACGTGAAGCACTCGTGGATAGAAGGGAGGAAGGACTGGAATACCCTGGGAAATAACAGTGATCAATAATGTTAGCTGCTCAGGTCAGAGTGGAGTTTAGTCCACACAACTCTGATTCCTGATTAATTGGGAAACTTTTCTGTGGCGTGTAATTCCTGTGACTCAATGCAGATACTTCACCTCACTTATCTTTTAGGGATTTGCATTATCTGCACCAGCAGCAGAATTGACCACATCTGATCCTCTCAGAACCCCAGCCAACCCAATGGCAAAATATAAACATCTGCATGGAAACCATTTTTGCAGGGCATATATGGTAATGATGGGGATTCAAAGGCAGCAGAAATGCACCTACAGATAGCACTGTGAGCATCCCAGACCACATCTCCTGCTTGTTGCTCATGGATTCTTCCAAGTATAGCACATTTGTGAAGCTCACAGCAGTAGCAAAGGCAGTGAAAAAAACTGTGACAACAAGCCAAGTATTAATGCTTTTATAACCCAGCAACCCAGGCAACAGCAACAGAAGGAGTTGTTTTATAGTCAGCACCTGACTGCAGCAAGGCCATCGACATCCAAGTCTGTCCAAAGCTGAGAGAGCACAGGGAAACATCTTGGATCCCCCATTAATTAACCCTCTGTGTTTTGTGGTTTTGCATCCCAGAGCTTTACTTTCAGCCCAGGAGACCAAGAGTGCTGTGGGCTGGACCCATGGAGGTTGGCAGATCACACCAGATGTGCAGCTGCTTTAAGCTCCAGCCATAGAGCTAAAATTAGCTTTCAGAAAAGAATGTTAAAAGCAACCAAGATGCATTTTTATAGCACTTTTTTTTCTTTTTGTCATGTATTTTGTTGGGCCTTTTTTTTTCCTTCTAATAGCAGGTATGAGACCAATTATCTGCATTTTCTCTGAGCAGTTGTTACTGAGGTTTATTAACATCTGGAGTTTGACCTAGACCATCAGTGTGTGGCACTGGTAGCAAACAGGATTATGATGTGGCAAGGGGACATTCTTATGTGCATAAAGAATTCTTGGACTCCTTCCTGCTAGGGATGCTTGGATCCCTCAGAGATGGGTGTGGGGTTTATGAGGAGGGGGAGGAGGGGTTACTTGCTGGTTTTTGAGTCTCGATGGGTAACACCCTACCCGTGGGGCAAATAGCAGGCAAATCAGAACCAGGAAGTGATGTGGCACATGCACATGAAAAATGATGGGTGGGGAATGTTAACCAAACTCAAAAGGAACTTGGGATAGGTGCCAGGTTGTGTTCTGGTTCAAGCCCTTTGCTTGGCTCCTAATTGATCTCAACTCAGTGGCCCACTCAGCAAAACCCATCTGTGTCAGATGCAGCGAGGGGCAGGAAGGAAGTCTCTGGTTGTTTTTGTTTTGAAACCTAATTTGGAGCGGGACGTGCTGGGGACTGTCCCTTGGACAATTGATTGCTCATGGCTCCTGCACTGCTCAGCACCTTCCAGCTCCCTCTCAGGCCCTTCATCTCTGGAGCAGCTCCTGCCATGTGCTCCTGATGTGATGGGAAAGGCTGATCAGCCGTGCCTGGTGAGCTCAGTGCAGTCCAACAGCAAGGAATGGCCCTGGGAGCCAGTGCTCAGCCAGCAGCTCTAGCACTCCACAGGCTTGAAGGGAAATCTGGAAGTGGCTGGGCTTGGAAAATCACTGAGGACACCTGCTGCCCTCGCTGGTCATTAAACTTCATGAAGGATGACAAGTTCCTGTGATGTGCAATTTTCACTCCAGGGTGGCCCCCTGGTCTTCATAGCAGGGTGTCCTTTCGATCCCCAATGGTGCCAGGCTCCTGTGCCAGTTTAGCCATAATTGTGGGAGATCCAGGTTTGAGGGGATGGTAGATGTCAGAGGTATTTATACGACTCTGATTATGAGCCCTGAAATCAGTCAGTGCTGGATTACAGCTTTTACAGCTTCTTCATCTGAGAAATCCTGACATCACCACGGGATAACCAGACCTCAGCAATGATCGAGCCCTGCATCCTCTCCTGAGACACTGGGATTCAGGAGGACTTGGAAGAGATGTAGGAGGAGGATTCCCTGCTTTCATATGAGATCCAGTCCCAGTTTATTGACCTGCCACATCATGTGAAAGGTGCTAAGTGACCACAGCATGAGTCAGGGTTCATCTTTTGAAGATAATTATTCATTAGAATGAAAGACTGTGGATTAAAGAATGTCCTTCAAGAAATGCTGAGTATCTGAGGCCAGGCAAGATATGATTTGATTAAATAATTAAGAAAACATGCCCAGTGTCCTTCAATGAAACATGCAAACCATCTCTAAATGCTCATTTGTTATGTAGAGATTTTGCTGCCTGGATTCTAATTTTTCACAGCTGTAAACAGAAGACAAAGGGTGGTAGAAAAAAAACAGTCCTAAGTAGGAAGGAAGAGGTGTGTGATCAGAAAACCTTTGGCAAGTTAAGAGGATTAAGAAAGGCCCCAATGTTCTGATTTTAAATTCTCTGAGTTGGTCTAACATCATGGATTAGATTTGGGTGGTTAAGAGGAAGAAAATACCTCATTAAAAAGAAGCAATTGGGTTTAACGTTGTTGTAAGACAATGGCTGAAACAGCTCAACTGGAATGGTCTCGCTTGCTTAATTCTGGGGTTTTGTGTGTGTGTGTGTTTTAATGCCCTCCCCCACCTCTTCCCTCCCACCCTAAAACCCTCCTAAAACCCTGCAGGGTTTGCCTGAAGATATATTACTTTCGTTCCTTCTGCCCTCCTGGTATTGCTGTATTTGGGATGTGTTGAGCTCAGTGAAGCCAGGCTGGTGTCAGGAAATCTTTGGAATGGGCACTGTGAATGCTGAAAATTGGCACTGGAAAAATAAGAGTCCAGTCTTATCTTTATCCAATTATTTCAAGTCCACCTCTTTCTTTAAAAAAAAAAAAAAGAAAAAAAAAAAAAAAGTTGGATTTTTACACCCTTCCTCTTTCCAAGGTAGTAAACTAGTGGCAATTAAGGAGATGATCACTGCAGTGGGATTAAACTCTGCAGGTGAGGAGGGGACTAAGGGCTGAGCACTGCCATCCCTTTCCCAGCTCTCTGAAAACACCAAACACCCAGCAAAACCGTGGGAAAATCGGAGGAGTGTGTATTCCTGAGGAAAAGTGGAATAAATATGGATCTGAAGGAGCAGGAGCAAGCAAGGTCAGCACAGCTAGAAGGCAGCCAGGAGGCTGCAGGGTAGTGAACAGCCAAGCAAAAACCAAACCACCCGTTGTGTCTGTGATCCCCTTTCCTGAGAAATCACCTGGGAACTGTTTAGTGCTGGTGGAAGGTTCCTGTGACAAGGTTACCCCTGGTTTAAAGCCCTCGGGTGGCTCCTTCAGGAGTGTTTACTTGTTCTTGGAAGCCAGCAGGAGAAGAGTTGAGGGTACCATGGCTTGGGCAGGTGTGAGTCCTGTTGGCATCCTCCCACATGGAGCTCCATCCAAGGAGGAGATCAGTCCAAGAGGATGTCAGAAGGTGCCATAACCCTCCCTGGTTAAGCAGTTTGGGGTTTAAAGGGGATGTTTGTGCTCTTCCCATTGACACACGCTGGACCCACTTCCCTTGGACCATCTCTGTGTCACCTTGGCTGCTTCCTCCTCCTCCTGCCCTCCAACCAGGCAGGCTTTTTTCATTTTCACACTCGAGGCAGCTCAGTTCCTCTGAGAGCAGCTCCCTCAGCCATAGCATCTTGCCAATGGAAAAAGTGACACTAAAAATAAACTTGTTTCAGAAAGAAGCAAAGGCAGCTTCCAAAAATCCCCAACTAAAGAGGAAAAAAAGAAAGCAAACCACCACCACCCCAGTCTAGACAGCTGCACTAGGTGGAGGCAATAACAACCAAAAGGAATAAATTAAACTGTGGTTAAGGGGAGAATTTGTCTCTCCTGATTGCAAGACAAAAGAAACCCAACTCCTTGTTTGCAGAAAGAGATGTTTGGGAATTTCTCAGGCCAGCTGAGGGCCTATTAGAGTGATGTGAACTGGAAATGGAGCTGAGGGCTCTGGCTGGTTGCACGACCCAGCTCTGGACCACACACAACACACGAGGTTTGACGAGGCACTGAGTGATGGTAGGTGGCAAAAAAAGGATCTGTTATTGCACTGAGGAGCAGAATGGACTTGGGTGCGTGGCCTCAGCACCATCAGCACAGGTGATGGGAGGAGAACGAGTCCCTCTCCTTCCAGATGTGTCCAGCTGCTTCTCAAAACTGCCCAGCAGCTGTAGCTGCACCAGCAACTGATGGATGTGAGTTGTGGCCGTGGTCTGAAAATCCACAGGGTGATGGATTCCTCCTTTTTATCCTTCCAGCTGTGATCAAACCAAAGGTTGGGTCCTGCCCATGCTCTTTGCTTGTTTAGTTTTGGGTTATTCTTGCACAGCTGGCAGAGGTTTGTGCTTTCTGTGTCCCAAACTTTACCTGTATGGACTTGTGCCACACAAATTTTCACTCCTCCACTTGATTTGGAGTGGGCAGGTTTTCATCCTGTCTAAATGCTCATGGAGACTCCAGTGGGAAAGCTTTACCATATTTGTTTATTTTTTAATGTCTAAGGGAGCAACTGAAAACTCACCTAAAGAAGCATCACAGTCATTTTCTCAGTTCTCTTTCTCCTATTAATGAAATTTGTTGTTGGTTTGTGCATGATCTGTGGTGTAAAATGAAATATTTTTCCAGAGTGAGCATTAAAACATGGGGGGAAAAAAAATCGAAATGTTTTTGATTTAGGAACTATACCTGGGCCCTGGCTGGGCATTGGTTCCCATCCCACATCAGATGTAGCAGGGAGAGGACCTGCAGGGTGTCACACTTCATGTCCTCTGTCTTGGACATGGGCAGGACATAAAAACAGGCCCAGCTCACCTGCCTGTAGTCATTGAGGGTCACTTGGCATTTGATAAAAGCTCCAGTGTTTGCCCCAGTGTCCAGCCTGAATTCCACTTTTCTTATTAAAACTTTTTCCTACATGAAACTCATCCCATAATTTCAGCTGAAACCCAGATTTTTCTTTCCCTTTCCCACAGCCTTGCACTGCAGAGGGGCTGCATTTCAGTGGAAAACAAACCGTGGGGAGTTTTGGTACAACCAATTAGTAAAATAGCTTAAAAATGCTGACAACCAGCTGGAAAAAAGGGTCTGTAGTTGGCTTATTTATTCACTGCCTGGAAGTTTCCTTTTAAAATTGAATTATTGATTAAAATTTGATTGTTTGGGGTTTTCTTAAGGTAGTAGCTGTTTACAACCAGGCAATAAGATCCCTGCACCTTGGCTCAGCAGGGATTTGGTGTCAAATCAAACCTGTTTGAGAGCCCAGGGGCTGTGGTGGGATCTCCAAGCCCCAGTGAGGGCATTGCTGGCACAAGAGGAAATTGGAGAGGTTAAACTCGAGGAGTTTGATGCTCGAGGAGGTTTGATGAAGTGTCCCTGATCATGGGCTTGCTTCTGGTGTGTGGTCTGGATTTCTTTGCCTGGGATGTGCCAACACCACAGAAATGGGATGAGTTGGCTTGGCCCTGTCTTCTTCCTGTGCCAGGCAGGTTTAATCAGCCATGCTGGGGGTTTTGCCTGCTTTGCCAAGGAAATCAGCCTGATATGAGCATGTCATCTCCATCAATCCCTGTTCTTTTTCCCTTGTGAGACTTCCTGCACCTCCTGCAAAATACCTGCTGCTTTTTGTGAGAGCCATGGGCTGGGGTGAGGTGAGAGGTCCATTTACCATCCCACCAAGGGATCAGCTGTTGCTGCACAGACAGGGAACATAGTGGGTGCTCCAGCAAAAGAAGATTTACTTAGGATTTGCTTCTACTTTGGCATAAAGTGACCTGAGATGCACAGCCACAGAAAATCCCTGCCTCAACAAGTGCCACTGCTGACAGGAGCACTTGGATTAAGTATTCATGTCTGCCTGGAAGGAGCCAGGCTGCTGAGGGCACACAAGCTCACCTGGACATCACGAGCCAAGCCAAGTTATTTGGTGTAAAGGGGAGCCCGGGACGATCCCAGTGATAATAAATCCACCCTGTGCAAACAGAAACTGAACAGGAGCCACGAGGTTGTTCCTGGCTGCTCTGCAAACACTGAACAGCCCTGGGAGCTGTGGGAGCCTGGCTCAGCCACAGCCTCCACTGTCCCAGCCAGGGGCACCAGGCAGCCCGAGCACTCGGTGGGTGGATAATGATCAGGATGGGTCTGTATGAACAGTGGATTAAAGGCATCGTGCCACTGCTCTCCCACCTGATCTGCTTCCTCCTCCCCAGCCCCTTTTGATGTTTGCTTTCATGGTGATTTCTTACAATGTGAAATTCATCCTGGGTTTAATGGTTTGGGGATGATGTGGTTTTTCAGATGAACAGAACAAGGATGTAAAGCTCTGAAAGATGTCTCTGCTCTTTATCAGTGATTTCTTTCAAGTACAAAATGCTTTTTCTTTCCCTTTTTGTTCTGCAAAGGTGGATTCTTCCCCTGCCCTGTTTACTAATTAAAATTTAGTTGGTAAAGAATAAGCATATTGTCCCTGCCAGGGTTTGATCTATTGTTATTAGGGCTCTGTGTTGTTACAGATGAGATCAAAGAATTTAATTTATGATGGGTGGATAGGTCAAGTTCAGTCGTCTGAAGCGAGTGCAGGGCAGAAAGCACAGTCAGACAATGATGTCTTAAGCAGCAGCCCAGGCAATAAGTTCTTCCTTGTAATACAGCCCCACTTTCTCCAGTTTTGACTCAAGAAAATCAAGCTGTCCTCTGGATATAAATATTTGAGGACAGCTGGATGCAGTATAAGAAGTCCCCTCTGCCTTTTCTTGGTATGATATCAACACCATGGAGGAATCCATGGTTTAAGATAAAGGAAAAATCCTAGGGTCATGACTGTGTGTTTCAGCCATCCCAATTCACAGGTTTGCATTGTGTCTGAGTGCCTGCTGAAACTTCCTGTGATATTTTAAATGTGATTTTTAAGTATCCCTTGAGCTCACAGCAAGAATCTCTAATTAAGACCTAAAGTTGATGCTGCAAAGCCTTAGTCACACCCTAATAACAAAAGGGGAATGGGGTGGGGGGTGAACAAATTTATTGGGTCTGCTTATGGTCTCTAGCTGCAATATTTTCCTTGAAATGTGCTCAAAGAGGAATGGGTTGGATTATTTCCATTTCATCTTTATTTATTGCACATCAGTGTGCAGTGCTGTTATGAAACCAAGCAAGACACCCACCTCTCCCCTATGCCTATGGAAACCATGAGGACTGGCCTGGGATGAGTGACTGGGGAGCAGTTTCTGGGCTCTGTTACTGGGACATGTCTGTGAATGCACGGCTCACATAGCTGGATACGTGGGGTGTGCTCTCCCTGTGTTCTGCCCAGCTGGAGCTGGAAGCTGTTTTGGGTGGGAACCACATCTCCTTGTGTCTGTCTGGAGAGTGCTCAGCACTCCACGGGCTGGTGGAAGAGGCAGGACAGCTCTGCTGTGGCTGGAATGGAGCAACAGGAGGTTCCCTGTCAGCCCCATCCCTGGGCTTTGCCTCTCCCTGTTCATTCCTCTGCCCCTCCAAGTGCTGTGGTTTCTCTGGGCCAGGCAAGCTCCTGGCAAGGCTGTGAAGATGAAGCCTTTGCTTAAGAGCCAAATGCAAAATGTCACTGGTTTGAAACAACAAAATCCCTTTCTCTGACCTGCTTCACGGAACATGAGGAAACAATGTCAGGGCTCCACGGATGAGTTTCCATGGGTGAGCACCTCCCTGTCCTGATGTGCTCCTCTCTCGAAGGGTCCATGTTTTCCCTGCTCAAGAAGTTTTAGGTTTTACAAATGTCTCCCCATCTAAAGCCCCCTGGGTGTCCTCTCCCTCACTGGGCTTCTGCTCCAGGTCCCTGTGCCTTGGCTGCTGTTTCTTGTCCAGTTTAGTGGTAGTTTGAGCTTGTCATGCATTCTTTTTTCTCTCTGCCCACCCCTGCTCCCAGGCTGCAGCTTCTATTCCTTAATTGTACCTGGCATTGTGGCCACCATCAGGGAACTGATCTGGCATTAAAAAAACAAAAGAGTGGAAGTTTCTCATAAATTGGGATGGGTTTGTTTGGTTATTCTGAGGTGAGGACAGTTCCTCAGGCTGGCTCAGAGTGTGGTCACACACAGAGCAGGGGATGCTCAGGGGGTACCTGGTCCTGGCGTCTCAGCTGAGCTCCCACCCGTGGTCTCAGGAGATTGGCCACAAACCCTGTGTGGTACAGAAACACTTTCCTCCAGTGCCTGGTCAGAGGAGTCAGAGGAGTGGCAGGGGCATTTCAGCTGGAGCAACACAACTCTAATGTATTCACATCCTGGTGACACTCTTGGATCATGATTTGCCCTTTTTTTTTGTGACTTTTTCTCTCTTTGACATGGAGAGGTCAAACTCTGTAAGGTGTGACTGCAGCTGCACAACCCCAGGCTGCTGCTCAGGTCCAGGGGAGGTTTGGTCAGGGCTGATCTCCTGTTGCTTTCCATTTCCTCATCCATCCCTTCCTTCACTGATATTCCACAGCTGTAACAGGGCAATACTGGAAGAGATGATGCTCTCAGGGCATTTTTTAACACAGTGAGAAGCTGTAAATATGTGATACCTCAGCGTGCCCTTGTAAATCTTGCATCCCACGGGCTGGATCCAAGAAGCTCACACAGGCTGGATCAGCCTCAGGGATGCTCACACACATCGTGTTGCTCATCCAAACCCAAACCCCAGCACTCTTAAAATTTTCTCATTATGGCTCTGACTTCCAGTCAGCTTGGAAGCTTTAAAAGGGGAACTGGTGGGTGGTACAGTGTCTGTCTTAGTGTCTTCCTTGCATTTGCTGCCTCTTCCTTTCTGGAATAAAAGCTTCAGTTTTATTTCTCATGACTTTACAATGCATCATCTTGGAAATCAATCTTCCCCTTCAATTTACTTAATAATGCTGTCAAAAGTCATCAGCTAGAAAGCATTCAGTGGTGAATGCAAGAAAACTTTTCAAATCTCTCCATGATGAGCGAAAGGGACAAAGAAAATCTTTTACAACTTAGTTTCTCTGTCTCAGTAAAATAAAAACAGCCCCCAGAGAGGCATTAGTAACTGTTGAGAAGCAATATTTACATGTAGTAATTTATCTTCATGTTTATAGAAACCACAATTAAATATTATTATTTTTTAAATCTCCAGAAAATTATAATTAGAGATCCATGGCCAAATTTTTTGGGGAGTGAGTTAAAAATTCTTTTTCTGAAAAGGCTTTTTAATGTCTAGGGATTTGTGTTTGTTTCTGTTGACTAATCTATAGAGTAAACTGCCCAGGCCCCGAGGTGACTCACGGGCTGTGCAGATGGTGAGATTTGCTCTGGGCTCTCTGTTCCTCCAGGAGGAGGAAGAGCTGGTTCCACCTCCTCATCCCCTGCTGCAAAGCCAGAGGGTGTGTGAAAACCCCTCCTGGAGACCCAGCTGCGGGAATCCTGGGTTTTCCAGACAATTACATTTTTGGGAAGCTTGTGCTCTGACCCAATGTCAATGAAATGGGATTAGCTGGGGGCTTCTGGAGGCTGCCAAGGTGGGAGCCAAGGGGAGGATGTGGCTGAGGGGGAGGGAGCAGATCTTGGAGGACAAAGTGGTTTCTTCTTAGTCTCACTTCTCACTTAACTGTGCATTGCCCAGAAAGACATGGAGGGGCTTGAGCTTGTCCAGGGAAGGGAACAGAGCTGGGAAGGGGCTGGAGTGGCTGAGGGAGCTGGGAAGGGGCTCAGCCTGGAGAAAAGGGAGATTAGGAGGAACCTTGTGGCTCTGCACAACTCCCTGACAGGAGGGGACAGCCAGGGAGGAATCAGGCTCTGCTGCCAGGGAACAGAGACAAGGCAAGAGAAAATGGCCTCAAGTTTCACCAGGGGAGGTTTAGATTGGATATCAGGGAAATATTCTTCACCAGAAGGGTTGTCCTGCATTGGAACAGGCTGCCCAGGGCAGTGATGGAACCACCATCCCTGTAGGGATTTAAAAGCTGTATGGATGTGGCACTTGAGGACATGGGTTAGTGGTGGCCTTGGCCATGGCTGGACTTGATAACCTTAAAGAATTTTTCCAACCTTAAAAAGTCTGTGATCTTCTCCAACCTAAATGGTTCTCTGATTCTTGTGGGCAGGACAAGGGAAGCTGTGCTCTGTCTCAGTAATGAGCTCTGACTGTCCAGGAAAGCATTTATTTTTGCAAAATTAAAAAGTGGGAGGGGTGGGGAAAATCAATGGATCTGTTTATAGCTGCATAAAAAAGGCAGAAAAGTTAATGCTAACATGTGTTCCTTCATTTTCCCAGAGCAAAAACATTTGCAGGATGGTAGTTCAGAGCACAGGTGGTAAGTGATCAATATCTTTATTTATGTTTTTAAGGGATGGCAGTGCATGGAGGAGGTGAATGTGTAGAACCCCCATAAACACGTTATATTCATTGTATTGCAAAGACTTCAGGAGTCCAACTCTGCAAGTCAGGTAAATATGATGGGGTTTATTTTCTTCAGTACACAAGCAGTTTTCAGAACACTAGACTGGACATAAAACAGCAAAACTCCAGAGTTTTGTCCATTTTCCCCAGACTGGTAACAGAGCTGAAGTTTTTTCTAGTCTAAATAGCTGAATCTTCCCTTGCCATGTACAAGGTCAGCCCCCATCCAAACCCACGTTATATCAAACCCATCCAAATGCCACCTGAAAATCAGCTTGAGCAGATCTGTCTTGGTCTGGGTGTAGTGAAAAGCTTTGGGAAAAATCGTTCCAAAATGCAAAGGATTTCCTGTTGTTTTTACTGACAATATCTACCCTAGAATGGAGTGAGCTCTGGCGTGGGTCTCTATCTATTCCAGCTGCAGGGTTATGGCACCAGCAGGGAGGCACAGTCCCAGGTGGGAACACTGCAAGGAATGTTTTGATGAGAGCACAGGGGTGGCCTGGCAGTGGGTGATACCACAGAGAGAAGTGTTGGGCCAGGGAAGGGTCTGAATGTTTCAACTGAAAATACATTTAATGTTCTCTGCTTTGGAGAGAATTTCCTAGGGTTTTCATTCATGAGTTAGTTTTTAATGGGAATGAGGGTGGTTACCTCCCTGTGCTGGGCTCAGGCTGATGGGGGACATGGGGTGAGGATCAATCACTGCTGTGGCTGAGGCTTCACCAATAATCTCTGCCTGGAGCTGGGTGAAGTTACAAACACTGCCTGGTCTTCTGAGATGGGCAAATGCTTTATTTTCCCTCTGTTTTATGAATTTCCTTAATGTGTGTTGATGCTGTATGTTATTAAAATCGATTACCTCCTTCACTTATTTCCTCTGCTCTGGACTCAATTACTTTGCTGCCTTTTTTTTTTTTTTTTTTAAAGTAGGTTGAAGCTGATATGAGAGAAATAATATCCAATCTCTATTTCTTAAGATACAGGACCAGTCTATCAGGCTGTTGGCACAAAACAACGTTTGTTTTATTGTTGGGGTAAGTAAATAAGAACAAGAAGTCTTAAGTATTGGCATATGTTGATACTTTGCCAAAAGGGTCTCTAAACAATACATTTTCTATTCATTCCAGAAACCTCATACTCTGTTATTTCTCATTTAATGCTGTTGGCAAATACCCATGTCACCATCTAATTTTGACTGTAGTTCAACTTTTTTAGTGCAAAGCTAATCCTCATTATAGCTGTAAACATGTGTTTCATTTGGCCTCGTGTTCATGTGCTAAAGTGACAAAGGCAATTGAAGGTTTCTGTCAGGAGTGGAGATGTGCAGGTGAGTGTTTTGTTCAATCTGCTTCATCCTTCACACAGTGAAAATCAGCCCAGTTGCTTAATAGGGAAGAATGTTTTTATAAGCCTCTCTGTACTCTCTGTTTCCTGCTCTGCATCTTTTTTCAGATAAATGGGACAGAGCAGGGAGAACAAGAACAAGTGAATATAAATCATCACAAAAGCCATCAGGATCTGGTGTAGCAGCTCTGTGTGTGTCTCCTGCATCTTTATTTGCTCTTCAGACACGAATATGTTTTAACTCTTATTTTTCATAGGATGTTTTGGGTTGGAAGGGACCTCAAAGATTATCTTGTTCCAACTCCCTGTCATGGGAAGGGGCATTTCCACTAAACCAAGTTGCTCCAAGCCCTGTCCTACCTGGCCTTGAAAATTTCCAAGGATGGGGCAGCCAGAGTTCTCTGTCCAACGTGGAGAGTGACTTTTCAAATGTGGTTATTTCACCATGTCTCAGTTTTCATGGAGATTTACAAATTTTGTCCTTATTGAGACCCTACTCAAAGTGACTCTGCTCTAAAATAAAGTAAGGAGGTTCACAAACCAGCAGCCCTGAAGTCAAAATTCACTTTCAGGTAATTTTATTTAGTTTTTAATAGGGAAATTCAGCCTGACTTCCCTGCCCCCAGTAGAGCACGTGACAAACTGTTTATCAAAATAATCTGATTCATGGAAGCCTGGCAGTGACTGCAAGTGAAGTTGAAGTGCTGTCACCAAACTCCTTAAAATGCAGCATCATAAAAACAGCAGAAAACTCTGAGCCTTCAGACCTGAGTCAAGCAGGACCAGACCTTGTTTCTCTACAGTTTCTTTCATTAGGATAGAATAGAGTAGGGTGGAGTAGGGTGGAGTAGGGTGGAGCAGAATATTTTTAGTTGAATGGGACCTACAATCTACTCCAACTGCATCACCTAGGCCAACAATTCAAATTATTCCACTGAAGCTCCTGGTTGAAATGTAGCTTTGTGTTGGCTCTCTTACTAAGAACTGCCAAGTTAAAGCTCCTGGGAATAGGTGAAACACAGGGAGGAGTTTGGGGGCACAAGGTGAAGGCAGAGTTTTTATTTATTCCTGGCTGTGGTCTGGAGTGGGATGGGTTCTGCTTGGTGGTGGCAAAGGGTTCCCAACCTACAGCAGTAATGCCCAAATAAGAAATCTCCTGAGGGATTCCCAGTCAGACAGAGCCCGTGTGCTTGGGCTGGGGTGAGTAGCACAACTTCAGCAGCTGGCAGCTCGGTCACAGTTTGTCTGTGCTATAAGAAATATAGTTTGCCACAAGATATTTTTCTATATTCAAATGCACACTTGAGCCACAAATGTTTCTCTGTGCTTGCCTAGACCAACGAGTCACAAATTGTCCTCTTGTATTTAAATAGAGCCCAAATTCAAGCCATACATTCCCAGTCATTATCACCCCATTATCCTTTCTCCTTTTTGCTATTTTTCTCACCAAGCAGTGGTAAACCCCAGGCCCTTTCTCAAACATGTGGTTGATATAAGAGGAGAGGAAAGTTCTTTTCAAATATTAAAATGTTTTTAAATACTGTTTTATAGCAATCATGGTCATCTGCAAGAAATCAGTTTTCAAAGAAGTGTTTGATGGACTGACAATCATGTGAGCCCAGGATGAGATGAAATGGTCCAATTCAAGCTGAATTGGGACTCACTTTTCTGGAGAGCACATGAGTTTAGGGGAGATTGATGAAGCTGAATTTTGAAACTATCAATTTTGTCTTTGAAGCATGTTGGGATCCAGGCTGGCTGTGAGGATCAGAGGGCTGGGAGCTTAAGAGGATGGAAGGAGGTGGCTTCCTTTGGGAGTGGGCAGCAGTGGGGGGGAATGATAAAAGGGAATCAGAGAAGTCATCCCCTCTTTCACTGGATTTTTGCTACTTCCACCCTATTTCTGGGACAGGGTGTCCTGTGAAGGGCCAGGAGTTGGACTCTGTGATCCTTGTGGATCCCTTCCAAATCCAGATATTCTGTAATTCTATGATTTTGGTGCATTTGCTATTGCTCTCTAATGCACACAGGATGTTTGCTTCCTACATGCTTCAATTTACACTTTTTGCTATGAACTGCATTTTGATGTGTTCATATATCTAAGGAACTTTCAATATTAAGTTTCAATGTGTTAATATGGAAGAAAATCAAGAAAACTCTTTCTTGGGTGGAATTCATCAGGTCCCCAGCTGGGTGATTGTGTTTAGGGTCGCTGTGACAGCACGAGGCTGGTGTGCCCACAGTGGGAGCAACCTCCTGGATTTTCCATCATTTATACTGTTTATGCTGAATATCCAGGCTCAGAAGCAGAAATAACTTGAGGTTGCTTGGATTTTTCTGGTTTTATTTTCTTGAATACCAGTAAGGAACAGCCAAGGCCTTGGTGATCAGGACCCTACAGAGGTGCTGCTTTAAAAATCATTCAGGCTTTTCAGGTGTCCAACTTGCAAACTACTTAGGGCACAAGGGGAAATGTAAACATTGTTCTGTTATTCAACCTACTACATAAGAGCATTGATTTTGACAAGGCTCCAGGTACCCCCATGTCCCGTCCTGACCGAGATCAGAGCTGATATCCCTCCCCAGTGACATCCAATCTGGCAGGTTTGTTTTCACTCTAACAATTGGCCACTGTAAATGTTGCTTGTGCTGCTTCGTGCCTGCCCTGCCAGAGCTGCTTCCAGGAGGATTTCACTGCCTTTCTCAGCATTCAAGTTTGTAGTAGTTCTTTCTTAAATACAGTCAGGACGTATTTAAATACAAGTTCAGGTGTGTGCTGCATTCACTTATTCTGTGCAAGGAGGGAGGTGATTTCAGATATTCTTTTGAGCTTTGTATCAAAAACCTTTTTTGTTTTAGGCAGGTATATGTCATATTAGGAATTGTAAAACTTTTTGTTATGGAATTGGGCCCCTGTTTGCGGGGCCCAAAGCTGGTGGCAGAGCATGAGAACAATTTCAGGTTATGCCATGGACAGATTTTACACTGGACACAGGGTGGAAAATGGAGCTAATGAAGCTGGAAGTGCTCATTGCAGGAACTGTGTGAGTATGGAGAGCCTTGGTAGGGGAGAGGCTGATGAGCTCCAGGATTATTACTGAGAGCAAAACTCAAAACTCAGTAATAATGTCTTGGTTCTGCACTGATCTGCAGAGAAAGCAGAGTGGAAGCCTTCCCCTCTGCCTCTGGTGAGCACAATCCATGTTTATACCCAGGAATGGCAAGGCCAGGTCTGGCAAATGCCAATGGTCTGCTTCTGCAACAGCATAACATTTGAAATTCTAATTTAAAGTATTAGATGTATATAAGAATTATAAGCAGTAGTAAATATGTTCAGACCAGGCAGAAGAGAATTACTCCTGATCAGCTGGCAGAGCTGGATGTAGAGCAGGACCCTGGACTTTGGTGTAGTTTGAATTAAGCTGGATTCCTGTATTATATTATTTTTATAGTCTCTTCCCATCTGATAGAGATCTCTGTTTTCTTTGCTGTTTCATACACTGTTCACAGCTCACTCCACTGCCAGGGAACTGTTGTGCTATGATGGTTCAGGGCTCCCCAGACTAGTGGACATGATGGTCCTCCTCAGCATCTGAAATGAGACAGCTCCTTCCCAAAATCCTATTCTCTCTCTTGCAGAAAGACTTCTCTGCTAGTCCCAAAAGCAGCAGAGAAGTGTTTCCATCTTGAACAGTTTGCTTCTCTTTATTTACCTTTGGCCTCTGGGTCAGGAAATCTTAATAATTTCCTTTTTATTAATTTAATCCATAGTTCCTAGTAATTATCATAAATTAAGCCTGCTGGGGGGAAAAACACAGCCAATAAACCAGAGGAACTGCTGGCTTTATGTGGGTAAGGTCAGTACCTAGAGGATTGTTTCCTGCAGGTCGGTCCCTTGGTCGTCGTGATTAACTTGAGATCAGCAGAGACTTTCCCATCCACCTTTTAAACGAGGCTCAGACATGCCAGGAATTCTGTTAATGCACAGGGCCCTGTTAAAGGCTTAATCTTGGTGTGAAATGAACTTATCCGTGCCCCCGTGCAGGTACTGAGTATTTCCCAAGAGATGTTTCTCTCTGGTTTGAATGAACTTGACTGGAGACACTGGTGTGTTTTTCCCGATGGCATTCACACCAGTGAGGTGACAGCAGCAGGCACTGACACCTTGGGGCTTGGAGCAGGGATGAAAGCAGAGCTTTACCTCCCAAGAACAAAGGAAAACAATAATCTGAATTCGCAGGGGGGACATACATGGCGTCATTTTGCAGAGACGGTTCTTCGGTCCTCCTTAGCAGCTCCTTTGGGATTGGGGCACTCAGAACATGGTGGAGAAAATGGGAATTAAAACAAGCCCATGGGATGAGAGGCTGCCTCCAGGAGCCCACAGAGGCCCCACTAGTAAAGGGTTGCTGGTTTCCTCTTCGAACTGGGCTGAAGCCAGGCATTCCTGAGTGGCACCGGTCCTCCCAGCGCTGGAGAGGAAACATTCCCGTTTGTGAGCTGTGGAAGTGCATGCCTAAGCCAAAGGTTACCAGGCTGAGGTGATATTTTTGCATTCCTGCAATGTCTTAGCTTTTTTAAATTAAATTCTTGCAACATGAGGATTTAATCCCTCCTGGTATATATGGCGTGCGTGTGTGTGTGCGTGTGCGCGCGTGTGCATTTCTTTTTTCCTACAAAAATTTCATCAGGCAAGTTATTTTTGTTTTTGGAAGTTGGCTCAGATACAGGGTCAGTAACTTTCCACCCAGAGCTTGTGGAAAGGTTTGGGGTTTGAGGCTGAATAGAGGGTCAAGTTTTAGGGTTGTGCTTGAGTCGAAATTGTATCTGGGGTTGAGAGCCACTAGGGATGAAATCTGTTGAATTGTTCTTGAATATTTTTTATTAAAAATAGTGGAAATAAGCAGTTTTCCTTTGCCCAAAAGCAGAGTTCTACCACATTGAAAATGGTCCTAAGAAAATTAGTGGTTTCCAGCATGGAATTGGGTTTGAAATCCAATCCCAGAAGGATAAGTTTGGAGTCACATATTCAACATTAAGCTCCAGCAAAACAAAAAGCATTCTGATTATAGTACTGTCAGGGTGGGGGAGGAACACAGGCTGTGCCCTGATCCTCTAGCAAGGAGTTGGAAACTTCTTGGGACCAGAAAGGTGCTGTGGGACACCACAAAGAGCTGCAGGCAGAGCCCAGGCTCTGTGTCCTGGGCTCCAGGAGCAGATATTCCAGCCCAGGGTTACTTAAAGGAACTCAAAGCTTTGGCTTTGGAGCATGGGCTGTGCCTCTGTTTTCTCTGAGCTCACACACTCTCTGCCCTGCTTCTGTCACCAGATGAAGGTGGTGGGTTTTTCCTGGGGAGCAAAGAAGTTGTTAATTCAGGTTGTGATCTGGTTCCTTTTTCCCTTCTGCTGAGCTGTTCTGGCAGTTGTGAGATAACCAGGCTGATTAAACCCACCTACAGCAATGCCCTGGAGAAAATACCCACAGCTGCTCCTGCTAGGCCAAGGAATCCCCTGCTCTGGGCAAGCACAGGGGACAGCTCTGCACCTGGTTTGAGCCACAGGACAAAGATGAACCAGGCCAGCAGCAGCAGGACACAAGTGCCAATTGCTCTAAGCCAGGACTCAGATTTTAAGCATCCAACTTCTACTGAGGTGCCCTTAAAAATCTGTCTTGATCATGCTGGAGAGCAACAGAATTGCATTTCTGAGGAGTTTTTTCTCCACTGAACTGCTCAGCCTAAGTCCTGTGCTAATGCCATGGAAGTGCCCGTGTGTGCTCTGCTAAGCCCTGCACAAGGCTGTGTCCTGGATGAAGGTGTTTTGGAGCAGAGATGCTCAGATAAAATGAGGATCATGGTGTTCCATGGTTCCCTTCTGGTGGCTGCAGAGCTGAGGGTGTCCCTCAGAGCTGGCACAGCCTCCTCAGGTTTGCTCAGTGAGGGGAAGGGATGTCCTGAGCTCTCCCCTTCCCTTGGCTCAGTGGAGCTGACAAAGGGAGAAAAGGCAGGTTCTGCTCAATGAAGATATCTCTGTTTCACCACTGCTTCCTCCTCTGGAAGAAAAATGATTCCTCCAGGTCTTGACATCTGCTGCTGTTTAAAGGATCATCATCATCACCACTCCAGCCCTCCTGGGGCCTCAAGGTATATAAAACCTTATTCTTCCCAAATTTGTGATTGAAAACAGATATTACGTGATGGTGTCCCTTTAAATGCCATGTCAGTGGTGGGTTATTAATTAATGGTTCTGCAGGACAGAAGCTGAGGGTGGCTGGGGAGGGCAGATGGAAGGTTTTAGGTAGATTTTTGCCCCCCTGGGGCAGCTGGGTGGTGACCACCTGTGGACATCCTGCAGGAGGAATCTGCAGTGCTTGCAGCTCTCTGCTGGTGCTGTTATTTGCATTATCCAGGGATCCCCTTGTGACCTTTAGCAGTTTTTATTTGGGCTCTGGTGAAAGACTGAGACAGAGGAAGAATTTCTCAGGTTAGCAGACCCCTCTGCTACTTGTCACCCCCATCCTACACCCACATGCACACCCCTGTGGCTGTGGAACCAAGGGAGCAATGGGAAAGTGCACCTGGAAGTTTCTCAGAGGGCCCAAGCTGTGGAAAAAGCTCATAAAACACCTCCTTGAAGGCTGTCTCTTGTGGGAGGCTGTGTGTAACCTCCATCCTCACCCTCCATCAGGTGGCTTGGACGGGGGGAGGCTGCAGCTACAGACACACTCTGCCTGTAACAGCTCCACACTGGGAGCTCTCACTCTGTATTTGTAGTTTGCAGGTTCAGTGGTGATGGCAATTATTTATTGATTCACAGGCTGGGAAGGCCCTGGCACAGGTTGCCCGGAGAAGTTTTGGCTGCCCCATCCCTGGAAATGTCCAAGGCCAGGCTGGACAGGGCTTGGAGCACCCTGGGATAGTGGAAGGTGTCCCTGCCCATGGCAGGGGTGAAATGAGATGTGTTTTGAGGTCCTGTCCAACCCAAACCATTCTGGGATTCTTCCAATTGCAAGTGCCTGAGAGGTGAAGTAGTGCTCTGAAACCAAAGAAAGGAGTCTATGTGATCACCTTGTTGTTTTGATTACCTCCTTTAGCAATACCTTTTGTTAATTAAAATTTGGATTGTTAGCTCAGTGCAAGATCTGCCCCAGCCTCTCCCCATTCACCCACCACGTCCTTACACCCTCACACACACAGAGCAAATTTCAAGACTTTTCTGATTGCTGAGTTATGGTGCTTGAAGCTGGTTGGTTTGACACATGAGCTTTCACCCTTAGGGATGTTGGGTTCCTTTCTCTTTCCACATCTAAAGTGGTTGTTTTGTGTGGGTTTGCCTTGGGAAGCCAATTCCTTTGAAAGGCACCAGGAGTGGTTCTAAGTGAGGGATGTCCCACGATGGGACTATGCTCTGATGCTCTGTCACCTTTATCTCCCTCCACAGGCTCTCAGCAAATGACCTTTCAATTGCCAGGGCAATAAAACATGTCAGGGGTGATTAAAGATGTGGCAGCTGGTGCTCTGTATCTCCATGCAGTCAAGTCCTTCAGACTTTCCTCACTCCCACTGGGACAGAATTTTCCAATACTCAGTACCAGTCTCCAGCACTCCCTGAGCAAGCTGAGGGTGCTGAGCACTTGTCTGGATTCAGGCCAGGCTCAGCACATCCCCCTGAGCTCCCTGTTCCCATCCATCTGCTCATGTCCATCCCTGCAGTGCTGGGTGTCCTGTCCCTGGGCTCAGCTGGGAGCGTGTGGTCCTTGCACAGTGCCTGGAGTATTGCTTACATATGGTATGTTTTCCATGCAAAATGGGTTTTTAAGAAATAAGGGTTTTTAAAGTGGACTAAAAAATTTTTACCGGGGCATCTGGTATTGCAAATATTTGAAAACGGTGAAATTTTTTTCTTTCTTGGCAGTAAAAACAACCCAGCTTCTTGCCCACTGCAGTCCAAGAACTATTGAATATGTTTTAAAACAGATCGTTTGGGGGGGTTTATATAACTTTTTATGGTTCTGAACAGAAGATACTTTTCTCCTTAGAACTGGTTCAGAATCCTAAATTATGGTTGTTGATTTCTTGGCTTATGGGGAGCTATGTGATTTACACCAGTTAAGAACGTCAGAAAGCTTCAAGAAACCCTTAAAAGAGCAAACCAGAGGAAGATGAGCTTTTGTTTTCTTTCCCAGATATCCATATCCTTGTTTCAGACTATGCCTGGATTCACTCCATTGCTGCTGGGAGACTTTATCCCATCCCCATTCCCCAGGTAGCTGGAGTCAGGCACTGCAGGGAGCAGCCTGGAGGTTCCCTGAGCAATTTGAAGGGATCTGAGGGAATCCAACCCCTGGGATGGGTGAACCCAGATGCTGCAGCTGCTTCAAGCTTTTTCCAGTTGTTTTTTCCTGAGAATGACTATAAGGTCACAAGATCTGGAGATTTTTATGTGTGGCTTTCTGACCTGCTGAATCATGATATTTCTTTTTTTTTTTTTTTTGTTTTCATGTTGCACTCAGATATAGTTTTGACAGAAGCTGAAAGAACCCCCGTGGGCTGGAGGGAGGAATTGGATGCATCTCTTGCATCTCAGCTGAGTGCCTTGACAACTGCCTATGGTACAGACAGGAAAAAACAAAATTAATGTTTTTTTAAAAAAAACATATTAAAAAGAAGGGGGGGAGGATAAGAATGGGAAAATTATTTTTAAAGATCAGCATTTTATCTGCAATTGATCCCATGCCTGCCTGCTGGAAAACTCTCTGTGTGTCACAGCTCCTTGTGCCCAGGTGGCAAAATATCTTGGGAAACTCCAAGTACAGCCGAGATATTTATGCACACAAAACCAGATGGGTTTTCAGCTTATTGTGTGCCTGGTCCTGGTGCTTGCCAGCACGAAGGTGGCAGGAATAAGGATTGAGGAATGGGGTTGGGAATGCCCCCTAGCCATGCTCATGGCCAGCACTGCAGTTACCATGGCTGGGATTTGCTGATCCACAGACCCATCACCCCTCTGAGCCAGGGTGGGATAGCTCAGGGATCCAAAAATGACCAGAAATGCAGCCCTGTGCAAGGGAGGGAAGGGATGGTGCTGGTGGAGGATCCAGCCTGGCCCCTGGGGTCCCAGCAGCCTTGGCACAGCCACAGCACCAAACCACATCCCTGGGCAGTGCTGCTCTGCAGTCTGGCCTCGTGCCCAGGTTGTGAAAGTGCTTTAAAAGCCAGGTATGTTGTTTTGGCCTTAATGTGTGTCCCATGGCATTAAAAAAAAATCTGGAAAAGCACAGAAGAATGAAGTCCTGAGACATTTGGTTTAATTAGATTTATTCAAGTGCAGCTGGGCTTGTCTGTGCCTGCTGCTGGTGTCAGGGTTTCTGTCACCCTCCCTGGCTTTGCACGTGCAGTTCCACAAACATTACTCACATGTGGATCTATTCAGGGGCATTTTGGCCCTGTACACCACAAGCTGGACACTTAGAGATGTCCATCATTCACTCTGACAAAGCATCCACTTCTTCTCCCCCCATCCTTGGTAACCCTTAGCTGGAGCACATCTCTCCAGAAGAGAAATTCTCTCCTTGCTTTGAAGACAAAGTGCTGAGGCATCCACTGCATTCCTTCCTGACGTGTTCCAGTCGTTGGCTGCCCTCATTCCAAACCAGATGTCTCCTCTCTGATTTGAATGCTGACTTCAGATTGCTGCCATGAGACTTTCTGTCTGTTCCTGGTGGAGGTGAGGAGCTCCAGCTTGTTGGATACCCAGGCTGCCACTGCTACCCAACGAGGCAGAGAGACCAACAGATTCACAAAACTCTTCAAGCAAATTCCTTCACTTTTTTCTCTTGGCTCTGATGGCCACTTAGCAGGAGCAAGGCTTTCATGTGCACAGCCCTGGTCTGGTTTTCCCATTGCTGACTCTTCTCTGAGCCACCTGCTTGGTAAAATGGTGGGGGTTTGTCCTTAGTTCAATTTTGCTCCTCTTATGAAGAGAGAAATCTGTTGGAATGTGTATTGTTCTCCCCCTGATTTTTTTTCTTTAATATTATGCCATAAATATTCTGTAGTTTCATCTTGCCACAATGCTGGTTGAGGCTAAACTCTTTGGTTTTGGTTGAGCAGTGGATGTTCTTTCCATAAAAATTTCCTGGTGAGATGTGGGGAAGGCAAGGGACAGTCTGACTACAGCCCTGGTGAAGCCAGTAGATGACTCCTCATGAGCAAGAAACTTGAGATTGTCTTATCAATATTATACAGGTCAGGCTTGGTTTTGTTTCTCAGCTGCATGTACAAAACAATGTCTCTTTTCTCTGCAGTGCTGTCCTTCCACCTTCTTTCCCTGTAAATTTTGCTCTCAATTTAATTTATTTGCAGCCCTACCTTTAATGGGTGAGGCAGAAACACAGGCAGAGAGTGAGATTGGTCTGATCCTGCAAAACTCTGCAGCTTTTGCTTTCAGAATTGAATGCTGGGCTTTTCTAAATGGAGGGGGAACCTGGTCCCAGCTCATTTTAAAACAAGACTGGCATCTTCTGAACACTTTAAAATTGTAGAATCACAGGATCACGGAATAGTTTGGGTTAGGAGGGACCTTAAAGATCATTCAGTTCCAAACCCTCTGCCACAGGCAGGGTCACCTTCCACTAGACCAGGGTGCTCAAAGATTTAAAGGAAGTAAAGGTGTGTCCATAGGGCCAGTGGAAGTATTTGTGCTCTCTTCCTCCCCATAAGTACATCACAGTAACTCAGAGGAGTAGCACGTGCTCACTTACAGAAGATGTGCTATAGAAGAGTTATCACTCATCAGGGGAGATATGGGCTTAATGCAAAAAAGAGCCTGAGATGGCTCAGCACAGCCCATAGCTGAAACACGCTGTGATACCCCTGGGTAAAGATCAAACTGTAAAGGTCTTACCGACATCTGATTCTCCTCAGTTTTAGTTGGATCCAAATCTAGCAAAAGGGCATTTTTATGTCTGGTCACAGTCCAAAAAGATATAGCAAAATCACCTGGAGTTACAAATGTGTTGCAGAACCTGTCCCTAATCACATTAAGAGCTCTCAACTGTAAGGCTCGATTGTTTGCCAAATGAAATATTCTCCTCTGGTATTTGCAGAAAGGAATTACAGTCTGTGAGTCATGTTTCTCATTTGGTATTGAAGTACAGTTTCTATTTTACAGACCCAATCCTGAGCTTGGGGAAGGAGTCATTAAAAAGGCTTTGTTTTGTTGGGAAATAAGGGCAAGGTGACAGGGCTCAGACAATGTATTTTGGGTTCTCAGTTTGCAGCTGGGCTTTCAAGCCCTTGGGGTTGCCAGTGTCAGGTTTTCCTCTGTAGTTCTCAGAGAGGTGGTGGGGGCTGTTGGATTTGAGGTTGTGCTGAAATAAACAGAAAGGCCATGAAATCCCAGGGCTCTGGTCCCCAGAGCTTTAGTGGCAGCCCCTAAGGTTGAGAGGCTCTCTGCAGAAATGTCTGGTGGGTCCCCAGTGACCTCTGGACTCTTGCTCCAAGCTTGAAGTGCCTCTAGCCCTTCCTTTTGGTCCACTCTGATATTAGCTGGTCAGGAGCCATGGGCTCTGGGCTGGAGCTCACCTGTGATTTGCACATTAACTCCTGATCTAGTCTAAGATATCCCTGCCCATGGCAGAGGGGTTGGAATGAGATGGTCTCAACCCAGAACCATCCTGGGACTCGGTATCACCCATTAACTGAGACAAATTGGGTGACATGGAGCTCTTGCAGTGGGTGGGGGACAGTGAAATCCAGGAAAGGAAAACATTCAAAGCACCAGGTCACTGCTAAGAGGAGAAGCAACAACAGCTGGTTGAGAGGGCTCCCAGCTCCCAGCTGTGGAGGATGGACCTTGCACAGACTTTGTCAGTCCCAGAGCTGTGAGAGCTGAGCAGCTCCAGGGGCACTGGGAGATGCCCTTGGCTCAAACCAGAGCTGCCCATCACACCACACTTAATCACTCTGAAGGAGACTCACCCGGAGCCACCCTGTGTCCCAAGGGAAGGAGAACCCAAACAGCCTTTACATCACCTCATCTTTAAAGCTGGGAGCAGGAGGGGTGGGCAAAGCCCTGGAATCCCTTGGGAAGAGGGGAGCTCATCCCCCTGGGCTGCCCAGAGGCCACAGCCTGGCCCCAGCCTGCCCCCTCCTCATCCTCAGGGAGAAAGGAAGCACAGGGCCAGGTCAGCAGTCGTGCCTGGGGGATTTTGGCCTGACTTCTCACAGTGTCTTAATATACCCCAGCTGGCAGCAATAATTGGAGAGTTATTAAATAACTGTCTGCAGTGACATACAATCTGCAGAGCGCTGTACCAATTATTTTTCATTTGCTTCCCTCTATCTCAACGTGTCTCTATCTCCCCATCCTACCCCGCTGCCTTTCCCAGGAACAATTTACTGTAGTGATTGGAGGGCAGCGAGATCTTTTCCAACAAAGAAACGACTTTATTTTCTGCCATGGTTAATGCCCCAGTTTAATGAGTCCTTCATATCATTCTCACCACCCTAAATTAAAGGGTAGCCTGTGCAATTAAACTGTTTAGCTTCCAGAATGCCCCTCAAAGTTATCTGCAAAATGGGTTGAAATGCAGCTGCTGCTACTATTGCTCATACTAAAACTGGCAAAGGGAAAACCACTTAAATCTCTTTATTTTTAGTAGTGTGCCTTTACTTCCAATTAAACTAATTATTTGCACCATCTTGTTCCTGATTGTTATCCCATGAGATTTTCCCGACCAGGAAATATTTTATGCAATACATTGCTGTACATGCTTAGATCTTCATGTTTGTATCTTTTGGGAATGAGGAGAGAGCTGGGATTTGCAGTTCTTAGTCCAGTGTTTATCAATATTAAACCAGAGAAAAGTTAGTTTGCAGTGGATTCACTCCAGATTTAAGCTTTGTTAGACAGCACTTTTTCTTTTTTTCCTTTACTTTTTAGATCAGAATTTGATATTTTTCTTTTATTTTTTAAATGTAGAAGTTTAATGAGGGAAAGTTCCCCAAAACCCTTCTCCCCAAATATCTTCTTTGCATCCAGAACCTGCTGCTGTATTCCCAATGGTCATATAACAGCCTGCACTAAGAGCATCCTTGAGAACCTGTTGATTCTTTTCATCAGGAGCTGCTTCATCCATCCCTGATATTCACCCCACTCCAGATGAAAAGTGGCTGCTTTTTAAGGATTGGAAAGAGGTTTGTCACTGCTTGGGTTGGGAAAAGAGTGGGAAGCCCCCAAAATGTCAAACCATAAGGCTCTGCAGCAACCCAAGGAATTCTACTTGGGATGCCTCCGCAGAGAAGTTTCTTCCTGCCTCAAACCTGTTGAGTTCCAATATTCATTTTAATGATCTCATAAATAATGGGAAGCAAAACAATGCATTCAATAGAAATGAGATTAGAAATAGGAGGGGAAGGAATTACAAATGCAAGAGCCTGTATTTATTCCAAGAAAGATAAATCTCATTTTAAGTGGTCTCCAGTGCAACAGCGTCTTGCTAAGACTAAAACAAAGTAAATCTGGTTTTGTTGATAAATAAAAGTGTGAGGCAGTGGCAGGGAATGTTTTCTAGCACTGGTTGGTTGTCATAGTGTCCTGGGACTAACAATACCTGGGTTTTACTCTTGGCCTGGCCACTGTCTCTCTGCAGTAAATCATTTAGTACCCTGTGCTGGAGTTGAGGCACAAGCTGGAAAATCCAACTCCAGTGAACAAATGGCATCAGGGTGTGACCATTGGTAAAGCTGACACTGACAGGATTCTACCTCAGCAGGGTGAAGGAGCTTGGGGGGCATCATGAGTTGAAAGGTGGAATTAGTGGCATTTCAGCAGCCCATGCACAATTTGCTGCAGGTCGTTGTGGGAAAGGCTGTTGGTGGGAGACCTTTTAATCTAGGGCTGGGTCTGGTATGGTGATGCCCCTCTTGTGTGTCACCCAATGTAGATAAAACACCAGCAGTGGTTCGAAAATTCTTTTTTTCCTCTTCTGTGATTTGGTCAGATTTTCTGTTCATATGAGTAGCAGGCAAGAAAAAATAAGTTTGCTCTGCAGAACTCTGAGTCCCTTCTCCACGTGGTCCTGGAGCTGCAGTGAGGCAGGGACCGTAGCCGGGATTGATAAGAGGGTCCGAGCTGCAAACGCCAACTCAGCAGGGAGGTAACACCATCACTGTGTTCTCACCTAATTGAAAACACATTGTCCCTTCGTGCCACACCTGGTGGCTCGGAGGGAAGCGCTGGCATGAGCTGCGGTGGGATGGCTGGGGTGAGGTGTCCCCAAAAGAATGCACAGCCCGGAGCTGGCACACGCCGAGCTGCTCCAAACCCCGCCACGATCGGCGGCCTCGTGGGCTGGAGCTGGAGAGGGGCCGACCCTCCTAGCTGGGAGCTAATGATTCCCTTCAGGATTGCATCATTAGATTCGAACTGAGTCATTATGAGGTGATTTGGGAAAACAAGTTGGAATTCATTTCCAAGGAAACGCGCTGGAGCTGTTGCAAGAGCCGCCGCCGGGTGCCGGGTGGGTGCGCAGAGGCACCTCCAGCGCCTCGCTGCCAGGGCCAGGCACTGCTCTGCCCTCCTGCCAGGAGCCAAGGTCCGTGCCCACTGTAGGCTGGGGGGATTCTTCTCTTATTCCACCCACAGCTGCTTCCTGATCCTTTCTGCCACTGCTCTCCATGTGACACCTGCCGCAAGGATAAACAAAGCCCAGGGCAAGGGGAGACATTAAAATGATGAAATTTGCGTTCGTGAGTTCCCGGGTGCAACGTCAGGAGCAGCCTCAGCCTCTGTCAGCATTTCCAGCATCACGTCCCCTGGTGTCCAGCTGCTGGACCTTTGCTCCAGCTGGATGGTTGATGTTTGCCTGCCCTGCCCACTGCCTGCTGCTGCTGGTGCCTCTCCAGGTGGGCACAGCTTTGCACGACCCTGCCATCAGCAGAATCATTTTCAGCAGGTGTAGTGGAGAAGCTGGAAAGGGACTACGGCAAACAGCCAAATGGTTTGTAGCAGGTTCTTGGAAACCCAACAAAACCACACGCTGGTGTCAGTGTTTGGGCTGTAACTCATTCTGTGAAGCCACCACTGAGCCACGAGAGAATTTCTACCGGCAAAGTGCTCAGGGTGGGGACAGCGACAACCTTGATGAAGGCAGAGAATGTGGTGTGAAGGATAAGTAAAGAGAGAGAGCAGTAGGAGAAAAGGAACTTGGGGAGCAATCCAAGGCTTGATTGTGGGTTGGCACTCAACACTGATGATCATCAATCAGCGGAGATCAATTACTCAGGAAGCTTAAGCACCTACCAGGAGCAGTACTAACATCAGCTTGATGACTAAGGAAACAAGGACATGGATAGAGACCAGCATGGATGGCCCCTTACTTGCCTCTGCAGAAAGGTGTTATCCTGAAATTACTGCTGGGAGAGGCCAAGCTGTGGCCACTAAGGGTGAGCTGGGATCTTTGTTTATAAAAATGTGAGGCCTGGGCATTTGCTGGTATATTTGAAAATAAAATAAGCAAATGTTTGCCTAGTGAGGGAGAAAAAATATTTCAGAAATAATATGGGATAATGGAGAAAGTCCTCAAAAATCAAATACAAATACAGTGAGGATAGCAAAGCCCTGGTGAGGTGAGTGAGCTGGTGGGTAGCAAAAACAACTGAGAAGAGACCTGCTGAGCATTTCCCATCAGTCATTTTCTAGGGAGCTCCATGCCACAGATACTTGAAGAGATGATGGATGGCTGATCCCTGGTAAAGCTCTGCCAGCTCGGTGTCACTCACCAGGAATGAGGAGGTTTAAAGGAACAGAGTGAGGTACAGAGTGAAGAAGCAGATTTCAAACACAGCTCTCATTACCACTGCCCCATATGGTGCTTACCATAGGACTGGCAAGAGAAAAGGCTTTGCATGTCCTTACACCTGCCTGTGATGGCAAAGCCACACAGCACAGGTGACAAACTCACCAGACTCAGGGTACTGGGGTGGCAGTCCAGCCTCTGCCCAGTGGCTGCAGGCTCAGGACTGGCTCTACTGGGTGACCCTTCTAACTCAGAGCCACAAAATCAGTTCAGTTTGTGAATTAGAGGTTGTATCTCAAAGATTGATTTTTTTTTTTTTCAAACTACTACCAAAAGCAGCAGGTCTCTGTAGAGTCAGTTGTTTGCCTGAGGGAGAAACTAGGTCAAAACTTGGTAAATTCAGATATAAAGAGCTTTCTATGCTTCCTCAGCAAACAATGTCTTACTGCAAATAACTGCAACTAACTGTGTGCCCTCAGCCTTGTTCTGTACTGGGTGGTGCTTAAACTGTCAATAATCCTAAGGCTGCTGTCACAGTGCTGCTCAATGGGGTTGACAGATTATATCTCTAAAGTCCCTTTATTGGACCTTGTTCCCAGAAAAGCTTGCAAATTGCTCTGATCTTACCAGACAAAGGCGTTGCTCACTCTCGGAGTCCTTGGATATCCTACACAATAAGGTAGGAATTGGTGAGAATTACCTGAGATAAAATATCCCTTACAACATCAAAGTTCCTGATCTCTTAGCTGTCAGCTGCAGGTATGTGAAAGTCCTGACAGGCTGAAGATAGAAGGAAGAGATAAAGCAAAAAAAGAAGGGAGGGGGAATGGAGAAATTCCCTGCATGAAACGTTATATCATTGGATTTGGCACAAAGATGTCAGCTCAGGGGTTCTGTACGGCCAGCTGGGGTGTGAGCAGGGCATTGGGCTTTCACCTTCTGGGATGAATCAACAGCAGCTGATACCAGGCAGCCAGGGACAGATCCTGATCCTGGCACACCAGTGGATAAGGAGGTGGACTTGAATAATCTTTGTGAGTATCCTCACTCAGGATATTCTATGATAAATGGAGCAGGAGTAACAGAGATCTGCATAAATCATGATCATGCTTCCTCCCCATTTCCCCCATCCCTATACACTCAGCTGTTGCTTGTCTTTTGCCAGTAAAATGGGTGAAGTGGGTCAGATACCAGGGGGAATCCCTGGTGCAACACAGGACATCATCCTTTTGCCATCCTTGTCCTGCACATTTTATAATCATTGACCTCCCTGAGTTGTCACAGGAGCGTGGCAGGAGAGCTGGGGTCAGACTGCACCTGATGCTGCCCAACCTGCACCACTAATTTCCCTGCAAAATCCAGCTCATTGTCAGCAAAGCCACAGGTAGGCCTGAAAAACAGATTTTCACAAAAACAGAGTCAGAGCTGAGCTGAAACAAGATCTGGCTTGCTTGTCTAAAATCCTGCCCTTTCACACCACAAAGACTGGACAGATCTCCTCTCTGCCCAGTGCTCCCACACACCTAATCCTCCCTAAAACTGTGCTTTAGAGCAGATCAAATACCTTTAGGTTCTTAGAAAGGACTGGTTTTGGCAAATGCACAAATACTTTTCTCAAATGACATAAATATTGTATGTGATTTGCTGCCTTGCCAAAATGCAAACACACACACATGCTCTCCTAACTAAGCAACATTCTTTAAAAGTTAAGATCATTGCTTAGAAAGAAATATAGAGCCTTTTATAAATCCAAATTGATCACGCACTACGTGTGTTGAAAGTATGTACAAAAAATGGAGCCCCAAAACTCCATTAAACCACTTCTGAGACAATACATCACTGCACCTTTATATTGCACCGAGGGGTTTAACAACCCTTCTCCAGGAAAATATTTTACTAGGTAACAAAAAAAAAAGTTATTGAAAACATATATTTGATACTTTTGGCAATTCATTTTACTACTTGCATTTCCAATTCATTGGTATAGTTCATGAAAAAAAAATATTTTCGCAGTTGGATCATGTTATTATTTCTCTATTTTTTTTTTTACTTGAAAACCATAATACAGTTTTTTTTCTATGAAACAACAAAGAGACAAAAGCTGCTTGCTTGGTGATCCAGTGGATGTTTGAGGGTCTGCTGGAAGAGTGGAATACACACAAACATGCCTACAGGAAATTATGGCATCTTTCTGCTTTTCTGGATAACCAGCTTCATATCTGAACCAGCTAAAACAAATCCAGGGAAGAACTAATAGGTTGAATCTTCTAAGGAACAAAAAGAAGGTGTCATTTACTAGAATATTAAAATCTTTTTTGAAATTAAATTATTTTGCTTCAGATCACCTGAACTGTCCCAGGCTCTGAGCTGTGTGTGACTCATCCTCTCCCTGCAGCACTGCTCCTCTCTTAGCTGGTGTGAATGTACCAGCTCAGGTGAAACCCTGGCTTGAACTTGACGTGCCCAGATTCCAGAAGAAGGCAAAGGAATCCCAGGAGAGGAGGAGATAAGCATTACCTAAATCAGACTAACAGCACATCTGCACTGCAAACTCAGCTTGGACTCAGATTCCTTTCCCTACCTAGAGAGTGCCTTTTCACCCAAAGCTGCTGGTGCTTTAGGCCATTTGAGCTGGCCATCATGGCACTGTGGGCATGCTCCAGGCTTTTGCTTGGGCTGAAAACACACCCATTTCAAAACAAACCTAAACCCAAGGTGTGACCTTTCTGTGCCTGCCTGCCGTCCATCCTCCCTTCTCCTTCCCCACCTGCCTCTTTACTTCACATCTCTTCAAAAGATTTTGGTGGAGATCTTCCATGCAAAAACCTAGGTGGATACATATCCTTGGAAGCACTGGTGACCTGCAGACCTGGACAACCACATTTCTGCTTCTTTAACCAAACTGGTCCTGGACCATGTGTGTGCTCACTTCCTACACCATGCAGGTAAGTCTATAACCTTTGCTTTGAGAGAGATCCTGTGATTAACCACGAGCACGTTGTATCCTTGTTTGTCTGGACAACAGTGATTTTCCATTTTAATTGCTTCCTGTATGACACATTTTGTTAGATCCCAGCCTCCTGTCAGCTCTTCTTCTCACTGCATTTGTTTCCTGAAGTGTGTGTAATTACAACCATGAAAGTCCATCAGCAAAAGCATCATCAGTCTGAAAGATTAACGAATCTCACGCTTTCCCTCTCTCCTCCCTCCCAAATTAGAAAGCCCACTCTGTATTTTCCAGCACACATCTATCATTACACACTCCTGGGTCTCAGGTAAATTAGCAACCTGATTCTTTTCCCTGCTGTCACTTAGAAGAAAAGAGCTTCTTATTTGCCATCCAAGGAAAAGTACAGTAAACCTAGAACTAGATAAAAGGGAAGTAATCAAATATATTTAACTGTACTCAGCCAAATCCCATTATTTGTATAGATGTTAGCTGGTGCATTTGAAGAATTAGGGAAGCTTTGTCTTTTAGAGGAAATAGTACTGTTTGATTGAAAACTGCAATATCTGTGCTACTGTTCCCCTGCTTACCTAAAATTAGAAGTTCAGCTTTATGTAGGGATATATTTATGCATGAATGGGAGATATTTTAAAAGGGGTTCCATGTCCTTGCTCTTCCACTAAGCACGTACATTTGGGGTGAGGACAGCATCCCTCTTTGTTTCTTTCAGAGATGGGAAATGCCTCATCAATGTGGGAATGTTCCTTGGACTGTCCTTCTCACTTCTACCCGGAAGATGTGGAGAAAATAATTTTAGGTAAGTCACCTCCTACACATCTGAGGGAATCAACTCCCTGGGGTGTGAGGAACAGCTTATGGGGTGTAGGGATAATACAGGGGCAGACTGAGCAGCCAAGGGGAAGGAACATGCTGGGACTACCCCAGGGAGAGTATAATCATGGTGAAGCTGTAGGAGAGCACAGAAAGCCTTCAGCTGGTGGTAGGAACCCAGGTTTTGAAAATGCATGGACAACACGACAGCAGTGCTTGTGCAAGGGGTGCTCCATCCCTTGGCAGGGCAGCTGGTTCTGTGGGAAAGGGGGAATGCGCCACCTCTAGACGGCTGCGGTCGGTGGTCACCAGACCAGTGCCAAAACACAGGACGCACAGCTACTTGGAAAATATACCCAAATATACCCAAACCCACCTCCTCATCCTTACCCACAGGACCAAATTATCTTTCAGGTGTCCCTGTGCAAACAGGGCGAGTTTCACTGTGAAAATGTTTGATTAAGATGTTCCAACACAAGCACTAAAATTTAAGTCCTTGAGGGAAAGCTTCCCCTGGACTGTGCTCATGCCAGCACACAGCTTTCTCAGCTCAGTTTTGTGCTCAGAACACTGCTTTATGTGCTATCCAGCCAAGTAAGTGACTGGGGCTCTGCAGAGAGCCCAAGTTCTTCAGGATGATGACCCAGCTCACCCTCATGACAATGGGCGTCGCAAGATGAGGCACATTTTGATCCCAGATTCCAGTTTTATTTTGCTTGTATGAAACATCACAACTCAACGTTGTTTCAGTACTTTGGGGAGAAGGAGGCAGACAAGAGTCCCCACAATGGTTTTTTACATGCCTGAGTCAAATTACCCTCCCTTCTGCGGGGCTTCTTCTGAAGTAACAGATCGTACTGTAACCAAATATTGCCATCCAGGAAAGCCATTTTCCATCCAGCAAGGAGGCTTCTTCCTTCTCGGCAGCCACTGAAAAGGGCCTTTGTTCTTGTGCTGAACACCTGGAGAGTGTTATCAGCAGTGGTCTCTCAGGGCCAGCACACAGAGCAGCTGTGACAAGACCCAGTGGCTTTGGCGTCAGGAGCGTCAGCAGCACCTGGCAGCTGCTGGCACCCAAAAAAACAACCTGTCTGGGCCATTGCATGGGCAACTTTGGGTGGTTCCTCTCTTCTGTGGGGACCAGGGTCTGTATTTTCTTTCTTTTCCCATTTTAAAATGAACAAGGTCTATGGATAACCTCAAGGATGTGACACCTCTGTAGGGAATGGAGAGCAAACCTTGGCATTGCCTTTCTGGAGACACTGGTGATGTGAGCAGCAAAAAGCTGGCACAGAGCACCAACATCCTGGGCACATGGTTACACATCGATGAGTAAAAGGTGGAACTGTTGCCTGGCATGACAGGTGGGACATTCAGCAGAGAGGGAGTCACCTGATGTGATCAAGGACAAGATTGCACAGCAGCAGATGTGACCCTGGGCACAGCTTTCTGCCCTCTCCATAGAGGCAACACCACTTCTCCCTGTGCCCATGAAAAGACAGACCCACAACTGCTCAGAAACTCAAGGAAACCCAACTCATTTGGAGCATCAGGTAATTCCCTAGAGGTAGAACTACACTGTATAAACCATCACTACTATAGATATCAGCTTCAAAATCAAAAGATCTTTTTCTTTCACTGGATTTTACAGGATCTGATGAAAAATGTGTGAGGAAAGATGGAGAATCAGAAAGCAGAGGTTGTCAGTGGATCTGCCATGGGGTAACCTGGAGAGCTGCTGACACTGGCTGAACCAGTGGTCTCAGTGGGAATTGTATCTGTGACCTCTGAGTTTAGCAGGTCTAGACCTACAGACCTTTCTCAGTGTGTTGATTTTCCACTGAAGCCAGACAGGGCAGATCACACCCCCCCCGAAACCCCAACATAATCCTTATTTTCCTGATAACCCAGATAAAGTTTTGACTCCTACAAGGCAGTTATACACTGGGAGATTTCAACAATGCCTTGTCACAAGATTCACAGCTCTGCAAAGTATCCATTCTGAAGCAGTTCTGCCAAATACCAAGAGAAAATTGCATAACATGAGAAGGAGCAAACCACAGCTGAAGCTTCATCATCCACAGTGGCATCTGAGTGTGGACGTCACGAGTTCTTCCATACCCGATGGCATCATTTCCATTTTCTTTGGACTGTAGTAGTGAAAGAATAAACATTTCAAAAGGTTCAAATGAGACCTTTGAGTGCCAGCTCTGAGTCCCTGTGAGGTTGGGATAAACTGACAAAATAACATCCTGCAGAAGCTGTGCCTGGGACAAACCACCATTCCTGCCTTCGTGTTCTGTGGTTTGTAGCACAGGGGCCACTTTAAATCTTGGTTTCTGTCCAGGCACCGGTACCAGCTCTCCCATGACTTTATGTTTGCATCTCTTTCTTCTTCATGAAGGGAAAATTTCCAAGCTTGTTCCTTTTAACTTTGTTCATGGTAGCACTCTTGACAGAAGGACTTAGTGCCTATTTAATGTCTTTGCAAGGAAAAGAGAGAAACTTCTCGGTTACATAAAAAGTTTGTATCAAAATTCAGGAATCTGGATTAATTATAGAAGACTTGCCTTGTATCATTCAATTTGTTTGAATAGCTTTAAAGATTAAGCAGATCCAAGGCCTAACAGAACCAGAGCCAGTAAGACAATAGCTGAGATTTTCCTTTGAAACAAAATATACAGGTGGTTTCTGTGAGTTTCTGTGTCTATCTGCCCGGCTTTTTTATTTTTATGTCGTATCCAATATCACAGAACCTGGCAGTAGAAATCATATAGCAATTTGTGAAAGCTTGTTGCTGTTCTAGATATCATATAGTCTGTTCCACACCAGCAAAGACAAAACCAATGCCTTTACTCCTCGAGTTTTCATTCAAAAGGATAATGATCTCTGGTAACAAAATATTTGGCAGTAGCATTATTTAAAATGCACAGAGGAAATGTTTGTCCCTAATTCAAGGGACTGTGGTCACACAGTCTCTATTCACTTGGTATTTACCAGCGAATGCCAAAGGCTAATCTGCAAAAAGCCCAGGAACAGAGTTAAGTTTATCACACTGCATCCTTCACCCATCCCATTGTAAGGGAGTTAAAAAATAGTAATTATTGAATTTCTTTGTGGCCAGAGAACTTATAAACCGTGTTATACCCAGCAGGCTCTAATGGCTCCTTCGGTAAGTATCTAATTAAGTGGTTGGGGTGTTGGGTTTTTTTTTTCTTTCACAGCATACTTTTATGTTTTAAAATCCCTTTGCATTAAACGACTTCTCGAGTTTTCCAAATTTCTCACGCGCACAGAAGAGAGAAGTAAGAAAAAAAAGCGGAGGGGAGATTTCGGTCGTGGGAACAGGAGGCAGAAACGAGGATTCGCAAATCTAAAGGCAAATCCTCCCCAAAATCTCCATCTAAAACACCGAAAACTGCAGCTACGGTCTGCCTGGGACCGTTTGCTCTCTAGAGAGGGGGAAATAAAGCCAGGCCAAGGAGAATGGCTGCATTTTGGGAGGAGAGGCAGCTCCCCGAAAGCCCAAAGCGATTGCAACACCTCGAGGGCTTTGATCGGTGCAAATGCGGGGTTTGGGCAGTCTTACCGACCCCGCTCGGCATCCCTCCGCTCCACCGCGAAATCCCGCTCCACCCCGGAGCACGAACGCGCCGAGCGGTGCTGGGCGAGCGCACGATCGGGGTGGGGAGAAATTCCCGGGGTGACGGGAGAGGAGCCGAGCATCCGCCCCGCTCCCTCCTCGCCTTCGGGAGGGATGCTCGGCTTCGGCGGGGACGGCGGGAGGTGAGGAAACTGCCGATCTCTGGCCCGGAGAGCCCGGGGAGTGCTACCTGCTCCCAGGAAAGCTACTTGCCCCGAGAAAACTACGTGATCCGGGGAAATGCCTCACAGCGAGCCATGGGGCCGGTCCCTGCCGCTGCCCACCGCGGTACCAGCGGCCGCAGCCTCGCTGCTCCTCCGGGCACGGCGTGGACAATCCCTCCCTCTCGGCCGAGCTTAAATCGCGAAATTGGTTGGGGTTTTTTTTTTAATGGAGCCACGTCGAGGTGCCGGAGATGGGCTGGAAGGGGCCGAATCCCCGCATCCCGACTCCGTCCCGCATCCCGACTCGGTCCCGGGCGCACCTGCCCCGGCCCCGGGGCTGCTGGTGTCTCCCGGGGCTGCTCCTCCCCTGCGCCCCCGATCGCTCCGGCCCCTTCTCCCTCGTTAGGGAAGTGTTAGAAAGTTGCTGAAGTGCGAAATGAGCCTGCGAAACCTCGTTGTCCTCATTAAACTCTGACAAGGAGGGTGACAAGAAGCAGCGGAGGGGAAACAATGCGGCAGTGTTGGGGAGAGCCCCGCGCCGGGGCAGCCTTTGTGCCCGCACACAAAAGCTCTTGTTTGCATGTGTTAAAGTCCATTAAACCGCGGCAGCCCCAGGTGCAAACGCCAGCCCGGAGAGGCCGCGCCACCTTCCGCGCCCGCTGAGCGCCGCGGCCGCTCCGCGCTCGGCCCCGGCACCGGCGGGCGGCGGGGCCGGGGCACGGCCCGGCGGGCTCCTAATGAGGGCCCGGGGCTGCCCCTTCATTAGCGGACATGGGTGGGTTTCGCTCTCTGTGCCCCCAGATTCGCCTGTCCCCCGCCTCGCCGTTAGTGGCAGCGACGGGACACAATGTCGCCTATTGTGCTGCCCAGCCCCTCACCCGAGGGGACACGGAGGGGACCCCGCGGGCAGCCCAGGGTCGTGGGTGCTGACCTGGTGCCAAAGAGCCTGCTGGACAGGGGCCAGTGGTTTGGCTTTTTCCCACTGTGGCTTGTAAAGGTGCCTTTGGACACCGTAACATCGTGAAATCTTCACAGAACGTACCGCCAAGGGTAGGAGCAGAGCAGTTTCCCGACTCCTGGTTCAAACAGCAGAATTCAACCCAAAAGG
The DNA here is from genome assembly GCA_037013685.1 of Acridotheres tristis. Lineage (NCBI taxonomy): Eukaryota > Metazoa > Chordata > Aves > Passeriformes > Sturnidae > Acridotheres > Acridotheres tristis. Next base: position 3,213,855 of record CM072897.1, on the reverse strand, counting down.
TGGAAAAGAGAGAAATTGTGCAGAGAATAGCCACACACACCCAAAAAAAAAGCCTTGCACAGGTCAAAGCCTACAAAAACAACCTCATCACAGTGTTAGTGTTTCTTATGACGGGCATGGCAATTTATCCAAGAAAAAGTATTTCCAGGTTCTGTTGCAACAAGTCTGTTGCACTTTATCCCCAGTGGTCTGCCAGGGATCTGCCCCGCAGCTATTTTAAATTGTGCTGCTAATAACAATTCATTACAGTTGATAGAACTGGGAGACTTGCCTTTTATTTTGCAATTAGACGTAAAGGCTCTGATCTGGCAAATGCTCTGCACTGTGAGCATGTGAGTAGCTCTGCTGAAGTCATCTGGGACTGTTCATGTGCTTAACATTAAGCCCGTGTGAGTTTGCAGATCAAGGTCTGAGACGGGATCAACTTTAAGGGTGTTTGTTTACCTGCCCTGTTCTGTATTTTCTAGATTCACGACGGCGCCCTGCAAAACCATGTCTCTGGGAAATGGAGAAATGCAGTGTCTTGAGTCAGCTGGGTACAGCTCACAAGTAGCATTCGGAAGCCAAGTGGTTCTTCCCGTAAACAAAAATGGTTTGCAGGAGCTTGATTTGGGAAGACATGACGGCACTGGGTACGTTGCATTGCAAACTGTTCAGCTGTGTGAGCCTGTGTGTATTGAGGCGTTAATGCAGAACTGTTGGGCATTGGGCCCAGAACAGATGTGATGATGAGTGAGAGCAAAGAGACAGGGAGGAAGGAGCACAAGAAGAAAGCACGTTTTAGGCTTCTCAGTTCCTGCCTAGACAACCACTGCTTCCAAAACCTGGGCACCGTCCCCAAATACCTCTTATCAAGGGAAAGTGGGAAGCAACATGATCTGTGGAGAAAACAAACATATTTGGCTTTTTTCATTTGCCAATCCTGCAAACAATAGCTGTTTGTAGGCAAATAATCCTCAGGTCTGCATCCAGATCAATGCAGGGAGTGGTTCCCATCGGCTCTGCGGTGCCAGACACACTGAATGGTTTGTAAGGAAACAGGTCCTTGAACTTCTCCACAGCACAGACACTATCTTAGTAGGTTATCTCGCACTTGCTTCTGTTCCTGCTCCCATTCTCATCTTCCAATGCTTGGCCTGGCAGGGAGAAGTGAAGACTAGAGGAAATAGACCTTGTTTTAATAGAAAAGGCTTCAAAATGTTCAGCTGTTTGTTATTTCCTTGCCACTTACTTTTCCAATTTACTTTTGGAGCCAGGCTAGTAAAGTAAAGGCCAATCCTTGTGCACAGTCGCAGTTTAATACCTATGATATGCATGAAGAAAATTAATTTGACTGAGGATTTTGCTTCATGAAGTAATTACAGCACAAAGCATAAAAAGGCTGTGTTTTGTCTTGAGCAGCCAAAGTCCTGGTTTGCATCATGAGGTCATGTTTAGGATTACAAATGTTTGCACAAATAGCATCTTACAATATCTCGCATCGCCTCTCTCCACCTTTACTAACAGGACTTTTGGAGGTGGAGAGGAGCAGGGAAAGAAACTGTTCTTCAGTCCCAGATGTGTTAAAATTGAAGCTTAAACTCACAGGGCACGAGAAGGGCAACACAAATATGGGAGGGGGCTGAGTTCATGGGGGTGCTCACGCCCCAAAATATATCCCATGTCTACAACCCCTCTCCAGTACTATCAGTGGAGGAGGGTTGTAGGCACCGGCACAGCCCAGTTAAGGTTGGATTGATACAAGAAGAGCCCTCATGTAAGACATAGCATCTCCATGGTATCTTCAGGACAGGCTGATCTTTTTTATTTTGACTTTTTAAGGCACCTCTCTGGATTCAAATCCTTTTGAAATTGTATGTGAATACTTGGATAAACTGAGTAGAGCTAGTTTTGGTTAAAAACGGCAGATTTTTTCGTTAATTTGGTGATATTTGCAATGTGCTTCACAACTGAAGGCAGCAGTTCAATTATCACTATCTTGCAGCCAGAAAATATTTGGAAAAACAAAGCAAATCTCACTGCCTTCGCATGGCCAGTCCCTATCAATCAGTCATGTCTGCTACCAGGGAGCCCATAAAATGCCAATCACACCACAGTTCAAAACAGTCCATCCTGCTGCTAACCTGTATCACGGCAAATTGGGTCAGGACTGATGAAATTTATGGATTTTAAGTTTGCTTAGAAGAATTAAAGCAAAGTCTAGAGAACTACCCATGGGAAATAAAAGTTAAAGGAATGATAAACTTACAAAAAACCAGAAAATTCACAGATTAAAGTCACTGGAGAGCAATGCACTCACCAGCACTTTCTGCCTTACCTGGGTGTTCGGGTGGGAGATCTTTAGATCCAGCTCGTGCAATGAACTGCTGGAGCTGAGCTCTGAATGTCTGTCATCAAAGCACTCAGGCTGTGGGTGACTCACATTGGGAAACTGAAATTATGAACACCCTTTTTTTATTCATCACTGCCTGCCTTCTTTCCTCACTGATAATACAGGGTCAGCATCCTCTCAAAATGACTGGAAAAGGAAACAGTGCATGTGAAACTCTCAGACACTGCTGTCATGAGCACCATGGAAAAACCATACGGAAATGAATAATTTTGTGCCCAAAGCACAGTTTGAATAACAGGCAGTAAAAAGCCCCTTCGCTGCACATTAAACAAGAGGAGAATAAATCATGAGGGGAGCTGTTCCCTCAGGAGCAGCAACCATTGCCAATGCAGAGTGAGCGGGATGCCTGTAGGAAAAGGGCGTGGATAACTCAATTACAGTTCATCTGGATGAGGAAAACCAGGCAAATCCTGGACACTCTGGGCTGTTGAATGCTGGAGCGTAGAGCCTCGGTAGCCTTTCAGAGTATATTGTTTCACACACGTATTTATGTTTGTGTGTGCATGAGCTTCGGGGGATATGGAAAATAAGTGGGATAAGCTTTGGCTCTGTGCCAGGTTGACTGCTCCATACAGCTATGGTATTGCTGGTCAGCTGGAAGCACAGGCTGAGTTCTAGATGAAAAAAAAATCTTTGAAATGTCAACTGATCAGTTTGTAGAGTATCTGTGAATGGCTACAGCACCACTGGCTGGGCAAACACAGCCCTCTAATATGTGCCTCACTGTCTTCATCCATGGGGCAGGATGCCAAATGGATCTAGAAACAACCTATTTCCAGGTAGTCTGGAGATGTCTTCACCGACCCTCTGTATACTCCCTGCAGTCCTGGGCTGGAGCCAGGGCATAAGATACAGCAGAATGTATTTGGAGGAGTTACCACAAGCAATATCCCCTTCATTAAGGTTAAATAAGGTTGGGAAGTAAGAGAAATTAATTCCTTCAGGGACACTCAGCATCCCTAAGAGACAGGGAGACAGCAACATCGCAGCAGGAACATGTCCTAGGACTGTGCTTGGCACAGACAGGCAGGACAGCACAGAGACCTGTGGTCAGGTCTCACCACGGTGGCAGATTTAAGAGTGCACATGTCCAACCCAACAGTGGGAATGTGATCTTTGTTCTGCTTCACAGAGCAGAGCTGGTGTACTGATGGTATAAAAACTCTGTGTGAGATACAGCTCTGCAGAGCAGCTTCAGGGAATCCACAGCCACTGCTGTCACAGCAGCAGGTTAAGGACACATTGCTGAGATCTCTGTGACAGAAGACCACAACAGGGTAACTCAGCAGTGGTGTGACCTCTCTGATGGATGCTCTTCCTCGTGCTCGTGTTTCTGACACATTGATCAACTGTTGCAAACTTAGGTAAACCCCATTTTTTCAGTACCTCTATCCTAGTGGTGGCATGGCCCTCCTGAGGCACAGGAACGAATGTAAAATGTCTCACACTTGTTCTGTCAGGGCTCTGCTGATGCTTTTAGGACTTCTCTCACGCAGAAGTCAGGAGACATGAGTATTTCCAATACTGTGGATCTGATAGAAGCACAAAAGACACATCTGGTGACAACAGACACATCTCTTCTGGGGCTGGTGGACTTCCCACTTATGCCAGGACTGAGTTTGCCCAGCAAGGGACCAGTCGGTGTCCACAAAACTCTTTGACAGCAGAACATTCTGTTACTCTTCCTGTGACATTATCAGAGGAAACACTGCACACAACTATGTATATCCATTAAAGTCTATTATTTCAGCTCATTCATATGTTGCTGACTCACCATTCATTCACTTGGTACAACCTTTTAAAAGTCTTACACATCCACAAACCCTCTACATGGAATTTCTGTCTTATATGTATTTCACACTGCAACAACATTAACTCAAAGAGGCAATAATTTTCCCAGGAGTGTCCTGTATAAAATCTTCCTCATCAAAGATAAGAGACAAGGTCATTCCACATGAGACAACCCACTGGAATGACTCTTTAGACACTGCTTGTTCTGGAACTTCTTATTCATCCTGATATCCTCATCCTGATATTTTGTCCTCTAATTGCAAAAGTACTTTCCACTTCCACTGAGTGTTTCTGTGGGCAAGGTACAAATAGAAATGGATAAAGTCTTCATTGGGACTAGGAATACATTGGGATTTGGCTAAGAGATTTCTTCTAGCTTGGTTGCATTTGTAGCTTTTGTGGGAAATAGCAACTGGACAGTTAAAAATGGACAGCTCGGAAATAAACATTTCTGCACCAATCACCGTCAGATAGGTTTTCACCTGGGCAGAGGACTTCCAAAAACATCCTGCAAGCTGCAGGGAGTGGGGATTGATTCATCAAGGTACTTTCCCTTCTGAATCAGCACAAAATCTACGCCACTGTGATATCGCAGACTATCTGCCTTTGGAAGCTCTGAGTATTTTTAAGTATTCTAACAGCAAAGTGCTGACTATTGCTGGGGATTACAGATTCTGCAGAACATTTTGGAAGATAACTTCTGGCATCTTGCCACTTGTTATATGGAAAATATGTTGTATTATCTTCCATGTGTGTGGGGGTGTGAGGGTGCTCCGAGTGTCCTGGCCCTCAGCCTGCAAAGGCTTACACATATTTTATGCACAATAAAGTTAAGCAATACATAATGAACTTGTTCGGGCTCAGAGCCTAGATCTGTCACTTAAGACATGTTCCATATCCTTCAGGACTTCTCGAAAGACAGCATCTTTCTCGACACTCCAAGTGTGCTACCATGAGCACTGTGCTGGATCTTGGCTGAGTGGGACACAAATCTGCTGTTATCAGTGTAGGACTTTCCAGTGGAAGGGCCTGGTCCTGCCCCACCCGGCTGGAGCCCTTTGACTGGGGTAGTCAGACTGGGATGGTCAAACTGGTCCCAGACTCCTGTACACACACAGGAATGTGGATGCACATCATACTATGCAGATGCACAGCAGACATTCGATGTCATGTTCTTCTCTTACTGTCAGTCCTGGAAAGCTCTCCAGAGGTACTGAGTGAAGGATGAGGTATAGCAGGTTGAGGTAAGGACGTCAGGGCACCAGGAATAGCAGAAAAATGCCCTTATTGCTGGGAGACAGGGGTGTTATTCTCATGGAGACCCCTGCAAGGATCCTCCCATGAATGACTTCTGGGTCGGCTTGGGTGGGACACAGAAGGCAGCAGAGGGCACATCCTCCCATGCCCACCTCAATACCACCCTTTGGGGCAAGCCAGGGTGGCTGCTCTACTCCCCAAAGCCCATCTGGGCACATCCAGCTCCCCCCCCGCAATGCTCAGGGCTGAGGGGAGCCCTGAGGGAGCCCCATGAGGAGTCCTGCAGGGAGCAATGGCAGAGCCGTGCCTGGAGCTCTGAGGGAGCCGCGCAGGAGCGCTGAGGGCAGCACTGCGGGGAACACCACGGGGAGCCCTGAGGGAGCAATGTCCGAGCCCTCTGGGGAGCCCGGAGGGACTCTGTGGAAACCCTGAGGGGAACGCGGTGGGAGCCCTTTGGGATTCTGTGGAGAGCCCTGCGGGGAACCGTTTATGGCCTTCGGGGAATCCCTGTAGAAGAATCCCTCGCAACCCTGTGGAGAGCCCTTTGGAAGCCCTTTGGGCTCCTGAGGGGAGTCCTTCGGGGTCCCTTTGTCACCCGTGTGGGGACAGCGCTGTGGGGATCCCGCGGAAGCGCGCGGGCGCCCCCCCCGCCCCTGCGGGGCCCGCGGAGCCTCGGCGGGGCGGCGCCGCCCGTCACCTGCGGCCGCGCGAGGGGCCGGGGCGGGGCGCGGGGGCGGGGCCGGCGCGCGAGCCGGGGGGCGGTGGCCAATGGGGGCGGGCGGGAGGCGCGCGCGGCGCTCTTAAGGCGGCGAGGGCGCTGTCAGCGGGCAGAAGGCGCGCGGGCTCGACGGCGGGGCCATGGCTGCCCTCAACGGCGCCGTGGAGAACGGGCAGCCCGACAAGAAAGTGCCCCCGCTGCCGCGGCCCCTGCGCAGCCTGGAGGTGAAGTACACTAAGGTGAGCCCGTCCAGGCACGGGGCGCTGGGCGGCGGGTGGGCTTTGCCGTGATAGCGTCGCCTATGCGTGGTGGAGTCAGGGTGGCGGTGAGGTGTTATATTTTTAATACAAAAATTTCAGCCTCAGTGTTGTTCTTCTTAGCTTTTTTTATTCCTTCTGCTGTCTGAGATAGTAGGTTTATGGGGGTTTGAGGCTGAGCAAGCAGATGACAGCAGCGTTTCTAATGGAGCAACACTTGCCCCGATCCCTAATGCCCAAAGCTTACCTCTTTCTTTTTAATAAAATAACTCCACCAAAGCTGTTGCTCTGCCCTAGGCTCCTCTCCCTGGCTGTAGTGCCTGACACCATCTTCCCCTCCCAACCCACCTGTGAACGCCTCCAGCTCCCGCTGGTGCTCAGCACAATCCGATTTGGATGGGGTGAGCCTGGGCAGGGCAGGACGGGTTTATCCCTCAGGAAGCCGCTTGCTGGGGTTGTGTTCGACTGTCCTTGACCCACATCCCCCCTGTGGCTCAGTGGCCCGGTGCCAGCGGTGGGTTTGGGTGGTGGCGAGCACAGGGCCGGTGTCCAGCAGGATGGGCCTTGTGTGAAGGCTCTGCCATGAGACTGGAGCCATCCTGCAGCTCCACGAGAGGAGCAGTGATTGTGTTGGTGATTCTTCATCCCAACTCCGTGGCCTTCCCACAGGGTGAGGAGTTGGGCACTGAGCCCACGCAAACCCTCACCTCTCCACTCCCCATTGAGTTTCCCTTTAAACAGTCACCCCTGACTTTTTGGTATAAACTAAAGGCTCCTGAACCTGATAACTCTGTCCCTCAGAGGTGGAGCTGAGCAGGGCTGCAGAAATCCCTGCTCCCAGGGCGGCTGTAGCTCTGTGATCGCCGAGTCGCTTTTTGTTCCACAACAGCCTGACCCGCTGCCTTGCGCAGTGGGGAAAGCGTCCCGGCTGGTTATGCTGCTGAGGAGCCTTGGCTGCCATAATTTCAACTTTTGCCTGGACTGAAAGAGCTAGAGGGACTGAATGAGTGCGTTGCTGTTACATTTTTGTGTTAAGTATTAAGGAAAACCGAAATTTGAAGCTCATTCCCTTGTAGCAAGAAGGAGCGAACAGCTATAGCTTATCGGGTGAGGTGTTGATTTGAATTATGCATCCAAAGTGCCGAAGGAGATTAACAATTAGGAGAAATCACTAGGCTAGATTAACTTTTAACATCCGAAATTTATCTACTCTTTATTTGTCAGATAAACTTGTCATTTAGCAGCAAATTGGATCTGCAGCTGCTGATTGCAGAATGGCGTAATGCTGCACAAACAGCTCTTTCCTGCGTCCAAAATGGACACGGCCATTTGAGTTCTTCTTAAACATCCAAATGTTCTGGTTTTTGTTATTTTTATTGTTGTGAACACTTTTAAACACTCCTTAGGGATCTTATCCTGTAGCCGTGTGTGTTTTAAAACATGCAGTTTATGCTCCACAGTTTTGCCAGAGACTGTGAGCGCTAAGAGAGTCAAGGTAGTATCTTAAAAGTAGAAACCAACGTTAATTAAAAGTGTGAGTTTGATGTTTGATCTGATGTTCCCGGTGCATCTGAGAAAATAATGAGCAGCAGTCAATTTTCATAAAACTGTGAGGGGTTTTGTGCAAGCTGAGTTTCACCAGATGTTTACAGCTGACAGCACGCTTCTCTCTGCTTAGAGGAGATTTTTATTTTTGGTTCTACCAGTTATGGGGCTGGGGGAGAGGCAAAGTTTTTCAACAAAGATCTTTCTTATAGAGCAGCTTAGTGCTTGTCATGGGTGTGTGATGGAAGTGATCTGTCCACAATTCCTTGTCTCAAATTCTGGCTATGAAGCATGAACTGCTGATATACTATTTGATTTGATTTCAACTCCTGGCACCAAGGACTTGTGATATGTGTTGGATTCCCAGAACGATGCCAGTGTGTATGTTACATTTAAAACAGCCTGATCCTATCACTCTTGTGCTTTACTACTTGGTAGGAACATCACTTTCCCACAGAATTAGCATTGAATGCAAAGAAAAAAATTAGTATCCTTCCCCAATCCTTAGTTTGTGAGCATATACCTGATACTGTAATTTTATGGTTCCTGTCATATTTCCCACATTTATAATACTTTTTTCATGAGGGAAATAAAGAAAAACCTAAGTTAAAATGCGTGCATGCTAAGATGTAGTACTTGGATGACAGAGGTAATTTGGGAGCACTGGTATCCTAAACAGGAGCTAATATTTCTAACACTGTATCTTTTCTTGTGACTTCCCTTGGCAACATTTTTTGTGACATTTTCTTTTTCTCAGCCTGTGTGAAACAGGTGGGTCCAGCAGTGCAGCTTTTACACCAGTTACACTTTGGATGCTTTATGCAGAAATAGTAAGAAAAAGTCCTTTCAGGAAAAAAAGCTGCCCAAGGAAAGAAAACTATGACCCAAAGCAGTGGGAATTCCGAAAGTAAGAGATGCAACATTAATCTCCTGGTGGTGTGTAGAGACTCATAAACAAGATTGCAAATGTGGATGGCTTCCAAATAAAAGTACTAGCTTACAGCCACTAGCAGGCTACTAATAAAGATTACTTCATCTAATCTTATTTAAAGTATATTTATAAAATATAACACTGCCAAGTCAGATCACAGCATGGATAAGATGCATGCTGAATCCATTAATTGTATATAGGTATTCATGTTCTGTTTACAGTGAGTAACAGCACTCCAGTATTTAATGCATTTTCAGTTACGCAACGCTGGGACTGTTTGTTCTTGCTCTGGAAATGCAATATTTTGAAACACTTAAATCTTGTCACAGATGACTCCAAGTGACGTGGGAGGCTTGATCTGGCCTGTGACAAGGCATGGTGGGGTAGAACCGAGCCAGAACCCGCCTCCTGTGGACACTGCTGAGGGGGAGCAAGCTGTGGAGGTAGCCCAGGGCAGGGCACAAACAGCCAAGTAATAATTGTACAGCCACATGTAACAAGAGGCTCCTCCTGCCTCAACCATGCAAGTTTCTCTTGGTGTCTGCTTGCTGTTCCCATGGAGATGTATTTCAAATACTGCCCGTTCCTCACTGCCGAGTCCCAGTGCTGTTCTGTGTGGGACCCATGCTCTGCTTTCCTCTGGTTCAAAACTAACTGGGTGCACCAAGTTTGTAGAAATGCTTCTGTGTTGCCTGCAGTGTCCCTGGGAGAGTGACTGAGCACACTTGACTCTGCCATGGGTGGAAGTTGAAGAGCCTCTAGACCTTTGAGGAGCACTTGTGGTTTTTTTGTCCATATCAATTGTTTTTCTTTCTCCTGCCCATCCCACTCCTCTTCCTTTCTCTTCAGATATTTATTAACAATGAATGGCACGAGTCTACAAGTGGAAAGAAGTTCCCCACCTACAACCCTTCAACGCTGGAGAAAATTTGTGACATTGAAGAAGGAGATAAGGTAAGTGTTGTTGGACAAGCAGCGCAAAAAGCATTTTCCAGGGGATTTCTTTTTGTAGGGGAGTACACAGAGGAAAAGCTGGCTTTTAACAGCAACATCCATCTGGCCAACCTGAGCTGGAGGTTTGGGACACTGGATGTGCTGCTCAAAAGTTCCATGGGCTGGGTGGCATCAGTCCTGTCCAGCTTGTCAGAGGCACTTTCCCTGGTAGGAACTGGCTGCTGAACACTGTCAGAGGAATGAGAATGAGTGCCATAGACTGGAAGGAAGTAGCCAGCCTGAGGAAATAGCAATGATGGTGTCTGCACAGGATTTGGGCTCTGTGTTGGGGGTGGTTTGTACCTCAACTGCAGGGCAGCCTGTTAGAGACACTGAACTGAAACTCTCCTTTTTTTAAACACAAATAGTCTGAGTGCTTGGGGCAGTCTAAGCTTGGTCATACAAACATTGACCACTTGCTGCTGGAGATGTGGTGCTGCTTTTCCAGTTGCTATTGTGGGTTCTGGCCTCCTGCACAAATGTGACAGCTCTCACTAAAACCAAACCAGTATCTCAAGAGCCTTAGTAGTCCCTGGCTGGCCCTGGTGTGCTGTAGAGTAACCTGAGATATAACTGCTTGGGTTTGGTAACAGTCTGAGGTGAGAAAGAATCACATGTGATGCTTTTTTGTTTTGTCCAAAGCAGCTCATGTATGGGCCAACTGGTCTGACCTATGGAAAAGAGCTGGGCCAACATCTGGATCTGTGCAGGAAGTCATGGGAAGGTGATTCACAGCTGCTGTGCTGTGCCAGGGCTTTGGGAGCTCATTGCTGTGGGCAGTAAGTGTTGGGCAGTATGGCCATTTCTGCCTGCACTGAGATCTTTTTCTTGGTATTTAAGCTTGTCCAATGCTTGTGAGGCAGCCTCCAAGACTTATTGCCACTGGGGATCTGTTCATCCGTGGGGCAATTACACATTGAGGCAGAACCAAACATGATGTGTCATTTCTTTATCCTGACTGGGTAGGACACAACTGTGTTTAATTGCAGTGGCATGTAAACAGTGGAGTTGAAGCTGACTGATGCAACTGTATTTTGATAGGCAGGAACCATGACGTGGTTATTGTTCTCTGTCTCCTCAAGCAGCTACAGAGTACTACGTGAGCAGTTTGTGCCTGCTTCTTAATGTTGGCTAAAGAAAATTGTCATACAGAACTAACAGGCCAGTTTTGCCTCCTTGGGATTTGTCTCTGTGTGAATTCAGCTTCTGGCTTGCAGGAGGGTCACTGTAAACTTTTCCAGTCAGTGGAGCTCTCTCCCCCTGAATACTCAGTACAGGTGACTAATTTCTTAGTGGAAATTGCAGCCAAAAATGTAAGCTAGCTGTGCTTTGGGTGCTGAAAGCCTCTTCTATACATCACACCTTTTAAAACAATATTTTGCTCTAACTAGGTTTTTCCAAGAAACTGAGTGGGAATTAGACCTGGATCTGGATTAATTAAAAAGAGTCATAGGTGACAACCATCCCCAGCTAGCTGTTTGCCTTCTGGTGACACTTGATCATGTCCCACTCTTTTCTGGCAAACCCTTGCTCTGGTTCATCCCCTGCTGGGGCTGTAAGTGCAGTCTGCTGAAGTCACCACAGGAAGTGGTGAGTTGTGTTTGGTGGTGTTTTCCAGTGCCCTGTCCCCATGTGCCACTGGACTTGCTGTGCTGGCCAGTGTCACTGCAGGGGTGGCAGTTCCTGCTACTGGCTCTGGCTTCAGCTGTGCTCTGCCTTCACAGCAGGCTGGGAGCAGAACTCCCCTTCCCAAGCCCTGAACAGAAACCTGCCCCTCCCTGGCCACGCTGAGTGTTTTGCTTGGGCTGCACGTGAGGGGTGGAAATTTGGCAGCTGATATCTCAGCGATGACAGTTTAGTCTGGTGCTGAAACTTGGCCAATGCTTTATAAGCCTAGAAGCAAAGGTTTTGTTGTCTGTTCTTTTTAGTTACAGAATTGTCCTTGATGGGACAGTTGAAGGATAAAGAAAAGTCTGTGTGTGGACAAAGAAGCCCTGAAAATAAAATGGTAGATGTTTCCACTGGATGCTGCATACCTCACAAATAAAACCTTTGTGTCCAAATCTTTGCCAGATGGATAAGAGAAAAGGAGTAACTCTGGTGCTGTCCCTAAAACTTGGAGACAGACTTCTTCCTCCTAGCAGTTTGCTGACATCCATCAAGGGCAGGGTAGAAGTGCTCCTTCCTCAAAGGAGTGCCTGGCTCAGTTGCCACAGAGCATGGGCAGCAGGTCCACAGCTGTGACTATGAAGTCTCTGTCATGGTCATTTCTAAACAGTTCACTCTTATGTGGCTCTCTGAAGGATTGTGAGAGGGATTTGTTCACAGTCAGCCTGTCCCCTCCAGACTGTAGTAGCAAGCTGAGGTAAGACCACAGCAGACTTGCAATGCCCTCAGTAATGGTTCTGGACATTTCAGGCTGTTAGGATGCTGTTTGTAGCTGTTTTGTATTTGGATTTGGAACTTAAAGGAATTCAATGTATGGACTGTTTGCAGGGGAGCAGGTCAGGGAACCTCTTCTAACTGAAAAACTGTGACATGTTATGTCAGAAGAGGCCTTTCCAAAGATGTGCACGGGGAGGCTTTTTTAACAAGTCAGTAGGTGAATTGAAGAAAGAGGGTCTCCAGTGGGTGTGCTCTGTTCCTGGCACATCTTCTCACTGGAGCACTCTGGGGAACCCTGAGATTGAAGCAGAGCAAGGCTTTTTTGCAGGTGTTTTCCCCACTCACAGAGCTAGTGGGGTGATGGTCTTCTCTGTGTTCTGCAGCCTGCTGCTGGGGCAGGAGAGAGGAAAAGAGGATGGGAAAGAAAAAAGGAGCAGCAATGAGCAGGCCTTGAGGCAGAGGAGGAAGATGCATGAGGCAGCTTAGAACAAAGAAGAGTGTTCAGTTTGTTTGGGGGGAAGGTATGTGATTGTGTAACTGGGGGTTGTATCATAATTCAAACACCCCAGGTGGGTATGAAGGTTTGCAGTCATTTCCCAACACTGTAAAGACTTTGCAATCTTAATATTCTTAGTGGAGCTTTTTATGTAATGCTCAGTAAATCTGTTACAGATCTGAGTGGAGCACCAGGATGCATGGATCTCCTTCTCCTGTGGTTTTGTGCACCACAGGGTGTTCCTGGCACCTTGACAGTTCAGAGTCACTTTGTCACGCCTTGTGCCTACCTATTGCAACATGCCTGCAATGAACATGCCATTCAGACATCCCTAATGCCTAGTCATAACAGGATGGATTAAGAATGGCATTTCAGCCTTCCTGAAGAATTTCCTTGTTTTTGCTGGTCTCTCAGGCCTATTGAGGCTGGGCAGAAAGGCTCTCAGGATATCACTTGGTGATGCTGCCCCGAGGGTGTTTAGGGAAAGCCTGTTTGCCTGTGTGACAGTAACTACAGGCTCTGAGCCACTATTTGTACCCAGAATGTCTGGGAAAGATGGTTGTCTTCGTTTTTGTCTCTACAGGAGCTGCAGCTCACGTGGTCCCATTTTTAGAGGCTGGGGAAGATCTGGGCATGCACCGAAGTCCTCTGCCCCATGCAGTCATCTCACTCCTGTTCTGAGTGCCAGGGTGGAGGGAAGACCCTCAGTACCAAGGGCATTGTGCCTCTGCAGACCCAGCTCCCTGCACATCAGTGCTCTCAGCCTGGTTGCAGAACTAATTAATTGCTGCTAAGGAAGACTTGTTTAAACCTGACACTTATGTTCCTTTGCCTGCTCTGTCACATAAATACTGCCTTCTTTCAGCTTAAGCCTTCATTCCAGCAGGCAGGATGGGGGATACATAAGTGTGCAGTGGCTGGTGGTGCTTTCTGGCTTTTGTGATGTGCCAGGGTGAATCCAGATCAGCTCCAGTAGAGTGAGCCATTCAAAGGCCTGTTGTGCCTGTGGGTGATGGGCCCCAGGCAGGACCTGCTTGTGCTCAGGGGCTCTGGACACCTCTGCCCCACCAACATCCCTTGCTGGACCAGAGCCATCCTGTGACAGCACAAGTTTGCTCCAGTGGCTCCCATCAGTGCTCTTCCAAAAGGATGGAATTCTTTTCCTGACAGTATAGGTTAGACTGTTTCAAAGCTTTATGATCTCTTTGTAAAGAAATGGAGCCAAATTTAAGGTGCCGTTGCCTTGGGTGATGACTTGCAGTTTTGACCATGAGCTTTTTAAGAAGGCAGTATGCCTCTCTACAGCACTTTTTTTCTTGAGCACTACATATCCTGCCATGAGGGAGGTGTGGCCAGACCTTGTTGGATCAGTGCAGAGGCGTATTTCCTAATTGTATCCAGACAAGACTTGAGAAAAGGTATAGATGGGAGCAACTGGTGCAGTGCTGGGAGGAATGATCAAGGACTGACAGCCTCCCTCCTTTCCCACCCTTTTCAGTCATATTGCAGTTCTCTATCAGCTGAAGTGAGGCTGTGCCAGACCATACCTACAGCTGGAGTCTGTCCAAAGCTTTATCAAAGCTTGGGGTACATTGGCCTTGTGGATATTGGTGGCAGTGTTCTCATAGAGTCCCCTGGATTGGGTGCCCTTGGCTTCACTTTTTTAATCAATGTATATGAGGTGAAGGGAGGAGTCCAGGGCATACTGTGGCCAGAACAAATGCATGAAGCTCCAGGGGTGATGGTGTGGGAGGAGAGGAAATTTGTTCCCCATCTGGTTACTACCTTGGTTAAACAGAGCTGGGTTTGGTCCAGAGGATGGTAAAGCTGTTGGGAGAGGGAGAATGGCACCAAGTGTGTATAGAGGGAAATGTCTTTGTCACAGCACTGAACAGCAAAACCTTTCCCATCTGGTAGAAGTGTTCTGGGAATGTGTTCTAGGATCTAAGGGTGACTTTTAGTGTGCTAACTGCCTTGGCATGGGCTCCAAGGGAACTGGATGGTGGGATCTGAGCTGTAATTATTTCCCTGGGTAAAATCTTGATCTCATGGGGGATTTTCCTGCCCACACTTGTTTAGAGGAGGCTAATTCATGTAGGCCAGTGGCCTGTCATGATTCTTCATCCTCCCCCAGTGTCACATCCTGTATTGGCAGGAACATGATTCTGGATTATTTTATAAACAAGTCAGTTACATTAAATTACCCTTGAAAGACCCAATTGGTATTCAGACCTCAAGGTTGTTTATGAGCCCAGGCCAAACATAAAACATATTCCAGGCTTGAATTCAAATCCAGGAGTGAAATGAAAGTGGTTTTGTTGGACAATTTGGTTTTGGCCACCACAGTATCAGCTAGGAAGCAGCCTGGGGGGGGGGGTATCTGTGCCATTGTCCAGCTCCTTCCTTGGAACCTGAGGTTTTCTTGTGTGTGTGTTGTGCAGCCTGATGTGGATAATGCAGTGGAGGCAGCCAAGGCAGCATTCCAGAGGGGCTCTCCGTGGAGACAGATGGATGCCCCAAGCAGAGGACGACTCCTGCACAAGCTGGCTGATCTCCTGGAGCGGGACAGAGTCATCCTGGCAGTGAGTACTGGGAGCAGTGATAAACCAGCAACACTTGGCTCAGAACTCTCTCACATCTCTCTAGTGTATCCATATCTACCTAATATTTTTGTTTTCTCTCCCTTCATGAAGGGCAGAAGAGTCCATACAGGAGTCATGACTTTGTTCCTCTTTCTGCAGGATTTTAGGGGTCTTAGAAGGCTGTCAGTTCTTCTACATAGTTGACTTTTGCAGAACTTTAAAATTTTCAAAGCAACTTTTTTTTTGTTTTAACTATCATTCATGTTTATAGCTATCTCCAGCTCTTATTAAAAAAAAACCACACCAAAACAAGCAAATCACACCAAACCACCACAGGTGACTCATTCTTTATTACAGAAATGCAGGTGGGTTTGACTTCTGCAAATTCCTTCCCTTAAAATGGGGGGCTAGAAAGAGAATCTTTCTCTTGCTGTATATCATCCAAAGTTCAAAATGCATGTAAGTGGGAGCTGGTTTTTTCCCTATTGAATGTACTGGAAAATCTCTTTTCAGCTGTGAAGCTGTGTTAACTTGGACTTTTGCACTGAAGAACTATTGCTAATGATTCCATGATCCTGCCCTGGAGGAGTCCTTCTAGTGCAGAACAAAGGGATAAAGAGCTAAAATGTGCTCAGTTGGTAGAAGCCTTTGGACTCTACAGGCTTTGTACATCTTTCCAAATTGCACCCACAGATCCTCAGCTTGGGGCTGCTGTCCATCCACACCTAAGCTCTTGGATCAGAGCACTCTCCAGTTCAGTGCTGTACTCTTCTCTTCAGAGAAGGGCATTTATGGCATTCCTTGCTGTCAGATGTGCTGGTTACTGAGCCAGTGTCCTGCTGAGGTCAGTGGGAATTGACACCCATGGGATAAGCTCAGGAGTCTAAACCCTTGTGACTATTAGGTCTCTTTCCCCAACAGTGTCTCTCAGCCATGTGACAGCTTTCAATTTCATCAGGGCAAAACTAAAACATTCAGTTCTGGGCAGCAAATAAGAGGGGGGAAAAAATACACATATGAGTGTGTGAATAAACCCTGCTAATTTTTTGCTCACTTTTTGATGTGACTTTGGAGCATCCTCTTTTTCATTAACCAGAATACACGTCAAGCTTTCTGCTGCTCCTCTGGTTTGGGAGGGCTTGTTTGGCATTGCTGTTTGCACTGCAGAAAACCAGCCCTGGCTGCCTTGGCTGCATGCTAAGCAATGACTTATAAAAATCAGTTGTTTTAGCAGACATTCAGTGGATAACAATCCTCACCATTCCAAGGGGAATGTCTGTTCAAGTGCTGTTTGGACCCTGATGTCTGTGGAGGATGACAGGGTATGACTTCATGTGTAAACAAAGATGTTTCAATCTACCAAGGGATAGTACTTCCTTTATGGATGTGCTGGCCATTTGCACCAATATCCCATTTAATGACCTGAGTGGAGAACAAAGCATTCCCTGAGCTAATGTCCAGAGCAGTGTGAAGGACACAGGCTCAGCCTGGACTTTGTTTAGAGCTGATCAGCACCAGTGCAGCTTCAGTGGAGCAACTTCTGCCTTGCCTTGGGCTCAGCACAGATATGAGCCCAAAGGTTACTTTACCAGAACTCTGTAAAAAGTATATTTATCGTTGGACAAAAGAGGCTTTTCAGAGTTTGGGTTTAGGTTTATGAAGTAGAAAAATTAGATTTTTTTTTTTCCTAATAGAAGGAAAGTAGCTCTGCCTAATTTCAGTGACCCCATCTGGACTCCAGAACATCTGTGTTGAAAGGTCAGTTAAGGTGAAGTCATGATACTCACATTGTCTCTGACCAGTGCCCCAGACCCCAGCCCTGTATCCCACACACCCTCACCTTGTGGAAGGTGCTCTTTCAGCACAGATCCTGAACAAAGCAACTCCTGTACACATCAGAGTCACTGTCTGCTTTCCCTTCTGCACTGTTTGTATTAACAAGCTCATTCTCTAAATATAAGAGGAGGGAAGAACATTCCATGTCTTCAGGACAAAGCACAAGAAAGCTGAGAAGAGGATAAGGAAAAGACTCAAAACATTGACCTGTCTGACAGTGCATGCAACTTGTTTTTTTCAGACTTTGGAAACAATGGACACAGGCAAACCTTTTCTGCAGGCTTATTTCATTGACCTGGAAGGTTGTATAAAAACACTCCGGTACTATGCTGGATGGGCTGATAAAATTCAGGGCAGGACTATTCCAGTGGGTGAGTACCTTCAGACACAGTTTCAGAGCTGGGATGGGATCAAACTTTAGGGGGAGGCTTCTGAAAACCTGCAAAAATAGACTGCACTTCCTTTCTGTCTTAGGATGCATTGTAAGCAGATGTGTTTCAATATTGAAACTAATGGAAGAACTTGATTAATGCCTGGAGAGATCTCTGGAAAATCATGTGTGGGCTTTTCTGTTGCTTTAACAGAAAAACTTTTGGTCCAGGTATAGAAGTTCAAATATGGTTTTGGTGAGAACAAGTTAGGAGAATGGATGTCCTTGTGGCATGATGGGCAATGTGGAGTATTTTCAAATCAGCCTCTTTTGTCCCTACCTATGGGTGGTCACTGAGGCTGTGTGAAGGATAGACACTGTAGACAGAAATTAGTCACCAGAGGAAGGACTCTGGAGGGCTGAGCTAGTTCAGTCTGTGCAGACAGCAAAGGGAGCCATGTCAGCTATATAAACTGAGATTTGTCATCTTCATTCATAGTGGTGTAAAGCTTTGCTTGTCTGGACACTGCTTGTTTGTCCTGATTTGAGAACACTTCCAAAACCCATCAATAGAGATGTTCTTGCTCTTTGTCACATCTTCCCAATGAAACTATGTTCAGCAAGAATGAATTTGAAAGGCAAATATTCTTCCTGCTTTCTCTTTGAAAGAGTGACAGCAGTATTTTAAGGTGAATGGTATTAGTTTAGTTCCAGAGTTTCATCTTTTTGTGATTTCTTGCCAGGAGTGCAGTTCTTGTTATGCTGAGCAGGATTCCTGTAAAAAATGGGTTTTAAAACCCTCTCCTTCAAGGAGACAAGTGCTTTGTTTTTTTTTCAGTAGGAACACAATCTGAATGAAATTTTTTTTATTCTTCAGTGTGATAAAGAGTTATCGTCCCTTCAGCCTCAACACAGGGAGCTTGCAGAAGGAACTGAACCCTGGTTTTAAAACGTTCCTGTGTGACTGTGAGTGGTGTTTGGCTTTCAAGCTGGCACAATACCTGTACTCAGATCTTCATCCACTTGGGGTGTTCCAAAGACATGAGTCAGGATGAACAGACAGTGTTCTGTCCAACGTGGGTTCAGTCATGTGCCCAACCTGTTAATGTGCAGGTGTCTCACACATTTTCTGTAAGAGTGAGGATTCTGACTGCTTTGTCCCCTTTTGCTCTCTTGTCTTGCAGATGAAAATTTTGTGTGTTTCACCCGGCACGAGCCCATGGGTGTCTGTGGAGCCATAACCCCAGTAAGTGACAGTTCTGGTGCCCTGCACCTCCCATAGATCTGGAGATTCCACGTGCACTCCATCCTACCCTGCAGCCATTTGCTGCCTGGTTAAGCACAGCTGTTCTGCAGGGAACTCCCATCTCAGTGGCCTGATGTAGTTTTGTGTTTTACCCCCATGCCAATTGCTCTTGGCAACAGAAATGCTCTGCAGTGGAAGGGTGGGTCTCCTAATCAGATGCTCTGTTGCTCTCTGAGGCTGACACCAGTCACCAGAGACCAGTCAGAGCTCTGACTCTCACACTGCTGGGACAGCCATCTCGTCATTAGGAGTGCTGGCTTTTTGCTGCCTTGTGCTATGCATAGTTTTGAGTTTTAAATCATATCCATTATCAATTAATTACGTCTGGCTGTTCTCTGAGCTTTCTGGGATTAAATCTCACTGAATAGTTTTCTTTTCCTTGAGGTCTCATTCTTTGCTGAGGGGACAGTGTGGCTAGCTCTTGGAATGCCTCCAGTGTTAGCATGTGTTGCTTGCACTGTTTCAACAGACAGCCAGGAAGAACTTTACAGCTCATGGGAGACAGATTATGTTCCTGTCTGGTTGTAAAATGCTTTGAATGTGGTATCCTACAATTTGTGAGGCAAATGGTGCTGTGTGAAGATTCTGTTTGGATACAGCACCAAGTCTGCCAGAGATCAAGAAGTGTTTGGACAATGCTGTCAGACCTGTGGTGGGAGCCTTGGTGCTGTCCTGTGTAGGTCCAGGAGTTGGAATTTGATGATCTCAGGGGATCCCTTCCAACTCAGGATGTTCTATGGTTATATGGTACTTGGATGAATGAGAGTTCATGGAGGATTTTGACTTTTGAGATGAGATAAGATTAAAGACTGAAAGAAATGCATGTGGGACACTGGACTTGCTAGACCCTGGGAATACCAGATCCCAAGATGTCTGGGGAAATTCTGCTTTTTCCTTCAGCAAGACTGAATTTATACCCCAGATGATGAGAGGACATGGTCTCTTTGGCAGTGTCAGGGTGAGGTAAAGTGGGAGGTTATCAAACATTTGTCTTGGTGATGTCACAGCTTTTCTGGCTGAGCAAGCAATGTGACTACTGGTGAGCAGAATTTATGACTTAAGATCAAAATCTCAGGTTCTTCATACTAATCACCATTTAAAAGATATTTCCCTTTCACTCTCAGCCACCTTTGGCACTCAGCAGAGCTTTGGAAACTATCCCTTTAAAATACATGCAGGATGCTTTGGAAGGCCACTGTAGGGGACATAGTGGGACTTGTAAGATCTCAGGATGACCCCAGACCAGCAATAAATACAACAGAAAGTACAGAACAAAATTTGACCTAAATTCAACACTGTGTTTGTATAAAGAATGATTGGGGTCAACAAAACCACATCTGTCTTCAGTTTACTCAGAACAAATTTTCTCCAATATTTTTTCCCAGTTCGATCTCAATAACCAACAGCCTGTGGTTTTGTATATTCCTACTTGATTGAAAAAGATTGTCACTGTTCTGGATGTGTTTCCCTAGAGCAATTAACAGACTTCCCTTTTTCCTGTGGCTTGACTACATTTAAAGCAATATTCTTAGGAAGAGAAGTTCTTAGGAAGTACAGAATATGGCTGGTTTTTATCCCAAGGTGATACAATGAGGCAGCCCTGGAGTCCTTTACTGTTACTTTCACCAGCCACTCTGCAGCAGAAAGCTCCTAATGGAGTTATTTCATGCTCTGAAACTGTAGAAAAGTAGAGTAGGTGTAAATGGCTCAAGATGCACAGTCAGGCCTCCAAGAAAACTTAGGAGAAAAAGACAAATGGGCAAATTATGGGATGTGGCCATTGGAGAAGATCACTGAAATGGAACAGGTCTGGGAAAAAGGGTGAAGCAAGTTGAAGAATAACACTTGAGACTAAATTCTGCTTTGTCTCAGGGTTAGAATGGAACTCATGGCTCAAAAGCTACACTGCTAATTTATTTGTAAGTGTGAATTTGTGGATTCCTGACATACTTGGCTGCTTTGTTGATAGCTGAAGGCCCTTGGCTTGAGTCTTGACAAGAAGTCCCCTTGCTGTTGGCCTGCTTCCATCACCCCTGAAGCAGCATTAATTATTTTTAATGAAGAAATCCTTTCTGCTGCCAAATGACCTTTCTGAGATTCAGTGTGAGCTAGATTTTCCACTTCTTGCTTAGACTCCAAGATCCCCAAGTACACATGACCATGAAAGAGATTAGCACAGAGAAAACTGATGTGAACTGGTTCCTAATTCAAAGTTGGAAAACTAATTGGAAAGGAGCAATTCACAATATGAAGGGAGTATAAGACCTCCCCTAGATTTCCATGACTGACCAACTCACTGCAGTTTCCTAGTTATAAAACTGGAATTGAATGATATTATATAACTCCTAACTACTCAGCCAGTGCTTAACAGAGAAAAATCGGTTTTTTTTCAATGAGTAGTTGCATTCTGTAATTCCCTACATACAGATGCTGTACAGAAGTGATGCATCAGGAAACTGCCTCCAACACAGTTTCTGTGAAGAGCCAAAATCCTACACAAAATGTGATCAAACTCCTTTAAAGAATGAGCTCACATCATGCAGAAGGTTGTCCAACTTACAGGATTAGTGTGAGGACTGCCAGCAATAACAGGGATCTCAGGGGGAAATCAAGGAAGTTATATTCCTTAGTCCAAGCAAACACAGGATTATAAACAGACACTTCTCTTTGTGGCTTTCCTCCCAGCTCCTTTCCTCCCTGAGCTGGGAAAAGGCTGCATGGAAGTGAGTGTGTGACAGTGCCAGGCTGGTCTGACCAGTCACTTGTGTTCTTGCAGTGGAACTTCCCCCTGCTGATGCTGGTTTGGAAGATGGCACCAGCTCTGTGCTGTGGGAACACTCTGGTCATTAAACCAGCTGAACAAACTCCGCTCACGTCGCTCTACGTTGGCTCTCTGATCAAAGAGGTGAGGAAATCTCAACGGCCCATCGAGGCCTTGTTCTCTTAAGGTCATAAGCAAGGCTGTATTTTGAATTAACTGTCCAGATTTTTAGGTTTTAAAGAGTCTGAGTATAACAAACAGACTTCCAGCTTTAATAGCCTCACAAAGGAAGGTAAGAACAACCTGTGCCTTCAGCCTTTTTTTACAAATGCCTTTGTGGCTGACTGGGAGGTGGCAAACATCACAAAATCTGTGAATTTTCCTCCTTTCTCAGGAAGCTGCAGAAAGAAAAAATGATGCTTTACTTCCCCTACCTTGTCTTCCCCCCTCCCAAATGAGGGAAAGACAACAGCTCAGTTTTATTAGACAATGGAACAAAAAAAAAAAGTGTATGCTTAGACAACAGTGTTGTTTGTTTTTTAGTGGGATAATTCAACCAAGACAGAGTGCCCTGGGAAACAATTCCTCGTCATTTCTGTGGTTCATAGAACAATTTAGTTGTGTCTGGCCTGTAAAGTCAACTGAAATAAAGGCAAGATGATAGGTTGGGATTTTAAAATGCTGATTTAGGGCTTGTCAGGTGGGATCTTGTGTGCCAACAAATCTGTTAATTGTATAGAGAGGTGGGAGGTGCACAGAACCTTCCAGCACTGCTCAGTACATCAGCCCCCATAGCTATGGATGTGACTGACTGAGGAAAACTGAAGGAGATGTAGATGGGCTTTTGCCTCTCAGCTGGAATTCTGTTAGGCTCAGTCAAATGAGGATTTTTGTCCTTTCTTGGCTTAGCCTGGGACAAAAAAGAAAGATATGTTGATAATTGACACTTAGAGCTCTTCCATCAGGAAAGGAAGTGGAAAAATACCAGTTAAGTATCTCCTACTGTTACTTGGATTAATGAGATTACACAAGATGAGTGAGTGAGCACAGGGTGCAGTTGTCATGACTTCTAGTGAGCCCTGCCACACCACTGCTTTTTTTGACTCTTGACATGCAGCTCCCCAAACAGTCATAGCATTCCCCCAAAAAACCACCATTCAATTTGGGTAAAATTAATTTTTTTCAGCTGAAATTCTAAGCTGTCCTTCAAGGCAGACGTGTAATTAGAGCAGAATAATTTTATTTGAGGATGCTCCTTTCTCTGCCCAAAGTTAGCTAAATTCTTTGCAGTATTTCAGAAAAATGAGTTAAAGTTTTTTGGTTTTCATCTTTAAAAGGATGCAGAAAACTTTACCACACACACAAAGCTATGTGTTACGTTCAATGAATAAGTTTTTGGCCAACCAAAATATTTTGGCTTTCATTTTTGCTGAAAAACAGAAAAAGCTTTTTGGCTCAAGGTGTTCTCAACCAGTTTTTTGCTTCCTTGTGGCTTTGCTGCTGACTCCAAACACCATTACTTGCACAGTTTGACAAGCAGTATTTGCTTGAAAACTGATTAGCCAAGATGCAAACTGCATTAAATGCACTTTTGTCATTGTCACATCCATAGAAGAAATGAGACTGCCGTTCCAATTTATGAAAAGAATAAATGTGGGGAAAAATTCTTATGAGGATAATTTTTTCTAAGACAGTACATGAGCAATTGCTTCTTTTTTCTCTATTAAAAAGTAATGACACTTATTGAGATTTTGTATTAAAAAGTCATAGGAAATGAAGCAAATGTGTTATATTCTGCAATTTTGTTAGAAACTGCAGAGAACAAAACCTTGTGCTATCAGTAGTAGGGGAAGGCTAACCTAGAAGAGCAATAATCCTTGAAACTCTTGTTTCAGGAAGTAAAACCAAACCAGTTTGTCCCTCAGTTCTCCTTGCACTAGAATTTCACCTGAAGTTTTGCCATTTGTCTGTTTTGGCAAAATTACTAGTTGGCTAATCTAGGTTGTAAATGTGGTGGAAACTTGCATAAGTCTTGTTACCATCTGCTTTTGTACTCCTGTTTTATTAGTCCCATCATCTAGTGAGGTTTTACTGACTTCTTAATCCCTCTGGTCCCTGAAGAACCACAAATGTCAACCTTTGTTCAAAACAAACTTTCATTCATTTACCCCTTGGCTGCAGCTGCACTGCAGTAGCTGGGGGCCAAGTTTGGTTGAAAGACTCACTCTCTTTTGACTTGAAACTGGGACATCTCCAAGAATTCTTACTGAAACTTGGCATTTCCTAAGCATGGCTGTTAGTTTCACCCACGTCTACTCCAGCTGGTAGCATGCAGCCATGTTACTGGAAAGTCTGGAAAACAGGGATGTATCTGGTAAGAGCTCAGAGGAGGATAGTACAACTAATCCAGGCTTCCTGAGAAATGAGCTGTGCTCTCCAATTCTCTACAGAGCTGTTTTTAATCTCTGTTTCAGGTGGGTTTCCCTCCAGGTGTGGTGAACATCGTGCCAGGCTACGGCCCCACAGCTGGAGCTGCAATTTCTACCCATGACAGCATTGATAAAATTGCTTTTACTGGATCAACCAAGGTAGGTGATCGAGTTCTCAAAGACACCTGCTGTTCCTCTTTGCATTCTCTTGTAAACTGTCATCCATACAGGACTGGACCTATGAAATGTCAGTGACTTCTGTAGAACCAACACTTCTTCCCATACCTTCCATGTGACAGGATTTCTCAGAAGTGTTTGATATTTGTCTAATTCAGATCCTTGTGTTTGTAATAATCCCACATCTCTGAGAGCTGGGTTTTGCCAAACCACCACATTCTGTGAGAGCTGTAAGTAAAAGGTGCTCTGACATAAGGGAAGGCAGTGTCCAGGGCAGGCTGGCAGTGACTTAATATCATGTCATTGACCCAATGGAGTTTCTGGGCACGTTTGCCTGCCAGTCCTGCCCTGCAACTGGAAAACATGTCAGTCAGAGCCCTGAACAATTCTTCCTTGGCTTTAGTTACCTCTGAGCAACTAGGACTTAAATAAAAACATGGCTTCATGCCCAAGGCCTTCTCTGCTGACGTGGAGGGGATTAATATTTGAGCTTCATTCTGAGACCTGCACAGTAAAGCACCTTCTATTTAGCTTTTTTTCCTGTAAATAGATGTGTCTGGCTTGTTTATGAGAGGGGTGGCCACAAGACCTCTGCACTATTAATCACCTACAGCCATCCTCTTCCATACCTACATGAGAAAAGTGCATATGGCTTGGCCAAGACCATGGAATTGAGAACAGCTGAGACATGCAAACAAATCTGACTACAGTAATCACTGCTGAAAATTCTCAAACAAAAGCTTGCTTGGAAAAGTGAACATTTTTCCACTGAATGCTTTAGATGTTTCTTGCAGTAGGTCTGCAACTTCAGAATAGAGGCAGTGTCCAAAGAATGGAAATGCTCACACCAGTGGGGGCAACTGAGGCAAATTCAGTCTCTTACCTCTTTGAGGAACACTATTCTTGTTGAGCATTTGCTGAATTCATCCATTCTCATGTCTGCCCTTGTAATTGCAGAGTGTGATGTGTATGTATAATGATGACAAATTACCTTGAAAGGTGTTCTTGATTGGTAAAGGTAACTGCAAACACTCAAAAGCTGCAGCATTTACCAACACTACCATCTAGTGGCTTTGTGTACATCCTGTACTTATCCCATAGGAAAAGGTGTGCTAAGCCTCTGTTTCTGTGCAGGGATCATGGGAACAAACAGAACACAAAGTAAAAGTTCACAGTGAGCTTTTATTTTCTTGATAGTTGGTCTTATCTCAGAGTTTACTCAGTTGCATGCTTCTCTCCAAATCCTACATCAGAAACTTTTAGCCCAGATGAGCCATTAGCTGTGTGAAAACAATAGAGCTTATAGACTCATCCAGCCCACATGGATCTGTTTGGGTTTTTAATGAAAAAGGAGTATCCAGTGGATTAGTGGCAGAAGGAAAATCTCAGCTGCTGGAGCCTGTAGGCAAAAATCTCCTGTAGACACTGTGCTTGTCTCCTAATCCATGGGTGTGCAGGAAACACCAAGGGAGACAGATCCTTTGCTAATGCATGTGCAATTTAGAAGTGTTTTCTTCCCCCTCCACCCATCTGTGAGTTCAGCTGCATCTTGCAGCATTTGCAGCACAACGCTACTGTTTCTGAGCCAGGAAGTGAAGCTATTCAAAATATATTTTGACTTAGTTATTAAGCCCCAGCTTGGGCTCAGTGCCAGCTTGGAAATACTGATTTTAAACTCTATGAGAATTTTCCTATAGAGATCTCTTCTCTTAGGTTATTAACTTGCTCCTCTTTGGCCAGCCAGCCTGCAGTGATGCCTCTTGCAAAGCTAAGGTGCATCCTTTATTTCTGCTGTCTCTAGACCTAAGCTCTGAGTGACTAGAGATGATCTCTAAGTTCAGGGGTCATGCTCAAGTAACAAGGGCAAACCATGAGAAATGCAGACCTGTAATTGCCAGTGAGCTTCCCCATGCTTTTCTTCCTCACAGTTCCACTCCATGGCAGGAGTAGTTTTAGTCAGAAATAAAGGTAAGGTTTCCATGTGCAAAGGTAAAATACAAGAAAACAGTTATAATATGAGCAAATTTAAATATTACATCACTCTTAAGAAATTAATCTGCCTTAAGAACTAAAGATCTCAAATAGTCTTAATTCATACTGTTCCTAACAAAGTTAGATTACTAAATTCTGAAAGCAGAGTAAATACTTCCCTTCAGGATGCAGATGTAGTTCTCTCACACAGCCAGTCCTTTCAGACGTGCCTAAGCCAATCCTTCATTCTGGGGCTGGTTTTGACCCAACATGTCACAGCAGTAGGAAACTCAAACAATTTCAGAGTGTTCCCCCTGAGCTCTACCTGTTCCAGCTGCCATCCAGGCTCTTTCACTCTTGTTGGAACCACACTCGAGATTTTTAGGGAAAACAACTCATGTCCTCTTTGTGTCTCACTGATACAGGTTGGAAAACTGATCAAAGAAGCTGCTTCTAAAAGCAACCTCAAAAGGGTGACGTTAGAGCTGGGAGGGAAAAACCCCTGCATTGTGTGTGCAGATGCAGACTGTGAGTATGGGCTGCTGGGTTTGCTGTAGGAGGATTGAGGGTGGTGGGATTTGTGTCTCTGCTGTCCTCTGGCAGCTCACAGGGCTGGTGTTTCCACCCCAAAGGCTGAAGGAAACCTCTGTCCAAGGGCAGGATATAGTTCTGCCTTCCTGGAGCACTTCCCTAGCATGGGGATCATTCCCATGGCCCCTGTTGCCTTCCCTGGGGATGGCTGCAGTTGCAGTTAAATCTTGCATTTGTATGTTTGCTATTTGTTGCCATTCTCTTTGGTTGGCAGTGCTGCAGAGCCTGAGCCAAGCACTGGGGAAAGCAGTTTTCTGCAAAGCAGCCCCTCTGCAGGCATTCCAGTGACAGGGGAATTTTGTAGAACCTGCTCTTATACAACCTTCACCTCTGTCCTGGTGGTCTGCAGGGCTCATTTTGTGTGTTCCATTGTGTTTTGCTACATGACTTAGTTGTACTAGGAGATATGTGTAACCTGTGACCACCAAAATGGCTGGAAAATCTTATTTGGCTTCAGGAAAATCCTCTCCAGTCCTGCACAGCATAGGTTGAAAATCAGAGGTATTTGTGCCAGCTGTTAATAGTGAGCATTGCAAGGAGCTGGCCAAAGCTGGCATGCATGAACAATCACAACTGAAACTTGTCTTTAAGAATTCCCACAGCAAGGAAAAACTGATCTCTGCCTTCAGTGAGTCTTTGTGGAAGAAAGTATCAGGAATTATGGCCAAATAGACCTTGAGACAAAAGGCAGGAAGGGAGGTGGATACACTAAAAGATCTGGTTTGGGGGCGGTGAGGCCCTGTGAGTGCCTTCCATGGGTGTGGACCATTGTCAGCATTTTTAAAGGAGTTTTTCCAAAGAGAAAGGAAAACAAGTCTGGAAACACTGGAAACTCTGCATGTGGTAACACTTTTCCCTCCTGGGTCATCTCACAGTGGACTTGGCAGTGGAATGTGCCCACCAAGGCGTGTTCTTCAACCAGGGGCAGTGCTGCACCGCTGCCTCCCGTGTCTTTGTGGAGGAGCAGATCTACCCCGAGTTCGTCAAGCGCAGTGTGGAGTTTGCCAAGAAGAGACTGGTTGGAGACCCCTTTGATGCCAGAACTGAACAAGGGCCCCAGGTAACTGTGTGTCTCAGAGCAGTTGTTGTTTGGTTTTTGGTTGTGGTTTTGTATAATTTTCCTTGTGTAAATATTATCCTTACGGATGCGGTCCCAGCAGAAGTGCTGAGGGGTGAGTAATGTATCATGCCTTTATTTTTTCCTCTCTATTTTAAATATCAATTAATCACAACTGTTGAAATGTTATGTTGTAATTTTTTTAAGAACACAAATGTATTTAATTCAGTTCTTATCCAGCTTTATGGAAGAGGCTGTCTCCCTGGTGCAGTAACACAAAGCATGTTGCAGTGAGCCATAGCTCTGTGCAGAAGAGTGCAGCTAAATGGCTATTCAGCTCCTTGGCTGTGTGGGTGATGACAAGTAGTTAGAGCCCAGAGACTCCTGAGTCCTCACTTTCCCTCTCCTCCTCTGCTGCCTTTCTGATCCTTTGGAGAAGTTTCAGCTGAATTAGGAGGAAGAAACATGCCAAATTGCTGTCAGAACCAGCCTCCTCAATACTTCCAGAGCCTTCCTCTTAGTTTTTCCTTTTGAGGCAATCTGAGTTGTGCTGGAGAGCTCTGGGGGAAGATGATCCTTAGGTCACATCTTCTAACAGGCCCACTGTTTGGTACCAAAAATAAAGCAAGGTTCCCAGAAACCTATAGCCAAGGCCTTTATTTCTCAGTACTGCACTGTGGGTTTTTCTTCTTTGATGCTGTCTATGTAGGTTCCCTCAGAGAAGGGGTGGCTCTGAGGACATCTGCTTCTCCTTATCTGGATCAGCACATGATTCTTGCTGCTCATGCTGAGGCTGCATCTAGCCCTAAAACTTGCCTAGAGATTTTTTCCTAAGAGTCCTGAGCAGTTTGAAGAATCCCATGCTGAGACTTCCTCCAGCAGAGATGAGCTGACCCTCAAACACTGATTTCATGAGAACAGCTCCTGAATCCATTCAGTTGTGAGTTTTAAAGGGTGAAACACCCTGCAGTGGTTGGAGCACACTGAACTGGGCTGCTTGTTTGACTTCATCAGTGTTCCCAGCTCTTGCCAGGCTGTCAGAGCACTTCCAGGATGCACTGTGGCACAGCTTCATCCTCTGGGATCACTGCTGTGGCTTAAGGGAGACCCTTTGCATGCAGACCTGTAATTGAGGGTAACAGCAACTTGGAATAACAGTGTCTGGTCAGATTTTAAATGTGGCCTATTTATCCTTTTTTCCTGCTCTGGCTTACCTGTTATACTTGTAGGAGAGAGAGAGGATACCCACACACACCTGAATTTCTGTGTATGCAACTGTCAAGGCTAGGATGGGGGGGTGTTGAGAGAGTGGGAGGAAACTGTAAATCCCAAAGCTTTTATGTGGTTGCCAGTTCAAAGGACAACCACTTCCTCTGCAGCTATGTTGTGGGCACATACAGAAACTTAAGCAGAGGAGAGAAATGATGCAGTGTCACAAGGACTTAAAAATACCTCCAAAAGTAGCAAAGACTCAAATCTGTCCACAAGTTACTCTTAAAATGTGAAGCTTCCAGTTTATTTTTTTCACATGTTCCTGAAGTAACCTGCTTGGCTGTGAGGGTTTTTTGATCTTGAACTGGTGAATAAGGGAAGAATCACCAGGAAAAATAATTTGTCTTCATCTCTCCTCTTTAGATGCTTCAGATCCAGCCTGTTGCTTTCATTCTCCTTTGGTGTAAGTCAGGGTGAACATAACAGCTTTACAACAATGCTGCATAAATCCTATTGTGGGATGGTCACTGGCTTAGAAGCCAACATCGGGAAGGGGTTGAAGCCAACCTTCAGGCTGACAGTGGTTGTAGCTCATGATCTCTTTGGTCCTGCATCAGCTGTAGGTGATGACAATGCTGTTCCACAAGAACTTGAAGTTGATGAAAGCTAGTCCTGGAAAAGTGGTCCCATGTGCAGTTGTTTGTTCCTACATTGCACTGCACTAGATTTGGGAACTGGCTGATTCAGGTCTAATCCAGCCTTTTTGGAAGTGGGGAAAGAAAAGCTTTACTCAGCTCAGTCCCCTGATGTGGATTACTCTTCACTGGCATAGATGCTCATGGCATGGCAGTGGGGAAAAGACTGTGTCAGCTGCAGTATTGGGTTATGCTGATATAAACTGTACTGCTCTGATTAAAATTAGGTCAACTTTAAACAGCATTAAATTTAGACAGAAATGAGGCATGCTTCTGATGAGACTTCTCCAAAACTCACATGTGTCTGGCAGTGCTGACTGGCTGGGATTCAAAGGACACCGCAAGAAACCTGAGGGGTGATCAGGACTGTTTGAGCAGAGTGCCAACCTCAAATGCAGACCAAGGGCAGTTTTTAACTTTGGATTCCTGGGAACTGTATCACAGGAAGCAATAAAATAAATTTGCACAGATGGCAAACTGGTTAACCAGTGCATTATACAACTGTGAACAGCAAACTGCATTAGATGAGACTGACATCCTGGGGCACTAAAACAGGGATTAGATTAGAACAAGACTAGACTAGTTTTGTTATTTTAGTATCCCAAGTACTGGGATTTGTGAACTGCAAGACCTAGTGTACAGAAACAAAACAAGCACTAATTGTGGCACTTGTTAGCCAGTAATTATTAAGCCCAAGACATATAATTTGATTTATAAGACAGTGAATATTTTCCTTATACTGTAGACATGCACTTTAGGATTAAAGTGTGAAAATAAAACATTTAAGTAGAAAGGGTTGTGTCAAACAGCCTGTTGGACTCAGATGTGGGCTATTTTGTAGGATTACAGACACTAGGTTTGCACATGGAAAAAATTCTCCTTGTGGTCTTGACTGAAATGAAGCAAGAGATGAAGATTTGGGGGTTCCCAGACTTTCAGTATTGCAGTGATCCTTAGAAGCTCCCTTCTCCATTGAATTAGATGAACAAATAGTAGAATTTGCTTTACCAGATCATGTGTTTTTAATAGAATTCAATGCTTGAACCATAAATAATAGTGGAGTAGGGGACAGAATTTAAACAAGCCTTGCAAGCTCTAGTTACAATGACAAACAGTTCCACCCTTGCATGTCATTTTTACAAATGTTTTCTTTCCCCAGTGTCTTTTCATCTAACTGTAGTTTGCCTTGCAACAAGTTACAGCTGTATAAATATCCTTGTTTTGTTTTCTGTGATGTGAAGTGGATGGACTGGATTGGTCTGGATCACAGACATGCCAGGATGGAAAGCACTTGCAGATATTTTTGAATTATTTACACTTGGCAACTAAGCAACCAGACAAATAGACAATGTGTATGGCACCTGCCAAACTCAGTGTGACACTGTATGCTACAGGAGGGCACACATTTCCTGGGGCAGTAGCATGAATTAAATGTGTCCTTGGGTAACACCTTAACACATGAGAGAACACAAGCACATAGAACATGCTGCCCACGGTGCATGTGCTACACACATCTGTTTGCCTGGAGATGTGCTGGCCTCTCTGTACCAGAAGTATCCCAAGGACACCCTCCTGCAGCTTTGATATTTGTCTAAAAGCATGAAAACTTGGATTGTGTGTGGCCAGGATTAACTGGGGACAGGATATAGTCTGTAATCTGGAGGAGTCAAGTGTGGAACACTCCATGTAAACAGTCCCAACTGGCAACTGGCCCTGCTGAAACAAAACCAGATGCCTAGGGAGGGGGATTGAGCCAGAACAAGCATCTGGAGATACCTGGCAATCAGAATAACCCCCCAGGCTTCCAGGACACCTTGTACTAGTGAGTGGAATCTTTTCTTTAATCACCTCAAACTTGTTGAGCTTTTTGTTGAGTTTTTCCTTTAAAAACATCTCTGCAAGTCTCTTAGCATCTCAAGTATGGTCTCATGGTCTCATCACTTAATTCCACATCATGGCAAGAGCCAGGTCTGTTTGTTTGAAACCTGCAGTTCTGCAGCCCACTGCTGCATGTGGAGCATGGATGAAGGCTCAGCAGTGCCTGGGAGTGCTGTGGGCTTCTGCACCTCTTCCCAGTCCAGGACACACTGTGCTTGTGGAATACCTGCTGTGTCCTCCAAGTCCTGGTGCAGCTGTGCAGCTTCAGGGTCCTGTCACTGGACTGGCTTTTCCCCACCCCTACAGCAATCCCTGGTTCAAGGCTGACAGCAGTACTCACTACTTGAGATTACTCCATATTTAGGAGGAGTTAGAAAAGGTAGTTAAAAGTGAGGATATGGCTCCCAGTGCAGATGAAAAAAAAAAAAAAAGCAAGCTTCTACTAGTCCAGAAGAACTGTCAAAAGTCATTCTGATTTTAAAAGCAAGGCTTTGGTGCAGCAGTTGTTGTGAAGTCACCCTATCAACAGGGCTTATCTTTGAGGCTGTTCATGTAGTGTGCACTGTGGAAGGAGATGGAGGCAGAGCTCATTGGATTCTTCCAGCTGGGGACAGAGAACTGAGGTCAAGCTGCAGACTGCAGCAAAATTGAGTTAATACTTCTTCTCTCCTGGTCCTCCCTCTCCTATACTCATTCTGTTGCTGGTCAGATTCCTTGCTGAGCTTTCCTGTCCATCTCAGGCTCTTCTCATACTGCTACTGAGATTTGGAGGTCAGCAAATCCCAGGGCTCAGGTGAGGTGAGCTGTGGGAGCACATATCCAGAACAGGGAGGAAGGGAAAGGAGGGAGATCTCTCCATGTGGCAGCAAACTATTAGATCAGATTAAACTGTCACATGTCACTTCACCTTCTGTTTTCTGTGGCTCAGAGCTATGCTCATGTCCTGGCTTTCTCCCTGCTTATTGACTGACTGCCACATCCTAAACTGAGCTGTAAACTGACCCAGTTTGACAGTGCCCTGCAAACATGCCCCTGGGCCACATTCCATGACTCCTCTCTGAAACCATGATAATAAAGGTGCTGCTGTTTAATTTCTTTTTCTTTTGTGTCTGACAGATTGACCAAAAACAGTTTGATAAAATCCTGGAGCTGATAGAAAGTGGGAAGAAAGAAGGGGCTAAGCTGGAGTGTGGAGGTCTTGCCATTGAAGACAGAGGCCTGTTTATAAAACCCACGGTGTTTTCAGAGGTCACTGACAACATGAGGATTGCCAAAGAAGAGGTACAGTACAAATCACCTAGAAAAATGCTTCTTCAGAATCAAAAATAATGGTGATGGAGGGGGTTCTGTCTGAATCCTTAAATATCAAAAAATCCAGCAAGCTGGAGCAATTATTTACCCTGTAATTGGCAGTGACAGTGGACAGTGTAATGTATGTTCTTGCTCCACTACTTTGTAGAGAAAGAGTTGTTTTATTGCAAAAAAGGTGGGAAAAGAACTCTGGGACCTGATGCTGGTAAGGAGCAAAGGAACAGCCACTGAAGTTCTCTGAAGCAGCCTTAGCATCTGAAACAATCCCAGATTCCATTCTTATGGCAAAATCCCGAGACTGACTATTTCTTTCCTATATGAAAACGTGGTCAAAGCCAGTAAAGTGCAGATCTAATACTCTGGCTTTCATTATTTATATGCAGAAATGTTGAACAAGCTGCATGTGATTAGATCCTGTGATATTCCTTTGAAATAGAAGTTAATCTACTTTTCATCATGTTCCCTAATGGAAAATAAGTAGTTGCCAAATTCTAACTGGCATTTGTAGTTTATAGTTTAGCTTAGTGCTTTTTATGGAGCTGCTTGATGTTCACTCCTGGCAAGATGTTTAAATGTCTCAGATCTGCCACAGAATCTCTAAGGAACCTGGGAAAGATATCAGTCAGTCAGGGCATCAGTTACATGCTAAAAATAGAGAGAAAAAGAGCTGAAAATCCCATGACAGACCTTTTCTTAATGAACTGACTCCAAATCCCAAGCCATGATTCACAAAGCTTATCCAGTTCCATTCACTGGCAGTTTTGTTACAAATGCATGTTCATCCTTTGCCTAGGATTGAGGCTCCACATGAGAGCCTGGATATCCCAAAACAAAGACATTTAGAAACCCTTGTAGGAGCTTAAAAGTGACCCAAATGAATCTGTATCTCCCATTCAATGGGCTTTATTGTGCTGTGAGAGCCTGCAGACCAAGAAAGAGCTCCACCTTAGATACTGTGCCCGATGAGAGACTCCATCCCAAAATTTGGGAAGCCTTCTGTATGGCTGTTGCCTCTCCTGGCAACCTGGCAAGCCAAGTTTGTGGTCAAGCACAGACGTGGTTAATGCACTGCATGCAAATAAAATGCCTACAGTTACAAAATCAGGGTTAAAACCAAAGAAAAAAACTTGCAGTCCTTGAAATAAATTAATTGTTACTTGAGTACACTCAGCTTCAGAGTTCAAAAGGAGAGTTGTAAATGGAGTAAGGATGAATCGTTTGTAACCTGTCCAGATCTAACTCTGCTTATTTTGATTGTTACAGATGATCCATTACTTGTTGGATCTTAACATATATTAACTACTTAACTACTACAGCACATCACAATGCTTCCTTTGAAGTTTAATTAGTAGTTTTTAAGACATTCTATCAGTGACCTCTAGAAGGCTAAGATATATTAGGTTTTAAACATATTACCCAAACAGAGCATCTGATTCTGATTACTTCAAAACTACCATGATTAGCAGATGCTTCCCTGTACTAAAGTTTAACTGATATGTGCAGATTTTTGGGCCAGTTCAGCCAATTATGAAGTTCAAGAGTATAGAGGAGGTTATAAGAAGAGCCAACAGCATCGAGTACGGACTCACGGCCGCAGTGTTCACCAAGAACCTGGACAGAGCCTTAACCCTGGCTTCAGCCCTGCAGTCAGGAACAGTCTGGTGAGCAGGCTGGGAACAGAGGGTGGGCTGGGGCTTTGTTTCCTAGGAGGGGAGAGGGATTTAGGCCTTGCAATCACGTTGGTTATTAGCAAGGCTGCTAATTAGGTTGTGGGCTCCATCCCCATACGTGCCGTTCATTTTAGAGTTGAACTTTATGATCCTTGTGGGTCCTTCCCAACTCGGAATATCTGTGATTCTCTAAATGCTGGAAGATGTATTAGGAGCCTGCCTAATTCTTGATGTTCTACTGAGAAGCAACACCCATTCCTCAAAACAGGGTGGTGAGGCCCAGACAGCATGTCCAGAAATGGACTGGTTTTTCCTTCAGTCAAGGTATTTCTTTGTCAGGGTTGTGTAAGTTCCACCAGACGTGATGCCTTCCAAAGACCTGTGTGGAGGAAAAAGCAATTCTCATGATATTTAGCCAGCACCAGATGGGATTTTGCTGCACAAACAAGTATGGACAGTAGATGGCAACACACCACTGTCACAAAGAAAAGCAGCTATTTTTGCATACAAACTTTCTTATTTTATATTAGAGTGTTTTTAAAGATGGAATCCTGATTTTTTTTTCCCCGCTCAAGACAGGAAGTTGCTCTGGTGTCTGATTCTGATGCAAAGGATTAATTTCAAGAGTTGACACCAGAAGAATCAGCCTCAAATATTTACATAAAAATGAAATGTTGGGCTTAGAAGGATACATGTGCTGAACACACGTGGAGGTGCACACCTACAGCACAAGCCATACCTGTGGCCTTCATACCTTCAGTCATTTGATCTTACTGAGATGCTGGGGAAGTGTCTGCATCAGCTTTTTCGACCAAGTATCTCTAGAAATGGGCTCAGTGCTTTTATTTTACTATGACACATTTGTCTGATGCAGTCCAAATGTTTTCTATACCTGGAAGAGGATGCTGGGACCTCATTGTGGGTGTTTAGACAGCTTTCTGAGTAAACATGTTCATTTCAGAATGTGCTTAATAAATTAGGGAATAGCTTGGACTATTTATTTCAATCATGACTCTGAACATGGCATAAATTCCAGCTCAAGCATGAATGTCTTTGCCATTAGAGGGTATGAAGTGAGATGTGGGTCAGACTGAGAACTACTCAGATGTTTTCTGTTTCTGCAGCAAAAGAAGATTTTATTGCAAAGATCTGATTTCTCCAGTGACTGAATTGTATGAAAGAGAAAGCTGAGAGATTTCAGCCTTTTATTGTATTGTTGCTGTTGTCATCATCTTGCTTTTCCTTGGTATTGAATTCTCTTTTTTAAATTGATGCTTTTATTGTAGGATCAACTGTTACAATGCGCTCTATGCTCAGGCTCCTTTTGGTGGCTTTAAAATGTCAGGCAATGGCAGAGAACTGTAAGTTTTGCTCAATATTTTGTTTCTGTGTGGGTGGTGAATGCAGTAACATTTGTAACTGTGAAAACACTGTTGAATTTGCTTTTAAAATTTAATCAGGCTTGCAGCATGCTCCACAGGGAGGTGCTAAGGCAGTAGAGCGTGGATGTAAAGCACTCCTTTAGGAACACCTTCATCTGCTTTATATGTTTTTAATAGCTCCAGTTCAGTCAAGTCCACTTGGAAGCACTTTTCCATACTAGTTAGATTTTTAGATGAAGGGAGAAGTATGGCAGCATAGCTGGGGACACTGCTATCCACCCCAAACCTGCTCCATCCTGTGCCTCTATTGGCTGTTGTATCATTGCTCCTTTTTCATGTGGAAAGGAATGATCTCCCAAATCATTCTACATCCCACCTTCCAAGCTTTGCTGATAAATTACAGAAGCGCCCTCTGTCCTTCTTGCCAGCCTGGCCTGTTAAAAAGGGGCTACCAGACCCATCAGCTCTTAATAATTACTAAAGCTGAAATTTTTAAACCAAGGTCACCCCATGAGTTAGACACAGAGCTGAGACATTGTCTTAAATCTTAATTTTCATCTTGTATAAGAAACAGGTTTTCTTAGACCATTCAACAGACTCCTCAGAAGAATCTAACACGCCAGATTTAATCCCAGAAACCATTTCCAGTAACTGTTCTGGTACATCTGCTGCTCCGAGACATTCAGGTGCCTCATTTGCTGAGCGCAGGAAATAAATGAATCCTCAGATGGGACACAGATATATATTGAGACCTTATGGTTTGCTTTGCCTGACTGCCTGGCTAATTAAAGGATGTCAGAGGTTTCCCATGGGAAAGGCATGGGAACAGAGCCAGTTATCACCAGCCAAGACATAAAGCAGTGGTGGGCTCTCTCATCAGTATGCATTTCTGCAGCACTGTGCCCTCCTGATGACATGGTATTTTGTAGATAGAAGCTTTTTTTTGGTGAAAAAATAATTCCTTTAATTGCTGTCTAAGCATCAATAATGGTGTGTATGTGGCTGTCTCTTGTATGGCTTCTCACAGCAGCACTCAGTTTGCACTAGGCAGAGTCACAAGTATCATCTTGTGGGTTACAGTGACCAAAGCATTCTGTGTTTCTTTCACGACAGTGTGTAATTGTTTGTACTTCTGTGCATGTACTTGGTGGTTATTAGAGGTGGTGGGAAAAGTGGATAGCTGGTGTAAATTGCTCAGATCTGGTTTTAATGACCTGATGTCAAAAATGCACATGTGTGCAACTCTCTTCTCTCAGGGAAATACACATTAACATTCAACAACTGTTTGTGCCTTTCCTCCTCTTTTCTTTTGCAGTGGGGAATATGCTTTGGCAGAATACACCGAAGTGAAAACAGTCACCATCAAACTCTCCCAGAAGAGTCCGTGAAAACAGGGGCCCTAAAATGCTGACACTCTGAATGTGACACATGGGGGAGGGGAGGGAAGGAAAATGGAAACACCTGTCTTTATTCCTCTAGAAACACTGAATCTACTGGACTCCATTTTGCCAACTGGCTCTTCAAAAACTGTAGACACTTGTACTCTACAAGTCCCTGGCTGTACATCTGTCTGCTCCCTGTGACTCAGATGCTGGTCAGTCACAGTGTTGGCAGGACATCTGCTTCCAAACTGTACCCCTGAAGGACATGGACATCACTGGCATGTTAAAGAGACTGTTGGTACCATCAAAGGTACTGGTAAATACCTTCAGAGGCATTTGGGTTTCCCTTGGCAGAGATGGACTCGAGTGGTAAGGGGTAGAAAAACTTGACTGGAGTTGGTGGAGTTTGTGTGAAGATTGCAGCTGAAGTTTGGAATGGGAGGGTGCAAGCTTTGATGGAAGGGTCTGTAAGGAAATTCTCTTTGAAAAAGCTATCATGGTCTCTCTAAAGATATGTGCATTCTCCATCCTGGTGATATTCTAGCCCTGAATGAGATTTGTGGGAGTTTCCTAGAAGACTCCTTTGGGGCCAGTATGTCACCCAACACAGCCAGACTTTCAAGTGTCCTTGGAACCTGATGTTTGAGTGTGCACACACTACACATGCTGCAAATGCAAGTTCCTGACTTGCTGACCCTTCTGGCTCCCAGTGAGTCACAGTTGTATCTCAAACCTTCACTACAGCACTTTTTTCAAGAGGATTTTGCACTGCACTTACTGTGGTGACACCGAGTTGGATGCTGAGCATGTAGCATGGTAGATACTCCACAGAAAACACCCCATACCAGTCCTGATCTGGGGGAGGGAGCAGAAGAGCTGCAGCAAACTGTCCTGCACACTCTTTCTCTGCAACTTTCAGGCTTTTTGAACATCTTTGTTTTTTGAGCCAAGACTATTACTATGAGAGTAAAACTTGCCAGCTCCTCACAGTGCTTCTTTATCCTGTATGAATGTAGCTTAAAATACATTCCTGGAAGTGCAAGGCACTTGTGAAAAGGCAGGTGCTCCCAAGCACACCTTGAGTGCTAAAGAGGAGGGTGTTCAAGCCAGTTACCATGGAAAAAGCTGTGGCTGGACTTCAGTCTGTCAGCAGCTTCACAGCCAATGTCTTTGTGAGTGCTGTCATCTTGTGGCCAGCACAGAGAATCCTTTACTGAGAAACTGCCTTGGATTGTCCCTTGCTCACAGCTGTCCATGGAGTGGCTCTCAAACCAAGTTCATGCCTTAGCACCTCCTGCAGTAACTTCTTTGCATGCCCAGACATTATGATGAGATTAATTGTTATGAGACTAATGACAAGCCACAGGCTATCTTCAGGTCCTGAGTTCACTGCTTTCCTTCCTCCTCTCTTCCTGACTCTGCTGGAGAACCCTGGCAAAGGCACAGCCAGTGCCATGTCTGCAGGAGCTGTGAGTGTGCAGGAGTTAGTGGTGACAGCTTGTTAGGAAGTTCAGCTGATCCCTCTGGGATTGTCCTCTGAGAACAAACCCACCGAGGTTCCTTATGGCTTATCAGCAGATCTCCAGGGAGTGCTGATAAGGATTGCTGCTCCAGATGTCAGAGCTTGAAGCAGAAATGCAGGTCTAACCTCTTTTCTCTGCTGCAAGCCAGGATTTACCCAGTACCTTCCTTTGCTCACAAATAGGCTCAGACAGCAACAAATTCTGTTGCATGAGTGGAGCTTTTTTTGGAGGAGGAAGGAAGGTGGGTGGCGATAAGTAAGGGAAAAAGTTTGCATGAGCCTAAACTTCCTTATTAGTTGGTGAATGTTGAAATTGCACTTCAACATCACTTCACTTCTGACATGACATACCTCCAACAGTGTAACCAGGAGCCTGTCCTCCCACGGGGTGTGAGGCAGGTAAATCTCCCCATCCAGTGATGAAAATGTCCTCCCTTCCCCGTGAAAGGCCAAATGGGATCATTGTAAATAAGTTTCTGTTTTTGTAAGACACTTAAGAGTGCAAACATCTTCTCAGACAAACATTTTACTCTTGCCCACCTGAGGGTTTCCTTGGGCTGCAGCCAGACAGTAGGGAGGTGAGGCAAACAGTAAAAGGCTGGTTATCTTGATGTATCTCTGTATTTTTGATAAACAGTGGTGGAAACTGAAATAATCTGAAATTCTTAAAATCCTACTCTTCTGGCTTTATATATATGATATATATTTCACTTTTTTCCCCCTTATCAAGTTTCTAAAAAGTCAACATATCTCTTATTGTATAAATCAGGGTTTGACTCTACACACTGAATTTTCTAAGTTATATAACACTAGACACTAACTTTAAAATAACCCCTTAGAGGGTATATATATTCCTGCATTGCACAGTAAGGCTTTCATATGAATACTAGTTGTTTTTTAAAAAGAAAAGAACTATATTTATAAATTAGGATACAGTTAATCTAATGTATTTTTATAGCTAAAGGTACATGAAAATGTTATGTTTAAACCTCATGTATATATTTAGACTATGGATATCTTTTTTGTAATAGTTCTTGTTCCTAATAAATGTTTAACTTTGTGAAGCAGGTGTATCTGAGGATTTAGTATCTCACTGCGAGGGAAT
The DNA here is from genome assembly GCA_037013685.1 of Acridotheres tristis. Taxonomy (NCBI): domain Eukaryota; kingdom Metazoa; phylum Chordata; class Aves; order Passeriformes; family Sturnidae; genus Acridotheres; species Acridotheres tristis. The sequence continues at coordinate 3,173,853 of CM072897.1, read as the reverse complement.
CTGCACTTGGAATAATTTTTGCAATTTGGGAAGAATTAGCCAATTTAAGGCATAAAGTACTAAGTGTGGTCAGTGCTCTGCACATAAAAACTTGAGTTGTGCCATTTACTGTAAGCAGAGGGAGGAGAGCAGAGCTGCAGCTGGCAGGGGCAGGCACAAAGTTGGATCCTGTTCCTTCTGAGGTGAGCCTCAAAATGAAGAGTTCCAGGACACCGTGGCTCCTGCAGCCAGATGGGGTTTCCTGCCTTGCTCTGGCTGCTAAACCCCTTGAGACACATCCACCTCCAGTGTGGCTCTGCTCAATGTGTTCCCAGCCCAGTTTTATTTCTCTCATCTGCAATGTAGATACAGAGCAAGAAAATTCCATTGTCTTTTAACTCTCTTCCCATCTGATGTGTGAGAAATTCCTATCGGCTCCCTACACAGCCCAAGCCAAACTCCTTGAATTTTCCACTCTCTGACAGCATCACTCAGAAGCTTTCAGACTCCAGAAAAGGGAAGGCTGGAGATAGAAATTACTGTGAGTGAAATAATCAATGGAGACATAAGGAAGAGTGGGACAAGATATGGGGAGGGAAAAAAGGGAAAAATTAGCTTGAATATGTGCGTAAATTATTGCCAGAGGAAATTCGAGGCTCTATCATAATAAAGGAAAAAGAGTAATTTTAGGGTATTTTCAAACATTGTGCTAAAAATAGTATAAGAAAGGTCTGACTAAGAGCTGGGCTGTGAGGCATAAAAGGGAGCAGCAGGCTGAGTAAGAGGTGGAAAGGTGCTGAAAACAGGTAAGGCTGTTTTTTAGCTGTGTTAAAAGTCAGAAAACAATAGTATTGGTACGTACTTGCTCCCTACCTATGGCTGCAACTGGAGGCAGATTGATGGGGACCTGAACACAGGGAAAGGAACCCGCGAACACCCATCCACAGAAACCCCCAGGCAAATCTCAGGCTGCCGCAGCCGTTCTGTGAATGCAAATCCACCCCCAAGTGACCATCAGTAACCCATTGCTAGGTACCGACCAGGGTAAAAAACATCCTCTGTGTTTAATTGACAGAATGACTACGAACAGCAAAGCAACAGGCACGCAGAGATGTTTGGGTTTTTTTCTTAGTTGGTCCAGCGGGCGGGGGAAATGGGGCAATCCTTGGCTCGTCAGAGGCTCCTGGAGAGGAAGGGGTCAGCCTGGGGAAGGGCTGCGAAAAACCAACATCTGACTCCTTCCGAAGAGAGGGGGCAACCTCGCTCTGCTCTTCCCACGAGCACCAAACTCGCCGCGATCCTGGGAAGGAGCAACTTTGAAAGTCCGAGTTTTGCTGGGCGCTGCCGCGGTAAGGCCGAGCCCTGCCGGGGCGATGGGCAGCGCTAAGGGAGGCTCCGGCCACCGCCACTCCCAGCTTGCCTTTTCCTAAAAAAATCAAATCCTCGGAGCCCAAAGGGCTGCCCGGCTGTGGGAGTCGGTTCTGGGGAAGGAGCTCCATCCTGCTCCGGGCCAGCCCTGCCCTCGGGGGCAGGCGAGGGGCCGTGCCGGGGGACTCGCCCTTGGCCCGGCGCGGGCCGGGGGCCGGAGGAGGAGCCGCTGTCCCGCTCCCTTGGCTGCCCGGCTCCCTCCGCCTCCCGGGCCGCGGAGCGAGGCGTGCGGGCGGCGCCGGACGAGGAGGTGGAGAAGCAGGAGGAGGAGGAGGAGGCGGGAGCGCCGGGAGCGCCGGCCCGGGACGCTGGAGGTACCGTGGCTTTGCTGCCGCGTCTCGGCACCTGCCCTGCCGCCAGGGCAGTCGGTGTGGGGGGCTTGCCGGGGTGTTTTAGGTGGGAACGAGGGGGGAAAAGCGTTTGTTTTTAAAGAAAATGAAAGTTGGGAGGGAACTTTGCGGGCGCAGCGCGGCCGCCCCGCCCGACGGGGACGCAGAGCGGCGGGACTCGCTGTGATGGGACGCCCCACCCCGGCGGCTGGAAAGCGGCTGGAAACGCTTGGGAGAGCCCCCAAAGCGGGGTGTAGAGCCTGGTGTGGGTGTGGGAGAAGGGGATGGCTTGGTGCTCACTGCTCGCCCGGGGAGGAAGGATGCGGGTCCCTCGGGCAGCGGGTCCCTGGGCTGGCGCTTCGGCCCCAGGGTCGCCATCGACACCGGGCGGGAGAGCCCCGGCGCCTTCCCTGTCCTGGGCCTCAGATCCGTGGGGATACCCAGCCCCGGGTGGGGCTGTCACAAACAACAGGTGGTTTGGGTAAAGCACTGAAGTTTTAGCGGTTTTTAAATGAATTAAGAAGTTATTTTGGGCAGACCGTGATGTTTCTGGGGGCCTGGGTGGTTTTAGGCGCAATGCACAGGGTAACACCGGGCGGGCTGGTGGAGGGGAGGTGATGGTTCAGGTATGGGCAGCCGCAGGTGTCAGGGAATGTGTGACACGGGATGTAAATCCCATTTACTCGTGTTCAGGTGTGTTCTGCATGGTCTGTCTGTCTCCTCCTGAACGAGATTCTGCAGAGCACATAGACTCCCTGAATCAAATCCACACGTGGTGTTTGCACGTGTTAAAATAGTGTGCACTTTGCTTAAGGTAAAGCTCTGTAGGGATTTTTAATTATATAGAAAAAGTTCCTGAAATACAGAAATCCTGCGTACCCGGGCACTGTGTGGCAGTAATACACATGGCTACAGCATTCAGTTACTTGCAGTTAAAAGGAACTGATTACCAGAACCACTCCACTATTTTTCCTAAAAATTATTTTTCGTTTTGCTTTATACGAGGAAAGTTTCAGCCAGGGGAATAGATTGAATAGAGAGTTAAAAATCAGGAGTGGGATGTTTTTCAAGACCACATTCAGTGTTTCTTATACTGTTGCTGTGCGTGCACATGGTTCGTCCCTGTCTCAGAGCAAGGAAGTGCCTCAGAAACCATCATCTGCTGCAGAGCTGGGGGTCAGAGTGTGCATGGGGAAGTGTTCCCTCTCCCTGGAGCTGCTCAGTGCATCGAGGACTCAGGGCAGGCAGCTGCTGGAAGCATCACATCCCCCCCATTGTCAGAGTTAACAACCTGGACAGCTCTGGGGAGGTGTGAGAGCCTCCCTGACACCTCTGCCTGGGTGTCCCATGGCATGGAGGGATGTGTGGTCCCAGTGCAGCAGCTCCTCCTGCCAGTGTGGCCAAGGGAAGCTGAGACCAGGAGAGAAGCTGAGTCTGTGGGGCCCAGCACGTTCCAGGGCGGAATTCAGTCCTCCACCAACACAGCACAATTCACCAGTTTGTGGGCTTGGATGTGGGATTAGGTGTCACCTCCATCTCAGCCTCCTGCAGCACCCAGTGCCCAGACTGGGGCACAGGGGTGTGAGTTTTGGCTCTTGCTGCCAGGTACTGCAAAGTCAGGGTCAGAAGAAGCTGAGTGCACCTAAAATTCTCCTGAAGAAGCTGAGTGCGCCTAAATATTTGCCTAGAAGCAACTGAAATAGAATGCAGTGATTTTTAGTGTTGTTAGCTGGTGGCTGAAACCCAGTGTGAGGAGGGAGGAGCAGAAATCTTCCTGGAGAATGGTGATGGATCAGCATGTTTTTATATTCCCCGTGGCCTTTGATCCCAGTTCAGGAAGCCAACTCTGCTCAGGGAGAGTCAGGGCAGATCTGGGGCCTTGCTGGCTGGAGTGGGAGGTGGGTTATGAGCTTTGCTGAGCTTGAGCCTCAAATCAAAACTTCATCATCACACACCAGACCAGTAAGAGTCAGTTGAGGGGCATCATCTTACATCTGAGAGATGTTTACTCACTGAAACTGAAAGCAGAAGATGAAGGAGCTCTGATGCTGGTTGGACAAACACTGCAAATCCTCCAGGAGTCTGAACCTGTGTACGAAGAGGTTAAAGGCTGGGTGTGCAGCTGTGGAAAGGGAAAGAGTTGGAAATGCTTTGGGAGACTGAGCTGTGCAGTTTTCTGCTGCCTGTTGTACCAGGCAGTTCACAAGAAGCCAACCTTTAATAGCTCCTAAGGGCCTGATTTGCCTCCCTGAATGAAGAAACCTGATGCTTCCAGGGTGGGAGAGTTCTCAAAAGGGCTGGGCAGAGGGGACAGGAGCTGGTGTGTTTCTCTTCGCCCTCTTCTCTTTCCTACAGAGGGTTATCTCAGTAACCACATCAGTATTTTTCAGTTTCTCACAGTCTTACAAGAGCTGTGGTTGTCTTTGTGGATGGGAGAGGTTTTGAGGTTGCATTTAGGATTTTTTCCAGCTGCACTGCAGGGTTTCAATGGTCTGCCTTCACACCAGCTTGTGAAGAATCTGAAACTGCAGCTGTGACCCCTGCCCACCCCCGTGTCCTCTGCCCAGAGACTGAGTAGCTTTGGTGGTGAAAAATTAGGAACATTATCTTTCTGTAGTGCAGAAATTGTTAGTCCCCTCTGTTAATTCATGTTGTGCTCTTAACAAAGCTATTATGAAAATAATTGTATTTGTAGGATGATGTATTTCTGCAGTGTGACATTTGGATAGCTGTGCTAATAGTGGAGAGGAATGAACATCTCACCATTTCTACAGCAGAATGATTAATTTGTTTTGTTGTTTATTTTTAAACAGAATAGATGATGTTTCTTCAGGATGGTGCTCACTAGCAGCCTCTGCTCCTGCATTCACGTGATGGGGATCATCCAGCTCTGACAACACTGCTCAGTCTGAAGTGCTGTGGAAAGTTTGTCTGTGGGACCCTCACAACTGCGACCCAGAATGTACTGGTGTGTGGGAACGGAGGAATCCACTGTTTGCAGGGAGAGCAACATGGATCCACAAAATGGTAAATAGGAGGATTTATTCCTTTCCTGTTCAGATTGGGAACAAAAGGTTCTAAGAGAACTCAGTAGCCAGCTGGGCTTTGATGAAGTTTGAAAATGTGAAAGTTTTGTGAGCCCTAATCTTTATAGATTTACAGTCTAGGACAAGGAATTTTACTTCCAGGGAGAGTGATGTTGAACTATGGAGGTGGTAAGAATAGCATTCCCCCAAAGATGGATGTTCTCCAAAGGCCTACGGAATTAGTCAATATATGTATCATGTCTCACCAGTTCCTAAATATGTTTTACAAGATCTGTGCTCTTTCAGTGTGTGAATGCAAATATGTTCCCAGTCACTGATGCAATGGGTATTCAGGGTATGAAAGCTGCTAAAATCAGAGCATCTCTTCTCAGCCTGAACAGATATTAACTGCTCCAGTTTTACCCTCAGCTCCAATTCAGTGGCTTGCAGTGATTTCATGTTGGGCTAGATTAGAAGGTTTGTGTTTATGTAATAAAGAAATTCCCCTTTTGGAAGGGACATATGCTTCAGGTTGCTTCCTGTGAATATTTTTTTTTTTTCCTGAGCAGGCAAATTATTTTTGGATGATTTCTCGAGCTGCAACCCTCAGCTCCCAGGCACTGCTGCCTTTCTCTGAGTCAAACCCCAGTTATGTTTCTGCAGCAAGAAATAGCCTCCTGTTCTTGTGTAACGGTGTTCCCCCCTTGCAGCAAGTGCTTCATTAGGAGGCAGCATCTGCGTTTGAAGTGTGGGAAGAAGGTGTGTTTGACGCTTTGTAGTGAGTAAGCAGGCTCCAGCAGAAGCTAATGTTTTTGCAGCCTTATTTTGGATTTTATCAGCAACTATGAAGCAAAACCTGATAGTTTATTCAGAGGCCTCCTTGTCTTGTTTGAAGACGTTTCTCACCAGCGTCACAGGGAGCTCTGGGAACTCTTTCCTTTCTCCGTACGTATTCTGCTTGTTCTGTGATACTGATTTTTCTGTTTGCTTTTGGTAATTAGCATTGTACCTTTCTGTAGCACTTGGTTGTTGAATATTCTTAAAATTCTTAAATTCTGCCTTCTGAGTTTTCTCTCTGGAAGAAATTATCTCCACTTGCATACTAAGCTATAAACCATGAGAAGAATTTTAATCTGCGCTAAGGGTTCAGAATTGCTACATTTTTGTTCTGCAGTAGTGATCTGACAAGTTTTCTCACTGTTTAAAGATACAGTAAATAAGTTATTGTAGGAGTGAATAATGAAGTGAAAAGTGGAATAGTTATATTTTCTAGATTTTGAGTTCAGGTTTTTTTCTGAGAACTTTATTACACATTGCTGTTATGTAATTATATTCAGTTAAACTGGTTAGCTGGCAGCATGCAGATCTCACTGGTAGACTCTTCTATGTGGATATATCTGAGTTATATTAAAATAGTCTACAGTGTTGGAAAACTGGGAAAGGGATCCTTGTAAAGCTTGAGATCCCTGTACAGGCATCAGTACTGCCTTGGTGGATTTGCTCTTTATGAGGGTATTGTACATTCTTAAAGTCATTGTTATTTCAGGATTGTGTGGGTCCTGCCAAGAACGATTGTCATTAGCAAATGGTCCACTCCCTGAGTGAGCTGGTCCTTGTTGAGCGCTGGATCCCGTTACAGGGGCTGGAGCAGGAGCACGGTGACTCACTCAGCCTCCCATTGTTTACACCCCTGTAGGAACAATGTGGATGCAACCTCCTGCTCCCATTCAGCGGGAGCTGCTGGGAAGGGGGGTGAGATCCCGAATAATTTCTTTAATGTCGACGACCTCATTAGCGCTCAGAGCTTAGAGCTTTTCTTTTTTTCGAGCAGGAGGGACCGGCATGTGGCTGTGGGGGTTTAACCAGAGCACGGCGGTGCCGGCGGCTCCAGGGTGGGTCAGCTTGATCAGCAGGGCTGGAGGCACCTTCCAGCAGATCCCTGTGCACCTTCATTAGCTGAAGCCTTAGGATTTTTTAGGAGTTTTTTTTCCTGGCAGCTAAAAAGTCCTGACCAATTCTATGTAGAGAAAAGGTTCACAGCGTCCTTGTTAGAAAATGGAACATAAAGTGCAGGGGCTCACCTTGCTCAGGTGTCTCCTCTGCTGTTGCATTGGTTGCCAGTGATCTTCCTGTGTCCCAGCAGGATGTCAGCCAGTTTTCCCTGTGTCCCAGCAGAATGCCATGCAGCTTTCCCTGTGTCCCAGCAGGATGCCAGCCAGTTTTCCCTGTGTCCCAGCAGGATGCCATGCAGCTTTCCCTGTGTCCCAGCAGGATGCCAGCTTTCCCCAGGAGTGGGTGAGCTGTGTATCAGACCTTGACCCTCTCTGTCCTCTGGGGCTGGGCTTGACTTGGTGGTGCTGACCGAGCCCTTAGAGGGGATTTGTCACCAGAGCTCAGGATGAGGCTCCCTTGTGGGTGCACTCAGCATCTCTCCCTTGCCTCCTCAAACCCTGCTTCCTCTCTCCTGGATTAGTTCATCTTGCCCTAATTAAAAGAAACTGAGAAGGGAATGGGGGTGGCTACAGTCTCTCATGAAGTACAGGGTTTGGTTTTTTTTAAAAACTTGGTTAAAGAGCTCTGCATAATACAGAGGAGGTGGAATTATGTGAATTTTGTAGGAAGCACAATGGAAGCCCAAAGGCATCACTTTATGAATGTGTAGAAAAGCGTACATTGCCTTCTGTGGGCTGATGGATTTCTTTGAATCTTACAAAATTTCACAGCTAGGATTTAATTCTTGCATGGTTTTCTAGGAGACAGTTCCTCAGAGGTCAAGTGTCTTCTGAAACATAAGGGTACTTCTGTTAGGAAGTTTATCTCCTTCTTACTGTGAATTTTATTCAAAGTCACAGAGCATTCATATGCCACTGGTGTGTGTCTCAGAGGTGGGATTGGATTATCCTTCAAACATGCTACAGAGTGTCTCTTCTCTCCTGCTAAATCTAGAAATGAGCACTGAAGAGGGGTGTTATGGTGGAAGGTGTCTCACATTACATAATTAAGGACAACAATGCCAAGGAGAGCTGCCTGAAAGTTTATAGTAGCTTTACAGATATTAACTAAGTGTACCTTGACAACTTCTTTTGAGGCAAATCAGTTGGAACTTGGTGACTTTCCACTGTCCAGGGAAGCACAGATGGACATGGATAGTGTGCCTGGAAAAGGGAGCAAAATATTACATGAGGGACCAAACAAGTAACCAGAACATATCACACAAGTTGTCATTTGGAGTGGACCAGAGGCCCCTAAAGCTGTGATTTGCAGGTGCTGTGGTGACCCTGCAGCTCAGGGCTTTCTGTCTTTTGAGAAAGAAGCTGCCCACAATGGCAGTGACCTTTGCAAGCCCAGCTAGGCCATGGTTCAGCTCAGGTCTGACTCACAGGGAGAGCTGCTGCCTGCCCTGCTGCTTCCTGAATCCTGGAAAAGGCTCTCCTGTGAGTAAGGGTTGAACTGGAAAAGTCAAAGGGTCATTTAACAAGAGGGACTGCTCAGGAGCAAGTGCAGTTTTATAGGGAAATTTTCACAGCAGTTTGAGTGGTGGCAGTTCAAGCTTGGCCAAGGGCACATGGAGCAGTTTATCCTCCTGGGACACACTTTGTGCCTCCAGCTTTGCTCCTGGTTGGCATCAGGGCAGGAGATGTGCAGAGGTGACTTAATGGTCCTGATGAGTCTCTTCCAACTCAGCCTGTTCTCTGACTCTGTGATTTCCTCACAGTTCTGCACCATTGTTGCCTTAAATGTGAAGGGCAGGAGCTTGCAGCTTGAATAGCTTTGTTTAAAAATCTTTCCTGCTGAATAGAGGAGGAAGGGAAAATCAGCACCACTGACACCAGTTTGTTCCTCATGAAATCACTATGCAAACTTTAAAACCTTCTCATCAGCCGTGTGTGGGGACAGGACCAGCAGCTGGGCCTGGGGCACATTGTGCTGCATAACAGGGAAAAAGTCCTCCCAGCCTCTGTCCTGCTTCTTCCATCCACACATTACCCTCTAGTAACATTGCCCTGAGTGTTTTCTGACAGTGTGGGGTGAGAAGGAAAAGGAGAGAATCTGGGAGGTGAACTGAGCACACAAAGCACTGGAGAGCTGCAAAGTGTGTCAGTCGTGTGAAGTTCTCCATCATCAGAGTAAATCAGCCTTGAAGGTTTTCTGGTTTTATTCCTGCTTGTTAAGCTGTGAGTAAATTCGAGTCCAAACAGCAAACTGAATGGGTTCCTATAAGCTAAAAAAGCAGAAAATAGAACAGGTTTTGTATATGAGTCAGTGTCACTGCAGAGTGCCCTGCAGAAGGAGAAGTAGGAAATGCTCAGCAGGAATAGGAAGTACACCAGTAAAGCAGTAATAGGTTTGTATTTTTAAATATTTAAATAAACTCTTCATACAGAAGTGGTGCAACCTCACAGGGGCCACGGGCTTCTGCAGAAGGCTGGTCTGCAGCTGAACATGCCTGTGGTTAAACCTGCCCTCTTGTGCAGAGCTGGGTGTTACAACATCTCTCCAAACCCAACCTGTATTTCCAAAAGGGGCAAGGAATGCTGAGGCATTTACAGTTTTCCTGACAAAAACCATCAAAGCCAGCCTGCTCTTGAACTTGAGGGCTGTGTCAAGGAGGGCAGAGCTGCTGGGAGAGCCAGTGGTGCAGCAAAGACCTTGGGAAGTTAATTGAGCAGAGAGGCTGACCTGAGAGCCAGTTTGATTTACAGGCAGCAGTAAAACATTGATCTTTATTTGAACTGCATCTGGAATTATCTGCTGCTTTACAGCTTTATTTTTACAGCTACATGTTAAAATGTATTTGTGGTGTATTACGTTGAGCTGTAACTTATGACAGCTCTATCAAGAAGCCTAGAAAAAACTAAAGATAAGGTGATAAGGTAATGAAGAAAATCCTGTGCCCTTAAAACTTGTACACAGGGAATTCTTTACAGTGTTCCTGAGGTGTGATGTATGAGGGAGCCTTCAGGTGAGGGTTGATTCTGGGGTCATGGAACTGCTGTCCTCTGTTTCAGTGGGAAACAAGCAATTGATAGTGTTCACACCAACTCAGCCTTTACCAGGCCTGTAATTGATGTACTGTTTTGACAGAGATGTTGCAGGTGATTTTATACTTGCATTAAAAAAATGCTATGAATTATGGGGTTTTATCCTCCCCAGAGCCTATGGGAGCCTTATCCAAAAACCATTAAATTCTCTGCACTGACATAATGGGATCTTCAGGGATCCTTACAGCATTAAGTCTGTGGTTTGTTTGTTTTTCACTGCTCTGATCAATAATGGGGCTGCCAGGGCTGTGCTTGCAGAAGGCAGTGAGCTGGGAGGAACTGTTTGCATTGCAGATGAGAGGAGGGGGGATGGATTTTATACCATTCAACTCCCAATCTGCTATATAAAATCATAGAATCATGGAATTTTTAAGGCTTGAAAAGACCTTTAAGATCACTGAGTCTAACTGTTCCCCCAGCACTGCCAAGCCCACCATTAAACCATGTCCCCAAGTGCCACATCCACACAGCTTTTAAACCCCCCCAGGGATGGTGACTCAACCATGAAGTCTGTCTCTTAATAGGTTCTGTTTCAGATTTTACATCAAGTCAGGCTGATATTTAATTCCTTCCCTTAATCCAAGTCTGTGTGCTCATTAGTGGGTCAACAATTGCTTATTTGCATGATTATGTATCACCACAGCAGCAGCTCTTTTATGTAAGCTGCTGGTATTTTCACAACAGAAGTGTCTCAATGGGTTTTTATTTGTGCCTTGCCCTCACTTTAGAGGACCTATTTAAAAAGTCTTTAAGTTTTAGGAAAGGCTCTCACCCTTCCAAAAGCCCTTCTGCAGTCAGAGGGACTCTGGGAGTCAGCAGTTCTTGTTGCTGGCAGACCTTGGGGTCTGCCATGGGGATGCACAGTGGGAAACCTGGGGCAGGTCCTCTCTGGTTTGGCTCTCCCTCTGCAGCTGGAGAGGGCAGCAGGTCCCTGATGAGCTTCAGGAACTTCTCATCTGCAAAGACAAGCCCCGTTAGTGTCACCCAGGGGTGAGGGAAAGGGTCAGTGTGTCACAGGAAGAGTGGTAGGAAGGAGCAGGGACTTGGGGCTGGAAGCTGGAGGAGCAGCTTCATTTCCTCTCTAATAGTCCATGTGTGGCTCCCAGGAATAAAGTTTGGCGTTTCAGGTACTGCTGGGGAAAACTCAGTCCCTGACTGTCCCCAGCTCCTCTCTGTGCATAGCTGAAAATCGTGGAAAAATAACGAACCAAAGCAGTGACTCAAACTAGAAGTCTGGATAAATTTAGCTCAAATATTCTTGGTATGTTTGTGGTCACTGTGGAAATTGCATCACTTCTTGTTTTAATGATCAAAATATTGCTTGGAAAACTGGCATGGCTACCCAAGAAGAGCTCAAAATGAAATCCTTTAAAAGCAAGTGTGTTTTTGGAATTGCTTCACCTGCAGTTAATTGGTTTTGGGGGTTGTTTGTTTTATTCCTGTCTTGGTTAAGCAGTTTTTGGACTGGAGGTTATTGCTGCTTAATTGAAAAGCCACAAGGTTTAGAGCTGATACACTCTGCAGCATGATTATCTATTTCATATAAAAGTTCTGTCTGGGGAGTAGGATTCAAAAAGAGTGCTGGTAATTGCTGAAGACAAGACCTCCTCCAGAATCTGCCTGCATGTCTTTCTGTCTTCCACATCAAAGAGCCTTTGAAAATGCTTTTATTTTGGCATCAAACAGGAACTTTTTTTTTTCTTTACAACACTAATGGACAGGATCCCTTTTCAGATCTCATACATAGCCTGAAAAATAAAAAGCCTGGCTCCTTAAGTGAGCTTGTAATCTTGGCCATAATTCTCCCATGTTTTGCACCTTGGACCTTTCACACATTGGCAGAGTGGGAATAAAAGCTGCCAAATCAAAGCCATTTGCCTGGACAGGACCAGGTTCATGGATGCAATGGATCAGAGTTTGTCAAAGGTTGGTGGGAAGGGGATGAACTGTGCCCTGCCTCATTTTGCTGTCTCTGCCTCGGAGCAGACATCCAAAAATCCTGTGAGCTGCAGCAGGGTCACAACATGGACAGAGGAGCCTCCCAGGCAGAGACCTTGTCCTCCCTTCACTGAAATGGGTGCTGATATTCCCAGGCAGCAGGAAGACAAATCACCTCCCTGCAAAAGCAGGCATTTCTGCCACTAGTAGGTTTTGTCACAAGTAGGGGAAGATTTTATGGGGTTTTTTTTGGTAGCCCCATTAAGGCTTCAGTGGCTGTCTGGGCCAACAGCAGAGACTTTCCATCAGGTTTCTCTTCTGCTGCAGGCACAGCTGTTCAGGTGATCCCCCCTCTGAGCCAATCTGTCCTGGAAAGCAGGATCTTCTCTGACTCCTGTGGGACAAGAGTCAGGAGTGGGAAATGCTCCCATTGAGTTCAGTAGAAGCTGGAGTGAAGCCCCACTTTCCTCACTGTTTTGTGTGGATTTTTGTTTTCTCTTCCAGACTAACTGATCCATCCTTGGTGCTCTTCCCAGCTCTGCTGTTGCCAAATTGTCTCTTCAAGTCTCTTGATGCCAACCATATCCAATATCTTGATTGCATTTTCTTTTTTCTCTGCATGCAACACTTTTACTTAAACTGATCCAGAGTGGTTGTCTTAGTGATAAATGAGAAGTGAGGGTAGCAAGGAGTATTTTATTAGTCAAGCAGGCACAGTAAAGAAACTCATTGAACTGTGTCTAACATGTACTAAACTTGGATTTTGCTGTGTGGGATGTTTGCCCCCTCAAATCTCTTGAAAGGCTTCTTCCTTTAGATGTGTCTCCTGTATCTATCAGATTTTTTTTTAAATAAAAAATATTCTATCGTTCTCCAAACTTTAGTCAAAGTAGCTGGAAGGAATGTGTGGGTCAGTGTCCTTGTGTCACACTCCTACACCTTATGACTTTCTGGAGAGACAGATTTTGGCTGCTTTTGTGCTCTTATTTTTGACCAGCAGTGGGGTTGCAGTGCTGTAAAGGGGTTTTCCGTTGAGGAAGGTGTTTACATGTGTTGATAAAGTGAAGCACAAGCTTAGGAGCTGCTTTTCCCAACTCAGAGAAGGTGTGGGATCACTAGATGTGTTTTTGGTGGAGCTGGTAGAAGACCTTGGGTCCATTTTCCCCTCATTCACCCACAGCAAATCCCTCCTGAGCCCTCCACACATAGCCTCTCACAGCTGGGGCTAAAAGCATTTGCTTCTTTCTAAAGCAAGTTTAAAATATGTGTATAAGCAGCAGAAGTGGGCTGGCCATGAGTTGGTGCTTCCCCAACGTGAATAATTAATGTTTTAATTTTTTTAAAAGAAGAATTTTGAGCAACTTTTTTTCTCTGAAAGAGAGAAAACACTGGTGTGTGGGATTTTTTTCCCTTCTGGTGAAAGCTTGAATGTTAGGGGAAAGGTTCAGAAGAAAGTTAGCCATGAAATTTTATTTTGTGTAATTTCAAATGAAATCCAGTCTTGGTTTGGTTTCATGGCTATAATATTTGATTCAATTGGACAGGAATGGTCTCACTGGAGACACCTTTCATCATTTAACAATCCTCCCTTTGCAGCCATGCCTGGAAACGAACACAAAGAAAATCCAAAAGTCCTGTCGTACTTCTGCATGCTTAATGTATATCTTCCAATTTAAAATTTGGAAAGCAAGAGTGGCATAGCTGGCCTTGCCTGCAGAAGCACATTTCTGAATGATTCAAGCTGTAGGATGGGAACCAAATCACTGAGGCCAAAAGACAAAAATAGAAACTTTCACTCCAGAGCTGAGTCATTCGTATTTTCAATACAGCAGCTCTCTGGTTATTTGGAGCTCTCAATGGCTTCTCTTTGGGGATGGAAGTTCACAGCATCACTGTTCTCTGGGGGCTTTGCTGATCCTTTGCACCCCAAGAGGGCATTGCTGGAGGGGTGGGGGGTTTTCCCACATTCTGTGAGAGGCAGTCTGTGCCCTGTGCTTGCTGGAGGACGTCCCTGCCCCATTCCCTCCCTGCCCACAGGGAATCACAGTCCTGCTCCTCTCCCACCAGCTACAGCCCAGAGCAGTGGAAGTGAAGCTGCACCTCACAGCCAGCCAGTGGGGAATATCCTGTCCTCTTGCAGAGGAGAGGCATGTCCCAATCCCTGCTTCCTTTTCCATGGAGAGCTGCAGCTGTCATTAGTGACCCTGGATCTATTCTGCACTTTGCAGCATGGGGCCATGATGAGTTTGTTCTGACACTCATATTCCAGTGTAATTCTATGTGCTCTCTTTGACCCCATTGCTTTGTAGTGCCTTTGTGCAGCCTCTTTTGTACTTCAGCAAAGAATGACCCAGCTCAGTTCCATTTTAACTTCTTGGACAATACAAACAATTCCCAGAGTCCCAGGAATCTGAGAGGTGCACACACAAATGCAGGAGCCTGCCCAGATCTGGCACTGCCCAGATACTGCTGAGTCCCAGTGTTACCAGGATTTGAGGCTTTTCTGTTCCCTCTTCCCTCATTATCCTGGATGATGAAGAAATGATTGTGTAAGTGTGGAGCTAAAGCCTTTGGAGGCGTCTGTTTCTCATAATTCCATTCTGGAGCCCAGTGAAAAGGCAGGAATCCAGAGCATTTTTCCACCCGGGACTTCATATTTTCCTTTCAGGCTTGCATTAGCAAATGCTTTTTTTTCCCTTGCAGGTTAAAAGTGTTAAAAATAGAAAATTTCCAGTGATTCTGGTAATAATTGTTCACTTTACACAACTGTACCTAAAATTGTCAGCATGCCCTGGGTGCTTGCTGGAAAATGTTCAGTGCAGATCAGCACTATGCATGTGTGGTGCTGGCATGTAAACAATTTCAAAATACTTCCAGAACCTGCAATAATAGTAATAAAGATCCTTTCAGTGTTGGATTTTTGCCTTTGAAGCATTCCTCTCTGTTTCATATCTGGTTTCCTTTGGGGTTTTAAGTCTCCTTTTGGGGCAATGAGCATTGATTGTGAGCTCTGTTGTAGATGTGGGTGGCTTTTGTGCTCAATACATCATCTTTTCCAGTGCCTTTGGCAGGCAGAGCTTAGTGCAGAGCCACTCCTTTAATTAGCTGAAATAATGGATGTTTGGGGTAAATGGAACCACAGGAAATAGGCAGAAAAAGTGTGTGGAGGGCTCCCACTGTCCTGAGAAGCTGGCACACCCCACTTGTTGTGGGAAATATTAATTAGGGTCACAGGGGCCATGACCCAGTTCTGGCACAGACTCTCCAGTGGGGATTTGGAACTTCCCAGATAAACCATCTTGTTCTCAGTGTCTTCTCACAGGGGGATTTATTGGTATTGCCATTTTTGAACCCTGACAGGAATCTTTTAAAGCAGAATTGGTTGAGCCACATGTATTTCACCTCAGTCTGGGAAAAGGTGAAGGAGATCACTGGCTTTTTTCTGCAGGATGGTTTTGAGGCAAGTTCTGGCAGGTGGGGGACACAAGAGATCTTGGTCTGTGGCTTTATCTTCTAAGAAATGAATGAATGAACAAAATACTTTAACTTTTTTTTTTTTAAAGAAGGAAACCTTTAAGTGTCAGCTAATTAGAGAAGGAATACAAAAGATGCCTTTGCTTCATGAAGCATTTTTACCCACTTGGGCTGACTGAAAAATTTATTTCTTTATTTTTTATTGAAGAACCCAGGGTTTTGGGTTTTCTTCCTGGTTTGGGATGGGATTTTTCAGTATCTCAAAAATTTCCAGAGGACTGAAAATTTTTTCAAACCCATCTAAATGGAAAGTGCAATGTAGGGCAGATCCATCATCCCTTGAAATCACTGGAGGCTTCCTGTTGGCTGCTGCTCAGTTTGTTAGCCTGAAGTTTTCCAAAGCAGCACAAGATGCACAAGTCTATTACAGAGACTCAGGAATTGCATGGCTTCCCATTAATTTTGCAAACCAGCTGGGCAGAGCTTTTGTGTAGTAGTATTGAAAAATATTCGGTGACACCAGTGAGTTTTGGAGTGTTTGGAGGTGCTGGCTTTAAATATTCAGCACATCTTCAACCTCATCCCTGTCCCATTTTTTACCTGTGCTGTGGCAACGCTCAGAAGTCAAAATGGTAAAAGATGAAGCTGGTGCAGTTTAGCTGTAGCCATCTGGTGCTGCTGAGGAATTAATGTGTGAGCTGAGCCCGGAGAGGCAGCCTCCCTGCCCACCCCCATCCCCACATCCTCTGCACCAGAGGCTTGGATTTCGCTGTAATGGGACATGGGGATGAAAATATCTGTCAAGGCTAAACTGTGGTAGTTAATCCAGACAAAGGAGCAGCCAGCCAGCCATTCCATCCAGTGGCCACTGCAGGAGCTGCTGGTGCTGGAGCAGAGGTGGGTGGTTGTCAGTCCCAGGAATTAACAGCTGAATTGGGCATCGCTGGGTGGGATGCTGTGTTAAAGCATCAGCTTGATTTGCTCCTTTCTCTGGAAATACCTGCACACATTATGACAAGGTCAGTAGCTGTTTTCAAGTCGTATTATTATTGTAATTCTTTTTTTTTGGAGGAGGTGAGCTTCCTGATTTATCCTGGGTAAAGCATCTCATTTATATATTTCTCTCCTAAATAAAACCATCCTACCTAGTTGCAAAGAACTAGTAGTTACTGAAGGGCCTGATGTAGCATTTATAAACTCCTGTGAGTTTATGTGTCAGAGATGCAGTGATTTGGGCTATAAAGACAATAATCATCTGTGCATTGTGCTGCTTTGTTATGCAGCTGTTTGCTGATTCATAGCCCCGACCTGCAAACCCTCCCCTTTTACTAATGGCAAACTGTCAATTTAGACATTTTAGAGGGTTTTTTTTTCACCTGCTGTAATAATAAGGCCTGTGACAGGGTCTAACTACACATGACCCTAAAATTCTCATTGTACTCTTTATTGCTAAAAAGGCTTATTTTTATTTTCTTTCTCTGAGCTGGGTCAGCAGTCTGTTGCACTTTAAAAGTGATACCTTGTGCCCTTTTAGTGGCAATAAAATAGCATTGCTTTTTATTGCTGACCTCTGGTGTCATTGGGATATTTTTTAAAAGAAAATTCGTCTTGCCCTTAGCTTTTATAAAGGGTTGTTATAGAAAAGCCAAACATGAAAGGTATTTCCAAAGTATAAATCATTGAAATCAAGAGAGAAATAACTCCAAAGTTAGTTGTTTCTGTACAAGTTGTTACGTGGTGTGAGGAATAGATGGTGGATGCATTTTTAGTGTCAGCAGGTGCCTCCTGTTTTCCCCTCACAAACAGCCCTGGGTTTGCTTACAGGTTTTTTAGTAGAAAACAAGAAAAGAAAAGAAGCTGTGTATCTCTGGAGAGATTAAACAAATATGATGCAGAGATGCAGAGGCTACATATTAGGGGTAAACTCCATGGCTTTATTTTAATAGATGTTCAAAGATGTTAGAGAAAAGAACCCTCCTCTGCTCAAATAGGCTTCATTTATTTGCTTTTTGGTGCTGCTTTGGGACAGTGCTCTTAGAGGAGCCTGTGCCAGCACAAGAACTGCCCAGATCTGTGTGCAATACTAAAACTAAAGTTTTAAACTAAACTAAAAAATGGCACTGGGTGTGCAAAGTTTCTTGGATGGTACAGGAATATCCAAGCAGTCCTGCAGGGATTAACTCAGAACCTGTTGTGCTACGTGCACAAGCCAGTTCCTAAACCCATAAAATCTAAGAATGAAAAGCACTTTGCTACATCCAGGCTCAAATGCTCAGAGTGTTGCACAATCAAGTCCAAGACCAGAGATTCAGTTTTAGGGAGCTCCAGTATTGCTCTCCTATCAAGGCTGTATGTGGGTGAGGTGACTCTGACAGGAAAGCCATGAAGAGCTCAGGCAAAGAACAGGAGACATGTAAGGTTAAAAGCAGAGCAGAATTTCTTTGGATTTCAGCCCAGATTTCAGCTAAAAATGGCTGGTGCCTGTATTGGCAAAACTTTATTCCCAGCCTACATGAATGCCACTGCTGATGATAGGTCAGTCATACATCTTGTAGAAATAAAGCAATCTTTAGCCAGTAAAATATAGTTTTCCTCATTTATTTCCCCCCCCCACTCTTGACTATAAATTAAGCTTATAGAACATGCTGGTTCTTAATTTGCCCTTGTATTTCAGAAGCCTGTATATCATTTACTAAGTCACCAGGAAGTCTTCTGTGAACTGAGTAATTTTGTTGGTGAGATGCTTAGCTTTGCCTTGGATGGTGTTTGTGTTTTTTGGGAATTTGGGAATGGATAGCCAGCCTTCTCACATTTAACCTCTGAAAGCTCTACTAAAATCTGACAGCACCATGTGAGTACAGCTGTTGGTTGAGGGCAAACTTTTTTATCTATATCTCACCAGTTTTGCTCTTTTCAGGCTTTCAATTGATAGCCATTATCAAGGACTATTTTTTGCTGGAGACCTTTGGTAGTTTCTTCCCTCAGGCCTTAGGCAGGAGGTCAATTTACTCTGCAGAATGAAATCACAGAAAGAAGTTTTGGTGTAAGAGATTTGAGACATGGGTAGCATTATCTTGCTGGCAAGGATATTTATTATAAAAATTAGTTTCAAACAGGAGAATTGCCCAGATTTCTTACACTCAATGAAACCTTTATTGAATTCTACTTGATGAACATTCAAATGTTCAAAACTGAGAAATTTTGATTAGATTAAAAAATGTGCCTAAAACAAGACTGAAATTGAGTTTAAGGACTAAAATTAATATACTGAAGACTCTTCTGGGAATAAACTCTATGGAACCAGCTGTGACCCTCCAATTCCTGGAGATACCAGAATTCTCCACCTAACTCATGGCCAGCCCGTGATCTTCCAGTGCTGCTGGCACCAGGGGTTGTGACTGAGCCATTGCACTACAAAGGACTTGAGAAACTGTAGGGGGGCCAAAAATATAAGGGGGAAGCCCAACACATTGGCTGAGTTGTTTTGTGAAGTAGTCATTTGGCAAAACACAGAAGTGTTCTTGGGATTAGGGTCGAGCAGGCAGAGTTCCTCCTTCCCTCAGTTACAACCCTGTGACCTTTCTTGTGCTGCTTTGAGTGGGGCAGCTCCAGCAGGAGAGGTGGAAAATTCTCCTTTAAGGAGAGTTCTGTGTGTGGGAGGTTGGCTGGAAACCTCTCTGCTCGAGGGGGACATCAGGACATCAGGATCTGATGAATCTCTGTGAGATTCTTATACCTCCACCCTCCCAAGCCATGATTTAGAATCAAAGGGAGATGGTCCTGCTCAGTTCTTTGGCAGAAAGGCTGTGCTTTTACATCTGGAATGGCTGCAGATGTGGCCTTGAGTGACAGTTGTCAAAATCAGGATTGAGGCTGGAATTGAGTAAAATTCGTCCTTCCTTTCTGCAGTTTGTAGGAAGCAAATTGAAGTTGCTCTGCTCTGTCAGCCCTGCTTTGCTGGGCTCCTTGAGCAGGAAGCTGAGGAGCTTTCCAGCTGTTGTGTATCTCCAGTGTGAGGCATTTTTTCCTCCAAGGGGAATTCCAGAGCTGCTCTCTAAGTTCAGGATTTCATCACAGGGTGCCAAGTGGGGAGGCTGCTTGTTCCAGTAACTGCAGTGTTTGCTTGGATCTGTACTTCTTGAATTTTCTTAGTCCAGTTCTGAGTTGTTTTGACTGGATAACTACTTTGCTTTAAAGTTCTCCTTTCTATCATCGTTTACACATACTTGGCTAAGAACATTTTTTGTTTTCATATCTTTGGTGTCCATGAAAACGAAAATTAAATCATGTGTGATATTCTTAGTGATCCCTTGTAGGTGTGTGGTCTGCTTTAAAAGAGTGAACCAAATGCAGGAAGAATTTATTTTCCCATGTACTCCCTAAAATTACAGAATTATGGAAGGACTACAGCCATCAATGTGAACTCTGAGATGTTGTTTATTGTGCTGCAATTTAATCCCACTTTCGTGGGCCTTGATTTCTGCTCCTTGTCCTTCACACGTTGTGCATCATCTGGGAAAGGTTATTGGTGAGGGCACATTTTTAATGGCACCAACCTCTGGAGCCATCTCCAATGTCTGAGTGATTTGAGCTTCGTTTAAATAATTGATGAGAAGTGTTAGTCAGAACCTACTGGTGATTCAGACTGCATTATTCAAAGATATTTACTGACAGTTATAGATTGCTCCAAATTTACTTCTCTTTTCAGGCTGCATTAAACTAGGCCCTGTGTGACATATGTGCCTATTAAAAAAATAAATCCTTGTTAATACATGTGAAGAACTATGGGCTTAAGAGCTTTATTTAACCATTTGCAAATAAGCAATAATAATTCATGGTGTTTTAGCAGGAAAAAGCATTTTGTTTTCAAGTGGAAAATGCTTTTTTTCCTCTGCCTTTCTTATTGTTCAGGAGTGGACCAGAAAACATCTTGTATTTCAGTGACTTTAATGCAGCTTTCCCTGTACTGGTAGTTGGGGAATGGTTTGGTGTGAGACTTCCTGCCTGCCTCATTAGCCACCCACCAAAGCATCTTCTCTAATGGCTGCAGCTTTTAATCTCTGACACTTAAGAGCTCTTCTGGCTCTCAACACCATTTAGGAAAATAAAGTCTGGTCTAGAAAATTCTCCAGAATTGATTAAGGTGACACTGGGCATCTTACAAAATCTTTTACCTTATTTTTTTTTTTCAAAGTAAATATTTCCAATTTCTTTTATTTCACACTCGTAGAGGTGCCTAAAATTCTGGTTGAAAATGCTGGAGGACAGTAGGATTTTATCAGGCTGTTGTCAGGTGTGAAGTGTGACTAAAGCAAGGCCACTCATACGAGATTTGCCTTTCAGATTTGCCTTTTGTCCTGCAGGTGCCAGCCTCGTGTAATTCCCTCTCTTCCCTGGTTCCTCAGCAGGAGGAGGAGTGTGCCAGGCAGATGAAGGGTTCATGTGTGTGAGCTTCCACACTTTCCTTTGGAAACCACCTCTGGGAGCCAGTGGGGAACTCGCTGTCCCTCTCAGTTTCATGTCCCTGGTGGGGAAGTACTTTAAACATCACTTTCTTTTATCAAGCTCTTTTTTTTTGGTTTTTTAATTATGTGTATTAAATATTCCACTGAAAACCACCAGCTTCTTTTATTTCCAGGATTCACTGGTGTTGCAGCTGTGCATGAGTAACGAGCAGGTGCTTCTCCCTGACTTCTCTTTCCTGATTTTCCTGCAGGAACTGTGGACATGGGTGGCAAACAGTCCACAAGTGGCGATGTCTCTGTCATCCAGACCCCTGTGACAGAAAGCATCCAGGATGCCTACAAAGCTGGGGACACCAGCAAGGCCCAAGAGTTGATTAGGTTGTCCTGTGAGGAGACTGCACTGCAAGTGGAAAAGGTTGGGTTGGGTTACTGCTCTCTCTCAGATTTTATTGGCAGAGATGCCAAAATTTCAAGATGTTGCTGTCTCCTGTCGTTTTTTTGGTGGAGAAAATCCATTTGGTTGTGTGGGGCTGTGCAGAAACATGCTCAGGGACACAGTTTGACCTTGAAAACGCAGATCAGGAAGATGAGACAGACCACAGGGAGCAGTGTCTGCAGGAACAGGAGGCTGTGTGAGGAGGGGTGCTGCTGCTGTGGTCACCAAAACAGGGAAATGCATTTTCCCCTGTAAATAGGAAGCAGTTTATAGACTTAGCAAAAAAATGTATTCTTCCATCAGTGCAAAGATGGTTAATGGCCTCCTGGGAAGATTTTGCTGCCTGTGTATGGAATTCTATCACAAGCTCTGTGCCAGCTTCCTCTCTGCTCTGCCTTTAGAGCCCTCCTTTTGAGCCTGCTCTTGGCACAGAGCTGATGTGAATGTTTTGGGAGGGTCCCTGCATGTCAAGTCCAGTCATATTGGCCATCTCCAAAACAGGTAATACTGCATTTTGCAGCTGAGCTGTGCAAATGCTTTTTCTGTTGGTCCATGAAAAATGGATTTATACTCACTGTTCTGTGCCTCAGGCACTTATGTGATAAAACCGTACAAAAAACTGTAACACAAACCCCAACAAATTAATATAATAAATTTATCAACAATGATTACAATGGCCACTAGCGTTTATGACATTCCCAGTTAACCACGGTGACAGCAGCCATGCCTTGGCGTGGGCACAGATAAACCCATACAGCTCTAGAAATGCTCTTTCTCTGCCTGCTGCCTTTAACAGAGAGTTTTCTCTGCTGTGTTTCCTTCACCAGTGTCAGCTTTTAGGCATTGCAGCAGCATATGGAGATCTGCAGGCAGTGAGGTACCTGCTGAAGGAGGCGTTGGTGGTGTTACCAACAGAGCCCAACGATGACAATGCAGCGGTGGTGGCTGCGTATTTTGGGCACAAGGACATCGTGAAAGAGCTGCTGGATTCCCTGCGTGGTAAGCCCTGGGCTGACCCTGCCTCTCCTCGAGTTTTTCAGGAGCTGTGTGCTACAGCTCCAAGCAGGCATTTGGGTTTTTTCTCATTCTTTGGAAGGGGAGGAGTTTAGTCATGGGAAAGTGCGAGGAGGGATCAGATCTCTGCTATGCTTGAAGAAAACTTCCCCCTGGGGAAGAGAAACACATACATAAAAATAGTCCATGTTTGCAAACTGGAAGTGGAGAAAGATGCCATTGAGACAGTTGATTCCTGTCAGGCTGGGTAACATCCCAGACCCTGCAGTGAAATTAGGGGATTTTCAGGATGCAGCATCATCCCACCGCTGATCCAGCAGTCTCAGTGGTGCTGGCAGTGAGTGGCCTGACTGGTCAGGGACACTTTGGCTGCACAGCTGACACCCACTTTGTTCTCTGCTTGACGTTTTGTTTTGACTTGCAGGGGAATTCCTTCTTTAGAACAATCATTATATTTTATTTAAATTTTATTATAGTAATTATTTCAGAGCAGAGACATTTTTTGACTCAGACACAATTCCTAAGGGAGCAGTGAGGACGTGGGGCAGAGCACAGCTCTGACTCAGGACCAGGAGCTGTGTTCCCGTCTGTGTTGCTTTCTCAGTGTTCTGTGAGCTTGGCAGCTGCTTCTCCCTGGGACCTTTCATGCATTTGGGGTCCAGAGGTCCTGCAGAACATCTGGGGCAAATCCTTGACTTCAGACACTGCAGTAGCACAGGAGCTAAGCTGGCCTCTGCAATATTTAACCTGAATATAGCTCTAGTTCCTCATTGGGACTTAATAGTTGCCAGTGGCCTCACTGAGAACGGGAATAACCTGTTGGGAAACCTGCTTATTTGGTGTCCCTTTGGAGCACTGGTAAGCAAAATGAATGTTCCAGTTTGTGGGATGCAATTAAATGTAATATTTCCTTCAGCCAGAAAGGAAGCTGAGTAACCTAGTAGCAAAAATTAAACCATATTAATTTAATACACTGAGTAATGAAAAGTGACTTAAGTAGTTTCTGGAAACTTAGTTTAGAAGTGACCAAATTCCCTCCAACTCTTGTTTCGGGGGGGGTCAGGGGAGGAGCTCTGTACAAACAGCAGCTCTCAGAAATTTTTATGCAGGACCTTCCAACTATTTTCTTGGGAAGTTACACAGAAACCAATCACAGGGCTTAGGTAGAAATTGCATAAATTTGCAATTTGGCCGTTGCACTGCAGTGATTCTCCCTGGAACAGTGAGAAGTGCTTGTGGCTTACAGTTTAAGTGGAGCCCATTTTTGTAGCAGGAGGGTGAGGGATTTAGTGGAGTTGTTAGGAATGCAAAGAGCAATGTAATTTCCACATGGATAAGCTGCAAAAAAGCCTTGACATGTAAAACTTGGGCTCCTGGATGTTCCTGTAAGTGTTTCAGAGAGGATATGAATTTGTAAAAGGAAAAAGGGGAGATTTGGGGACTGCTCATTGTTAGCAGAAATAATTCTGTCCTGTGCATTTAGTTTCATGCTCAGAATTAGGCACACCTAGAGGAAAGTGGTGTTCTACAGGAAAACATTATTTCTGAAAAAAAAGCAGTTTGAGAATGACTAAAACATCAGCAAATTCATGCAAAAATCAGAATATGGTGTTTTACTTTTTAGCCTTAAATGACATTTTTCTGACTTTACTATGAATTAATAGTAAAGAGTTGAGATGAAGTGAAATATTTAAAGGGGAAATGAAAGTTTTTGTGGGAGACTTCAGGTTGCAGCAAAAACAAGCTAAAATAATTCTTTTTTTGTTGACTGAAGCATTAATTTTTGTTTTATTCATCCAATTACATGAAAACTCGTCTGGTTTTCCCCATTCTTTGTATCCCCTCTCATGAACTTGAAGTGGCCAATTTTGGGTGTTTGGATCTAATGTCTGTTTGGATCTGGCTGCAAAGACAGTCCTGGTCATCCCTGTTTGGGGCCTGCTGGTGTTTTAGCAGAGCTATTGCTGGTCAGGGACAGATAAAAAATTTCACCCATTAGCTGGATGGGTGGGGAAGAAAACTTTGTGCCTGACCAGGTTAGGACCCTTCTCTGCCACCTTTTTGCAGTGTAACCTGTTCCTTTTGTCCTCAGGAGCTTCACCCTGTCCCAAACCCCTTTGCACAGCCATTATCTGTGGGTATTCCTGACACGTCTCACAGCCCAGTGGCACCAACTAAGTCACATTTTGTATGTTTTTGGTAGGTCCTAATACTTGCCAGCAGCTCCTGAACTGGATGCTGGCCATAGCCTGCCAGCAGGGCCATTTGGACATTGTCAAGCTCCTGATCCGTGCCTACAGTGCTGACCCCGAGAGTTGTGCAGTCAGGAAGAACGAATTCCCCGTCCTCATCCGCCTGCCCCTCTACGCTGCTATAAAGGCAGGTGGGTATTTGCATACTTCCACATTTTACCTCTTTTTTCCTTTCCTTTCCTTTCCTTTCCTTTCCTTTCCTTTCCTTTCCTTTCCTTTCCTTTCCTTTCCTTTCCTTGCCTTTCCTTTCCTTTTCCTTTCCTTTCCTTTCCTTTCCTTTCCTTTCCTTTCCTTTCCTTTCCTTTCCTTTCCTTTCCTTTCCTTTCCTTTCCTTTCCTTTCCTTTCCTTTCCTTTCCTTTCCTTTCCTTTCCTTTCCTTTCCTTTCCTTTCCTTTCCTTTCCTTTCCTTTCCTTTCCTTTCCTTTCTCTTTCCTTTCCTTTCCTCTCCTTTCCTTTCCCTTTCCTTTCCTTTCCTTTCCTTTCCTTTCCTTTCCTTTCCTTTCCTTTCCTTCTTTCCTTTCCTTTCCTTTCCTTTCCTTTCCTTTCCTTTCCTTTCCTTTCCTTTCCTTTCCTTTCCTTTCCTTTCCTTTTCCTTCTTTCCTTTCCTTTCCATTCCCTTTCCCTTCCCTTTCCTTTCCCTTTCCTTCCCCTTCCTTCCCTTCCCTTCCCTTCCCTTCCCTTCCCTTCCCTTCCCTTCCCTTCCCTTCCCTTCAAAGGATGGGCTGAGCTGTTTCACACACAGGATGGTATCCGTGGCTTGTCTGGAGTTGGATTTCCAGCAGGATGAATGAAAATGAAATTGGCTCTGAATCTTTCTACTCAGCCAAATTGGAGTCAGGGCCTTGTGAAGTTAGATTACTGTAAATACTGAGAGGCTGAATTTTCCTCTATAAACTCCTAGGGAAAAGAGCCTTAAAAACCAGAATCCTTGCAAGAAAAAGCATTATTGTTGTGGACACTCTGGCACACATGCTTGATTTAGGCTGAATAATTTACACTTCAAAGCACAGCTGTGTGTATAGTTTAATAAGATGGGAAAAAAAGAGAAAAAAGAAAGAGCCTGGGCCAGCACTTTTACACAGTGTCTTTGCTGTCTCAGTTTGACCAAACTGAGGCCTGCCACTGGAGGAAACAGCCTTTACACAGTTCAGTTTCCTTTTTGAACACCCCCACAGTTTTTTTCAGAAGTGGTTATTTCCCAGGATTTCTGTTCAGCTCCTTGCTGGTTCATTTACATGAGGTGAAGGGAGCAAACAATCTGCTTTTCTCCGAAGGGAATGAAGATGTAGCCGTGTTTTTGTTGCGGAATGGAGCTTTCTTTTGTTCCTACATCCTGATGGACAGTCCTGAATCCAGCAAACACCTTCTGAGGAAGTATTTCATTGAGACAACCCCACTACCAGGTAGTGCTCCAGCAAAAACAGTAAGTAACCGTTTATCTGCCTGAGGAGATGTTGTTTTAAAGGGGCATCATGTTAATAATTGATAATTGTCTTTGCATGCCATGTGGCTGCTGGTTCTTCTCCTCAACTTAGAGCCTTTGTGGTTTGCTGCCCTTTTAGAAAGCCGTGCATGTGGCTTTGATGCTGAGTTACAGGGTGTAAAACATCAAGGCTGTGAATGGCATCGCTGTGCAAGACACAGCAGCAGCTTCTGTGAGGCCATTACAGCACCATGGTGTGAACCAGGGTGTGCTGGGGAGAGGAAACACCAACTTTGAGCTCAAAGTCTTCCCGAGAAGAAGCTGAGCTGCTTCTAGCAGAGATCCCCTCTGTGCCCCCAGGGTCATCACTCCTTTAGGTTTCTGTTGTGCCCCCTGGTTGCAGGGGGATGCCACAAGCTCTGTGGTGTCCCCAGGTGTTGGAATGGCACCGGGCTGAACATGGGAACCCTTCTGTGTCAGACAGTTCAAGTAAAAATGGGCTTGGGTGGCTTTTAGTTAACAAGGAGCATGAGCACAGCAATGATCTGCTGAGTATTTTCCCTACCTCAGATCCTCAGCAGTAAAAAAGTATCTCACACTGGTATTGTTACTGCTTTATAGGGAAGCACACAGTATTTTATATTATTTATACTATTCTCCAGCAGTTTATTACCAGGCATTTTTAATCTTTTTCCTCTCAACATGTAGTTTAACCCATACTGAATAAAAGCATCAGATCCCTGAGCTTTCAATGCTTACAGTTTTCATCAGGTCACGAAAATTTTGCAGTGAAAAGATATCCCTAATCAATCCAGTTGAGTATCTGTCTGCTCATCTTGTAGCATTGCAGGCTGTTGGTTCTGCTTTGGTGTCAAGTGAAAATAAGGAGAGAGATTTTTAGCAGCTTTACAAGCTTCTCCATTCTCTGTTTTTCTGCCAGAATCCTCTCACTGGGCTCTGTTGATACCCTGAGTGTTAGACCACATAAGGGAGCTTCACTTCTTTAGGTTCAATCAGGAGATTTAGAGCCGTCCTTGTGGTGCTCTTAATTTTGTTGACAGATAAACAAAAGGAATCTGAATTCTAGATGTGGATAAGAGTTGATAAAATCTCTTTCAGAAGAAGAAAAGAAATCCAACTGGATAATTCAGCTTGAATAAACTTGGAATAAATGTTTGAATCACAGGGAAGAGGTCTGTTTTCCATGTGAATTTTCTGGCAATATTTAACTTAGCTGCTGTAAAAATGACTCAGCTTTGCTGTTGTCACACCCTGAGCAAAGAAGAGAGCAGTCTTCAGACATCAGCTAATTGCCAGAAGGGCCTGGTTTAAAAAGAAAAAAAAGAAAAAAAAAGTAGAGAAAAACACAGAAACTTGACCTTGTTTCTCCTAGTAGCTGTTTATTTTTAATATGTTTGCTTATTTAATGCTTTCTCTTTGAATTCATTTTGGCAGACTGGGACAGATTCAGATTCATGTCCTAGTTTATGTGCAGAGCTCAGATCTTTGGGAAGTGACACTCACACACCCTGATAACTTTTTAAAACACAACTTTGTGGTAGCTGCAGACAAACGGCCTCGGTGCTCTCTCCTTGTCTCGGAGGGTTCATCCTGAGGTGGATTTTGCAGTGGGAGGAAGCTCAGCTGGATTGTGGGACGTTGTGGCAGCCAGCTGGATGTCAGAAAGTTCTCCCCTTGGACAGGGAGGGCAAACCAAGCACTGATCATTTCAGAGTGAGCCCAGAACTTCAAAAGAGTTTGTCCCTTCTGTGCTATCTCTGAGTGGAAACACTTGAGCTCAGGCGAGCTCCAATGGATTTCACAGTAGTGAATGCAAAGCTATGCATGAAATGTGCCTGAGAGCTTTTGGCTGCCACACCTCCCAGACAGACCTTGCACCGAGCAGAGCTGCCCTTTCTCAGACAGGAGGAGTTACATCTCATTTTTCTAATATCTGTTTCTCCTTTTTTTGTTGTGCTTTCCTGGCATAAATTTATACCCTCAGCAAACCACTGTTTTGCTAAAGAGAGGAAGTGGTCCATTTTTACAGGAACAGGTAACAAATGGCAAAGAAAGCCTTTGCAGTGAAGTGGCCGAGCACAGATTGCAAACTTCAATAGATGTAGGCAGCAGGGAGATAAATGTAACTTTTCCAGTGTGTACAGTGTGAGATATATTTAATTTTTCCATTTCAGGGCAGAAAAAAGCATTGTCTGCTGTATTTTCTCTAGGAAATATTTTACCAATAATTTTATATTCAAGCATACAAATGTATATGTGTGTGTGGGATCCTCCTCTCATTTCTTTATCCTGGTAATCTCACTTACATCACCATCAGCACAGAGCTCTGCAGCAGTCCCACACAACACTCAGAGCAGGATTCTTGATGGAGGGAGCAGATCCTTGTCCTCAGATTATCCCATCTGCAGCAGGAGCGAGGTTCTGATGGAGCACGTCACGTCATTTAGGAGAAATGCACAACAGCCTTTCTTAATCACCTTACCAGACAGCCTCAGATTTAAGTAAATATTTTTCATATTTATAGTTGATCCTTTGCCCAAGAGCAGTGGGGTTTCTTGTTGCTGCACAGTTTCCAGTCCTTTGCCTCACTGTGTCCCCTGACGTTGCTGCAGTAAAAGATTTCAGTTTAGTCTTCAGGGCTTGTATTGAGAAATTCTTCCTTTGGCAGGAGAAGGAGTCTGCAGAGGTTTTCCTTGGCCTTCTGAAGAGCAGTGAGCTGCCTGCAGTCAGCCCTGAGCTAACATCCTCTGAACTCTGTCCCTGGTTTAGCACAGAGTTCACTACCAGCCTCAAACACAGAAGGGTTGGGCTGAGCCCTGAGCTCTGCGAGTTTGGCATCACAGACCTTTGGCATCAGAGAAACAGCTTTTCTGGGAAAACAGTGGAGATGATTAAGTATGAGTTGGGGAGTAAATCCCCTCTCTTTGTGGCACTGCTGTCAGGATTTCTTTCACTTAACATTTTCACTGCAGAGTCCTGAGCCAACCAAACCCCTAAGGTAGCTCCACTGATACCAGGTTAATGGTACCAGCTGAATTTGGTCCCCTGTCTCTAAGTCAGAGGGGTTTGGCTGGTCCTGCAGTTTGCAGAGACATTGTCAGTTCTTGTCTCTGGATGGAAAGGAGGGCACTGATTGCTGGGATTCAAAAAGCTGCCTTGGATACAGAACACCAACCCGCAGCACTGATAGCAGGTGCTGGATTTCACAATCTTGTCTGTGGTTTGAGAAGTCATTACCTGCATTCTACAGATAACTCCTTATCACCTTAAATACCCTGAGGCCATGCCTCTGCATTTTTGAGGGAAATGATACACAGCAATCTAAATACAGAGTAGAGATGGGTTATTAGTCTGCAAAGAGCAGCACAGACACAAGATCCTGCTTGCACCCTCTAAAAGAAGGCTGTAAACTTGTATTATTACTGCACTGGTTGGTGTACTCAAGGACAAGTACTTTTTTCCTAAGCCAGGGGATTTATTATACGTGCTACAGGTGAGAGAAAAGTTCAGAAAACTGCATACTGGATTTAAAACAAGAGTTTCCAAACAAGAAGCTGTTAAATGTGCAGACTTGGGAAATCTGGCAGCAAAGAGGGTATGTTTGGTGTGAGGGTAAAAGCTTTGCAGTGCAGCTCCCATTGGGTGCTGTGCACTTTGCAGTAGCAGTGGACACTCAGCTTAATTTGATTTCTTGTTGCTGCTGGCTTGCTGTGCTTTACGGAGGTGCCTTGTGGCATGGCAGTGGATGTAGCTTTAAACAAACAGCTGGAGCTCTCTGCCTTGGTTTCCCCAGTGGCACAATGGGCATAATATTTCCATTCATATTTGTCCGGAGGCATCACAAGTGAAGGTTTGAAAAGCACAGTGTCTACACTAAGTACAGCTACTGTCAATATCTAAAAAGTGCATCTGTTTGTACTTACCCTTTGTTCCATTCTCCAAAACATTTGAACTGTCTGATCTACATGACCAGTCCTGAGTCTCAGATAAGCATTTGAGATAGGCCTTTGTTACCCTTTTCTTTCTCTCCCTTCCCCAAATACATTCCTTTTAATTCTAAATTTGAGGTTAAAAGTCCAAAGAGCTAAATACTGGGCATTAGAAAGCAAATTAAATTTGCTGCCGGGTTCTTGCTGCCTCCTGGTGGAGAATTAACAATCATTCATTTGAGGTTGGTTTTGGGGTGAGTTATGACAAAAACAACAAGTTTATGAAAACGTTTTGGGAATATAATTTTTAAAATGTGAATTTCAGGACAAGAATTGGAATGCAATGAGGTGATCTTGAAAATGAAGCCGTGGGTCTTTTCCTTGTATTAATGACCACTGTGTGTTCACACTTCGTTCTGTCTAAGCTGGACCCTGAATAATATGGACTGGTGGTGAAGTCCAGGTTCCCTGCTTGAGCTTGCTCATGGTCTTTGGAGTGAAATCATGGAGCAGATAACGGCAGGGGCTGCTGATATCCAGGCGTGATTTCATCTCTGAGTCAGTTTAATTCCTAGAAGCAGATTGGAAAGTGAGCAAAATGCTTATGGCCTGTGCTCTGCTCTGCCAGATTCCCAGTGGTGTAGCACAGGCTGAGACCAACTGGGATTTCACTCATGTGCTTTTCTCTTCTCTCTCTGACACATGCAGGCTTTGTGTGTGAACTGGTCAAACCTCAAACTGCCCTGGGTGGATCTTGACTGGCTGATCGATATCTCCTGTCAGATAACTGAGCTTGATCTCTCTGCCAACTGCCTGGTGTCCCTCCCATCCGTGATCCCATGGGGGCTGATAAATCTGAGGAAGCTCAGCCTGGCTGACAATCAGCTGACAGAGCTGCCCAGCGTGCAGTCCTCCGATGAGATCATTTGTACAAGGTGTGTGCTCCACACAAAGCTGAGCCTGCAGGGAGAGCAGGCTCAGCTGGGCTTGAGGGAGGCTGTGTAAGGGGAGAGCACATGGCAGGAGCTGCTTGGTCTGTTTTCTGTCTGCTGCAAGGTTCAGCTTAGGATTTGCTTCTCTGCATTCTCAGTGTTTCCGAGTTTGTTGTCAGGACAGTTGTGGGGACTTTTATTCCTGCATTGTCTCAGGTTGACTCTGCTTTTCTCCAGCTCTTGTGAGCCCTGTTCTTCTAAGCTGGCTCAGAGTGACATTTACTGGCTGATTCCAATGATTTGATCTGCTGTCTATCCAGACCACCTCTCTCTGCTCCCTGGAAGGGTTAATTTTCTAATTAGAGTTTTATGCTTTGCCTTGTGAGGCACATTTCAGCTGCTTTCATTCAGAGCTGAAGCTCTCCTGGTAAAACAGATGGCAACAGGAGGCTTTGCTAGTGTTTTACTGATGCCTGACAGAGATTGTTCTGTACTCACAGGTTACTTGAGGTCGATGTATCCAGCAACAGGCTCTCCACTCTCCCTACTGGATTCCTACATCTTAAAAACCTTAAAAAACTCATCGCTTCCAAAAACTATATGGAGAAGTTATTTGACGAGGAAAACAGTACGTACAGTCCAGTGTTTGGCTTTCATTTCAAGGCTGGGCTGTAGGGAAGAACCCAAAAATGTTAAACTAATGGCTTAAATGGCTTAAAAGCTCTCATGCTTTTATACCAAGGCCACAATGTTTCATGTTTTCCAGCAACTAATTGGATTGGTTTAAGGAAGCTGCAGGAATTTGACGTCTCTGACAACAGGTTGGTGGAACTTCCAACGGTTTTTCTATACTGCTTCAAGTCCCTAAACATACTGAATGTTTCCAGAAATCAGCTGAAAGTGTTTCCAGATCCCTGGGCCTGCCCCCTGGTAAGTTGAACTGCTCTGACAAAAGTCAGAGGCTGAAAAAGCTGTTGAAACAATGCAAAAAAAAAAAAAAATTGACTGTGATGCTTAAAAAGCTGTCAGATGCTTAATAGGCTGTTCTGTAGGAGTGCCCCTGCCAAATTTGGTTTATGGGTTTCAAATCCAGTCTTTCTGAGGTTCCACCCTGTTCTCACCATGTTGATGGCATTGGTGGAAAAGTTTTAGAAATGTGTCTTACATGGATGTATTCATTTTCTCTGTGGTTCCTCTGAGCAGAAGTATTGTTAAGATCATTTTACAAAATATCCAACTTTCACCAGAGGTAACTTTGCCCAAACCCATGGCAAACTAGAACATCTGTATCCACACCCATCACTGTGACTTTATTCCTCATTTTTACAGGGACAGCAGGGGAGCATTATCCTTTGGGGAAATGTTTGTTTGTGGTTGAAAAGTAAATGTGGGAGTGGGTGATTTTCAAAATAATTTTTTGAATACTTCTTGCCCACCAAGGAATTTGACCAGCAGTTGAATGCATCTCCTTTGCAAACCCTATGTACCTGCATGCCTAGTAATTTATCTAGATCAAGATATCCAAAGAGACCACCTAGAATTGATTTATTAAAGCTTTTGACATGTGACAACTGATCTACCACATTATTAAAAGAGATGATTACTACTCTGTAAGTGTGGGGCTTTTTATATTTTCCAGAAATGTTGTAAAGCATCTAGAAATGCACTGGAATTCCTACCTGATGCACTGACTGTGTTCTGGAAAAATCACCTGAGAGAAGTGGATTTTTCTGAGAATTCACTGAAAGAAGTTCCAGCAGGACTCTTCCAGCTAGAAGTAAGTGTCATTTCTTCATAGTTGTCACATTATTTTTCCTAATACTGACTCAGTCCTCAAACTGGCTGCCTGGTTAAGGCAGGAGCCCACGTGCTGGTTTGGAGTGGTGCAATTGCACAGAGCCCCTGAGCAGGCTGTCACCCCCTGAATAACCACATTCAGTCCCCTGTCCAGTGAGATATATCTAGTTTCTGACACAAGTCTTCTGAGAACTCTCTGGATGTCTGTGGTTTGCAGAATTTTGGGAGCACAGTTTGGAAGACAAGCCTTGCATTGTAGCTCCAAGCTCCAGCCATTGAAATATTGATGTACTCAAGTACACTCACAAATAGTACTCACAAATAGTTGTGCTTTTTCTTGAAGAAGTCTTGTGTAATTAGGAGTTAGTCTTTCTGTGCTGAAAATAATATGTTTGAATGCCCTAAGCAGTGCTGCTTGGGACCTCTGTAATCTTCAAGGTTGTAGATTAAATAATTCTTTCCTGTAGACACCACAGATCCATGGTTTATGTCAAAATTCTTCAGAATTTCTGCTTTCACATGGTGTTGATGTGAAACCAAGCAGAACTTGGGGTTTCCTCCAAGCTTCCCTGCAAGATTGTGAAACTCAGGGTTATGGAGAGAGAAACAGAGGAATCTGTGCCTAAGTTCCATGCTTTTCCCTGCTGCTCTCTGAGGGAAGGATACAGAAGTGATGGTTCATATCCATGTCCAGCCCTGATCTCAGGATCTGCTGCAAAAGTGCCTTTGACTCCTGCTGGAACACGAGGGTTCGATTCCCTCAGCTCTTTCCAGTGATCCCTGCACATTTGGCTCGGCTCTCTTGTGGCCGTTTGTTTCCAGTTGGCCTTTCTCCTGAAACAGAACGAATCCTATGGACTATTGTCTCCAAAACTTGTTTTTTCTGACTGTATTGAGAACCATCCCAGGGGGTGGGAGCTACCATGGCAGATATTAAACACTAGATGGTGCTTCCAGGGCACAATTCCTGGGTGCTGCTGCTCAGAGAGTGCTGAGGGGAGCAAAGGCACCAGGACAGGGGAGACCTCAGTGCAGTCTTTACTGATGTTTTCAAAGTTAGTGAGCCTTGGCTGCTCTAAATAGTGTCAGGTCTTATCTGTATCTCTTCAGAATTATATTAATAAATATCAAGTGTTTTCAGTGCCCTTAGGGCCAGAGTGTGGTGAGCAAAGAGAAGGTGAAACTCCATGCCTGGAGGAGCCCTGGCTTGGGCTACTCCTCGATTGTAGAGTTTGTGTGAGTGAACAGGGCTGTGCTCATGCTCAGCCCTCTCCAGAATAGATGTGGGAAGGGAGAGAAATGGGAAGCAAATATCCTACAGATAAAGTATTATTTTTATGTAGGAACAGCAGTGAGCTGTATTCTCCCTGGGAAAAGCAGATAGCAGAGGCGGTCTGTGACATGAAAGCACTTGTCATGGGACAGTCATTTGTCACTGTAGCTGCAGTGTAATTTATCACTGGCCTTTGCATGGTTTGCAGAGCAATCTCAGGACTGGGACCAGCTCAGTCCTTAATACCATGTGTACTCCAGAAATGTGTTTAGAGAAACAGAAACCTCCTGAGCTTTCCTGGCTGCTGCCTTCTAAAGGAACCAACCAAGCCATGTCTTAGTTCTCTAGACTAGTTTGCTTCTCCCTAGTTTGCTTCTCCTGAAGACACCTGGCCCCCTCTGGGCGGAATAATTCAGGTAAGAGTCTGGTTAGCTTTTCCACATCGTGACATGACCAAGGTACCTTAATCTGGACGCTGCAGTCCCTTCACTCAGGTGTCATCTCACACCTTTTTGCATGCTGTGGCAGCAGCTTTGAAGGAAGTTTGTCTGCCACTGCCATTGTGTCCCTTCTGGAGTCCCCCATTCTCACACTGAAAGGCAGTAAAAATGGAGAAATTAGAGAGAAGAGGCAATTTTAAAGGGCTAGAGATCTCCAGAGTTTCAGTCATGAACCACAGCCAGCTGAGTCACTAATTTTCCCCCCATGCACAGAAGCAGTGGAGAGAAGCTCCCCAGGCTTTCAGCTCCCTGGAGAGTGGCCTTGATCAGTGTTTGGGGGGACACAGTGACTGAAAAAGAACACCCCAGTTAGACCCCACAGAACACAGTTGGTGCTAATTCTGGGACGTGCAGCCTCCCTCTCCTCCCACCCCCTGCCCAGGGGTGTTTTGGGGAGAAGTCTGAGGCATTGTCCTTGCACAGCCCCATGCTGACACTTGGAGAGAGCCCCACAGGAGGAGCCAAGGGCAGGCTGGGCCCTGCTTCCAGGGCAACACAAATTATGGCAGAAGCATTGGCTGTCTGGATTCAGTTTTCAGTTTTTCAGTTTTCCCATTCCTTAAGTGGCTCACTCTGTCTGCAGTTTTGTATTCCCTTCACCTGCCCCAAATCCCAGCAAAGCCCAATTCTGCCCTTCTCCATCACTAGAGGGAGCATTTTGCACGATAATTCCCATTCCAGCCTCTGCTGGTTGTCCATCGCTTATGTCACATGGACACCTCATATTTTTCCAATCTAAAAAAAGGGGAGGAAGGCCAACAACCTGGCTTTGTGAGACACTGTTAATCCTGCTTGATGAAAAGGGGCATAAACCTTTTATATTAACGTGGAGCACATAAAACATTTAACACGCTCTATGCTGAAGTCTCTGCTGGTAAAACATGATTTCCATGGGGTATAATTCATTAATATTGCTGTACTTCTGGCAGGAGATAATTCAGCTGACATTCTGTTTTATCTCAGTTTTTCATGGGGGGGGTACTTTCTGGATAAACCTGGTTGGAAACTCTACAGACAACACTGGTTTTCAGTGGAAAATTGGATTTTCAGCCAAATGAAAATCATCGTTTGAGCCTCAACATTATTAAGGGCAGATGGAAGACCATAAACTTTACAAATCTGAATGGGAACTGCAATTTTTTTTCTTTTATATTTCAGTTTAAAAGGAGATCTTATGTATTTCCAGCTGAGTCCTGTCTGTGTGGTGTTAACTGTATGGTATCAATCAGCCTCACTTGTTTTTAAAATTCCTGTTTCTGCTGGGAAGGGAAAGAAAAAGGAGATGTGTAACTTGTATAAATGAAAGTGAATATAAATCCTGTCCATTTTAATAGCGATGTCATAAAAAAGCAATCAAAACTTTCCCTTGTGTGAAGGGGTTCATGTTTTGCACCTTGATTTTGTTCATGTGCCACAGGTGTAAGCCCACTCTGACACCAGCTTGTGCAGACACATTTATTACACATATAAGTAATCCATACGTGGCATCCTGTGTTGGTAAATCAGAGTGTTCTTTTCCATTTGGAAAGGCTTCCTCACTAAAAAGTAAGATGTCCTCTGGCATGGGCAGTTTCCAAGTGCATCTGTCAGCAAGTGGAGCAATAATCTCCCTGGAGTGAGTGGTGCTGCTCCGTGCAGAACTTGCTGGGGACAGGGAGGAAATGTTTGCATGCTGGGCAGCACGGACAGGATGTTCTGATGAATAAGATGTACTTTCTTCGTGTTTCTGTTATTTAATAGCCATGCTTAAAAAGCTCTTTCTGTGTGTTTGGTGCTCCCTAACTCCAGGCTATTTCTCTCCTAGGCTTTGGTGTCCCTGAAGCTGCTGGGAAATCAGTTAGTTACACTGCCTTCGCAGGATAAGTGGAATTGCAAACAACTAAAGTCGCTGGATCTTTCAAAAAACCAGCTTGGGAAGTAAGTGTTTCTTTCAAGTTTTGGCTAAGAAAACAAAAGCTGAAGAAATAACAGCAAACCCAATCCCTCGTGTAACACAAAGGATGTCAGGAGAGAATTAATCACCTGCATGGAAGGCATTGATACCCACATACCATGTCCCCAAGTATATTGTGTGTCTGTGACAGTGATGAATTATCCTTTGCTGATCCTTTGGGCATTTAGTACACTGTATCATTTATTAAGTGGATAGATTATTGATAATGGCAGTTTAATTTCTGAGCATGTAGGAATTTCTTCAGCCCAGTGTGTGGTTCATCACTACAAATACAAGTTTATGGGGAGCATATCTTAACCATAAACCATCTGGCTGGACTGCAGTTATTAGTTAGTGTGGGAGTATTGTTTTGGAAAAAATGAAAAGTCTTTGTTTTTTTAAATGGAAGTATAACCAGCTGCAAGTTCATAGAGAAGTTTTCCAATCTAAAGGATTCTGTGATTCTATGACTGATGTTAATAAGGTCGTCCAATAAAAGAGTGATGTTCTTCTGTTTAGAAATTCCAATAGGGATGTTTAACATAGAGGGTTAAAGGTCCTTTATCATCTCCAAAATTGCACTGAATTGTGTCATGCTGATATCTTCTCATTTGGGTGCCTGTCCAACAGTTTTTGGAGTCCTTAGGAGTTTCTGTGTCAGCTGCAAAAGACAAATTACCACTTTTTGAATGTCCCAGTGCATTTCCAGAGTCGTGCTGGTGGGTCATCTTGTCCGAGGCTCCCTGGGGAGGGCAGGCAGTGGCAGCAGGTCGGTTCTCCAGTGCTTCTGGTGAAACTCCTTCAATTTGCTGTTTGACAGCCACTTAACCCTGACACCCATAGAGCTGGGGGTCAAGTGCTCCTGCCCTGGGAGCTGGGAGCGCTGCCTTGAGGAGCTCTCTTGATTTGCCAGGAGAAAACCACTGGGCTGGACAAGTGTTGATGGAGTCTGATTGCACAGTGGGTGTCAATCCCATCTCTCCAGAGCAGGTGGGATCCTGTGAGAGCTGTGAGCAGGGTCGGGCTCTTGCCCATGTAGCTCAGCTCCTTTCCGAGATCTTTTCCCCACAAGTCCCTGTTTTTTTTGGCCCACAGGAGTGATGAGGGATTTAAAACGAAGAGGATCCCCTTTTTCACCACAAAGAACAGGGTGCGTGGTGGTCCTGAGGCAGGTAAGGCACACAGCGAGTGCTGGCAATGCCAGGTGAGCTGGGAGGCAGCAGGAATCTGCAGATTGGCTGGAGAGCAAGCAGAAATTCCTCTGCAATTTAAAGTGCAACTTCATTTCATTAAGAGGAAATATGTTCAGATAAAATGTTTCTAAAGAAATGATGCAGCTGGTTGGTACCACCGATATAGAAGGACGGTGTGAAACCTGTTTGTTTTGCTCTTTCATGAAGGTTATGCCTTTTAGCCAGAGTACTAAGTGGCATATTGAAGGGAAATAAACCCATAATTATCCCTGTGGCTCTTAGGATTGTTTCTGTTGCTGACTTTGTAAATGGCACATTTTCCCCTGCCTGTGATTTGCACGCTCAGGGTGGGGCAGAGTTGATGAAATGCACGTGAAATCCCAGAGAGAACAAAGGGATATCTGAAGAAATTGCACTGCTTCCTGCTCTCTGTGGGATTCATCTGCATCTCTTTTGTTTGTTGTTTTATTTTAAAGCACTTGGGGAGCCTGCAGCCTGGCTCTAAACATTCCTTGCCAGTCTCAGAGTGGGGTAGAGCTGGCGAAGTCCTGACGCACATCCGAGCAGCCCTCGACTGCTCGTGGGAGGAAGAGGCAAATCCTTCCCTCAGTTCCCCTGAAAACTCTGCCTGAGGTGAAATTGGTGAATGTACCATGCACAGCCATAGCTGTAGGTCAGGGCTGGAGTTCCTCACCTCCTTGGAGAGGCAGAGGCTCCACCTGGATCTCCGGGCAAGGCTGATCCTGCCTCGTTTTCCTGTCCGTGGAAGTGGAGGCTGCTGTGCTGAGTGAGATGTGTGTGCCCCCCAGGGGAAAAGAGGTTGGTCTGTGCTGCTTCACAAGCAGGAAATGGAAATAGAAATGCTGTGACATTGTTGGAATACGGAACACCTGGATAAGGAATCTGAGCCTTGTGAATCTGTGGAGTCTGACATATCCTCAGAGCTTCGCTGTGAAGTGCTGCAGCAGCATTTCCCAAAGGGGACAGAAGGGCAGCAGCAGCAGGCAAAGGCAGCTAAAACCAGCTCCGAAAGGGAATTGCTGTCCTAATGGAAATCTCTACATGCTGCAAACCCAGCATAACCCCCTGCAGAAAGCAGGAGAGGATGGGCTCTGCATCAGTAACATCTGAACAACCAGGGCACGTTACACCCTGGTGCAGCCTGGAGCTGCCTCAGGTAGCAGGGGGGGCACAGAGTGGCCCACCTGGCTGGTGCCACAGGTGAGCAGCCACAGAGACAGAGCAAAGCCAGCTCATCCCTTTCTCTCTGTTCCTCTGCC
Organism: Acridotheres tristis; assembly: GCA_037013685.1. Taxonomy (NCBI): domain Eukaryota; kingdom Metazoa; phylum Chordata; class Aves; order Passeriformes; family Sturnidae; genus Acridotheres; species Acridotheres tristis. The sequence continues at coordinate 3,135,189 of CM072897.1, read as the reverse complement.
AAGTATAGCTTGGTGAGACGGGAGGATGTGGCCAAGAATTTAAACATCAAGAGAAAGCAGAAGCTGGAGTGCATCAGCTGCTCACAGAAGTCTCCTGGTGAGGTGGGGGTGGACAGGTTTTCATATGATTTACCAACAAAGCTGTTTACTTAAGTCTAGATTATTTAAAGAGAATAATTTATGGATGCTCACTATACTTGATTGATAAGTGTCAGAATAACTTCTTGCACATGCATATGTGGTGTTGGTAGCATTTATTCATCCAAAAATACATTTTCAAGATGGGATTTGTTTTAATTTTTCTACAGTTCTTTAAAAGAAAATTTGAGCTGAAGCCAGAAAAATCATAAATAACTTATGAATAAATAATTACAATTCATAAACACCTCAAGCTTGCTTCCAATATAGTACAGTCCTTTCCACCTGGGACTCTTTGGTGAATTCAGAGTATTGCTGCTATTTTAAGAGTTTGCTCCTACGTGTCCAAGGGGAGCTAAATCTGTCTGTGCCTAGGTACCTACTGAAGAGCAACAATGCAAAGTTTAAGTCCAGCGATGAGCCAGAAAGGAAGTGAATTGCATCCCTGAATAAGCCTGCTGTTCTCCTAAAATAATCCCAAAGATGATTTTTTTAATTTGAAAACTCAAAGGCGGACTGTGACACTGCCCACACCAGACAGTCCTGTCACGTATATGAAACAGCCCTGCAGACAGTGGGACTCTATCTTGCTCCTTTCCTGATCACAGCTCAGGCTGGAAGTGCTGTTAATATTAGAACTGGGGAGTTTTTTTCCTGAGAAAACCTCTTCCATTTTTTTTTCCTCTTTTTGACTAAGTCTAATTACAGTTCCTCATGTCTTCTCTGTAAAGGAAGATGATCTTGGTGGAAGTGGAACTGTCCCATCCCTCAGGAAGGGAGAGTCTTACATCTCAGGGAGTTGCTTTGATTGACCATGGAGGCAGCAGATGGTGCTGGTTGTACTGTCCTGATCAGACTCCAAACCTGCCTGGTTTTCCTCCATTTCAGGATGCTCTTTGGTGGATAAATGTGACACCCTCAATACAGCAACACAGTCCATGGCAGTTTTTTGTGCTGCTATCCCAGGAGCCATTTCTGGAGTGAAATGATGCTCTTTGGAACTTGCAGAGCTTCCCTTTGTTTGAACCTCTCCAGCAGCAGCAACTCAGCCATGCAGTTGATGCTCTTACTGCTTGGGTTGCTTCCAAAATATGCAAGATTCTCCTCAGTCATGGAGGAAGTTCCCTGAGTCCTTCTGTCTAAAACAGAACAGAGGAGCAAGCACCAGCATGTTTTAGAGACAGCATAGGTCAGTCTGTCACCTGCAGTTTGGATTTTCTTCTCTGTTGTTACTGACTTTGATCCACCATAAATTACTGTGGGATGCAACGTTGAGACCTGAACATAAATTCTGACTGGCTTCTGGCTTTTCTCAGGTAATATGGAAGAAACACGTTGAGAACCAGCTGTGCCCTGGGTGTGCCCCTTCAGTGCCATGTTAAGAGCCAGTTGTGCCCGTGGGATGCTCTCTCGGTGACAGCTGTTAGGCTGCAATAGAGGCAGTTCACAGATATTACCATGTGTTCAGCAGCAGGAGATAAGGTGCCACTCATCCCCAGAGCTGTTGTGGCAGACTTGGAGTTCCTCCCTCAGCACCCCATAAGTCCTGGACGCTGTCACCTTCCAACACTGTGACTTTAGGGCATTGAGACATGAACACTGATGTTTGTCACTAAGCCATTTGCTTTTCTGCTCTTGCTTGGTGGTGGCCCCTGCCAATGGACATGACCTCATGTCCTGCCCACAAAGTTCAGGTGAAGCTCTTGGTTCAGAGCCTTGATGCCTATTTTGTTGTTTCTTTTTTTAAAGGTGCACTTTTTTTCCTATCTCGTTCCAGGTCCTTTTTTGGAGTTTCCAGCATTTCTGAGCGATTCTCTGGAGGTTCTTTATCTGAACGACAATCAGCTGGACTCTGTCCCGCAGTCCCTTTGCCTCCTGAAAGGTTTAACAGAGCTTTATTTAGGAAAGTAAGTCCATGTCCTGGAAAAGCTTTGCAGTGTTATTGCCATGTTGTTTTAGTGACCAGTCTTCTGTGGAGCCCCACCCCAGATGTCCAGTGCTTTTGAAGTCAGAAAGCTGGAAATAGTCAGCCCCTTGTTAGAACTGTGCCCATGGTTTGCTTTAGATAAGGAGGAGGCTGGTCTTTTGAATTAGGGAAGATGATCTAATGCTTTGAACACAGGCCTGGGAATCTAATGTACCTCTAGTTCATTCTGGCTTTTTGCTGTCAGTTTCTGTAGTGTTACATTCAATAACTCATCATTTTTGCCTTTATATCCTCAACTATCCAGCAAAGATGATTACATTTGTCTGCCTTAGAGGATAAATGGAGGTTATAGATCACTTTTAGGATGGAAATTGCTATTAAAGTGCTGAGTAGTCTTATTAAAATGTTAATGGAAGATTTCTGCAAGGATAGAATAGCGTAATCTGAGAGTCCATGAGAGCAGCTACTTACACACAAAGCCTGGTTGTTGGTAGATTTATTTGTTTTTGTACAGTAACCCTGGTATCCGAGAGCTTCCTCCAGAACTTGGACAGCTGGCTAATCTCTGGCAGCTGGATATCGAGGAACTAAATATCAGTAACGTTCCTGCAGAGATCAGAAAAGAGGGTAAGGCTGATGCTGTGTATTCTTTATTAAATTGAGTGAACATGCAATAAAATCTCTTCCTTTTAATGGTCAAGAGCAGAAGCAGACAGTGAATGCCTGAGCACTGGTTGGGGTTAACTGCAATTGCACAGGGAAACCTCCTACCTGTATTTACAAATTTGATAATCAGTGCTAAGCTCTGGCAGTAATGATGAATTTAAGACAGATCACGGTTTAAAATGATGACTTATAAATGCACTATTTCATTTGCAGTATGCATAAATTCCGTGGCTTGCTTCCTGAATGTGGATATTTTAGGATATTTAGATGGTCTCTCTAAAGACTGAAGTGTTTAGGATCAGCAGTCACAGTCCCATTGAAGTGACTTTATTGTGAGCTGCTGGATTTTTGGATCTATTACAATTCTGTCTTCTTTTTTTGTTCGTGTGCATTTTAATCAGAAAATCCTGTGGGAACAAAGTTATTAGGAATTATTCCTGCTCCAGCAGTATAATGTTGAAGCCTCAATCTAACTTTAACTGGAAACATAAAAGTAGAGGGAAAACCTGAGTATTTTCCAATACTAAATTAGTATTTTATGTTTCCTTTCAGCTTCTGAAGCGTAGGAGCCCCAGCATTTGTTTCTCCTTACAGTGCTCCATTGTGGAGCCTCCGAGCAGTGACCTCTTCCCGAGGTCTCTGTCTCAGGTTTGTCCACTGGAGCTTTCTTAGTTTATTCTCAGGGGAAGCAGGAGTTGAGCTGGTGTGCCTGCAGCAGTGGGGTGTGTGCTGTGCCTGGGGGGGTCGGTGCTGCGGTGCCCAGCCCGTTCTGTCCTGCCCAGGTGCCAAGACGGTGCTGGCGTACCTGCGAGCGCAGCTGCGGCGCGCAGAGAAGTGCAGGCTGATGAAGATGATCGTCATCGGCCCTCCCCGGCAGGGCAAGTCCACGCTGGTGGAGATCCTGCAGACAGGGAAGGTGCCCCAGGTGATGCACAGCGATGCCACCATCAGGACAACGAAGTGGGAGCTCCCCAAGCCCGTGGGGCACAAGGCAAAGGTGAAATGTGGTCGGAGATCTGCAGGACCAGTGGGGTGGGGGAGCCCTGCGGGGTCCATTTGGGCTGGAATTGTCCTTTTGCAAAGAGCAGCTTCCATTTCCTTGCAAGTGACGTGGTTTTAGACACACTGCAATTCTGTTTCATTTCCAGTTGATACTAGAGGGCAGTTCTGTTTTCCTGGCTAACTGTGTTCTAAAGAGAGCTGTGTGTTGGCTAGGCTGAAATTCTGGCTCTCCCACCTCGAGTGGACACTAATTTTGAGAGTGTTTTAAATCAGCTTCTCTGCAGTAGATTGTCCTTTCATCTGGGACATCAGTACCTAAAGCTGGACTTCCTTGATATCAGAACTGTCCTAGGTGGGGCATGTGGGTGGAAGGTGTGATCCAGGGATATCTAAGGCATATCTTAAACACCGAGATCACAGGTGGCTCATTGGTGGAGTGTGGCATACTGATCTCCTTTGGAGAGTGCTGATTTAATCCAAGCATTTGTAGGTGGCCCTGTCCACTGCCTGCAGAGTAGCCCAGGGCTTAGAGGATGCAGAATGGGTCCTGAGGTCTTGTCAGAGCTGAGGGGGTGCAAACACAGCACTCTCCCTTCCCAGATGAGAGCCATGACCACCAGATTGTTTAGGAAAAGGGGAAGGAGCCTGCTGAGTTCAGCTGTTCCACAGCAAAGAGTGCCAGGCCAGAGACAGAAAGAAAAGAGCAATGCAGGCTGACTCCTTGAAGGGTAGACTTTGATGGGAGAAGGGATTTGTGCATTTTGTGTTGAAGAGCAATTGAATAAAATAAAAGTGTAGACAGCACCAGGGACCTGGAGTGGGATCAAGACACTGAACGGGCTTTTGTCCCTCTCTCTGAGTCTGTCTGTCCACACACACACTCACAGCTGAAGGTCTTTTGGATGAACAAAGCAGTCCTTGTGCTGGTTAGGGCTTGGTTTCAACAATATGGAAGTTCTTCCAGCTGTTCTTGGGAGATTTCACACGGATTGCACAGAATCAGAGCCCTGCTGAGATACTGAGCTGCTAGCTGAACTCTCACAGGGTAACTTCCACATGGGATCAGTCAGTACCTGGCCCCAGCCCCCTAAACAGAGCCCACTGGGTGTTATGTGATGCTCTGAGGATGGTGGCTGGAGGAAGGTCTGGTTTTGTGTTCAGTCTCAGGGTTTTTGACTCCCCAGGGCCAAAGAGATTTAGGGACAGAGCTTTCCAGATATGCAGGTACTTCCTGCTGCAACTGGGAGCCTGAATGCCATTGAAGCAGAGAGCCAGGCTCTCTCTTAGTGCTGTCGTGGGGCTGCACAGAGGAATGGATGCAGGGATGCTGGGAAGAGATCCAGAGCTGGAGAGACCTCCATTTAAGCATTCCCTCAGAAATCAGTGAGTCTGATTCACAGCAACTGTGATTCTGGCCCATCTCTGCGTGGCACAGACGTCAGAAGCCTGGGAGCAATGTGTAGGAGGTGTTTATGGAAGGCCTGAGAAGCTTCCATCTCCTGAGCATCTCCCTTCTGCTTGGCTCAGCTCAGTCTGAGCTCAGTGGAAGTGATTTCAGCAGGGGTTTCCTGCTCCCCACAGCAGTAGCAGATAAGCTGCTTCAGTGGTCTTGTCGAGCACGGCATAGGCAAGGATGGAACAGTTTCTATTACAGATGCAGTGAAATGCAGGGCTCAGAATGAGACCCTTGTTTGTACTGGAGAATCTGCAGCATGAACTGGAGTTTTACCAGCATCAAGGGCACCTCTATCGTTTTAGCAGCAAGTAATTAGTCTTGATTTCCTGTGGGGAAGTAGTAGCCATGCTTAACAATTGCTTGTTGATTTATCTTTCCTGGAGGCACAATTAGGACATTGAACCCCTTCTTGTGTCATACATTATGCAGGCGTAGGTTTATACTTCAGCTATTATCTCCCAGTGATTTACTGCCACGGTTTGATTTGAACACTTCTCTTTGTCTAAGTAGGTTGATTCAGTGGAGTTCAATGTCTGGGATATCGGAGGCCCAGCGAGCATGTCTACAGTCAATCAGTGTTTCTTCACAGACAAAGCATTGTACATAGTGGTCTGGAACTTGGCACTGGGGGAAGAAGCTGTGGCAAACTTACAGTTCTGGTTGCTGAACATTGAGGTAAGAAGTCACTGGTGGGCTCTGGGATATCTATTTATCAAGTAGCAGCTCAGCACGCAGATATGTGATATTGCAGATTCTTTTTGCTCTGCTTTTAAAAGCTCCTCAAGCTATGAATTTTGCACAGCATTTGGAATTCATTTTCCATTACGCTGTAGGCGTATCGCTATATTTAATGGTTTAAATTTATCATTTGCTTTGTTCTCCCTCACACACAGCAGAGAACGAAACAAAAGCTGATTTATAAACCCTTGCTAAGTAAGGCTGAACATACTTATTTGGGAATTAGTGTTTGACCACACTGTGCTCCAAGGGGGGTTTGAAACATTTTCTTTCTTGTGTGGGTTAGACACACATTAGTCTTGAGGTTATATTTTTAACACTTTAGATTCAGGTAAGCTGGAGAGTATTTCCAAAACAGCTCCCATTTAGACTCAGAGCTGCAGTGAATTCACTGCTGTGGATTGATTTTTGTAACACCATGTTCATAATTGTTTGTAACTCTTTATTATTTGATAATTTTTCTGACATTTAATGCACAAAAATTGGTGCCTCTTGAAAAACAAACATCTTGTAATTATCGAAATATTAATGGTCAGCAGCAATCAAAACCCCAAACTAGGTAACAATGCTGAAAGGAAAATTATTATATTTCAAAAATGTATGATGTGTCCTTAATACCTCCCAGCAAGCACATAGTAACATCAGGAAAAATGCAGAGAAATATGATCATGATGGTTAAAAGAAGGGAAAAATGAAGAGGGCTGTATGCAGACGTGATAGGGAAAGGAGAAAACCACAAGAGAGTTTTTATTCATGATCCTTTACAATAGAATTTAAGGATTACAAGTGACATTGTTTTGAAACAAAAAATGGGAAGTATCTTAAACACACTGGATGGCTAACCTGTAGAATTTACTGGAAATACAGTGTGCTGAGGGTACCAGAAATTGGAAAGACAAACTGGTGAATGAAAACTCTATCAAAGTGCTGTTAATTCCAAGATACTCCCTTGTGCTGAGGAAGTCAGTGAGCTGCAGGCTGCTGGGTACTGGGAGAACACGCTGGGGAATGTCTCTCCATCCTACCCTGTTCCTGTGCTCTCCATGAGCCTCCAGGCAGCAGCACACTGGGCCAGGGGTCCCCTTGGTGTGGCTTGGTGCAGCCACCACTCCTGGGCTTGTTTGGTGTCACTCAGGTTGGGAGATTGCAGTGGGCAGTGTAGGAGGGAAATGGATTGCCTGCAAAGAAGGAAATCTTTCTGCCTCTGAATATTCTTCTGTGGTCAAAATCATTTGGATGGACAAATGATCCCTGCTTAGGCCTGTGCAATCACATTGTATTTGGCAGCATTTTCCCTGAGATCTGGATACATTCCAGCTCGTAATACAGTCATGGAAGGGTTGGAAGAAACCACGAGATCACCTAATCCATTCCTTTGCTCTGATTCAGGATTAAGTAGATTGAGACTTTTCTAGAAGTTTATCTCATCTCTCCATGTACCTCTAGTGAAAAAATCTGTGTGACTTTCCCAGGTCACAGACTGTAAACTAGCCTTTTCCAGGATATCAGATCTTCTGGCTGCAGGTTAAGTTAACTTTGTTTGGGCAGACATGGTTCTCTTCATTTCACTAACTCGCAGCAGCTCCCTTTATGTTTAACCCTAATGTAGAAACCCAAAGTGACAGTTTCCTGCTCTGCAGTAGCAGCAGATGATTAAGCCATGCTCTGCAGAACTTCTGTAATACCCAGATCACTTGTAGCTGTTGTCAAGCTGCCTTTATTTTATAAATATATATATATTACATTTTATTAATATGTGTGACTCTGTCTCTTAAATATACTTTATTTCACCTGTTTTCACTGATGTAATCTGGATGAGATCACTGTCAATGTTTTCTCTTGCAGGCCAAGGCTCCAAACTCAGTGGTGTTGGTGGTGGGAACACACCTTGATTTGATTGAAACAAAATTCCGTGTGGAGAGGATAGCAACCCTGAGGGCATATGTCCTGGCTCTGTGTCGATCTCCCTCTGGATCCAGAGCCACTGGCTTCCCAGATATCACCTTCAAGCACCTGCAGTAAGTACTTGTGCCTTTGTGAAGTTCAGTCACTCACTCTTTATTTTATGACACTTTTAACAATTTTGAGATACTTGATCTCCTTGGCAACGGAACTGATTTAGAGACTCGTCAGCATTGCATTTCATCTATTTTTGACTGAGATAATGTATTATAATGAGAGAGAAGGTCAGTGTTGCTCAGGGGGCTGATGATGAGTCTGAGAGCTGGAAGCTCCAAAGTCATGACCTTGACCAGCCTGTTTACTGCTCCCCCTTCACTCAGGTTTCTCACTGTTTAATGGTGACACATTAGTCACAAGGGGAGAAGTGCAGATTGACTAATTAATGCTGTGAGAGCGTGACTGTCACAGGGTGGGTGCCAGGGGCTTTGCCGAGGGGAGGCTGTGGGTGGTACCTGACGTGAGAACAGGGCTCACATGGCTCCATCGGCTGGGCAAGGAGGGGTCAGTCCCCTAAGTCCAAACCTGTGCCATTTATCTCCAGGTGTCACAACAGGGGGCTGGGGCTGCCTGGGAGATGAGTGTCACTCAGGCCACGGAGCCTGACACTGCTCCAAGAGAATGCCCTTGGGAAGAGGAGGCTCCTCTGGCTGGGAATGAAGCATGTCTGTGAGCCAGGGGGTGAACGTGGCTGGCACCAAACAATGTGAAAATGCCTCTGCCTGGGGCAAGAGCAGGTGGCAGCTGGCAAGTGAGGAAGGGCACTGTGATGTCCCCAGCACTTCCCATCTGCTGCCTGGCAAAGGCATCAGCCAAGCTCCCACACACTGCTCTGCAGGCACTGCTCTGTCAGGCATCCCAGCCCGTGTCAGGCATCCCAGCTAGCTCTTCCCCATTAGAAAGAGCATCAGGGACCCACTGTGAGGCTCAAAGACACCATGAGAAGGCTAAAACTTCGTGTTTGTGTCACCTCAAGCCTCTTTTCCTACCCTCAGAGCATCACAACACAATCTTGATCATCTTTTCTCAAGGGGACTTTCACCCTGGCAGGCATCCTGAACATTTCTCTTCACCTTCCTCTCCCCTTGCATTTCTTCCCAGCCTGATTTCATACCTTCTTCCTCCTGTGCCTCCTCATACCCCATCATCCACCTGGAATGTGCATGGTATTAAGCTCTGGGGCTGGAGGAGTGTGAGGAGTGTGAAATCCTTGTGTGGGTGACCCCGGGTGCTTCCATCAGTGGTCAGGATCATCCAGCATCCCAGTGAGTTGCACATTTCCCAGTGCTGAGGTTTAAGATAAAGCATATTTCATTAGAGAGAGATTTTCTGCCTGCCATGGGAACGTGTAGGATCAGTTAGAAAGACCCTTTGTTGGGGAAAGTGAAATAGAACTGTTCTTATCCAGCCCACAAAAAGATTAAAACAAGTAGGAGTTGAAGAGAGCAGGTTTTTAGCTGTGAAAGAGATAATGAAGGCCAGCTTTTAGGATCTAAGCATCAATTCCCAGATGGCAGGATCCAGCTGATCAAGGACCGGAATGAGGGTGGGAAAAGGTGTCTGGTAGTCATCATCCTGCCTCTTTGATCCGGGGCAGGGAGGACTGGACTTGTCTCCCGAGGCTGCTGGGGCACAGTTCTCCTCCTCCCCGCAGCCCCTTCCAGGATGTGTGTGGCTCTGGAGGGACAGAGGGGGATGACTTCAGTCAGGCTGCCAGGGATGTCCCCAGACATCCCAGTGCACAGGGGACAGCAGTGCAGTGAGTGGAGCAGGCAGAGCAGAGGTTGGACTAATACAGATGTGGCCAAATACATCTTTTCCAGGTGACTCCATGTTTTCTCCACAGTATTCTAAAAATACTCACTGACAGCCTTCCTCCCATTCAGCTGACACAGGAAATTTAAAGTCAGTGATAAGAGAAAGTGAGCCTGGAAGGGAAGCCAGTGTGCTGATAAGGTTTGATAACCACCTCCCTTGCATGACTTTTGCAGTGAGCTCTCGTGTAAGACTCTGGAAGGCCTCGAGGGATTGCGGCAGCTGATTTTTCATGTCACTTGCAACATGAAGGATGTTGGCAGCTCAATTTGCTCCCAGAAACTTGCAGGGAGATTGGTGAGAACTGGGTTGTCTTGATCCTTACCAAAGCAGGGCTTTTTGGGGGGCTTGGGAGGTGAACTTCAGCAGTTACTGATGGAGTAAGGATTTGATGCAGGAGCCATGTGAATATTCGAGATGGCAATCTGGCTTTGGGAAAAGACAGCACTAAAAGATCCCTGTAAAAGGAGGATGGAAGCCAGTTCATCCCTTGCTGGCTGCTACTGATCCCTTGCTGGTTTTCTCATGTGGCTTGCAGATACCAAGGAGTTACCTCAGCCTTCAAGAAGCTGTCCTTGCAGAACAGCATAGGAGAAGTCAAAATGATGATGTGCAGTATTTAACAGACAGACAGATAGAGCTGATGATTGAGCAAACACCTGGAAATGACATCAAAGACTATGAAGACCTGCAAACTGGTAGGTCAGAGCAGAGCAGTAATTTCTTGGAAATTAATATGTATGTCCAATTTAAATACTCCACAAATAGTAAATACAACTTACACCAGTGTAGAGGTCACTTTGGAAACTGGTAAGGTAGAAAATCGGTATTGGGACTTTTGGGGACAAGACTGGGAAGTTTCTAAGGTGGTCTGAGGCTACTGATTTCATTCTTTTTTTCTTTTTTTTTTTTTCAGCTAGCTGTGTCTCATTTCTACTCTGTGTAGAGTGAGGGTTGCCATAGTTTCAAGTCTGGCTTCTCTGTAGGGCCCCAGTCTTGTGATCTTTACGGAGGCCTCTTCTGCAGGAGGCAGGGAGAGCCCTTCCCTGTGAGGATGGCAGGAGGAGGGTGAAGGGGAGGTGTCATGGGGACAGAAATACTGGCTGTGAAGAAGTGAGATGTGGGTTTTACAAGTGGAGTGTCAGATAGCAGCACTCCTCAGATAGATGTTACTCTCTTGGCTTGGTTGCATATCTGGAATGCATAAAACTGCACAAACTGCCTCATAGTCTTACCCTCCTGCACTGTGGTTTCCTAATGCTGGTCTATTGCTGATCCCCAATTCTTTACTTTTTTGCAGCCATTAATTTTCTCATAGAAACGGGGACACTACTGCACTTCCCAGACACGAGCCACGGCCTGAGGAACCTCTACTTCCTTGACCCTGTCTGGCTCTCAGAGTGCCTGCAAAGGATTTTCAACATCAAGAGCTCCAGGTCTGTAGCTAAGAATGGAGTCATCAGAGCAGAGGACCTCAGGATGCTGCTGGTTGGGACAGGTTTCACCGAGCAGACCGAAGAGCAGTACTTCCAGTTCTTGGCCAAGTTTGAGATCGCCCTGCCTGTGGCAAATAACAGGTATGTTGATAATTACAGGGGTTTAGTTAGGCTGGAGAAAAATGGCCTTTAGTCAGTGGATATTAACAGGCTTTGCCACTCTGAAGTGGTTGTCTTGACAAGGTTCTCGTGCTGAGAAAATATCTGAGAGCATTGAGCGGTGTTGTTATAAATGA